>OX439474.1:38244030-38896145 GCA_949320105.2 Crepidodera aurea
GGCAGTACTAGATGTTTACGTTAGTGGCTAATGACGGTTTTGGTCCGTGACAGATCAGATCTGTAAAATGGAATGACAGATCTGGACGGAGCGACAGATCGTTCGAAAATCCCTTCCATGAATGCCTAGCTATTTGCGTTATTTTCCATTTACTGGTTTGTTTCTACTTTTCTATTGTTCATATTTTTTCCACAAATTTATTCCGTGATTCTTCTTTGGATTTCTTAACTGCTACTGGCATTTCTTTTTTATTTTTTATTCATTGCTTTATTAGTGCTTTTTTCCACGATTTCTTTTTATCTTTTATTTTTTTTGTTAATTGTTATTCAACCAATTCAAGATTTACTCATGTTTGTGTTGTTATTTATTTTTGTACCTCCATTAGCTTCTTTTTTTCCCTGCGTTTGGAATTGTGCTTTTTAGTCTTTCCTATCATGTATCCAAGTGATTTTCCGGTTTTATTTTTTGCATTTTATCTATTTTCTTTCTTCTTACTTCTTCATTTTTGAGTTTCTTCCTTTTTACTTCTCCTTAACTTGTTTTCTTCTTTTATTCGGTCTCCATTTTTACTTAGTCTTTTGATTAACAACTGTCCCTCCCCCGCATAAACTGTGCTTCTTGCGTTCACTCGTAAGGGGATGAATTGAAGGGCGTACATTATTATTATTATTATTATTATTATTATTATTATTATTATTACTATTATTATTATTTCCATTCTTCTTTTTTGTCTGCATGCTAAAAAGTAATCAATAATATGAACATTTCGTTTCTACTTTTTGAACTACTGAATATTTATGTATTTTTTGTGTTCGATGACTAAATTATTTTCCATACACAGTACAATAATCTATTCTTCTTCTTTCCCCATTCCATTAATTTCGTTGACCATTCGTCCATTTAAATCTCCTATTATATTATTTCTTACTTGTTCATCAATTTCTTCTTGTAGTATTTATTTATTCATCTTTTGGTGCATATTTATTTCCCCCATATATTGTTATATTCTTCAAATTACTTTAGTATTACAGTGAATTCATAAATGCATTTTGTTATAGTTTGCGTTACACGTTTATTCGAGTTTAATTCAAGCTGGGGAAAAATACGGAATAACTCATACTGGCCACTATGCCACTAGAGCTCTTAGAGTTGAAAAGTTTTACGCCTTTTGGGGACAAGATTTGGACACTACTACCACGCCTTTGGAATGTGGGCGAGTGTGGAGAGTTAAATTTGACGTAAGTACAATTTGAGTATTGGCAACTGTCACTTATGTCAGAAACATGACAAATGATCTTTAAGTGAATCAAAAATTGTTTTTAGAAAAAAGTTGATTTTATCGGAAGAGACGCTTTACTAAAACAACGGGAAGAGGGTGTGAAGCGTATGTATTTGCAACTAATTTTGGACGACCATGATATGGAGACAGATATGTGGCCGTGGGGAGGAGAACCCATTTATAGAAATGGCAAATACGTTGGATTGACCACTACCACTGGATATGGATTCACGTTCAAAAAACAGGTAAACATTTCATTGTATTTTGTTATGTCACTTATCTGTTATACGTCATTTCTGCCTGTCTGATATTAATATTCTATTTTTTTTTGTAGGTGTGCCTTGGATTTGCGGAAAATTATGACGAGAAAGGTCATAGACAACAAGTTACCAATGACTTCGTTAACAGCGGAGATTTTGAAATTGACGTAGCAGGAATTAAGTAAGACATATTTTTTTAAAGATCAAACTATTTTTTTTTTATAAATGCACGACATGGTATTTAATTTTTGTTTCTTGATAGATATTCTGCAAAGGCTAACATCCACTCTCCTATTCTACCTACCAAGCATCCGGATAAAGAGCGCGATGCCTATCAGGCAACGAGAGGGAAAAGTGTCGAAGAAACTGTCCCACAAATTGTTAAGGCTGTGTAAATGACTAAAAATCTTGTTTGAGATCTTTAGTTTTTTTTAAGAGTGTATATATTTTTTAAAAGTTATGTTTATTATTCTTTTTTTGTGATAATTGTAAATGTTTAATAAATATTTTTATCGTTGATTTATCGATTTTTGTTTGGAATTGAAGAGTAGTTAGTGACTTTTAAAAATGGACATGAACCGCGACATCTAAGAGTTATTTTATGCCAGGTAAATATATTTTTTCAATGGAATTAATCGTCATTAATTAATATAATAGGCATAAATCCTTTAATCAGTATGCAAAAAAATAGATTGAAGTAAAATACATGAGCAAAACATTGAACATTTACACACTTTTCTTTCTTTAAAAAAGAATTATTTTTCTATAAATCCACTGGCCTGTCTTATTTTAGTAGTCGATGATAAAAATGTACCAAAGTTCGCAAATGTGCTACCATCTATCAGTAAAACTGATAATTCTAAGTTTCATTTATCATTTTTACTGATAGATAATAGCACATTTGCGAAATTTATCTTATGGCGGATATATCTATTGACTATTATGTTCGAAAGCCGAAAGGCAGAAACCGGTTGTTGAAAATTCAACATAAACGCCGCCACTGGCACGCAAAACTTGGGATGTCGAATCGAATAAATTAGATTCCTAATTCGTTTGCTTAATATTTTAAGTTTTAGTTCCCAGAGCAGAGATTTTAAAATACATTTCGTTTCGTAGGCTTCCATGGCCAGAGTCAGTAGAGTTAATAAGTCTTTTCCGGGTTTGGACGGTGTCGGTTCGAGAATAGGTCTCGACGTTTCGCCTGCCATCGTATGAGGCTTCTTCAGGATAAATGAGTAAGAGGACGGTAAGTCAGTACGTTAACCATACCAGCGGCCAAACTCCAATTGCTGGGATTTGGTTAAGTGCAGATATTTATACCCCGTCGAGCGGTGGGGTATACACGGAATGGGTGCGTCTGACCACTAGCGGAAGATGTTAAGACTTTACAAGTTACTTGAATTCAAGTGCAACATGAAACAAATTGAAAGGTGTGAACATCATTTCCCTTGAATACAAGTAACTTGAAAGGTGCTTTCAAGTTACAAGTAGAAGTAGAGACCAAGTTAACTTTTGCTTTCAAGTTGGGGACTTAAATGTCGAGTTGAGTCACAGTTAAAAGGCTCGTTCAGATTTTACAAGTTACTTAATTCAAGTAACTTAAAAGGAGTAACCTGAATTCAGGTGAACGTTCAGACTATTTCAATATTGCATTCAAGTCATTTCAAGTTGAAATATTTACTTGAATGATTTCTGTTTCAAGTTTACAAAAATGGCGTCGAATGTTGTGATTAGAACCTTCCGTGGGTGGTTGACTAATTTGCCGCAGTGCATAGCCACTTTCACTGCTTCCAGTGACTTAAAGTGCACTTGAATATCAGTTCACACTACTCAAATGTGATTCAAGTCCCCAACTTAAAAGCAAAAGTTAACTTGGTCTCTACTTCTACTTGAAACTTGAAAGAACATTTACTTGAATTCAAGTGAAATGATGTTCACACCTTTCAATTTGTTTCAAGTTGCACCAATTATTGCACGTGATTTCAAGTAACTTGTAAAGTCTGAACGCGCCTTTTTAACACCTACCTAATATATCTAATTAAAAAAATAAATTGTGAGGTTATGTTGATTTTATTTTCTGTTTGTATTTTTTTGTAAAATGAAGTGTAGAATTTTTTCTCCGATTTTTAGTAATCCATCCACAATTAGCTTATTTACAACTTTTATTCCAGCAGGAATCACATCATTCGACGCCATTTTTGTAACTTGAAACAGGAATTATTTAAGTAAAAATGTCAAATTGAAATGACTTGAATCAAATATTGAAATAGTATGAACGTTCTCACTTGAATTCAGGTTACTCCTTTCAAGTTACTTGATTTCAAGTAACTTTTAAAGTGTGAACGCCGCTTTAGGGTGGATGGGTATGCTGAATAGCAGAAGTGCTCGGAGTCCTTGTCGGAAAAAGAAAATATCCCTTGTCTCTATTGAAGTTGTTGGCAAAATACATTTATAAATTAGATGTAAAACTATTATTCAATTGTATATGTTTAAACTGTATACTGTATTGTATATTAATTTGTACAAAAAAAGTAAGTGGTTTTGTAAAATTCATGTAGATGTCGCCCTCTTCGCGATCGCGGCATTGTCTGGATGTATTATGTATTGCATATTGCATATCAACTTGCATCTCCATTGGAACTACAAGTAGACTAAATAAATCAGAATTGTCACTGTCAAGAACAATTTATTGATCCCTGTTGTCAAGTGTCATTTTATGTAATTATTAATTAGTATAAAATATTACGTTTTTAATAAACATGTTGTTCTTTGATTAATAAAGTTTACTTTGGGTTATTAACTTCTTCTAACTTGATAGCCGGTCATCGAGACGAAGTCCTGCTGACAGTCACGTGGCCTTGTCATTGTTTTGATTGGGGTAGAGGTTGTGCTCCTGATTTTGTCCAATGAAAACGCTGTTTGGTCTTGGCAGAGCAAGATCAGAGGTCACCTTGAAAAAGGGAAACCTCCAGTTTATTTTCAATTTTTATTGTAAGGTTTTCTCAATCAAGAGAGATTATGGATCAAGTAAGTAGATGTTTGTTTATCGCAAAATGATTATTATCTCTGATTGTAGGTTTGTTTTGTTTGTTTTATGTGACGAGTGGTTTAGTTTTAGTTCATGAGTAGTTAAGATCAAGTCACAAAAGTCAAATTTTCTGTATTTGTAAATTGGATTATAATTTCAGGCTAAAAATATGATGCGAACAGAGTCAAATTATACAAAATTCATAGAAAGGGGGGTCTTCAAGGGACGAGGACTCGCCGTCTTTACAAGTGGAGGTGATGCTCAGGTTAGAAATTAATTTTCCAAAATAATCCCCAAAAATATCTAGGTCTTTATTTTAGGGCATGAATGCAGCCGTCAGAGCTGTGGTACGTGTTGGAATATACTTAGGATGCAAAGTTTATTTCATCAAAGAAGGATACCAAGGTACAATATTGCACAACTCATTGATAAATAGAAGGTGATGAAAATGACCTTAACACAATTGCTATTTTGAAAAATTGCGGTTTTTAAGTTAATGGTTTCAAAATTCCATGCTTTAAGAAGAGATATGTTATTGCATATCTCATATAGATAAATAAATTTTGGGATCAAAAACTTGAAGTGTGTTTTAAAAGATTGTTAGTGATAGAAGTGGTTTAATTTCTTTAACAAATCAAGATAAATGACTTATTTTTAAAATCAAGTAATTTTTTTGTTAAGGTTAAAAAAATTAGGTTAAAATATAAAAAGCTTTTTATTGTTTGGATTTTTGGATATAGGTGGAACCTAAAAAAACTATTGTTTTTGCTTTTTTAAAATATAATTTGTATATACAATTTTGAAAGAGCCATTTTTTACGAAATTTTATAGGTTTCACATATAGATATCTTGAACTTGAGATCTGTCTTACCACCTGAAAAAAGTTTGTTTTAATGATTTTTTTACTTAGAAAAAGTTTATAAACATTTTTATTTTGCTAATTTACCACGACTAGTGAGTACTGAAGGTCGCCATTCTGTCCTTTCGTGACTTTTTAGAATTTTTGTGAGATATTGAGGAACATGCTTATGTAAAAAAATCGATTTTTTTTAAATATGACCACTTAATAAATAATATACATTTTTTATTAATTGCTTTTAAATGAATTTACATTTTTTTATAGTTTTTATATTTTCTGGAAACTTGTAACTTGTAGTCATTTTATACATAAATGGCATTTTAAGTTGTTTTTAATTCTTTGAATGATATTCCAAATTACTTGTATATCAATGAAGGTCAGATTAATCTCACTTTATGCTGCTGTAATTTTCATACTAGAATATAATCGAGAATTGAAAATGACAATATGAAAACAGAAAAAATCGTCTTATTGATATTTATCATTTACATAGAATTTGTTTATTCAAGAATAAAATGTAGTGTTTTACTAGAGAACAAAAGAACGCACCGAGTGTTGGGCTATGTGCTGCACCTTGCTTCGAAATATATCACATAAAAGAAAATTTTGAATAATTTTTTTTAAATAAATATTACTATTATTTCAAATCTTTTTTTACGACCTTTTGAATGATGACTGTGGTGTTGTTTTTTGAATTTAGATCTTGGATTAAAGCAAACAATATTTCTTAAAAGCCAACGTTTCGTCAATTTATTTTGACATCTTCAGGTAAGGTGAAAGGGGTGTTACAATTTATAAATAAAAAGAAGGAAACAATTTACATATGTAAGTGGAAATACTGTTTTTTCTTTGTTCAATATTTGTTTCTCAGCAATTAATAATAAGATTCAAAAAATAAAAATTGAAATTGTTTTATATGTGTATTTTCACTTCTTTTTATTTATAAATTGTGCGTTTATAAACAGTGCCCTGAAGACGTCAAAATAAATTGACGAAACGTTGGCTTTTAAGAAATATTGTTTTAATCCAATACCTAAATACCAAAAACAACACCACAGTCATTACTATTATTATTATTTCTGTGGAAAAAGTATAAATAAATATTTTTACTGATAAAAATATGTTTTTTTTTTTCGAAACAGCAATTGAAAAAGAAAGAAAAGATAAGTCGATGTTCATGCAAGATTGCAATATTCAGTTCTTTTCTGCAGTATGGATCAAAATCCAAAATTAAAATAAAATTTTGATTAGTTTTGCATTTTTTTAAATTTTTGCTAAAACAAGGTTCTAAATAAAAAAAAATTGATTTTTTTAAGGATTTCTTTTCAAAAAATGTGTGCGTTAAGTGGCTAAGTATTATTTTTGTCTCTGTTAGTATTGCCCATACCGTCTTTCCCATTGTCTTCCAGCCATTTGATCATTTCTGGGAATAGCTCGTCTTCTCCACTTACTTTTTAAACTTTTATTTGTTTTATCGCTTCTTCTTTGACATTTTCTGGTTTTTGTTATCTCCTTTTCATAGTGTCATCCCCAAAGTACGCACCAACTTTTTTATTAAGGGTTTTTCGACAAAAAGTTATTCTTGATAAAAGTTTGTGCATGCCCTATAACTAAATATGCACCAACAAAATATAGTAAAACACTCGTAATATACGAGGAGCCTTCAAAAATTTGATTTTGAGACAAGAGTAAAGTACCCTTATTTTGAAAAATCTCGGGAAATTTTATTTAGAAAAGTTATTCAGCATTAAAAACTACATCTAGATTTGAAGTCATGGCCATCTAAGTGAAGTCCTCTTCATATAGCTTTTTTTCGCCCTCTCATGCCTAAACTTCTCCGAGTAAAAATATTTCCCAGTGTCGTGTCCAATACTTTTTTTGTTGTGATTAAATATATTTTCTTTTCTCTCACTACAATTGTTATTTAATCATCCCATAAATGTTAAATTTCCTTTTAGTTGATATCATATTTCTTTTGTCAATTTTATTTTTCAGATGCTACATATCAAATACCATACTTAAAAATTTGACAACTATTTTCCTTTTAGTCACTGTTACTCATATGGGTCCCAAAAATTGATGTAATAAATTTAGGATTTTACGTGGTAAAATCTGGTATTGAGTGCCTTACCTTTTATTTTGTAGGAATGGTAGATGGAGGTGACAATATTGTTGAAGCTAATTGGTCATCTGTAAGTGGCATGATACACAGAGGTGGTACCATCATTGGTTCTGCGAGATGTATGGACTTTAAGTAAGTTATTTATTTATCTCCATTTATAAGAAAAAATAAAATAAGAATATGAACAAAATCTTTTTTTTGCAAAAATACAAAAAATTGTGGTTTTAAAAATTACCAATTTATTAACGATTTTTTCATTTTTTTGCAATAGGTACATAAAAATTTACATAGTGATAAATGTTGATAAAAAAATCGATGGACAAAAAAATCTTGTTGCAAAATGGGGTGAAAAAGTGTGCATAAAATTGATAAAAAGGTGTCAAAAATTAAGTCAAACCCTAACATTGAAACCAAAATCGTTTATTATTTTTATTTTTGTTAAATTTTACATTATTTTTCCACCGTAATGCCTATAACAGCCTGTATTTGATCAGCTTAGACTGTTACAACATCATTTTGTGTCTAATATCTAATGATACATTTTACAACATTTCTCAGAAACTTTTTCTTAAAACTTGCAAAAATTTCCTCCCGTTTAAATGACCATCAAAGAAATATGGGCCAATAACTTGGTCGCCTATAGTTCCATGAAATAATATAACTATGATACGCCACACTTTTCTGGGACAACCTGTATAATTAAAATAATTTTAAAATGTAGCCTTTATCAACCCACATATCCATGAATAAACAAAATTTTCAAAATATTAACGGTTTAGCCACAATGGACCGTCGCGTCTACCGTGACTCACCCTGTATAAATTTTTTTACTATAAAATATATTAAAATTTATAAAAGTTTTTTAAATAATAAAACTTTAATTTAATTTAAATAATAAAAAACTTTAATTGATAGTTATTTTTTATAGCATGTTAAATATTAATTAAGAAGTTCGTTGCCGCCCTTTGGAATCAAATAACATTGAGACAGGCAGACATAAATATCGATACATATCGATGTTTTTATTCCTCAAAGGCAGCTGTGACTTATTTAACAAAACAATATTATGACTAACAGTTTAATGCTTCCTCTAATCTACTGATTAAAAATAATTTAATAATAGATCATGTTCTTAAAATAGAATAGATCAAAGTTCAGATATAAAATTGTCTAGAGTATCTTATGAAATATAAAAAATATTGTCTGTACCCTACAATCATAAATCCAATTATGAAATACAAAAAACAATAAACAGTAGTTTGTCTATTGTGCAACCGTTTTGGTTGCATAAGTAATTACATTGGAGTCAGATGTTCAAGTATTAACGAAGCAATACAGTTTATGTAAGACCAAATATTTCATATAAATGTGTGTAATTTAAATATTTTTATTAATTGAGAACTATTAAAATTACCACACCAAAAAAATAACGCTTGACGTACGTTTCGCTGACACCAGAACTGATTATAAGCGACCTATCCTAATAGGGTCTGCCGACCAATCAGGGCGTTTCGTCAAATGTTGGCGGTAAGATTTGGTGCGCGATCACTCGATCATAGTATGAAATAAAATGAAAGGTGTGGAAGCTATGCTAATTGTGTGATCATGATTTAAAGCATATTCGGCTATACTCGATTTCTCAGTTCTAATAACTGTTATAATAAAAATATTGAAACTGAAAAATTTTGAGTACGAAGAATTTAAGAAAAACTTCTCTAATTTTGTATTGAATTCCGAAAATAAAAATTATTGTTTCAACTTGGACGTAATTAAATCCATAGTAAACACGAACATTTCTAAATTGCAAAGAAGCACTAAAAATAAATCAAAACAATCCTTGCTAGTTTTAGAACTCGATAAATATTTTGGCACAAGGTCAAATGCGTACAAATCTATTGTATAAATTAGAATACACTTGTCTATTTATTCATAATTGCATTAATTAACTATTAATTCTATTTATGAATGATTCAGAATTAAGTGAAGTTATAGTATATTATTCAATGAGTTGTGGGTTATTTTATTAAACGTTGATGAAGTTTGTACCTTACCCGACCTGTATTCATCCGATTGTAATAAAATAACCACACAACGAGTTGAATATAATACTGTATCTACTAATGTCGAGAAGTAATAGATAATTTATACCTTAAAAATATTTATTAAATCAAATCAAGAACAAAACATTTTCAAATGTTAAAGAAACTATGATCCAAATGTAAATACTTATTTATATTAAATTAATTCTTATTTGTAATAAATTCTTTATTGTTAAAATTTAAACATATGTTGCTGCAATTCGAGAAATTAATTGTTGTATCTGCAACACCAAAATTCATATTGTGATCTGTATTTGATATGAAATTACTAGAACTAGCATATGTTGTTGGATTATTAGTATTATTTTTATCGATTTGATGTAAAATTCTGTTAGTGAAATATCCATTTCAACAAATTTGATAAAGTTTTTAGTGAATAACTTATTGGCATTAATTTAATTTGACATTGAAGTATAAATTAAAGGTCGTGTTGCAGAGGAAATGTAAATATGTACTTGATCTTGATTGGTTAAATTTTCATTATTCAACGCTTTTTAATCAATCAAATCAATTTTACAAACACACTATTGAATAATGAAGGTCAAATTCCGGTTTGTTTTTTGGTTTATTATTTGACATGAGTAGATAAATAGCTATTACTACCCATTAAAAATAATCGTTGGAAATTGGAATATTAATTTGTTGTATCTATGTACTTATTTATTTCTTATTTCTTTTATCTCTTTTAATATTTATTTCGTTTATTACCATTTACCTTTTATTGCTGTATTGTGTTTTATTGACTATTGCTATTTTACATTTATGCAATCTTTTGGCAAAATAAATGATACTTATTTACAAAAATTTTACGTTTTATTAATCCAAATTTTGTGACGAAATTCGTTTACAGATCAGTTGATGTTTATTTGAGATCAATAATGCAGCCTTTTATTGTTTTTGTTCATAAATGTTCTGTTTATGTCTTGTGTAATGTTCATGAACATGTTGGCCGAACATGTTATAAAGTTTTAAGTTATGTCTATTTACATATTTTGAAAAAAACGATTACAATTTTTGATTTTCAGAAAAAAGGAAGGTCGCCTAAAGGCCGCCAAGAACCTCGTCGAAAAGGGAATTAACCACCTGGTAGCGATTGGAGGTGACGGCAGTCTTACTGGTGCCGACTGCTTTAGGCAAGAATGGCGCTCGTTGCTCGACGATCTGGCAAAAGAAGGCAAAATAACACCGGAACAAAGGGAGAAGAATAAAAATTTGCAAATTGTTGGATTGGTTGGATCCATCGATAACGATTTCTGTGGTACCGACATGACCATTGGTACTGACAGCGCGTTACACAGGTAAGTTGAGAGCTGAACTAACCATTTGCACTTGAAGATTATCTCTAAACATTGCAAAGTCAACTGCAATACTTGAAATTCAACAAAAACAAATCGTTTCTGATGTTATCACAGTTGTTCAACTGGTATCTATCTATCTGATCTATATGATCTTTTCTAAAAAAAAAAATAATATATATATTCTTAAACGAAAATATCAACTTAGTCTTAAACCCATAGTTATATATTTCTTTAAAATTAAAAAATATAAATGGATAAGTGAATCTGATTGCTTTAAATTTAAATTTAAACGATAACCTTTACACAACCTCCGGGTTTCTTATGGTTGTTTTGTTTATTTCTATTTGATTAAAGCTTAGCTTTTTATATTTTATATTTTTTTTGTTTTGTTTATATATTATATATAAATTATTTTTCTATGACGTAAATTTCTTTGAAATAATCTTTATTATCTGTTGATGGGGGTGTCGATACACTGCGACCTATAAGATCTATTGTGCTCCCTTTTGCTGCCCATTCGTTAAGGATGTCTCAACGATTAGAGCACTTTCTGCAGTCCTATTGCTTTCAAAAAGTTCAGGATGTCTGTAGGCTTCCTCGCAAAATCTGCATTCTTCTTCCTATACTAATTCGAGTTTTTTTAGGTGCCCTCTCAACCGACAGTGCCCCGTTAGTATTCTGAGCTTGTTTTTACTTTTGCTGATGCAGTCGTCTGATCTCTTCTGGTTATAGTTTCCCAGTAGTGTCTTGGCCTGCCTCATTCCTTGTAGTCCTATCCAGTATTGGGATCTTTTGTTATTTACTTCTTTTCCAAGTTCATCAAGTATTGTACTGGTGCTTATTCCGCAGAATGGTTCATGTCCCAGAAATGGTGTTTCATTATCCTCCACTCCAGTGTGTCCCGGAACCCATAGGAGGGTGACAATTTTGTTCTTGCGTAGTTCGTTTAGATTCTCTAGGCACTCCCAAACCTTCTTGAAGATGATTACTTGGGAGTTCAAAGCATTAATGGCTGCTTGGTTGTCTATGAAAATTTCTTTCAATGTTGAACTGGACACATTTTCCGATGGCGTAGATTTCAGCTTGGAAAATGCTCGGAGATATGCTTAGACTTTCGGAATATTTGGTTCCAGGCCCATATACTCCAATTTCTGTTGTTCTGGAACCATCTGTGTATCATTTAATGACACTTCTCTTAAGTTTTGGGATGGTGTCTTTGTCCCATTCGCTTCTGTTTTCAATTTTCAAATAAAAAATTGCATTGTCCAGTTCTGGGCTTGATTTGGAGCATATTTGACAATAATTTCTATAACGCTGCAAATATTGCAATACTAGGGGAGCCCAGAGGTGATGGGGCGCGATTTTTCCCGGTTTACCTAAAATTATAAAGCAGATGTTTCATCAATCCATTATTAAGTTTTGGGGTTCACTCGTAAGGGGGTGAATTGTAGGGTGTATGTTAATATTATTTTGTTTCAGGATTATAGAAGCCATTGATGCCATCAGTAGTACAGCCTACTCCCATCAACGGACATTTATTATGGAAGTTATGGGAAGACATTGCGGGTAAGTACATTTTGTTAATATTCGTTTTTCTAATTTATTTAATACAATTATTACTTTGTTGTGTACTATCTATTTATTAATTCCAAATATATCTTAAGTTTTACTAGAAACATTGTTTTACATCTTACAAAAATGATTTGTGAGTGATAAAACTGTTCTAGAATTCATCAAGCTAAAATTTGAACGTTTAAGGTTGTTTAATAATACAAATTAAATATTTATTCCTTTTACTCAACTTTGTCTATCCATATTCAACTTTTTTTTTTCTCCAAATACTTTTTTTTATCTTTCTGCACGATTTAGGGGTTGCATAATAAAAACTTTCCCTAAAGTAGCCTTAATCATTCGTTAAATGAAAACATCTGTTTCATAAACTTCTTGTATTTTAAGTAAGCTCTCGAAATTTAGACAACCATTAAAGTTGTCTTTACGAAACGGGTCGATTATGTTTTAAAATTTAAGAAAAAACGTGGATATAAAAAATATTGTTCAATTTAAAATAAATTTTTAATTTACTCCTACAGAAAAATGCTTATTTAATATTAAAAATCAGGATTTTTAGACGAAATAATTAGTTTTGTGATTTTCTAAAAAACAACTGCCAATAGAAGTAAGTAGATGGAAATGAGTTACAAATGTGGACCTGCTTATTCGGTTATACGCTAATGATCACCGTGTAAACGTGCCGCACATCACTAAGGCAAAAAATTCAGCTATGAAAAGCGCTCTTATTAACTACCCACGCGGAACAAACGAAAAGAGCTCTTACCAGACCACATAACATCCCTGAGGGAAATAAAACGAATAAAGACAGAGATATTTATTAGCTTGTTATAGCAGTTTTAATTTTAAAGTTTTAGTCAGATTTGGACTTCGAGCAGCTCATTTGAGCATTTTTATGTTTATTCGAAGTTATTGCGAGTTCACAGAATGTAACGTAATAAATAAAGATTTGTGTTGTTAAAAGTTAGAACCATTTATTTGATAGTTAATATAAAATTCAAATTAAGAGCAATCCGGAGCTCTTGTGAAAAGCAAATTTCACTTCTATTTTATGAAGATTTTTTAATAAAAAATAGTATTTATATGCGTACCACTGGGAACACTTGGCGATGGAATGTTTCTCTACAGTTTTAAATTTCTGAAACGATGAGGCGGCACTATGCAAAGATATTTAAGAAAAGAGTGGGAAAGCATATTATTTAAAAACGACTTGGATATTTATTAAAACAAATGGGAGCAAATTTTCATAGATTTAATACAGAATGGCGCAGAATACTTTTCGAAGGTTTAAAAAATCAAAGGGTATCCACCCTAAGTTTTGTAATTCTTAGTATTTCATGAAAATTTCACAAAAATCTGACTAAAACTAAAATGATTTTAAAATTTTTCAAGTGGTTCGGTTTGTTCTTAAGGGGACTTTTTATTTCTACTCATCAACTAATACTTGGAGAAGCTGAAACATAAACCACTGCAGTATATTGGTCTGTTAAGATTGTCAACTCAAAATTGGTTGGTTAAAGAATTATATTCCCTTACAGGGTATAATTCGCAACAGCCTGTTTAACTCGAGCGCACACGTTAAGGCGTTAATATTGACTGGCACAGGTGGTAGTGGCAGTGGTATATTGGCACTGAAGCCGGACCTGTAGGGTCCTGTCGTAACTTCAATGGTTTACGAAAGCAGCCGTTTGCAAGGACAGCCTATTTCGGTTTGATTACTATGCTGCCTCTTTAAACGCTGTCTGAATTTGATTTGTAGAATGGACTGTATATATTATGTTTTTTTTAAAAAAACTTCAACTATTAATACATGTGTAACAAAAAACAACAATAAACTGGTTTATACTACTTTCAGAACATCCAAAAGTATATTACTTGTAAGCATTTTGAACTATCAAGTGTTGAACTGATTCGTAAAAAAAAGAAAACAGGAGATATGTTCTCCCTTCGGAGTTTTACTACATACTGAATTTGAATTTGCTAGTTGGCTTGTATCGCGTTTTGGGCTTGTTAAGTAACGCCCACACTTTATATACTAGAATGCGGAAGTGTTTACATAAGCGATAGATGCTCATCTTTCATCTCACTCATGGATAATGGCTGTCTGCTTCGCACTTTAAGTCGGATGAAAAATTATTCCGTTATATTGAGCTGGAATCGTGTGGTATACATTTAAGTATGCGATGATCTAATGGCGTAAGCCGGAAGTCCGGTCTACGTGACTGGTACCGGGTTGTACGAATGCTGAGAACGAAGAGGTCTTGTGTCTCTTTACTGTCTTTTTCTATCGCCTGGAGGAGCAAAGTTTTGACTATAATTTACTTAATATTACATATTAAAATTTCGGTGTTGCCTATTTGATTATTAAAATGAAATGAAATTGAATTATGTTTAATTTTTTGTGATTAAAAATTAAACACAGGGGTTCAATAGCGTAACCGGTTCAGCAGTGGCACTTTTGTGCATTCAACTTATATCTACTGCAGTGGCTAAAAAAAAACCTTTATCTTCTAAATGGGCGTGAAATATAAACATTTTTTTGACCTAAATTTGGATCACGTTTTGTAGGTATTTGGCACTCGTTTCTGGTTTAGTTTGTGAAGCTGATTACGTTTTTATTCCGGAAATACCCCCACCGGACGATTGGGAAATTAAACTTTGCACTAAATTGGAACAGGTACAAAAAAATCAGCTCTAAATAAATGTTTTAAAAAATTGCTGTTTATAATGTTTTGCCGTGATTTGGTTTAACATTTAATAGACGCCTGTTGTGTTTGAAACTAATGCCTGACATTCCATAGTTTTTTGATTTGTATTTAAAGGACTCATTGCACAGATTATTTTTTTTTTGTGGATTTTGAGGTTGTTAAAATTTTTTTGATGAGAAAAATATGTTATTTATTAGCGTCGATTTTAGAATTTAACTTGACTTTTTTTCATTATTTTTCCGATATTTTTCATCTTAACCGTTTTTTGCATTTTTTTCCATATATTTTATAATTACATACGATTTTTATTGTGCGGTTTCTCTTTTGTTATAAAAAAATTGAAAATATATAAAATTAACAAAGTTTAAAATAGCTAGAAAAATGATAATTATGTATAAAATAATGAAATGCCAAAAAAGGTTCATTTAGAAAAGATACAAAATGGATAACAAAATAAGTAGTAACCACCCGCTAGAGAGCGGAAGCAATAGACTTCTAAACTAAACAAAACCGGAAATATCACTTCCGGTTAAAGTTTTTAAAACCATTTTTGAAACCGGAAGTCGTAGAAAGCTGAAATTTAGGCGTGCACACATTCAAGGTATTCTGAGTTCATATCTTTTGTCCGTTAGTCTCTTACGGTTCTGGAAGCTGAGTTATAAATGCGTATAGACCACATCCCCAACAACTCATTCATAAGTTTCAAATATTCCGTGCCCAAGGATGAAGTGAGATACATATATAAAATGTGTGATCATGGCGTCCAATTTATGATGCCGTTACAGAGGGATGTGACACAATATATTTATTTTTTTGAACGATTTTAATTTTACTACGTCGGTTACATAGGAAATTTAAAATACTAATGAAAATATATTTAGTTAATCAAATGAGTAATCGTAAAAAAATTGAGGATCAGTTATTTCGATAGTCCGCTCAGAACACCTAGTGTTCGTCAATGCAGGATCAAGGGAAAATTCATCACTTCCTTGCAAATGTGTCTTATGTTGTTTTTATCAGGCTGTGACAAGTACATTCGGGATTGAAGTAGGAATAGGGTACTAACTACAAATTAAACACATAAATGAATTATTAGTTGTATCATCCTTAAAAAAAATAATGTTTCTCCTTTCAACATTTGCAGCAAACCTAAAAGTCACGTCTTCGTATAACTGTTTAAATGAAAAATTAATATTACCTAAATACTTAGGTAGTTTGGCAACAAAACAAAATGTGATTTAATTTTTGACAAAATATATGAAAGCTACATAATTATAAGGTTGCAATAAGTTAAAACAATCCTTTAGGCATTATTAAAGAGTTTATACAGTCGACAAAATAATAATTCTACGCCCCTGAGCTTTGTTTATTATCTTACATGTATCTTACCGATGAAATGATAAATCGGGATTTAAATAATCCGTTTTGCTGCACACAACATAGTGATGAACCATATTTATCTAATAAATCAACTTAAATTCAATGTGAAAAAGAACATTTTAATCCTATAACCTATGAAACAGAATAATAAACACACAAAGTTGTGATAAAATGGCCTCACTATTTTACTACTCTGGTTTCATTGATAAAAATAGAACGTTTGATAGCGCTTAGTTGCCGCTTCTAACAAATTTCCGTAGAAATGGTTTAAACTTTAATTATGGTAAAGTATCTTTGTCAATATTTATCTATCAATATGATTTGTTGTGTTATTAGTTACAAAAATAAGTGTTAACGTAGATGTACAATTATTTTAGCGAAACAAAATATCTTATTTTCCAAGATAATTTTTACGTAGATTTAGGATTTTGGTAATGACTGAAAATATTATAATAACTTTGACAACATTGAAACTAGAAACATAAATTTAATAACACAGCGCTTAGACTGTTACTTGTTATGGCGAGGGCCGAAATGTAAACAAAACTCTTATCTTATTCTCCTATATCTATGGTACAGGCGGACAGACAGAAGCGTTCCATAAGACTTTTCTAAAGTTTAGGGTTTAGAAGTTTACGATATTTAAAATATTTTTAGTCACGCCTTGTTTTGGAATGTCTACATTTTAATTATTTTTTTAATTATTTTTTATCCACTAAATGAACTTTTTTAGCATTTTATTATTTTATATTTAATTATTGTTTTTCTAGTTTATTTGTAATTGTAAATTTTATATACATTAACACAAAACCCTCAGAAGATTTGAGTTAATCTTGTACTTTATCTCATAAAAAGTAATCAATTAATCAATATTTTACAAAAAAAATATGTAGTTGTCTTACATTTCATCTAATTTTTCTTAGTCTACAATTTTAACTTTTTCTCTACACCCTCCATCCTATTCCCTACTAATTATTAAATTTACCTTGGTAGACAACAGAGTATTTTTAGCATAGACTAATAGTTTGATTTTTGTTTTTTTTACAAATTTACAGTTATTTAGCTTTAGTCGCAGCTATAACAGCCGAAGCAGATTTTGTTTTTATACCGGAGTGGCCCGCAGATCCGGACTGGCGCAAAATGCTGTGCACTAAAATTTTGCAGGTATAGAGATGGAAAAATTCTCGCAAATTGATCTGTTAAATTGTTGCTTTTTTTTGGGGGCACAGCGTAATGGATTTTAGTCACACCTTTTTTTTAGAATGTATAGTAGTTTTAAGTGTTTTTATTTCATTCAAATTTTGAATTTTTGTTAAGTTCGAATTTGAAAATTTGCATAAAACTGGGTGATTCTCATTTAAGCGTATATATAAATTATAAAATTGCAGTATTAATGAAATTATTAAATTCTATTAATAGAAACTCAACAAAAGAATATTTAGTAAAGAATGTAGGGAAACGTAACTGACGATTTTATTATTTAAAATTTTTCTATTAATTTTTTTTTATTTTATATTAATAAGGTATTTAACTTGAGATGCCGAATTATTAAAAGTAATACCCATCAAACACTTGTATGAGATTCACCTTAATGAGCATCATTAAATTTGGTTACAAAAAGGTCCAAAGGTTCTAGCCTGTCGAATAAGACAGTCAAAATCCCCCCACTCGGGGTTGGCATGTAATTCTCAACATGAAGTCCTTATGTGTCCCCTATACAGGGTGGCGCAATTGAACACTATAGGGATTTCGTTAAAAAGTTGGTTACATGGGAAAAAAGATACATATTTTCAAGACAAATTGATTGATTTTTTCAAAATTAAAATATCAGGTCCGGTTTCAAACATTTTTGGGGAAAACTGAAATTGACGATTTTCGTTTTGTTTAATTAACACCTTCAATAAAAAAGTTTGATAAACTTTTTTCTATCTTAAAAAAATTAGAATGAAATAAGAATCAAAAATACCTTTACATAGAAATTCTTGTGTTGAAGAGTTAGGCTACACCATAGAGCCTGTGAAGAGATTCTGGATCACTGGATACTGACGAATTTCTGGATCACTGGAACTATAATCCGGTTCTCGAAGCGACCATGCTTTGGTCCTGGTGAATTGACAAAGTTTTGCTGTTTTAAATCCGGCTCTGTAGAAAACTGAAATTGACGATTTTCGTTTTACTTAATTAACACCTTCAATAAAAAAGTTTTATAAACTTTTTCCTATCTTAAAAAAATAAGGTCTTAATTAAATAAAACGAAAATCGTTAATTTCGGTTTTCCCAAATATCTCTGAAACTGGACCTGATATTTTAATTTTGAAAAAACCAATAAATTCGTCTTGAAAATACACATATTTTCTCCATTTAATCAACTTTGTATCTATAACGGTTTACGAAATCCCAATACTGTTCAATTAAATTTGCGCCACCCTGTATAGTCCATAACTTCAAAACGGGTATTTTCTTCTGGGCGAGTTAAAATTTGTTTCGGCGAGAAATTCTAATTTAACCAGTCAAAAGAAAATTTCAAATGGCTGTGAATTCGGCTTGTGAAATCGTGCATTCCTAATAATTTGGGATTAGTTAAATATGTCTTATTTTCCAACAATTTATTTAATCTCAACATTAACTAAACATACTAATCGTTCACAAACATTTTCATAACTTTATTTACATCCTAAAATACTTTGTGACTTTCATTTGGTACGGATAATATACAGGGTGTATCATAAGGAATGGTCAATATTTTAATCATAGGTTCAGGGCCTCCAAATATTAATATTTTACTAAATAACTCTGGGTCAAATGTTATCTACTACTAAGATACAGGGCGTTGAAGATAAAATTTATTTTTCGTTTTTTGCAATAGTTTCTTTATTATTTAATATATTGACTTATTATATTTTTAAGTTAGTAAATCATAAGCGTGTTATCAATTTTGAGATTAGATAAAGAGGACGCCACCTACACTCAACTGGATGAAGATAAGTATCAATTTTTTTTTATTCCTGGCCTTTTTTTAATTTTTTTCAAGTCTTTATGATACACCCTGTTTTGAGCAAAAAAGGTATACTTGTTTTAATAGCATAAATTCAGCCCATTTTCGAGATATTTTAATTTAAAATATTCCAGCCACAGTATCTATTTAATTTACTTTAACAAATTTCAACATAGTAGGCTTTGAAACTAAAATGAAAATGTACAGCTGTCAAATAATTAATTGTTAGATGTAATTTTGTTCCCTAAATTCCTAAATCTAAGTAGGTAATGAAAATGCCACGACACAACCATATCTTTAATTCAGAAATGAGAGATACGATTTGTGTTTATGCACAACAAATAAATTTTTCTGGACTTGCTGCTGCCATCTAACAATTAAGTATTTGACAGCTGTACATTTTCATTTTAGTTTCAAAGCCTACTATGTTGAAATATGTTAAAGTAAATTAAATAGACACTGTGGCTAGAATATTTTAAATGCAAATATCTGGAAATGAGCTGAATTTATGCTATTAAAACAAGTATACCTTTTTTGTTCAAATTTACAGGGTGTATCATAAAGACTTGAAAAAAATTCAAAAAAGGCCAGTAGAGTGTAAGGTAATCTTAAAATTGATAACACGCTTATGATTTACTAACTTAAAAATATAACCATACCAAATTTCAAGTCAATATTTTAAATAATAAAGAAATTATTCCAAAAAAACGAAAAATAAATTTTATCTTGAACACGCTGTATCTTAGTAGTAGATAACATATGAGTTATTTAGTAAAATATTAATATTTGGAGGTCCTAAATAAATTATTGACCATTCCTTATGATACACCCTGTATACAACCATGCCAAATTTTAAGCGAGTTGAAATATGATAAATCTTTTTTTTAATGCCAAAATTCAGCAAAATCCGAGTGGGAGGGATTTTAACAATCTTATGCGGATAGAAGTATTTCTTAACAAGCATGTCAGATAAGTTTTTCCTAAAATTTAAATTAATACCTACAATATTCTTAAAGAAAAAAAACCACCCACTAATCCTCTAACCTCTCCTTGTAGTTATCTAGCACTTGTTACTGGTCTGGCTTGCGGAGCTGATTTTGTGTTTATCCCAGAAGAACCGGTTGGAGATGGCTGGGAAACTTTTTTATGCGAGAGACTTCAAACGGTATAATACCTGCAATTAAATATCTGGTATACGAGGGGTTCTGATAAACTTTTAGCCTAACATTAATACATTTATTGACCGCTAATTAGCCGTTTATCAAGTTTCTAATGTTTTTTTAAATACCAGAAATATTTCTTGCAATTTTTTATTTGTTGACAAAAAAACCAGTTTTGTCTCTATAAAAATTTTTTGTAGATACGCCCCTTTAAACTGACAGGGCAGGACTGACTTTTTATGAAACTGTTTGAACAAAGTCAGTCAGTCATTTTTTGAAAAAAACGTCAAAAAAATCAATTTTGTTTTATTTAAGAAAACATATTTTAGAACTTTGTTTTGGCAAAAATAAAAAAATACGCCCCCCTAGATGATCAATAGTATTTTATAAAATTGATATTGCGTAATATTGATCGTATTAGATCATTTGAATAAGTTATAGTTTTTTCATAAATGTTCTTATATTTATTTTGGATATTAAAAACACTTACTTATGAAAATCAGTTTAATCTCTGATTTCGAGAAACTGATTTTAATATACAAAATAAAAAATAAGGATATAGTATTGTGCCATATATTCAGTCAATAAAAAATGGTTTGAAATATATTGCGCAATCGGGGTTAATATTGAGTGTCTCTAGATACTATTGTATAGCTTCAGTTTTGCACAAAATCTTTTTTCCCGCAATATTATTCAATGTCTAAGTGATGCTTCTGGCCATTTTGATGTTTAGGGATATCCCATATTTTAATGTACAAACTTATTAATAGTCCATGGACCGCTTTTCCAATTCCTCAGCATGCAAATGAGTTTGTTAAACATCGCTTTCATTTTTATTACCAATAACTATCATTTTAATTTTTGCAAATAGTTTCATGTTTTATAAAAGTTCATTGTTTATAATAATTGATTGTAAGAAATAATATTAACCCTCCATTATCAGTTGTCTTAGTATTAGTGCTGAAGTTTAATAAATCTTGGAGATTATAATTATATTTAAATTCAGTGTGGACACTTTAAGGACTAAAAATATTTTTGCCGCCACAATAAAAATATTCCAAAAACAATTGGCTAAAATCTTGTGTATCTTTACCAACAAAGTCGAGCTATTTTATTTTTGACCATTTCAATTTGAGTTTCATTCATATCGATTTGACATTCAAATTAGATGTCATTTTCAGGAAAATCAAAGAAAATTGAATTTCCAAGAAGGCTTTTGAAATTTGTCAATAAGTTTCTTACAAAAAATTATACAATTTTGGAACTATTTTTATTCGATTTTTCATATTCGATTTTTCATGAAATTTTAGATCAAGTATCGACTCAAAAAAAAATTCTTACAATCATGACAAACTTTTTTATTTGGAATTATTTCAGTAGTGTTTATTCTGTGTAATATTCATATACAGGGTGAGTCACGGTAGACGCTACGGTCCATTGTGGCTAAACGGTTAATATTTTGAAAATTTTGTTTATTCATGGATATGTAGGTTGACAAAGGCTACATTTTCAAATTATTTTGAATTATACAGGTTGTCCAGAAAAAGTGTGGCGTATCAAAGTAATACTATTTCTTGTTGCATTTATAGATTATACGTTAAAAATAAGATAAACTTTCTTAAGTATTTCCTATACCTAAGCTTTTTACTTTTCGAGATATTTTGATATTTCTAAAAATGGAAGCACTTACAAGAAAACCAATAACTTGGAAACCTATGGAATCAGCCAAATCCAATTTTAACTGAAAAAATTGCACTAATAATTGAAAGCAATAATGTATTTAGAGTGGTTTAAAATTATACAGGGCATCTAAAATGGGGCGATTCTCTAATGACATATTCAAACCACAATATTGTTTTTATTTTATATATGACACCCTGTATTTTATAATCCTATTATGAAGCAATCTATCTATCTATCTGTGATGGGGGTGTCAATACACTGCGACCTATAAGATCTATTGTGCCCCCTACTGCTGCCCAATCGTTGAGGATGTCTCAACGATTAGAGCAGTTCCTCCAGTCCTATTGCTTTCAAAAAGTTAAGGATGTCGGTAGGCTTCAGGTTAGGTAGATCTTCCTCTTCTATTTGATATTCTCCGAGGTATCGTACCCTTGGATTTTGCAGGGTAATGCATTCTGAGAGAATGTGGATAGAGGTTTCCTCCTCTTCCTCGCAGAATCTGCATTCTTCTTTGTCTACTAATCCGAGTTTCTTTAGGTGGCCTCTCAACCGGCAGTGCCCTGTTAGGATACCCGTTAGTATTCTGAGCTTATTTTTACTTTTACTGACGCAGTCGTCAGATCTCTTCTGGTTATAGTTTCCCAGTAGTGTCTTGGCCTGCCTCATTCCTTGTAGTTATATCCAGTATTGGGATCTTTTGTTGTTTACTTCTTTTCCAAGTTCATCAAGTATTGTACTGGTGCTTATTCCGCAGAAGGGTTCAGGTCCCAGAAATGGTGTTTCAGCCCCTTTTTTTGCGAGTACGTCTGCCATTTCATTACCCTCCACTCCAGTGTGTCCCGGAACCCATAGGAGGGTAACAGTGTTATTCTTGCCTAGTTCGTTTAGATTCTCTAGGCACTCCCAAACCATCTGGGAGTTGATTTCGTGGGAGTTCAAAGCATTAATGGCTGCTTGGCTGTCTGACATGATGATGATCTCTTGTCTGCGAAAATTTCTTTCTATGTTGAACTGGACACATTTTCCGATGGCGTATATTTCAGCTTGGAAAATGCTCGGAGATTTGCCTAAACTTTCAGAATATTTGGTTCCAGGCCCATATACTCCTATTCCTGTTCCTTCTGTTGTTCTAGAACCATCTGTGTACCATTTAATGGCACTTCTCTTGAGTTTTGGGATGGTATCTTTGTCACATTCGCTTTTGTTACTTAGCTTTGTGTTGAATTCTTTCACAAAGCTAAACTTCTTTGTCATCTCATCTTGGGGCATGTCCCAGGTTTGATGATTTCCAGGAAGGAGTCGAAACTTGCGTTTAGTTGATCCTTCTCTGGTCATTCTGTAGGTTGTTCTTATCGCTATACTCTCCACTACTATATGGAGGGGTGTAAGGCTTAGGATTACCTCCATGGCGGCCGTTGGGCACGTTCTCATTGCACCTGTTATGCATACGCAGGCTAGTCTTTGGATTTTCGCTAGATTTGCCTTTGTACTGGCCAGCTTAGTTCTGCTGCCCCAGACCACTGCTCCATAAATGATGGCCGGTCTCACTATTGACGTGTACATCCACTGCAGGATCTTTGGGTTACATCCCCAGTTTTTTCCCGCAAAATTTCTGCACACCATTAGAGCTTTCGTGGCTTTGCTGGTTACTTCTTTTTCGTGTTTATTCCAGATGAGTGTATTATCTAGTATTAGTCCCAGATATTTGACATCTGGCTTCCATTCAATAACTTTCCCGTCCAATTCGATGGTTTTGAGGTTAATGTTCCTTTTCCGTGTAAAGGCAACTAAGGTAGTCTTGGTGGGGTTCACGCTAAGTCCCATCGATTGACACCATTCTTTGGTATAGTCCAGCCCTCTTTGAACTATATCGCAGAGGGTATTCTCGAATTTTCCTCTTGCGATTATGACTATGTCATCTGCATAGCCTTGACACGATATACCAATCTCGGTCAAATCGCAGAGGAGTCGATCCACTGTTAGGCTCCACATAAGAGGGGATGCAACTCCTCCCTGTGGACATCCTCTGGTTCTGCAGATGGAAACAGTGTCTTGTCCCATTTTAGTCTCTGCTATTCTGGTAGACAAAAGTCGCGACATCCATCTGGTTGTCGTGTTGTCTACCCCTCTTTCTTCTAGTGCTCTTTTGACGGCTTCGTGTGGTGTGTTGTCAAAAGCCCCTTCTATGTCTAGAAAGGCACACACTACAGATTCTTTGTTCTCTAGTGCATCCTGGATAACAAAGAATCTTATGAAGCAAACTCCATTACCTTTAAAAAATTTTAAAGGTCTACTATGCCTAAATCTATTAGTTTTGGAGTTATTTTTATTTTTGTTAAATTTTACATTATTTTTCCACCGTAATGCCTAAATATAACACCCTGTATTTGATCAGCTTAGACTATTGCAACATCATTTTCTGTCTAATATCTAATGATACATTTTTCAACAGTTCCCAGAAACTTTTTCTTAAAAATTGCAAAAATTTCCTCCCATTTAAATGGCCATCAAAGAAATATGGGCCAATAACTTGGTTGCCTATAATTCCACCGTATTAATGTTCCACCGGTTCTGATGATCTATTGTGTGGAACAAATGCTGGTTTTGATTATATAATAATGAAAGTTATGACGGTTAACTAATCCATTATTATGTAAAGTGGATTCATCTGTAATTTTTTCGGATCATAGTCTAAGCTGATCAAATACAGGGTGTTATATTTAGGCATTACGGTGGAAAAATAATGTAAAATTTAACAAAAATAAAAATAACTCCAAAATTAATAGAGGTAATGGAATTTACTACATAATAGGATTATAAAATACAGGGTGTCATATTTTAAATAAGAACGATATTGTGGTTTGAATATGTCATTAGAGAATCGCCCCATTTTGGATGCCCTGTATAATTTTAAACCACTCTAAATACATTATTGCTTTCAATTATTAGTGTAATTTTTTCAGTTAAAATTGGATTTGGCTGATTTCATAGGTTTCCATGTTATTGGTTTTCTTGTAAGTGTTTCCATTTTTAGAAATATTAAAATATCTCGAAAAGTAAAAAGCTTAGGTATAGGGAATACTTAAGAAAGTTTATCTTATTTTTAACGTATAATCTATAAATGCAACAAAATATAAGGTCTTCCATAAGAAATAATATAACTTTGATACGCCACACTTTTTTGGGACAGCCTGTATAATTCAAAATAATTTTAAAATGTAGCCTTTATCAACCTATATATCCATGAATAAACAAAATTTTTAAAATATTAACCGTTTAGCCACAATGGACCGTCGCGTCTACTGTGACTCACCCTGTATTTTTTAGACCACCTCAAGCAAACACTTTAACCTGGTACATTTATTATGAACTTCTAACTTCTATGACAAGACTATTATTTATGTGACATATTGGACTGTCAGATTGTATTGTATACATTCATAACTTTCGATCTCCAGCGTCTTGCGACTTTCAAGGTCAGATGCCGGTACGGCGTTGTCAGCATGCAAGAACATAAAAATATGCTTCAAATGTCAAATAGGAACCTCAAAGTTTCAAAAACCACAAACCGTTAAACGTCACGCCTTTCACGCAAGTTCTTGTAGATAAAATGCAAGCATTGCCTATTAATTTTAATTTTTAACCTTTATTCATGTACTTGGTTTTCAAATAATTTACACTTCATTCGCAAGCAAATAACATTAATCAAATTCCTACTTGGATCGCGGGAATCCCCTCGAGTGAATTTATAAATGCAAATTGAGTGTATGCAACACCCAATACATCGGGAATCGTTGCTTTGTAAAGTGTCAAAACTCTCTTCTAAACATAGATGGTAGCACATCTAAGAACACTTTGGCTTGTTTCTCTTCGAGATATATTGATTTTTAAATTAAGTCACAGCTACGTAGCTGATGGTACTCTTTAGAACGTTTCATATGAAATGACTGTTCAGTTTTATAACTACAATTTCTAGCAGTTCAATATCTCGCTTTAAGCTGATAATGCCGCAATACCTTGAAAAATGAGGGACGGAGCTGAAATTTGAAAGTTATGGCGATAATACCTGCTTACATGACAGTACAAATGTTTTAACCACGCGCAATAAATTAATGAAAAAAAAAAATTATATGACGTGTACTACATACACTGTGCATTTATTTCATTTCGTAAATTTCAAATAAAAATAGTGTTAGTTCTACAAGTTCCACCCTGAATTCCGCACGTTAAAGTAATGTACAAAAAAAACCAAACTTCTACTAGGCTACCACTGAGGGATTAATAAATACAAATTTTCTGTAACTTTTTTTTTCTTTAAACTCTTGTTAATTTAGGAAAGAGCGTCTGGTCAACGTTTGAACATAATCATAGTATCCGAAGGTGCAATAGACAGAAACGGTATACCCATAACTGCCGAGCAAGTCAAAACTGTTATCGAAGAGAATCTACATCAAGATGCTAGAGTCACAGTTCTGGGTCACGTACAAAGAGGAGGGAATCCTTCTGCTTTTGATAGAATCTTAGTAAGTTTAATACATTATACTTTTATAATAAATTTAATAATTATTTATTATGAATGCTTGTAGATTTTTTTTTGTTTAGTGTTTAGTTTTTAAATTAATTTTTAGGGATGCCGAATGGGCGCTGAAGCAGTAATGGCTCTCATGGAAGCTGATGAAAATTCTGAACCTTGTGTCATATCATTAGATGGTAATCAAGCTGTGAGAGTTCCTTTGATGGAGTGTGTCAAACAGACAAAAGCAGTCTCTAAGGTATACTTTTTGAGTGTATTACATTTTCCGTTTTTTTTTTCTGAAAAGGGGTATCTATTCTAAATTTTGGAAAAGCTCTGTTCTTTCGAAATTAGAGGATTTTTCCATTAACTCTTTTTTTTTTCAATGCTGCCGGTATTTACGTCCCTGGCGTAGCGGAGTTTACGTGTAACTTATTGTTTAATTTTCTAATTACTAAATTAAACATAAAATTCAGTTCATTCATTTTAAACAAATTGGCAACTACGCCAAATATCCGCGCCTCTGACAAAGAACAAATATTGGCTACAGTATACTAGCTGCTAGATAAATATTTAAATTATACGATCGAAATAAAGTGAATATTTTTCACTCAATGCGAGAGCGAGTGGGATAGAATTTTTACTCTTGGGACGGAAGAATAGAAACGGTCCTCTGACTCGCCATTGTACCATCACATAGTCTCACGTAGACACACTTCCGGTCCTTCGTATAACGTAGGCAAATATTCTCACGTACACCACTCGGTGGGCGTGGCTTAAACAAGAAAGAATTTGGTTCCCGAACATAATAATTTTTAATTAGTAAGATTTTCGCTGCGAATCAAGCAACGTTACTCCGTCGTCTCAAATACGACGTAATGTGTTTTTAAATTATTCAAGTGCTCCAACAGTGCAGCAAATTAAATTAGTAAGACTTTGGCCGCGAATCAAGCCAGTCTACTCAAAAATATTTTTCATCTCCGCTGTCCAAATGCAGTACAAATTTGTTTCATTTTTATAATTAATTAACCAAAGCATTTAAAAATGCAAGTGCTTTTCTCTGAGTGATTGGTGACATAAAGTGTAAACCAATTGTAAGCTGTTTTTTTCTGTTACTTTGTACCTGTTCGTTGTTTTTAAAAAGTTTTAATAAACTGTTAAGTATCATTTTGGAGTTCTGGGAAAATTAAAATTCAACTATAAAAAACTACAGTCCACTTTAGAAGCTACAGACAATTGTTTAAAAAAGCGATGTTGTCAATGCATCGGCCGTCTACGAAAACAATTTTGTCTCAAAACCCATGAGATCAAAATACTTATAAATTAATTAATTACCTCTCTTGAGGTATGAGTTTTTAATATACAATAGATTATTTTGGATATTTGCGGTTTATAAGCAAAGTTGAAGATGAAATAATGTTATTTATAGTTGATTCGATTTTCTTTCAAAGGAATTTTAACACCGTTCAATTTTAATTAAAAACCTAAAAACACATTTTAATTTTAATTTTTTTATCAACTGTAGTAATTTAAAATGCTTATTTTCACAGGCTATGGAGGACAAGGACTGGCAAAAGGCAGTAGATCTGAGAGGCAAGTCTTTCCAAAGAAATTTAGACACTTACAAATTACTCACCCGTCTTAAACCGCCTAAAGAATTTTTCGCAGAAAAAGGCCTAAAGGGGCATGTAAGTATAAAATGCTAAAAACGCCCGAAATTATACGAAATAATTTAAAACACATATTTTTTTGTTATAACAACAGTTTTTTATGTTCTAAAAAATAATCATCTAAGTGAAAAATGTAGAAAGAAATTAAAGAAACCGAAACCTTGTAGAGTAACTACTGTGAATGAAATTTCTTCACGCTTTTGACATCCTTTTTCCATTAAGATTTTTTGTTTACGCCTATTTATATGAGCTACAGGGTGCGTCCAGATACGCAACGGCAGATACATGTTTATAACTATAAATCTAAAGGAATTCAATGTGTTAGAAAGACCAACGTGCGCTAGTGTGACGGGAGGTGTAATGTTATGGTGAACAGCGTTACACCCACCTCGTCTCTCTTGCGTACACTGTTTTTATAGTCTCTCCTTTTATAATACATAAACAGGTAATAAATTATTACCTTACGCTACCCAACGTTCGCGAACATTATGTTCGGTTTCATTTACCAGTCCGAACGCATCTTTACATTGTGTCGTATCACGACTTTGATGCTGCGCTAAAAACCTATCAGGTGTGGTAATGTTACCCTGTTAAGCTTTTACGCTGTTGCGCGTGTTGTCATCCACATTGGACGCACCTACAGTCCAAGGCCGGGCACACTGGAAAAGTAAAAGTCTTAGTTAAAAACGTTTTTGTGCATATAAGAAACAATTCGTTTGTACGAGGTATATTCGGTAAGCAAGTACCGTATATTTAAAATCCTTTATGTATAAAATTTAAGAGGACGAGTAGTATTTGGAAAGGTTATTTTTAAATTATTTTGTATTAAAAACAGAGAGTATAGTCATTTATGCAAAAGACACTTTACGCACAAATGTTCAATATTCACCGAACAAATTGTTCGGTATCTGAATTCGATCTGTGTGTGTGAACACTCATCACTTCATCCAATAAATGTCGGAGTTCCATAAGGAAGCGTTTTGGGATCGTTTCTATATCTTCTATATACATCCGATTTACCAACATTAGCCAACGCGCTAACCGCCACATTGTTGATGATACAGATGTATTAAAATGCAAACCCTCAAATTTCATACCAAATACTTCAAACAAATCTTGATAATCTACACGTTTGGTTAAATAAGTGGAGAATAAATGTCAATGAAGTAAAATCAACTCACGTAACCTTGACGAGGAAACTGCCCGGCTGTCACTCTTGACAACAAAAATATTCCACAAAGAGTCAGTGCCAAATATCTTGGAATGCATTTGGACAGAAGACTAACTTGGAAGAAGCACCTTTTCATAAAAAGAAAGCAGCTTGGGTTTAAACTTCACCAGTTATACTGAATTATTGAATGCACAACCCAACTGTACCTAGAGAACAAAGTGTTGGTGTACAAGGTCCACATACTGACTTATACAACCTAAAATTCATCTTATCCAACCTAAAATTCATCTTAAACCATGGATACACACAATAGAAACTTCGTAAGAATAATTTGTCGGATGAGATGTAATAAGGCGTTATATCCAGAGTATCTTCACAGGATAAAGCAATCAGATTCTCCAAACTGTCCCCTTCTGTGTATCCCTATAATAAAACATGTTTTGGAAGAAAAAAAAAACGAAATATATAAAAAAAAATTAAAAGAGAAAAATAGTAGGCATTAGTGAACAATATAATGTAAGGGAAATGCGAATACTTGTTCAAATCTACAGTAAGATCGTGTTATAAAAGAGAAAGAAGGGAAAAGGACAACAAGGAGAAAGAGGAAGAAAGGTAGAAGAATACAATAGAGTAAGGAGTGAAGTGGAACGAAAAGAGAGTAGACAAATCTATCACACGAAAGAGTCTGGCCAGTTGGTTTACTTCAGTGCCATTAAAAAAAAAGGTCATCCTCAAGCCTATATGGACATCCAGCTGTATGGCTCAGCTTCTAATTCAAACATAGAAACCATGGAGAGATTCAAAGGCATTAAGAATGATAGCCAGTTCTCCGTGGCTTGCGATTGATCGGTGTGTGCGTTAGTTAAAACATCAGCAACAAGAAATTTTTATTGTCGCAAAATAATGTTTTTGACTAAGACTGTTTTGCTCTTTCTGTATGCCGCCGGCCTTTTTACAATAATTTAAAATTTTTTTATATCATAGAAGCATGTCTACTCATTATCATATACAAAATAATTTATTTACATTGAACTGTTTATTTTGCCGTCAGAAGAATGCTGTCAGAAAGGTACTCGTTTTTGTTATCCGGTTTATCTTAAAGTATATACATTTTTTATTTTGCATGTTTCATTTTTTATTTAAATATTAATCATACTATACGCATTGCATGAGGTACAAAATATATTTGTGGTTATTGCGCGTATATTTTAATAATTGGTAGCAGCATATTTAAAATATACCTGTTGGATATTAAGTTGGCTTCGAATCGACAAAATAGGAGCTAGATCAGCTAGGTCACAACAAATGTCTTACCATCTCTCAACTATTAGAGAAAACTGATAAATACAGTAGAAGAAAGAGTTTAGAGAACAAACCGTGCACCATAATTTGCAACGCCCAATATAAATTGAGATTCACCGTTTGATGATTGAACTCTTTTCTTCACCGACAGATGGTAGCACAACTTAAAACCTCATTTACTTAAAACCATATGCTTTTTGTTGACAGAGTAGGTATTGAGTAATTAAATATAAAAAAATTTATAGCACGTTGTATTTGTTGGGAAAATATATGTTTTAAATGTACCATTATGCCATTACCCCGCCTGCATGCAAAAAAACAACTGGTTCAAATTCAAGAATAAAAGAAAAAAAGATTTATTGATAAATCCTTACCCTAACGTAAATAACTTTTTCGTCGACCTCTACAAAAAATGACATTTTACGTACTAATTTCTGAATGAAAAGTCAACTATTTTTTTTGTCTTTATTTAATTAACAATCAGATTTACAATCTAATTTGCTAATTTGTACAAGATATCTATGGTGCTTGTACTGGTGACGTGGTGAAGTAGGATCCATTGATTCCACCTCAGTTTTCACTTAAATCTAATGGCCAAGATATCTTTAGTCTTCGATAAGGGACAGGCTGTAGGAGTGAGTCTATGAGCGGATTTTGGTGAGCTTCTAACTTCTGGCGGTGTTTAGTACATCTTTCTTGGATAACTTCTCTAACATTGGGTATTTTAAGATCTGCGTGTAGAGTATGGTTGGAAACATACCACGGTGCGTTTGTGATGACTCGTAGAGTTTTAGACTGAGCTCTTTGTATAATGTCCAGATGGGATTTACTTGCGCAGCCCCAGTGTTCCACTCCATATGACCAGATCGGTTTTATAATAGCCTTATATATAAGTAGCTTGTTGTCTATTGATAATTTAGACTTACGCCCTATTAGCCAGTTCAGCTCTTTGGTTTCATTTTTTTGGCTATGTGTTCTCTCCAGTTCAATTAATTATCTAAGTTTATTCCTAGGTATTTTATAACTTCTACTTGCGGTAGTGTTTCTTGATTCAGTCTGATTCCTGGACAATGTCCTTTTCGTAGTGTGAATTTTATGTGAGACGATTTCGATCCATTAACTTTTATTTTCCATTTTTGGAGCGAATTTTATCGATTTCTGAGATGTTCCTGTAGAATAAGTGATACCACGATAGGATCATCATTTGATGCCAAATATGCTGTATTATCTGCAAATGTTTCTGTGGTGACCTCTTGTGATGTTGGTAAGTCAGATGTATATGGGTGATTGTCATGAAATGGGGGTTTTTGTCGCCTCCGTAACCTGTCCATTTTCCGCTTTTACGTCACGGCACTACGTTTACGGAAAAACAGTGCATTATTGCCGCGCGCCTAGGGTCTCAAACGATAGCAGCATTGTTCCGAAACTGATCATCAGGAAATCAGATGATAACCCACCCTGTGTCACCCCAATGGCTCAGATAAACCTCCAGGGTCTTCATTTTGTAGATTAAAATAATTACCTTTTTTTTTTATTTTCCTCCCATCAAAATATAAAAATTCTCGCCTATTAAGATTTAGAATATTATGTTCATCATAAAAAACAAGTATAAATGTTATTGGATTAATAAACAACGCGGGACTCCGCTAACATTATGAAATAGAATTCCATTGATTTTGTGTCGCCTCCGAAGCCATATAATTTCGGCTTTTCTATATATAAACTTCTCACTGTCTATTCCTCGTGTGTATTTATGTGGAAATATACAGAAAATACTTCAAAATAATGTTGAAAACACATTTTTTTTCAGCACTTTTTTGTTTGTTCACTAGCAAATCTCAAAAACCCCCATTTCATGACAATCACCCATATAGGATATATAACAATGGACCGAGTATACTTCCCTGTGGTACTCCGGCATGGATTGTGTATCGATTGGAAGTTTCATCATTAAGTCTTATTTCAAACTCTCTTTGGCTTAAGTAGGATTTTAAAAGGTTATAATATTTATCTGGTATATTTTTTTTTAATTTTGTACAGTAGTCCTGGATGCCAGACTTTGTCAAATGCCTGACTTACATCTAGAAATGCAGCTGTGCAGTACTGATGGTTTTCAATGGATTTATTGATTACATCCACTAGGCTATGGCATTGTTGAACCGTGGAGTGTGAATGACAAAATCCAAATTGATGGTCAGGTATCCAGTTCCGCTGCTCTAGGTCTTCATTTAGTCTGTTTAGTATTAACCTTTCCAGGAGTTTTGATATTGTAGGTAATAGACTTATGGGTCGATATGAGGGTACATTTGTTTGATCTTTTCCTGGCTTTAGTACCATTAGTATTTGTGCAGTTTTCACCGTCTTAGACCAATATTCTTATCGTCTTATTGCATTTAGTATGTATATCAGGGCCCTAACTCCTTTTTCTGGTAGTTCTTTGAGCATTTTGCCTGTGATTAGATCAAGTCCAGGGGCTTTTTCAATGTTTAGCATACCGATTTCTCGATATATTTCATTTAATGTAAATGACCGGAGAGGATTTTGTACTCTAACTTCACGAGCTAAATCTTGTTCTACATCCTGGTCTCGTTTGTTGTCATATGGAGTAAATACATCTGATGTTATAGGCTTATTCTTGTTTTTTATTGGTTTCCAAATGAGGTTATCTTGTCTTGTTAAGGAAGAAATATATCTTTCCATTGATTCGTTTTTAATTATTTTAAGTTTATCTTTTAGTTTGTTACTTAATTGGGTATATCTTCTTCTATGTTCTGGAATATGGGTGTGTTTTTCAGCTATTAACTTTTTTACTTTTATTGGTATGTAATTGTTGGTCGGTTGTAAGTTAGCCTTTGGAGTAGATTCTTTAGCAGAATATTGAAGTAATTCAATAAACTTTTTGGTTTCAAGTTCAACATCGTCTTTTTTCCTGTGTCTTATGTTTAAGTTTGTCCCCTCTTCTATTATTTGTTTATATTTAGTTTTCGAGTTGTGTAGTCGAGGGATTGGTTTCTTGATAATTATTGTTGTGGTGGAAATAATTGAAGAGTGGTCAGAGAGATCGTAGCTTGGTGTTATATCTGTATGTGCATCTGAAATGCCATTTACCACAAAGAAATTGGTGACCCAGTTGAAAGAAAGTAATACTTATTTTCGTTGATAGTACTTGCCAGTTCTCTACCTTTGGTCGTTGTTAGAAGTGAACCCCCCATAGTGTGTGTTTGCCGTTGTAGTCTCCTCCAGCAATGAACTTAGGTCGTAATGTTCGAAAATGTTCCTTTTTTACATTGTGCCTAGGTGGACAGTAGCTTGCTGATATTGTTATTTCGTAGGGAAAACATTTCGCTTGTATAGAAGTTGCTTGAAGATAATTTGTTTCATATTTAGGGAGCTCGTAATGTTCTATAATATCTATTTTTGAAGGCAAGTACTTTTCGTCCTCAAATGACAGCGTGCACCGTGCCGTATCCTAGTGACCACAGCGGACGAAAAGTGTTCGCGGACGAAAAATGCTTGCCTTCAAAAATGGTCGATTTTTTCTTTTGGAAATTAATACGTTTTTGTAAAGGTCGACGAAAAAAAGTAATATGCGCCTCGGCGAAAAACTGTCTATTGTCTCGCCAGCTTGCTAGCCTCGGCTATCAATGTGCAGACTCAACTGTAATAGACAGTTTTTCGTCCTTGGCACATAAGTAACTATTATATACGATTGACCAATAAAACGCTCTTTATAGAACAGTTTTGCGTCCATAAAGTAGCACTTTATTTTACTGTCAACGTCATTGACAAATTGCAAGACAACTAATTTGACATGTTTAAAAAACAAACATCTACATCGCAACTGCTGTGACCTAAAATCGTATACAGGTACAATCAAATTTTTATTTTTTCAATTTATTATTTTTGTTTAATTGCAATCGTACATAAAATCATAACGCGTACATAAACAGGCTTTATTGACTCATCATTTTAACTATTCGTTCATTAAAGCCCTTGTTTATGTACTTGTAATATAATTAATTAATTATTAATAATATAGAAATTAAATTTTTATAATATTAGAAAAGGTATTACTTGAATTTGAATAAGTAGATTATTCCATAAATTTTTATTTTGCGTTGCATTTTACTAACAATGCTTTTTTTTATTAGCAAGATTCTATATGGGGATCGGTGAGTATTATAAATTTTAATCGATCTCTTGATCTTTTCTTTTCTTGCTCTTCAATCAACTGTAGATAAACTGATTTTACTTCAATTTAAATATTTCAGTACTATTATTTTTTATTATTATAATATTGTGTATCTTAGGGCATTTTAATAACTCTGAATAGTTTTTTATGCACCTTTAAATAATTGAAAATTACCGTACAGAAACGACAGATTTTTTTTCTAATTATATTGCAATAGTTTCAGCTTTAAATATCTCAATCATTAGACAAACCAACTAAAAAAAAAATTGTAATTTGCCTGATGATAACATTAAAAGTTACTGATGGTTCGGATACTCTTTGTAAACAGTTTATAGAAAAAATGGATTTTAAATTTTTTTAAATATTTTGTGTTATTTTTACATGTGTTTCACCATAGTCTTACACTTTTTTTGCAGAAAGTTTTCTGGAAAATTAACATTTTTGAGATAAAATTTGACATTTTTTAATCGAAATACATTGATATAAGTGAAAAGAAAATTGAATTAGTTTTTTCATCGATCATATAAAATATTTTTCGGTCAAGTCACGTATTTTACTGGAAGTAAAATTTTATAAGAAATTAAACGAGAAATGTCCCAAAGTCGTAAAATAAAAAAAAATGACGATTTTCTGAAGCCATGACACAATTTTTACTTGAAAATTGTTATACACTTTTGGTAGAAGCGCCTTGACTAAAACTTTGTAATAGTTAGAAGGCTTAAGTTAATAAAAAATGACAGTTTATGTAAGCGGTAGATCTAATACAAGAATTTTTAAAAACTGCTACTTTTCTTTCGAAACATGCGTATAAAATTATACAAAAATTCAACATTTTTCTCTATAAACTAATAATACTTTCGCTTTCGTTGCCATTCTTAGGAAGGTTACGTTATGGCTGTGATGCACATAGGCGCCCCCTGTTGCGGTATGAACGCCGCTGTTAGATCCTTCGTTAGAAATTGCATCTACCGCGGCGACACTGTCTTAGGTATCCAAGACGGCATAGAAGGCCTTCTAGCTGGAAACGTTAAAAAAATGGGTTAGTAATTTAAGGCCCACCAAAGTAACGCAGCATGTAGCAAGTAACTCCACCTTAAATCATCGTCAGTGTGTGCTGATACATGTAAATTGTCAGATCAGAGATGATAATATATTGTATAGGGGTCATTTCATAAAAGTGGGACAATTGGCCAAAGACATTTTCAAAATACAGTATGACATACTTTTGACTTAAAAGTAAGTTTAATATGATTACGTGTATCTACCTACTCCACTATGAAGCAGCAGACCAAAATATACTTCAAGCTTAAAATTTCCTGTTTAATATCATTTTAGAAGAGTAAAACTGCAAATGTAAACTTATCGTCACTATTAACAATAGGTAAAAAAATATGACAAAAAAATTAACGAAGAAAATAGATTTAACGCAACGTATGGTGTTGACGATAATAAACATACGCCTGCCTTAACGTCACCAATACACAGCACAAAACAAAAAAGAACAAGTAGCCTACCTCCTTGACACCTTACGCTCAACTAACGAGATTTTAACTGTCCCAATGGAAATTCAATTGCATAATTACTCCCACTACTTTACTCCATTTTGCAACATCATCCTTGAGAACGGTGTTGATGCCAAACTTGTAGGACACTTATTAATGTGTCATAAAAATAGAGAATTAATCAAAAACTCTCAATGGACATAACTAGTTACTACAATTCATTAAATAAAAAACAGGCAGGTGGACACCCTACGGTGTTGACGTTTTAGCTGTAAATGTGGCAAAAAACACTAATAATATTATATTTCTAGGTGTTTTTACTTAAGAGTTATATAGAACAATTTAATATGTCTAGATAAAACGTGTTATGAGGCAAGTGATAACCTGTTTTCACCTGAAAAAATCAACAGGACACAGATTGTCCCGTTTTTATGGAATGACCCATAGATCACGATTGGGCCGGGTATATAAATGTAGGGAAACATTTAAAATTTCTAGCTCTATTATGATCTATAACAGGTGTGGATTATCTCTTCTAATTATATATCATATTGTGACTTTGGTGGGCTTGGTTGACCCGTTTTGCATATTTTGACATACCAAAATTTTAGGCTGGTCCGATGTAACTGGTTGGGTATCACAGGGTGGTGCCGTATTAGGTACTAAAAGATTATTACCTGCAAAGAAAATGGAAGAAGTGGCTAATAAGTTTACTGAGAATAACATTCAGGCGCTGCTTATCATTGGAGGATTCGAGGTTAGTTTGATAAAACATAAAGACATCGTCTGTTGATGAAGAACTTTTTTTTTGAAGGGTTTTCAAGCTATTATACAAATGTCAGAAGCCCGTGAAAAATACGAGGCCTTCCGTATTCCAATGATCATAATTCCCAGTACCATCAGTAATAACCTGCCCGGTACCGATTTCTCTCTAGGTACTGATACCGCCTTGAACGAAATTTCCGACATATGTGACAGAATTAGGCAATCGGCTCAGGGAACTAAAAGAAGAGTGTTTATTGTAGAAACGATGGGAGGATATTGCGGATATTTGGCAACTCTGGCAGGTTAGATAGAATTATATACAACTTAAATTTGCACCCAAATATTTCGAGTTTTGTTCAAATTTTGAAAAAATGTCAAAACAGGTCAATTTTAACCGTCAATTTTTATCGTAGTTTCAAACTTCTTTTTTCATCCCTCTAGCACCCAGAACCACCTTTGAAAAATCTTAAATGGCAAGGGGTGTTAAGTGACACATCATTTTGAAGCTGCTTTCATTATCTAATGCAACCCCGTTCTTTTTTTATTTGGAATGACTCTTTTTTGAGAAAACTGCTTAGATTATTGTGAATGAAAACAATAGTAGTTCTAAAAAAACAATTTAATTTTAACGAATGTACTGTTCAATTCAATGTTTTTTAATTTAAATACCTTTGTATGCATTTTTCCGATTTTTCCCAGAAGGTTTCCTCAATTTGACCCTCAAATGACCTTGACACTGACCTGATGAGGTCAAATGGACGTCGGATTCGGATTCAGCGACCCTGAAATCCTTTGTATGATTTTTTTCCGATTTTCCCAGAATGTTTCCTCAATTTGACCTTCAAATGACCTTGACCTTGACCTGATGACGTCAAGTGAACCTCGGATTAGGATTCACCGACCCCAAAAACTACTAGTTACAGTAGTGAAGTTCTTGGCGCAGACAAAAAATTTTTTTGTGGGGCTTTGTATCTAAAAAAAAATTCAAAATAAAAAAAAAGAACGGAGTTGCATTAATGATTATTTAACGAACAAGTATATTAATGGCCATTTTAATTCACGAGTTCGTTACAGAACTTTTCCGTCGACCGTACTTTTCAAAAACTCTATACATAGAGTTTTTGAATTTTAAGAAATTAAATAATGACATACAATGACAGATAGTATTAACACACCTTCTTGATTTCAAATGTATATGTATGTTTGGTTGCCTACACCGTAGGTAACTGTCAATTTAAATGTATAATAATGTACGTTGGGTTGCATATAATAAAATCGTTGATTAATAGAAAATCATTCATTAATAGGGGTCCTTAATCAACGATTTTGAGTGCGTTAAAATACATCATAAATGGTCGGTCGACGGAAAATAATTATTTAATGCATTAATGCATTTAAGATTTTTCAAGGGGTGGTTCTGGGCGCTAGAAGGATGAAAAAAGAAGTTTGAAACTACGATAAAAATTGAGCCCCCTCCAGGTTAAAATTTACCAGTTTTGGCATTTTTTCAAAATTTGAACAAAACTCGAAATATTTGGGGACAAATTTTAGTTGGGACACCCTGTATATGAATATAACTTCGCATAAACTTTTTTTTTCATTTTAATAATTTTAGGCCTTGCTGGTGGAGCAGACGCTGCTTATATTTACGAAGAAAAATTCACTATCAAGGAACTACAAGAAGACGTTTACCACATGGCGTCTAAAATGTCAGAGGGAGTCCAGAGAGGTTTGATTTTAAGAAATGAAAAAGCCTCCGACTTTTATAACACTGAATTTATTTACCGCTTGTACTCTGAGGAAGGCAAAGGACTTTTTAGCGCTAGGATGAATATTTTAGGTAAGTTTTCGGTCAAAACGGTTAGCGATAGCGAAGATTGTTCAATTAACACAAATAAATCGAATTAATCAGTCTCAACATTATTAACAAAGTGCTCCAGAATCAGTTGTTTTTCACAAGTCTTTCATCAACATTAATACATAAAGTGACATCAAAAGGTTCCTATCACTGGACGCTACAATTTCTTTTAGTAAAAAACAACTAGTTTACGTGTTATTTTGTAATAATTACAATAGAAATTTTTAAAATTTTCTTTATCTTTAAGTTTTGTCCAATAAAAACTATAAGTAATTAAGAGAGTACTGATAAGTACTAGTTACTAGAAAATTAAAATATTTCTGTAAGGATTGTGAGCACAGTTTACTATTATTACCAGTATTGAAGTCTATTGTTGAAGAACTAAAGGTAGAAGTCGATAAGCTTAAATGTGCCCATGAAAAGTCCTTACTAGAAAAGGGTAAACGTACCGATGATCTAGTGAAGAAAGTTGGTGAGATGAAAAGCAATTCCGGTACACCAGGCTTGGCATTTGAAGAAATGTTTATATTATTATAAAGTCAAACAATGTTATGCTCTTCAATGTTATAGAGTCCAATTATCAGAATATTGAAGAGAGAATTACACATGATAAAGCTAAAGTGGAAGAGATTATGAACTTAATAGGGAAAGAAGAAGTGATGAATAATTTAGTTAGAGAGTCACACGAATAGGGAGGAAGGTAGGAATTAAACCTCGCCCCATTAAAGTTATATTTTCAAATAATATCGTTGATAAGGATATTTTACGTGAAAAGAAGAGATTACAAAATTCAGCAATAAAAATAAATAGTGAACAAACGCAGTTACAAAGAAATATGTATGGAAAGAATTAAAAGAGAGACGGGACAAAGGGAAAAAAGATAAATATAAAATTTAGAAGAGAAGACTAATTTGGCCGCTGGAGGGATTGGTGAGGGTCGGAAGTAATCTTACCACCACCGTGCTCAGCATCCTGGAAAACGAGGAGAAAGACGTTTTTGTACAGATAAATGATGTACCACCCGTTTAACCCCTTGAGGGGGTAGTTTGTTTTTGGCCATTTTATGGGTTGGGCTGGCCTAAAGAAAAATTCTGATACCGCCATGGTGTTCAGCATCCTCAAAAACGGGGGGGAGGTACTCTCGATCAGGGTAAATGGTCCATGTTCTTCCAACTCACATATGCTATTAGATGCAAATCATGAAGAGAGCTGATCTAAGTTATCAGATTGTCCTTTTTCAAAAACGTCATCCATATCTAATATTATATTTATAACACTAGCGTTTTACCGATTCACATAAAAACTTAAGTTAAAAACGTTATTGTGGTCGAACATAGAGAACATCCGATACCAAAGCAATGAATGAGTGAACGGTGAGAACGTTGCGTTGTAAAATGAGGTCACGCGAGCATGGCGCGTTCACGTGAAATATTTAAATAGGACGGAAACTAGCATTGTTGTAACTTTAAGAATACTTGCTTGATTTAAATGAAACAAAAACAGTCGTATTTCTAAACATTTAGGCTACACGGTTATGAAGTTTAAAGTCATTTAACAGACCCAGTGATATTTTTCATTAAGGGTTGGGAAGAGGAGTGTGGGAGGTAGGGGGTTCATGTTGACAGGCGCAGACATGTTATTATTGGACCCCTTCATATTGGTCAAATAAGCGTTTAGACGGAAAATGGAGAAACGATCAGTATATGAATATGATTACTATAGCAATGAAATAGTTCCCATAGCAATAACCAAGTAACTATAACACTAATACAATTACTATAGCTGTGACGCAGTTACTATAACAACGAGATGTACTCTTGCAATAATGCTCTGTAGGAATTTGACCATGTATTCGTTTTTAGGTCATATGCAACAAGGTGGTTCTCCATCACCGTTTGACAGGAACCTGGGAACCAAAATGGCGGCGAAAGCAGTTGAATGGATCGTTTGCCAGTTAAGGCAGAATACTTCACCTGATGGGAAAGTAAACTGCATGGATCCGAATACTGCTTGTCTACTGGGTATCCAGAAGAGAAATTACTTATGTACCTCGATCCAGGCGTTGAAATGTCAAACTAATTTCGAGTAAGTAAAACTGTTTATACAATATCAGAATTTCATTGGTTTTTTGTTTTTTTTTTTCAGTCTGCGTATCCCTACTGATCAATGGTGGTTGAAGCTGCGTCCTCTGTTGCGTATTTTGGCTAAACACGATTCGATTTACCAAGAAGAAGGCATGTATATGTCGATAGAAGAAAAAGCTAAATCCGATTATTACGATTGAAATAAAAAAAAGGGACTCGAACCATTTTAGTCGAAAATACCCTAGCGCCCCTACAGGGGTGTATTTGTTGGTTTACAAAAAATGAGTAGTAGAGTTCGACTAAAAAAAATCTAAATTTAAATAATTTAATAATTTATTTTTTAATTAACATAATTCTGAACCACTATGGGAAACTTATTTATAATTTTTTCCTCATATTTGATGATCTTATTCTTTTATGTCAATATTTCTCGTGGGAATTAATTTTTCAGTTGACAGCTTGACAATAACGATAATGGAAGAAAAAGGATCTTTTAAAAACCATTATTTTTAAATTTTCAATATAAAATTTTGGTAAAAGCGCCTTGACTAAAACTGTGTAATAGTAAAGGGGCTTAAGTTAGAAAATTGAAAATTAGTTCAAAACTGTTTAAAAATAGGGTGAAGATTTTATACATTTTTAAAATGGGCTAAATATTTTTAAAATTATTACCTTTTAGCGACTCTTCTACTGCTAAAAATTAAATGAATTTTGATTTAGATTCAACTCGTTTGAGTTGATTTTGTTGAGTGTGATGAGCTTTTTAATTTAATTAAGTATTACCTTTATATATTTATTGAAAAATCAGAAGTTATTTATGGACTTCTGGCACCTTGTTATAGTTTTTCAAGAACAACAAAAAGAATATATTGTGAAATAAAAGTCTTTACACCTAAATTTGACAGAAAAACATATTTTATTTTCCCATTCATTTTCCTCTGTAACAAAAAAAAGAAAAATTTGGTACTCGGAACGTCAAAAATCTATTAAAATCGCGTAGAATCATCAAAATCAAAATTTTTAAAAAAAAAAGTCCACACTAAAAATCAAATATGCTGTGGCATAATCCAAGACTAAAACTGAAAATCAAATGTCATACAAATAATATTAATTCGATATGCCGATATGTCCATCACAAGTTCCCGTTTTTACTACACGCCTGATTGTGTTATTAAAGTGTAGATGGCGTTGTTCGATTTGATTGTTCTATATCCAACTGAACGAGGTGGCTCTTCTGCGGCAACACATCAGCCTCGAATTTGGAAGTTCGTGGGTTCGAATCCCACTGCAGTCTGGCCCGCTGTGTTTTTTTTTCAGCGGTTTTTGTTAGATGTAATATGCAAATATCAGTAACATCCTCTCAGGTAACAACCCCCATTCCTTCCACCCTCAGACCTAATTCTCAGATTCTTCCACTGCGGCTTAGAAATCCTATAGCGGCCCCCTGTTTGTCCCCCAGTAATAGTGAAATACTACAATCCTTTATCCTTTTTGTTCATCTCCAGCTTGCACCAAGCGAGCTGTCTTGTTCCTATTAGATTAGACGGCTGTTCCAGCCCTAATCGCCTTAGTAGTTGGCTAATAGTGGAGTAGATCTGGCTTTCGAAAACAGACTGATGAAATCGAGTATTTTTTTTCCCAATCGATGAATTCAGATCCCCCATCATTCGTGCATGAAATCCTCTATCTAAAGTACATGGAAACGGTTTTTCGGACATATCTCAGCCGGATTTGATCCCACAAAAAATATACTTACTAAAATTGAAAAGCTTGATAAAACATGTACGCCCGTACCAATCTGAACCCCATAGTTCAATTAGTTCGCGAATTATCGCGATTTGAAATTGCAAAAATGAAAATAATTAATTAATTATTTCTCGAGAGGGAGTGGAGTTGGGGCCTAAATTTTTTGTGAATGGAAGGGTAACAACGAGTGCTTTTATGGGCCGGAAGGTGGGACAAGTAGGGGGGGAAACAAACTCTTGTAACTTTCATACTACTTCAGCTAGCGTAACCAGCCAGAGCTCAAATTGTACACTTTTTCATTCGCCAGAAAAGCAAAAAAAAAATAAACAGTGTTTTGCTCGCGTTTTTAGGCATGAAGGATGGGAGGTGGGGATTTTTTTTTCACCACTCGACGGCATTTTTTTATCTTTGATTTGAGCCCGCCGGGAGCTACGGTCCGACAAAGTCTTTGCTCCACTTTCTATTTTGCGCGAAAAAAATTTTTATTAGGTGCTACCTTTTGGCGAATGAAAAAGTGAATAATTTGAGTCCTGGCTGTTTGCGCTAGCTGAATTATTACGGAACTTATAAGCGTTTCAATATTTGTTTCCCCCCATATCTCCCCGGACTTGCCCCTCCGGCCCATTAAAGTACTTTTTTTTATTTATTCCGACTTTACGGTCTATTCAAATTATCAGTTTTTATTGGTTCAGACCTCGCGATGCTCCGTTAAAATTATTGAATCTCTCTGTGTTGAATAATAACGGACCGGACCGTTCTTGATCTTACGGTCACTGAGAATTGTTTGTTTGATTTGCAAATGACCATGGGCGTACGGAATGTTTTTATCTTTATTAGAAATTTAATTATTTTAATTTGTTCGATATTTGATTTTTATTTAGTGTACAGGATTAGCGTTTATTGCAGATATGTCGCAAATCCATCTTCAACTTTGATTGTTTTATGTGATTAGGTTCGATTAAGTTTTCAACATAAATAATTAATTTTATCAAAGAAAGGTAAAAGATCCATTGCACTCAAATGTAGCTATTTAATATAAAATTCAAAAACAGTACCACACAACACAACCTTTGAAAAGTCTGAAAATCAAACAAAGTTTCAATACCACCAATAATAATAATAATAATCAAATCGAACACCGCCCCATCTACACTCTGATATTAGAATTGTCAGAAAAAACAGAAAATTTAATTGAACAAATTTTTGAGTGCAATGAATGATCTTTTCCTTTTTTTATACAGATCTGGCAAACTTTTAACGGAACATAGGATTTTCAATGTATTTTGGACAAGAGCTCACGCAGAAAATCCTATGTTCCGTTAAAATTTTGCCAGATATGTAGATAAACCAATCTGGTCTTATATCAATTACAAGTTTCTATTAGAGTGTAGACGGCGATGTTCGATTTTATTGGCGGTATTGAAACTCTCCATAAGTATTTAATACAACTTTCAAAGCTACCCGTCAATCTGCATTTTGGTTTATTATTATAAACACCAAACGAAATGGTTACTTTCTACTGACGAGGCAGAATAATGACTTATTCGATCTAGAAATAATTTGCTATTAACCGAATCAAGATGTTGAAGGAATGAATGAATTAAATTAATTTATGAATATTGGTTTCTGATAAAAACCATTATTTTTAAATATTTAATATAAAATTTTGGTAAAAGCGCCTTGACCAAAACTGTGTAATAGTAAAGGGGATTAAGTTAGAACATTGAAAATTGGTTTAAGAAGATTTTATGAATGACAATATTTGTATACATTTTTACCCAAAATCGGCTAAGTATTTTTAAAAATAATTACATTTAGGGACTCTTCTACTGCTAAAAATGAAATGAATCGTTTGAGTTGATTTTGTTGAGTGTAGTTTTCTTGTAGGTACAGTCAAATTTTAATTAAGTATTAACTCTATATGTCTATTTATTGAAAAATCAGAAATTATTTGTGGACTTCTGGCTTCTTGTTATTGTTTTTCAGGAACAACAAAAAGAATATATTACAGTCTTTGCCGAAGTTTGACAAAAAAAAACACATTTTATTGTCACATTTATTATTATATTTAACAAAAATGTTTTATTAAAAAAATAGTTGTGTTGCAAAAAAAAGAATGAAAAAGCCAAAAGACGAGAATAAGTGACTCTCACGTATGTATTGGGTTTGGGGGACTGGTTTTTTTCAAATCAGGCTCGATGTCTCTGATCCACAAAAGTGGACTATATAAATTTGTGTAATACTGATTTTGAGTTTTATTTAATCGTGAATTAATTTCCTAAACTTTTGTTAAAAACATGGGACTGACACTTCCCAAAAGTAAAACTCTATTTGTTAAAAAATTTCAGATCTCACCTTTGTGGCCATATTTTTTTTTCTTCCAAACACAAATTGAAAATGCCGTTTTATTTTTAGCGGACATGGAACAGCAGATGACCAGGATGAGAGAATCGGTATCGATAGAAAGATCGGGACGCAGAATGTCCACCACGATAAAGGGCCTAGCGATTTCGAAATGAAAATATAGAAAATGCACATAATGATTGACCTTAATGTGATTTATGGCTGTGATTTTAGTATAAAATACAAAAACACCTTCACTTTTATACTTTTTTTGTCTTTTTAGTTATTACTGATTTTTAGTTTTTCCTTTTGGAGTCACCTGTAAGTTTTTATTTTAACAAATCGGGTCACCCAACAAATAATCAAAGCGATTTATATTCTATGATAGAGTGACACAAAATAAGGCTGACAGTTAACCAGCTAATCAGAGGCGGATTTACAGTTCGGGGGGTCCTATTCACGAAGACAATTGGGGGCCCTTTTGTATATTTCAGTGGTCTAAAACTTCGTTTTAGACTACTCTAGGTATTTAGGAGCTTAAAATATGGGTTACAAAACAGCAAGTTTTATTTTTTTTACTCCCTTTAGCAGCCTCATTACATTACGTAATAACAATTAAATATGTTACGGCAGATGTCTGTATCTAGCAAAGCTATAATTTAAATTATTTACAATTTTTTTTGCAAAAATTCCATTCTTTTAGCATACTAAGCAGGATTCCATACTACACTGTTGTATTCGAGGACGGGTTTTACAAGTCATTTATAAAAGGAGAACAACAGAACTATAATCTTGAAAGCTTTTTGTTTAATTTTCAGACAATTAAACATGTAAACTCATACTCATTCAACCGGCAACGCCGCACTAGGATGCATTTGCAAACAGCGCTCAAACACGAGGCATCGACAAATAGTTTTTTTTAGTCTTTTTTCCCATTACGCTACGATTGACACGTAGGCCAATATTTACCGCGTAGAATCTATAACGAATTTTCTAAGCTTACGTTACAGATGTCACGTCCGCCCTGAAATTCATAATGACGTAATTTGAGTTAATCCTTGTCTTCTCAAGCGGGAGAGAGAGACAGCATAAAAAACTTACAATCTTTCTAGAAGTAATCGTGCGACCCGGGAAGGGATAAAAATTTGAAGCGATGAGCTTCGAGACTTTTTTAAAACAGTGTCTATTCATCACTCACGCAGAACACACGCAAAAATAATATTTTCTGAATGATGTGATCATTTTTTTTTTAATTCGTTTCATTAATATGTGTTAGTGCTTGTTAAACACATGTTAACTATAATACTTTGTTCTTAATTACTTATTAAAGTAATCCATTGTTAAGCTGTTATGATGTTTATATTTATTTAACATTTTTAATAAATAGTTAAATAAAAGTGTTCATTGTTTTTGTCGATTGGAGTTGAGAAGATAAACATACTACAGTCCATTTTACGAATACCACGATGCAGTTTAAAAAGGCGATAACACATTGTTGGTCGTCCTGGGAAACTGGCACAACATAGGGTTTATTCCAGAACCCTCAACACTTTTTGTACTACACTTAAGACAAAACAATAGCTCAGTTGCCAGAGAAGGATATTGACCAAAAGCTCGCACAAAATGTGATCTCGATTAGACTTGGGCATTTAAGTACTTGAAGTACTTGCTGCTCTAAAGTACATGCTAACTTCACAATTTCGAAAATAAAATCGAAAATTTGGTTTTTCCATTATATCTCGAAAAAGAAATGGCAACTTCATTATGTCGAAATAACAATCACTATAACATAACCAAACATATAATGGTCAATATCATCTATAATTCGAATTTTAAAATCATACCGGCACTTTATATCACCACTAAATAGTAACAGTTTCGCAACATTTTAATAAGAATTAACCATAAAAACATTGAAAAAACGTTAAAAAAACACAAGTCAACACAACATTCCAATGTAAATCATATGCAATCAGAATTGTTTTTGTGCCTCCCAGCAAGTATGGCCGACCTGTCAAAGTCACGTGTTCAAGGAATTGCGAATATTGCAAAACATAACCTGCTTATCTATTTGTTTACACCGCACGTCCCCCCGATAGTCGCGAAATGCCACGGCCACGGACGAGGATAAACGAAGCTTAAAAATGTCTCAAGAAATGTCACGAAAAATCAAACCTCTCTTGATTCCGTGACATCGATGTCGCGACTATAGGCCTCGTGCAGATGCGCGCGCATCGCATTTTTTGAGGCCGCTTTTTTATATTTTAGGGGAGTTGCGAACTGCGAAACGAAATTTTTTCAAAAAATAATAAATAAAACGTTAAGATAACTTTGTTGAAAGTTGAATGAAGTGATTTGCCATAATATTCGTGCATAAAAGTAGTAAGTTTACATCATATTTTCGTAATTTTTAGTTTTTAATAACATAACCTCATTTCAGTTGTATTTTTAGGGAAATAATATAATATTCACGTAATATTATTTAAAAAAAATATTAAATTTATAGATATAGATATTTTAACAGTCAATCGTTATTCTAAATCTGTTTAATTACAAATTTCACATAAATCCTTCTGTTAAGTTAATGGAGAGCGGCCTCAAAAAGTTTTCAAAATACGCCACCTGTTTCGCTGGTGTTCCACAGTATTACCCCCACTGAGGCATATATTCTCTGTCATGGCATAAAATGTCACGACTTTATGTCACGTGAAAACGCACCTTAAAGGCAAAATTTTTTGTATATGAATGAATTTTTTGATTCTCTGCAGCTGTCTAATCTTTTCCGGCCTTTATTGTTGTTATAAAAAATAAAAATGCCAAAAAATATAAATAATATTTTCACTTATTACTGGGATTTTTTTCGAGAACATGAATATTTTGAAAATTATCTAAAAAATATTCGTGTTCGAGAAAAAATTTCTGTTTTTATTGAAGCTAGAGTGGTATTCGATAAGAAAATTTTCACACCGAAATATTATTAAAAAAATACTAGGATAATGACGGTTTTTTGTTAGGTTAAATAAAACACAATTAATCTACTTTAGTTACACAAAATAATAATACTAGGCTCATCACCACTTTTCGGCTTAAGTTAACCTACGCGTCTTCTTTGAGAGCCCAGTAGTATCAATATCAACTTCGTTGATCTCGTTGGGGAGGTTGATGCCCATTTGAAGTGCAGGAGAGACTTCAAACTTTTCTCCAATAGCATCATCGGGGTCATCACACGCGTGTTCAATATCATCATCGCGGTCTTCTCCACCTTCTTCTACATCCTCGATTGGTGGGACATTCGTGCACTCACTCCCCTTACAGTATTTGTACAGTGTAGAGCACTTCATCCCAGCCTTCATGCAAGTACAACCTTTCTTGCACCTTTCTTGCACTTGCAGGAGAGGCTTTTCAGAAGTAGTTCAGGGGCTGGGGGCAAAGATGTCGTGGTTGGCATCAAACCCGAGTCTGTTTGATGCAAAAACACTTCCAGCTGGTGAACTAGGTCGGGGTTTTGTTTGAGGATGAATAAATTTCAATTTTCCCTGCCCAAAAAGGACAGAGGTGGTATCACACCCACTGAATGCATGTAGGAAACGCACCATTCCTGGTGGAAGGCCATCAATCCCGCTATTGAATGAGGTGAAGCAAAACTGGGTGTGATCTGACCCTCCTCTACCACTTTTATGGAGACGTACATTGGCACGGGTGGCGCCTAGTTCATGAAGAATGCAGAGTAAATCAATGTCCTCTCCAAGAATGATGACAGTGGTAAACGCTTGACTTTTTGAAATTGCCGTCTCTACAATCAATACTTCGGCATCCTCTTCTGTTTGCTTGGCTTCCACTCCGTGCCTCTGGAATTCATCCATCAACATGCTAATGAGGCGTTCCTTGTTGCTACCATTGAACAGGAATTTCTCCTGGGGTGTTTTGATTATGGTGTGCCTATTTTGGCTTATAGTCCTAAATAAAGATAATTAAATTTGCTATAACTTCACTTCCCATTAATTTCCCCTGAGATACCTCATTATACTTGATATTTTGGTCGAAAATTAGACATTTCCAATTTTTCAACATTTTGGGGAAAATAGTGAACCTTGGGGACCCTGTATCATGTGACCTATTAGACCTAGACAATTGAATTAGGGTTCAACGTGTCAGGAATTTTGTACACTTTAAAAAAGTAGTAGTGACATTTGTCGTCAGAGCCTTCCAATGTCGGATATCTGGATAAATACTATCTAGGTGGACCCAAACAACATACCAAAAGAGCAAGTTTACCGCAATTATTGTAATTTCGAATGTAACATATGACTGGCCTATAAAAAATAAGTCGATAGTAGCTCAATTTATCAGTTTTAAAAAAATTCATTTTACTAAAGTTGGTAGAATTATATTTTCTTACAAGGAACTCTAAGTGGTACTTAGTATCAATGAAATTTGCACGCGTAATATTAGGTTAAATAAAATACAATTAATCTACTTTAGTTATACAAAATAACAAAAAATAAGTCGATAGTAGCTCAATCTCTGTTTTTTTACAAATTCGTTTTACTAAAGTTGGTAGAAAATAATGAAATAAGTTGCCATCTATGATTAGAAGAGAGTATTGACAATTATTAAAAGCAAAAAATTCCCGGTCAATACTCTCTTCTAATCATAGATGGCAGCACATCTAAAAATGTTATCTTATAGCGGATATAGCTACTGACTTGTACGAGTTTGGAATTTTATTTATTGGATTCGAAAAGCCTAACTGACGAAGCCGAAAGGCAGAAACCGGTCTTAGGATGTCGAATCTGATAAATTAAATTCCTTATCGTTTTCTAAATGAAATAAGTATTTAAAAAACTAATATAAATTGGTTAAGCAAGTGTAAGCAACTTTTGACGTTACCTGAGTATAAATTATCTAAATAAATTCGTAGAGTTTATAACAATGGAGCGATTTGCGAAATACGTTTTATGCAAGTTTTGTAATGAAGTTAGTGAAATTAAAATGTATCATCGGAACCTCATAGAATAAATTCGACATACTTAATCTGAAATTAAATGGAAATGTCATTTTACCTATAAACGTCAAAAAATTTCCAGTGTAATTTCATGCTCCTTCCCCCAAGGACAAGACAAAAATTTCTGGAAATTTTTTTAGTTGCTATGGTAACGATACAAAATAAAGGCTTTTAATTGGTCGAAAATGTTAGGTGTGGAATTTTCAGACATATTCCATAATCGCTCCTTCAGGTGTTTGTGATTCCTCTTCGCTCTCTGTCATATCGGAAAATTTGTTAAGTTCTGCCATCCACGCGCTATGTCCTTCGTTATAATCTTTGTTAACCTTATCAATAAAAGCAACTTTGTATTTAAACAATTCATAACGTCTGCGGTCCTCTTCTGGAGAGTAGTGTTTTTCAAACTTTTTCTGTGAAAAAATAAATTTTAAAATTGAATAAAATATTCAAATTGTATTAATAAAACCACATATACATATCGTCCCTGTAATTGCAAAATGTCATATGTCAAAAATTGCGTATGTGCGTATAAAACACAAACACGTTAAGTTAACTCCTTAAATGCCATATAACATGATGTTACATCATAAAAATAAGCTATAAACTGATTTCTGAAATAATTAAACAAAAAAGTAAAAAGATATTAAGTTTTTTTTTGCTCTCCTGAAAAGTGGCCTTTTTGACATACGACATTTTGCAATTACAGAGACGATATGAAAGTTTCTAGGTTTCCGGGAACAACTGCTAAGTGGTAATCGAATAATGGGTGGGCTACACGATCAAATGCATTTCACGGCGCGGTGAACTTATCTTTGCGATCCTATTCGCTATTAGCCACTGGCTGCGAACGCCACATTGTCTTATCACGGCGCTTTATTTGAATATCCAACCAATGGGACAGTGGCGCACTCAAAGGGGGGTTTTAGGGGACACACTTGTGGTAGTCGGTGACTATCGTCTCTTGTGTTTAGACAGTTTGGACGTTTTTCTATTTCAATGGCTTCTCTGATAATTCGGGATTCGAAAGAACGGATAACGGCAACGGTTTTGGTGGGGGCAAAGTCTATTGTGTAGCCTATTTGGATGTGCTCAATTGCCCGGATTTGAATGCGTTTGGTTTGACCTATGTAGGAGCAAACACGGAATTTCATACACGCCTCGATTTTCGTTAGGAATTTTGTCTTCAGCTGACCGAATCAGGTGGGAGAGTTTTTGTTGGACAGACTAAAGATGGTTTTGATATTTAGGGGCTTGAAGTTTCGGTAAATTTTGGCCTTTGATACGGTGGGGGCTTTTGTCCCAGGAGTAGTTGTTTTCGATTTGGACGCGATTGGATTACAATATAATTTTATTAAATTATTTGTTGGTACCGACTTTGAGATTTTTTCGAATTTTTTCGATATTTAATTTTGAAAACTAGGGCCACGTTTGAGATATGGAAAATTTGTTTGCTTCAATTATTTTTTTATTATTATCTTCTTAAATTTGGTATTAAAAGACGTTTCGGCTTGAAATATTGCTCTGTAGTTTACGCATTTTGGTAAACCTAAACGACAAAAAATAATTATTACTCGAATAAAACTCACTCTGTAATCGACCCATTGTTTTTTTAAACTTAACTCATCCGCAACTATAGAAACAAACAAAGCCAAAAGTACAAACTTCATAACCATTTTTTGATCTATGGTTTACGAAGTATATAGATGGAGGAGCAATTCAATTATATACTGCATACTTTTTTATTTCGATAACCCAGTGGCGGGTCATAAATGTTTGTCGATTTTTGGAAGTTTATAGGACAACCACTGCAAATATCATTCAACAGACCCGTTGTAACATGAAAATTGGCCTCTATGATCAATTGTAGATTTTTTTCCATATATTTGGATATATTCTGAAATTGGGAGAGAGCAAAAATCTACAATTGATCAGTTTAAGAGGAGTAATCCCTTTAGGAGCGTGAAAAATAGTTATTTTTCGGGAATTTTTTTAGAGGGGATAAAATAATCGAATCATTTTCAAATTTGGACAGTTTATTCAAGTTGACAAAAAAATAGTTTTGTTTTGGGACGACCAACAAAATGGCGGAGCTGTTAAGGCGTAACGAGGGGGGGTTATTGGGGATGTAACCCCCCCATTGCTTAGAAGAAATTAACAAAAAATTGTAAGTAACAATTTTAGAAAAATAAAAATTTGAAAGATTTCCCTTTTTCAAACTTATTATTGTGGGATTACAGAAGTAAGGGTCGATAATGCCAAAAACACAGGATAAAAAAGACAGTGCAAACACAGTTATTTTAATGATTAAAAGGTACACTAAAATGACAAACCAAAGCGGAATATAGTTAGTCAGTTCTTTTCGCTACACTTGTGCTGCCCTGTTCAAACCTTTTTCAAATCTTGTGCGTTTCCGCGGTCAAGTGAAGTGCGGTGTTTACTAGGCTAGTGAATTCTTTTTTCATCATTTTTTCAAATTTTAATATGATATACTTAACATCCGCAGAGAGCTAAATATCACTGCTAGTGAAGTGTTGGACGAGTTAACAAAAACATCTCGCCGACTTGAATTTAGATTGTTCTGAGTGCTTGTGTATAAACTTTTGTAGAGTGGGGAACTTTCGCAATTTTTTACCTATATATTTTGTATTTAAGAATATTTTTTTCTTGTTTTATAAATAGAGTTACTCGAGGGGTAAACCTCGAGGTCCATTTTGGTGTACAGACCTCGTCCATTAGTAGCCATTACTCAGCCATTAGTAGCCATTACTCGGCCATTTAGTGGCCACTAGTGAGCCATTACCGGCCATTACTAGCCAATAGTGAGGAGCCATTAGTGTACAAAAATTTAACTCGCGGTTTACCCCTCGGAGTTACTTGTATTTAAAAGCTATTTCTTGATTGCCCTTCCAAAAATAACATCTGGTATAACCAAAATAACATTTATAAAAAATTATAATCTATTTATTTAATTTGAAACTACATGATTATAGTATAATATGCAGTCATCCCCAAAGTACGCACCATATGGGAAATTTTCTTATTAAGGGTTTTTCGACAAAAAGTTATTCTTGATAAAAGTTTGTGCATGCCCTAAAACTAAACATGCACTAACAAAATATAGTAAAACACTCGTAATATACGAGGAGCCCCCAAAAACTTGATTTTGAGACAAGAATAAAGTACCGGTATTATGAAAATCTCGGGAAATTTTATTTAGAAAAATTGTTCAGCATTAAAAAATACATCTAGATTTGAAGTGAGGGCTATCTAAGTGAAGTTTTATTTTTTACCCATTTTTTTAAAATGGGGACTACGTCTAGGAAATATCCAGAAAATCTATGACTTTGTACCGAAATACTTATTTTATTTGGATGTTTTGTGACTTGATATTATTGAATATTAAGTTCATGTTATACTACTGTATAATTTTGAGCAATTTTCGGTGTTCACAAAAAATAAAAATAACCTTGCACCAAAAACTTATTTTACTCTTCAAAAAAATTGACCGTGGTTAACACAATAGTTATTTAATTTGTAATATTACAGGCTTTTTAAATAAACCGTCGTATACAGGATGTATATTTATCGTTTTAGCAAATTTTTCTTTTCGTAGTCCCCAGTTTAAAAAAATGGTAAAAAAATAAAACTTCACTTAGATGGCCATGACTTCAAATTTAGATGTATTTGTTAATGCTGAACAACTTTTCTAAATAACATTACCCGAGATTTTTCAAAATAATGACACTTTACTCTTGTCTCAAAATCAAATTTTAGAAGGCTCCTCATAGATTACGAGTGTTTTACTATATTTTGTTGGTGCATGTTTAGTTTTAGGGGATGCACAAATTTTCATCAAGAATAACTTTTCGTCGAAAAACCCTTAATAAAAAAGTTTCCCATATGGTGCGTACTTTGGGGATGACACTGTATATTATACATATATTATGAGAAATCTTTTTTTGAACTTAAAAATTTGAAGCGAGTAATATGTTGGCTGACTGGTGCAGGTAACCCCCCCCCCCCCATGACTCAGCTCTAGTTACGCCACTGCTGTCATATTGTCAACACTGTCCTTTCATTCAAAAAAAGGTAAACCAGATCCGGATCCGAAACTTTGGTGCAGTTACGCTGCGGACACACACAACGATTTTGGGCGTACATTTTGAGTAGACTAATGTGTTTTTTATACTGATACGATGTGTCATGCATTCTTGGTTCTTTCTTTTTAATTGTATTGTTGACTATGTACGTTGTATGCAATAAATTTCTTTCTTTCATGTGCTTGCTTGAAAAACTGAAATAAAGCATAGTTTTTTATTTAAAAGATAAATTAGTTTTGTTAATCTATATCTTAACCCCCAATTATAGCAATTTCCACCAAATTCATAGCATTTCTGATGTGGTTTCAGGACAAAAATGACAATGGCTATATCCATTTATTTGGTGGTATAATTTTAAAGACTTGCCCTTCTACAGAGCAAAACGCTTTCACACCCCCTCCCCCTCCCTTCTCAATTATCGGATCGAGTTCTAGTGGGGTCAAATCAAATAGAAAAAAATCCTCATCCGATGGCGAATAAAAAATTTCCCCCAATTTACTGTTTCATTGCGAAAATTGAAAAACAAAATTTACAAAATCCGAAATTCGGTCGCCATTTGTCCGTTTTCGCGAAAATCATCATCACCTTAATACATCCTGTAGCAGTGTCCTCAAGAAAGAGTTGGCCATTTTGCTATCCCGGATTGGTCAAAAATTAAAAGAGTTACCTCGAGCCAAAGATTTATCAGTGTTTGCCCATCCATCTCTCCCCCAAATTAAACTAGCGATTTGAAATTTGGACACAATGCTTGGGTCATGACTATCTATCGGAGGAAAAAAAATCAAGTCTCGAAGTCACTTTCTTCCCTGCGAAAAACGCGAACACGACTCTAGGTGTGTTCTTGCCGCGGCGAAAATCAATATACTTTCAAATCGCAATATCTCGAGAACCGCTAGACCGATTTGGACGGGTTGAAATTCAGTTTATGCGTTTTCGCGAGCCCTTTATTTTATATCTAGAAGTCGTTTCGATCCGAATTCCCATATCTTTACATGTTAATTTACCATCTTCCACAGCTCCCGTAACTTTCATATAGTGATCACGTGAAAGAGGGATCTCCAATCTATGAAATCGCAAAAAAAATTCGAAAAGAGCGACTTCGTTATTTTTCTTAGTGTAGTTCGGTTTGTACGAATTTAAATAAATACATGTTATTTTTCTCAGTGTAGCTCAAATATTTTATGTGTCAGTGCTGTGACGTATTTCCTCTGAATATTGTGTCTATCCAACATCAAAGGAACCGATCAAGCTTTAACCTCTTGTTAGATGGTGTACTCTTTGATAATACCGGCAACCCATAATGCCTCGGAGAGCATATAAAACCGTCGGTCATGGATATGTAACTGTAGTCTTTAAACCGTCACACGAACTTTTTTTTTCTACGAGCGTGCGCAAAGTTACACTTTTCCGTATGGCGTGCGGATAAGATATTATTGATTAAATTGTCATTTTTTTACTATTATTATCTGATATGAAACTCGTAGGAAAAACTTATCCGAACTCCGCATCCCGCCGTTCGTCTAATTGTATTTGCGTGCGGAAAAGTAACATTGCGCTTTTGTTAGGGAAATAACTAACTATTTTATATTTTTTATAATTTTCCAAACTTTTTTTTTAAAAATATTTCCAGTAAAGTTGAGGAATTTTTTTAACCATCGCTGCCCCTGATTTCTACGTCACTGTCATGCATAAAATTTTCCAATACAAATAATGAATAAGTATAAACAATTAAAAACGATATAAATTTTTATTAAACTCAACAAAAAACGAATTTGGAAAATCATTAAACAATGCACAATAAAATATTCGTTTCCTGATAACTACTTATGTATAAAGTTTCTAAACAGATATTTTAGCCCAGTATAGTTTATATACGGGTATTTGGTTTTTTTATCTTGTATATGTTGTGGCTATAGTAGTGAAAAACCAAGTTTTCCAAATCAAAAGCTTTGGGGAAAAATTTTTGTGGTATAAAAACCACGAGTTTTTTTCAGGTTTTTAGTTTTTCGCAAATAACTAAATAACGAAGCGTTGCATCGAAAACGATGTACAGTAAAAAATTGTAGAGCATTCTGCTTGCAGTGTTATATTTTGTTATGCAGTTAGATTGAATAAAGGGCTGAAAATGATCTGTCGAATACAGGGGTAGACTTCAACTGAGCACCGTCCCTTGAAGGCAATAAAAGTAGATATATGAACTGAACACTTCTACCTGGTTTAATAAATCTTTTTAATCCTTTAATCCAATAAGAAAAGTACGACACGTTAGTTAAAATCATTTATTCGTGTTTCAAGCGTCGCGTTTTGTGAGGGATTATATATTATATTATTATTATATTATATTTCGTGCGTACCCCCTAGATGCAATAAAATCTATTTGCAATACCTTCTTGTTTCGTGCGATTTAAACTGAACGTCGAAAAGTAAATAATTATGTAGGTACCTACCTCATACCTCCAACCTGAAGTTCGACCAAACCTCTTTTATAGGTAGATACCTAAGTACTTCCTATATATTTTTGTCATAAAAATCGCTAGTAATGGCTAGTAATAATGGCTAGTAATGGCTCACTATTGGCTACTAATGGCCGAGTAATGGCTAGTAATGGCTGAGTAATGGCTACTAATGGACGAGGTCTGTGCACCAAAATGGACCTCGCGGTTTACCCCTCGATATTGTACCGATTTTACTCTAATTTGTATCGTTATTTTAATTTTACTTTTTATTTTACTAGCTCAGAATACTTACTTTTTTTTTTTAATGATTTATTAATAATAAAAGAAAAAAAATTGAGCATATGAAACTTTTACTTTCAGGTGTGAGTTCCAGCTTTTCTAATAGACATTTAATGAAGTATTTGAAGGGTTAGAGGGCGCCAATAATTCTATTTTAATATTTTTCAAGCTAGTTTAGAATTATAAATATTCTAGCTTTAATCAAAAATAATATGAATACAGAACTTTATCATCAATGCAAAATTAAGATATTTTAGAATGTTGGAAAGGAAATATTAAAGAAAACTTAAAGATAAAAAAATGATTTACTATTTATTAAAATTATTTGTTGAAATATAGTTTACAAAAGTTTTACAATTTTATTATAGCTTGTAGCTACGCCATTACAAAAAAAATACGAAATACTAAAATATAAAATGTAAGAATACAAGTGACCTCAAAATTTCTTAAAAACTAAATCAGTTGAAAAAAAAACCAAACATAAAACTCACTAAGATTTACCGACATTTTCACAGTTTTTGGCCAACGCTGAAGAAAAGTCTACATCGACTTTTATATATCGGCAGCTACCAGGAATCGGGATCAATTCCAGGTTCTAGACTTTCGGCTGGTTTAGTAATTGAATGTTACTAAATTTCCAAAAATTAACAAGTGCAGTGGCCGACGCTGTAGATTTAGTTCAGAACAACAAATGAACTATCGAATGAGTGAAGAATGAACAATGAATGGATGGATGGACTGTGTGAAATCCGCCTCAACTAAAGAAAAAATAATTTTTGTTCTGACTATGGCCTTTCGATATAAATAATATTTTGTAAACAGAAATTAATAGCAATCATCTAGGTACAATAAATATATAAAAAACTCGAAAACATTAATAAAATAATTTAAGAATAATTACTAAATTTGTGTAAAGATTTTTAGATCTTTTTACAAATAACAGATAAGAAAAAATAATGTGCTTACCAGGCTATATCACAGTACACTAATTTTAAAGAGACTTTTCAAACTAAGTTCTCAATCGAAAGTGAATAAAATATTTCCTAAATTCGAATTCGAAGCCTCTGTTGTTAGATGATTCCCCACTATTCTGGAATTTTGTGATATATAAAGTGGCCCAAATTTAAAAATAACAATTTTAAAAATTTGATTTTTAAAATGTTACAATATACCTATACCGACAAAATAATTTTTAAAATTGTATTCCTTCCTATAAGTTCTTTATGGTGAACTAAAATGGTGGTTGTGGTGGTTGTTAGACCAGCAGTTCTCAAACTGTGGTACATGTACCACTGGTGGTAAGTACATTACAATATTTTTAGTGGTACAGTTTTTGCAAAAAAAATTAAATAAAAGTAAACTTTTAACATTTTGTTTTAATCTTTATTATTCAGAAACACATATATTTTTCAAATTTATACTTTTACGGCTCTAGCTTCGAACAATTTCGCGACGCATTGATTTTTAATGGCGAAATGCTTTTATGGTGGCACTAATATTTTTGTTTCATATTTATGCGGTACAAAATTTGAAAAGTTTGAGAACCGCTGTCTTAGCATAGGATCGGTTGGATTATAGAGAAATAACAACTAATAATCTTATATGCAGTAGATATTTTTTTATTTCTTAAATTTTACATTTGGGATAGAAATTGACATGTCAAAGTAATAGTATTCAGTGGCGGCGCCACGGGGGGAAAAGGGGGGCAGTATGCCCCCCCCCCGCCCTTTACAAAATGTCGTTTTTAGCGCCCCCTTCGATTTTATAACTGGTGATGTAATTGCTGAATACCAGTCTTTTAGTTTATTATTTAGAGAACCTAAAGATAATAATAATAAAATGCCTTTATTTAGTATTGTGATATACAATTCAGTAAACAATTTAAAGAGGCGAAGTCTAGCTTAGCTACTCCACTTAACCCCGTCATACAATATATACAATAAGAAAATTTGGTTTATGCAGAATAAATTTTGTATAAGAAACGATTGGCAATGTCAAAATTACCGAGAAAAAATGATTGGGCCATTTTTGAGGGAAAAAGTGAGTTTTACAGGATATAAATGGACCTAGAATCTAAAAACTAAAAAAAACAAAAAAATTAAAATTTGGTTTACGCAGAATGAATTTTGTATAAGAAATGATTGACAATGCCAAAATTACCGAAAAAAAATGTTTGGACCATTTTTGGAGGGAAAAGGACGTTTTTAGGATATAAATGGACGTAGAATCTACAAAAAAAAATTAAAAAAATTAAAATTTTGTTTACTCAGAATGAATTTTGTATAAGACACGATTGGCAATGTCAAAATTACCGAAAAGAAAATATTTGGGCCATTTTTAAAGGAAAAAGTGAGTTTTTTATGATATAAATGGACCTAGAATCTACAAAAAAAATTATCTAAACCAAATTTGAAAAAAAAATTAAAATTTGGTTTACGCAAATATAAGAAATATCCTCTCATTGCTTAGATTTTTCTGTCGTTCTGGACTTACTCATACATAATTGTCTACGCACGAAATGAGAGGAGTAAATTTTTAATCCGCCCGAAACGAGAGGGTTATTTATATTTTTTTGGACATACTATTTGAAGAAAAACTACTTTTTGGATCATTGTTTTATAAAAAAAGCCCCAAAGTGAAATATTACAATATATATGGGGCAATTATCACATCTAATTAAAAAAATTAAAAAAAGTTAACCATATGGAAATGTGGGTGACAACATAAAATTTTAACTTTTACTTTAGATTTTTGAAACATACTTTCGTAATTTCAAAGGACCCCGCAATAATCTTATGGATATTGGGTTTCGGCCAAATCGTCAGATTTTTGGATTATGTTTTAGGCTTCGTCATCCCATGCAAAAGTCTCAATGGGCACAAAGCTCGAAAATCAATACTTTGGCTCCACCACAGATTTGTTTATTCGTGCAGTTTTTATAGATTTTTAAATAACTTATTTTTTTGTCTAGGTTTATGATTTTGAGGTTGCTAAATTCAAATTGTCCAAATTGACACGTGACAAGTGCTTTAACAAAGTGCAAATCTTATTTTTATGTTATGAGTTTATGCTCTTTAGGTAACTCAGTTCATATATGATGTGAATTCAATAATTCGACAATTGGCAGCTGTCAACAGGCTGTCAGCTAGCTGTCAAAGTGCAAATCTTATTTTTTTGTTATGTCTTTATGCTTTTTAGGTAACTCTGTTCAGAACTAAACGTAACTGAATTTTTTTCACATTTTTTGAATACGTATGGCTACCCAAGAGCTTGTGTTAGTGTAACATAACACTAGCTAATTATAACTAACAAAAAACTGCCAATTTTTATTTTCTGATCGCTATTTGACAACTAATTAACAGCTGTCAACTGTCATTTTCGTTAATCTAACATATTTAAAGTCAGTGACCTAAAAACATAAAGTTATACCATTATTTAATTTTTTTATGTTTCGATCGTTATTTGACAGCTGCTAACTTTCAATTTCGTAAAACTAACATCATATTTAAATTGAGCGACCTAAAAAAGATAAAGTTTAACAAAAACTGAAGATTTTTGTTTTATAACTGCTATTTGACAGCCTATTGATCGTTGCCAATTATAGAATTATTTAATTCACTTCATGTATGAACGGAGTTACATAAAAAGCATAAAGTCATACCAAAAAATGCATACTTTGTTATTTTACTTTGACAGCTAGCTGACAGCCTGTTGACAGCTGCAAATTGTCGAATTATTGTATTCACATCATACATGAAACATACCGAAGCAGCATAAACTCATAACATAAAAATAAGATTTGCACCTTGTTAAGGCACTTTGACAGCTAATTGACAGCTGTTAAGTGTCAATTTGGACAATTTGACATCGGATTTGAATTTAGCAACCTCAAGAAAAAAATAAGTTATTTAAAAATCTATAAAGGCTGCACGAACAAATAAATCTGTGGTGGAGCTTTCAAGTTTCGTAGCAGCCAAAGAATTGATTTTCGATTGTACCCATTAAGGCTTTTGCTTGGGATGGCGAAACCTAAATCATATCCAAAATTCAGACGATTTGACCGAAACCCAATTTCCATAAGATTATTGCGGGGTCCTTTGAGGAAATCATTATTCATTATTTATCTATTGGAATTTCATTTATTCTTACTTTGTTTTTAATTAATCTCATTTTTGTCTCTTGTCTTGCAATAAACCCATTTTTGTATGAATGTACATTTTTTTAAACAGTCAGGTAATAAAAAAACTCGGATTTACTTACAATATTTTACTTAAAAAATGTACAACACCAAATTCACAAATAATTTTAATATTATCAGAAAACTTTTAGTAATTAATTTTTGATCAAAAAAACACAACATACCACTAAAAAATATTCCTAAATTTATAAATACCTGGTATTAAATTGTTCTAGTGGTCAATATTTACAGTTAATATAAATATATGGACATTATAAAAATATATTACATTCGTGTGTATTTATTTATATTTTCCAAACGAATCTTTACGAATGTACTATATGTGATTGATTATTAACATGCAACGATAATTTTTTTCAAAACCAAATTTAATATTTTTGACACAATTGAAGAAATCACTATTGAATTAAATAAATAGTTTACAGGGAGCACTATTTACAGGGAGGTCACTTATTTCACAATAAGTACTGAAAATGTCCAGGAGGGTTAATGCTTAATCTGAAACAAGAAAATACGTTAAAAAAGAGTCATATTATAAATTTTAATGTATTAATATAAAAATTTTAGAACATTAACAACTACAACTATTTCTAATTAATCAAACAAAAAATGGAACTACACTGTATAATAGAGGAAGTTATCATGAATTTCACAGGATACCTATTTTCCCAGTAAGCAAACAACGATGACTTGAGGCGGAAAATGCGTCAGAACATACAAAGACACGACCCCTTCATTTCCAGTGATAAGTGGACTGAAGTTAATTAAAAAATAGTCTGGCTAATCTGTGAGTATGGATAATATATCTGACAGGAGAAAAACTGAAACATTTTCATCAAAAAAATTTCCCTCGTTTTCGCAGTCATGAAAATTTATGAGATGATGGTCTATATTATGATAACAACTTAAAATACAATCTGGCTAATGTGGAATACCCCGAAAGCCTCGCCTGGTTGACATGTTTACATATTGTACCAAGTTTTTTTTGCAGTTGTTCACAATTCACGGCTTCAAAAACGGACATTACGTCCCCTTAGTATTCTGTTTGTTGCCTGACAAAAGCAAACATTCGTACATTAAGTTATTTATTGAATTGAAAAGCCAAATGTTTAAAGATTTTCGAGTGATTTGGTATCCGGAAGAAATAGGGATTCACTTAGCTTTGAAAATTCTTTGGACTGAAGTGAAAATGAGCGGCTGCCATTTTCATCTTCACCAAACATGGTATAGAAAAGTATAATCTTTTAGACTCACTGAATACAAAAATCAGTCAGAAATTGGGAAATGGATCAAACATACACTTGGATTGACGTACTTAAAATCTGATGACGTTGAAGATTGTTTTGTCTTTGACATGATGTCCTATAAACCCATGATTCAAGGTTAGACATGTACGCAGACCAGTGGCGTAAATAAGGGGGTGATCATGGTGATCAATCACCCTCCAAAGCCTAATGATAATCCGAAAAAATACTAAAAAATAATTGTTCCAAAATAAACTCTAAAAAAACTAAGGCAATAAAGGCGATAAAATCACGTTTTTACCATTATAAATTTCCAAAATTTTTCATTCCATACCCCTAGGCTCCCCGTGGTGTCTCGTTCCAGTTTAATCACCCCCAAATTCAAATGCTATTTACGCCACTGACGCAGAGTATCTTCTAGAAAATTATTATGGTTAAAGTGTAGTGTTCAAACCATCCACATGGGCAGAAGAAACGCCATCAATAAAAAGAACTACAAATGTTTGCGAATCACCCAATTCAGTTCTTCTTTTTATGCCACTCACCCCTCTATTTATGATTTCTTTCAAAAACTCGAAGAGTTTAAAGTTGATACATATATGTTAAATTACAAACTTTACAGAAACCGTCAAAAATCAAAGATTATTCAGTAATATCAAAACTTAAAATGTTAGAAAATTTAGTAGAAAAATTTCAAACTTTGCAAATAAGTAGATTAGAATATATTAAGACTTCATCTTATTACTCGTAATAAAAGCACATTCCCAGACTTTTCCTACTAGATACACAATGTACCTACTATTGTATATATGCCGCCTGGGAAGATAAGTATGAAACAAATTCACTGACTCCCTGGCTAGTAATTTATATACAGCACTAGAAAAAAATGTTAGAATTACCCATCTAGGTTAGTAGATTACATGTCAGTAGGAAGCGCTTGGTTGATTTCAGCATAATCATCGTAATCCTCGCCTTCTACTTCCTCGTAATCTTCAGCTTCATCGATAGGATCCTCCACCTCAAATTCTGTTTGGATTGAAGGAGGCGGAGCGGGACGGGGAGGTTCCTGCAATTAGTAACACCGACACCCATGCGATTAATGTAACAAAACACAAATTAATAAAAACGTATAATGTTAGGCAAATTTATTAATGGGAAAAATTACAAATGTAGAATGTGGGATGGTACATAGGACATGGACAGAGTCTGACTCAAAATATGATGATTGAGCCAAACATACTTAAGTAAATTGTTTCTCGTTTTCGACGTTTAACCCCTTAACGTGTGTGCTCGAGTTAATTCGAACGAGCTAAACAGCCCTTACTTTTACTTACTTTTTCGTGTCCGAAATCATTAAATTCAAAGTTTTTCTGCCCAGTACCGGGCTACGTCTATGGCATTTTCATTTGCAATCCACATCTCATCGGGAGTACGTTGCAGGGCCCATGTTTTGTATCTTCTCACATTCACAGAGACATTGTTGGTCTCTTAGTTTGTTTGTTTTTGAGGGTGCCACGCCGGTTCGTATTCTGTTTAGCATTCTCCATGTCTTCCAGTCTAAATTTGACCCTGCACAGGAGCTTTCGTTGATAGGGAAGTGGTCGGGCGGTTCCACGGTGGCACATTGAAGAAATTTTTTCGTTGATTTGAGCCTTTTCCGTTGCTATTCTTGGCCATAAAGGACATGGCGATCGTCGAAGGTTTGCTTAAATTTTTCTATACCAATTCTTCTTTCACTTGGTTCTGCGAAGCCCGCTGCTTTGTACAGTTGATTGATTGGTGTTAGTTTCATGCAGCCAGTAATAATCCTGTAAGTTTAGTTTAAGGTGATATTGACCTGTTTTGCATGGCTTGATCTGCACAGACTGGGCAGACATATTCTACAGTTGACAAACAGAGGGCTTGCGCAGATGTTCTCAAGACTTGAGGTTTTGCACCCCATTTGCTTCCGACTAGTTTTTGTACAAGGCTATTTCTAGCAGTTACTTTTTGTCTGGTTTTATGGCAGTGCTGTTTGTAAGTTAGTGTTCTATCCAAGATTACACCCAGGTACTTTGGAGTTTCGGAGTATTCTAGTTCTTTGCCCTCCCAGGACACGTTTGGTTTGTTGTGGGCTTTATGGGTACGAGTTTTTTCGATAGTACTTGGCCATAGTTTCCATTGCGTCCACCAGTCTTACCTCTATCTTTGAACTGTGATAACGAGGTCGTCAGCAGAACACTTCTTTGTGGAAGACCGTTTCTTTGGATTCTCCAGCGGCTTTTTTTATTTTGAAGTTCCACATAAAACCTTCTGTTTTGGAGTATTGATTGAACTGCTTTCGTTAGTTTGTAGCCTTTTGTGGTTTTGTAGACTTTGATAAGCAGGGTTTTATTGATGAACACAGTTCCTGTTATTTTGTTATATTGGAATCCCTCCTCTATATGTTCTGTGCCCAAAAAATGTATGCGTTAAGGGGTTAATCCTATTGCAATTTTTATTTTGCATTTTTTTATGTTTTCTACGTAAAAAACGCATATTAGAAAATTAGCAGTTTTTAAGATATTTAAAGTCATTCATAAGTTTATTCTTTTCAAATATTGCAACTACTTACTTTTGGTGGTCTCCATCCACAACCTGGTAGAGGTAGCCCGTCGGTTCCTAACGGACAAGGAGCGTCCAAACCTGGTACGCCCTGATCTCCCTTGTCGCCTTTGTCACCTTTTCGTCCCCTTTTGCCCAGAGGACCCTAAATGCAAAATAAAAGAAAAAATATGTGTTGGTTATTGTTACTTTCGTACAGGGGCGGATCTAGGATTTTTCTGAGGGGGGGGGGGGCGCTTCCCTAAATCCGCTACTGCTTTCGTACAATTTTTATTTTGGGATTTTTTATAAAAAGCTCGAGAGATCTCCGAAAAAATCGCTATCTGGATTATTGTGTGTATATTTGAAATAAACAACATTTCTATATATTTTCGCTGAAGAAAATACAATTTTGGCCTCGGCTTTAGGATTTTTTCCCTAAATTTTGTTTACGCCAATCAGTTTTCTTCAAAATTTATTTTTGTGGATATTTTTAATTTCGTACTATTTTTATTGCGGGATTTTTATTTTTCTTGTAAAAAAATCCACTAAATAGATTTTTTGACGTCTGTAGATTTTAAATTCAAAATTTTCTTTGTACTTTCGTTGAGAAAAACAATTTTGGTATTGATTTTAGGATTTGACGTTTATTTGAAACATTTTTTCAACTTTTTCGTGTTTTCACTCGTCTTTTTGCGCTTTGTCTATAGTACATCCAACTTAAGTATAGTACTAAATTTTTTTTCATAAATTTTGATAAGGTCAATCAGTTTTTTATTCAAATTTACCTTTTTGCGGAGATTTTTAAATTTCGTATTGTTTTTATTGTGGGATTTTCATTTTCCTTATAAAAATTCCTAGAGAAGCTCATTATTAGATTTTATGACATCTGCATATTTCAAAATCAAAATTTTCAATATATTTTCAGTGAGAAAAACCATGTTGGCATTTGATTTTAGGATTTGACGTTTATTTTCAAACATTTCCTTACTCTTTGTCTACTAATAACTTGTTTTCTTTAAATTTTGACAATGCAAATCACTTTTTCATCTAAAATGGCCCTTTCGTAAGAATTTTTCATTTTGTACAATTTTTTATTGCGGAATTTTTATTTTATTTCTTATGGTAACAATACAAAACTAAAAAAATGTGTGTTTTATTATATCTCGTCAACGTCATTGCCGCTTTGTGATATATACGTCTTATAAAAGTAATGGAAATAAATATCGATTTTCCAAAAAATATCAAAGAAAATATGCACCCAAAGCAACCAAAAATGTATTGCCGGAGTAATCCAGACCCTCCTCATAGAATTAGCGGGCGTTATGGCCATAACGCCCGCTCATTATGCCCTAGGGCATTATGAGTGTATTCATAGCAATCGTATCCAAGGTAAAATAAACAAATAATATACAAGTGAAAAATAAAAGTATTTTCTAACTTTTTTAACTAAAAAATCCATTATTTAAAAAATCTTTTGTTAATAAACAGTTTTTTGTATACAAATTCATTTTTATTGCTAAACAAAACAAATAAAAAATAGAAAAGAACTTACAGCGTCCCCTTTGTATCCTTTATCTCCTTTGGGTCCCTAAAAATTAAGCACATAATTTATGACATTTTTCTACAAAAGAAATATCGTCGTTGAAGATATAAACTCTCATATATGCACTTGTTTACACTTTTTATAATACGCAAAAATGAAAAAACAAATCGTTGGACCCTCCTGGCAACTACTATTAACAAAAAAAATTATAAGAAACAAATTATTTTAATCAAATTTTTCCCACTTATGAAGTTTGCGCTAATAGCGAGAATTTATTCCTTCATCGACTTTCATGTGTTGCTGGTTTTCCAAAGTATTAAAAGCTTTTTAAAATACATGCATTTATTTAGTGAAAGAGTTAATGCTAATGGTAAATTAATTGTAAGTACCTCTTGCCCAGGAATTCCGTCAGTACCCTGAAATTAGACGAAAGTTAAGGTATGTTGCTACATAGCGTTCAAGGATTATCCAATACTTTGGTGTTAAACATACAAAAACCGAAGTTAATGAAACTACAACTCATAAAAATGTCACATTATATTAGTCGTAAACGAGGGGTACACCAGAGGTCGCAATACACTTACATTTGGGCTGGAATACCGTACCGTGCACAGTGCAAAATAATTGAGACACTAGTTCCATAATAACTATGAAGGAGAACCATCTCTAAAGCACTGGTCAGACTAGGCTGGTTACAAGCTACGAATTAAAGAAGCCGCTACTATCAGCTTGGTGTGATCACAGAACCTGCAGGGCCCCGATGTTTGAAATATGTGAGTACAACTCGTCTGCGAGAATGTACCACGTGACCATCTCGAAATCGGTCAACGTTGCCAAATTTAAATTTAGACAGTTCAACAAAAAGTAGAGCAAAACACATATTTTAGTTCACTTGAAACCTTCGTACAAGAAGAAATAGAAGAAGTGATTAAGACAGACAGCCAAATTATTGGATTCAGACCAATTATAAGCTCTTTAGATCCGTTATGGAAATATTAATTCTTTTATTAAAAATACAAAACATTTTTTAGAAAAATTATCAAAAATTAAAATGACAATTTTTCAAAGCAAAATATCTATTTTTCAGTTATACGAAGAAAAAGACTAATTTTCAATCGAAAAAAAGTTAGGTTATAATAATTAATAATTTAATTAAATAATAATTAATAATTAACAATATATATTGTTTAAAAAAAATATAATAATTATATTTTTTTTAATATAAAATCGAAAATTCAATGTTTAGTCTTAGCAAAATTACAGGTTATTTAAAACACAAAAAAGAAATTTCCAAATGTTGCTGTCGATAAATAAGTCTCTTAATCTTATGAGAAAAAAGTAGACAAGTTATAACATTAAAATTATAATTGAAATTGAAAATATAAAAAAATTACCGTTTCTTGATGTACTAATAAACATCAATAACAATTTGTTTTAAAACATCAGCCTTTAGAAGATAAAATACAAATACGATAAAACCATGTTTTTCGTTTTTAATTTTTATCTCTTGCAAAAATAATTTTTTTATGAAACCTCTGGTGAAAACGTTCTTTTTTGTGTATTAAAGTAGTAATTTTTTCAAAGCAAAATATTTAATTTTCAAATTTATACGAATTTAAATTAAGAACAAGCCTAATTTTCAATCGAAAAAGTTAGTTTATAAATTTTCAATTCGTGTGCGAGAATGTACCACGTGATCACTCCTCACTCTCTCAGCGTCACAAAATCGGTATGTTTGAAACCAAGAGAAATCATCTACAAGTTCGCATAGAAGTGCTCTACTGGGTTGTACCAGTAGAGTTGAGTTTAGTAAGAGAGGAAACATGCGCAATAGTGCCGTGAAGGCGTTAAGTGCAGTGTTGCCGATGCCAATTTATTATATTCCCCAATATCCCAAGTCAAATTCCCAAAATTTGGGGACAAAAATCTGCTGATTTCCCAAAAATTCCCCTCAATAGGTTAAGTACCTTACCTTAGGATTATCTTCTTTGTTTTGACCTTTTATTAACCATTTATCCATATTTGCACAAAATCGTATCGTTATTTCGCGACAGAATACAAAATCAACTTATCTAACGCAAAGCTAGCAAATTAGAAGCGTCTAAAACTAAGGGAATCACAGAAAGGGTTTCTCTATGTGTTCGCGTTCGCACCGCGCAGAGATAAACGAACCTACCCGATTATAATATGATTTATTATAACAAAAGTAGGTACAATGGACAAATGATTTGCTGCTATGCAAATGGTCTTGAGTTCTATGCCCAATCTGAACTGTTTTTTTATTTTAATTCCTGCTGATTATTTATTATATTGTTTAACGATGAGATTTCAAAATCCCCGCATTTTCCCCACATAATGCCAATCCCCAATAAATCCCCAATCATCTTGAGATTCCCCGCAGTTTGGCAACGCTGGTTAAGTGTCGAGACTGTCAAGTCAAATTTAATTTAATTATAACCTATATCTTTGATATTAATAGTTTGGTATGTGATTTATAGTTTTCTGTTTAGAGTGTTTGTGTATATTTCGTTAGGACTCGTTTCAATCATTAGCTGTTTATTTTGCTGATTTGCTTATTGTTGTTTGAAAATATTAATTAATATTTAAAATTAATAAAATCTATAAAATGAAAAAGTTCTATTTGAAAAACAAACATCAAATAAAAAATATATTAAAACTTACCAGACTGAATCTACAAAACTGGAAAAATATTGGTAAACACAAAAAAATATATTTATATTGGCTGCGAACTTCACTAAACACTATTTGTTTTAGGAATAAATAAAATATTTATTGGAAAAGAGAATTTACAGATTTCTTTCCCTTAGAGTAGGGGAAACCAGGACTATTTTTATTATACTAATTTCCGTGTTTTGCCATGTAAGCCATTTTAAGCCTAGACTAATGCCGATTTACCCTAAAACAAATTTCAAAAGGTCCTATTTATTATAATCCTAAACAGATTTGAATGTACTTTATTGCCAACATATTTAAAGATTTCCTGTAATATACTTTTATGATCAATTCTGATGAAATTTCAGATATCAAAACAGGTAACCGAAAGTTCATAGAAAAAATACTCTTATATCATTATTATATTAAAAAGACTTTTATAACAGTTTTTTATTTAAAAACCTAAAATGCAACTATCTCATATCAAATTTTTTCAGTCGTATACGAGATTTGCCAAAAAATATGAAATTTACTCAGGAATAAAGTACCTTTATTTTTGAAGAAGTTTCTGATCCATTTTAACTGCAAATATCTCGGAACTCAGAAACGATAGGAAAGTGCGGTTTTCACTGAACAGTTTCTTTTTTTATATAAAGTTTTTTTCAGTATAAATGTTTATTTAGTAAAATCTTATATAGGGTGTTTTAAAAAAGCGGTCTTTTTAAAATGCAAACAACGTCGATTTTTTTAACGACAAACCCTATATATTTTTATACTATCTGAAAGGTGAACTCTTTCCCTTTACGAAAATGTATAATGTTGAAGTTTAGATGAAAAATAAGTGAGTTTTGATTTTTAAGGATAGGCAGTTACGTAGACATATACCATTAGATAATTAACAAATGAGCTCTGGATAAAATTATAAATTGAAAATGTATAAACTAATTTTTTCGATTGAAAATTAAGCTTTTTCTTAATTTAAATTCGTATAACTAAACAATAAATGTTTTCCTTTGAAAAATTGTCATTTTAATTTTTGATAATTTTTCTGAAAAATGTTTTATATTTTGAATTAATATTTCCATAACGGATCTAATAAGCTTATAATTGGTCTGAATCCAATAATTTGGCTGTCTGTCCTAATCACTTCTTCTATTTCTTCTTGTACGAAGGTTTCAAGTGAACTAAAATATATGTTTTGCTCTACTTTTTGTTGAACTGTCTAAATTTAAATTTGGCAACGTTGACCGATTTCGAGATGGTCACGTGGTACATTCTCGCAGACGAGTTGTACTCACACATTTCAAACATCGGGGCCCAGCTGACATCATTATCCGGCGAGTATTTGTCAGCAGCTGGTGAAGTTGGACATGTTCAACTTTTGGTAGCAGGTAGCGTGATTCACCAGCGGGTCACGTGATTCACTCGCGCTCGCTTTCGCCAGCAGGTAGCGCTTCAGACCACCCTAGTAGCACAGCAGCTACTACAACCTACACGCGTTTTGGTGTTTACTGTTGTTTTTATATTGTTTTACTTGATAAAATAAAAAAACAAAGTAAAAAGTCGCCACTTTGTCGCTACAGCTTTAAATAAAAAATTGGAATAAAGCAAAATAAACTTCATTATAGGAACCACAAAGAATAAAAAGTCATCAAAAGTAAATAAATACACACGTAAAACGAATAAAATAAAATGCCTTAATTCAGTCGCTTGCCTCGGGGAATTCCCAAAATTTGACATTTGACGTACATGTACAATTCGTGGCGCATTTATTCTCTTTGAGAAATCTTTCGAAACAATAATTATTATTATGATGTTATTGAAAATATTGAAATGCTTCTATGAATACCGAAATTTTTTCACCTGTAACAAGTCGTCAAAAATAGGCTTTTTCGTTTTTATATATTTTTGCTTCATTTTGTTAAAATATGGTAAAGAATGTTATGTAAAAATGTAAAATCTAAAACTTTTAAAATGTTCAAAAATTTGCGACACGAAGAAACAGTGAAGAAACAATGAAAGCAGCTCTTTTGCGATATTAAAACATTTATTGAGGCCCTTAGGGTAAAAACATAGTGAATCATCGCATCAAGCATAGCATCAAGCCTCGCCTCAAGCATCAAAAACAAAAACATGTATTAAACGTTAACCGTTCGTAGTAAAGAATCGAGCATCGACTAAAGCATCGCATTGAGCATAGCCGTTTCCGAGGAATCAAATCAATTTAATTATCAAGACTCTTCTCAGGAATGATGCCCGAAATGTGATGTATGATTGGTGCGCTCAAGGTCATGTGAACATTAGCCACTAGCCGTATTTTGTCAGTATCGTAGTTAAAGTGAAAAGAGGTAAACTGCTTTTATAGATATATGCGATGGTTGATGCGATGCTTCACTATGTTTTTACCCTTACCAAAATTGCATATCAGCCTCGACAGAGATAGGTGGACAATACCCTAACATAAAATATTAGGAGTTTGTCTGAAATAGTATATATTTTTAAAATTAAATTCTTATCCCCTAATCCTGATTTTTTTCCTCCCTACTCTTAAATTTTTTCTCTTTAGTACATTTTGACTACATAAATTAATTTATCGACCCCTATGTTAAATTTCAAGCATCTGTCTTCCTTAATATGCGCATTACTATCCACAATACGCGCAAAACCATCAGCAAAACGTGCAAAACCATCCGCATTAGCGCGGGTCTACATTATCCGTATTCAGCAGATGCGTATTTCGGCTGCGTATTTTCGGCAAGAGAGTTGTTGCGTACACATATTGTGCAGATTTTCGGCGTCTATGTGCACGTGTTTTGTATCAACGAACCGGTTAATTGCGCTCGGGACCAGTGTTGCCGATGCCAATTTATCATATTCCCCGATATCCCAAGTCAAAATCCCCAAATTTGGGGACAAAAATCTGCTGATTCCCCAAAAATTCCCCTCAATAGGTTAAGTACCTTATCTTACCGTTTATTAACCATTTATCCATATTTGCACAAAATCGTATCGTTATTTCGCGACAGAATACAAAATCAACTTATCTAACGCAAAGCTAGCAAATTAGAAGCGTCTAAAACTAAGGGAATCACAGAAAGGTTTTCTCTGTGTTCGCGTTCGTACCGCGCTGAGATAAACGAACTTACCCGATTATAATGATTTATTATAACAAAAGTAGGTACAATGGAAAAATGATTTGCTGCTGTGCAAATGGTCTCGAGTTCTATGCCCAATCTGAACTGTTTTTTTTATTTTAATTCCTACATGCTTATTTATTATATTGTTTAACGATGATATTTCAAAATCCCCGCATTTTCCCCGCATAATGACATTCCCAATAAATCCCCAATCATCTTGAGATTCCCAGCAATTTGGGGAATTCCCCACAAATTGGCAACGCTGCTCGGGACCAGCATGCCGAGGTACGTATTTTCGGCGGTATACTGCGTGGTTGTGTATTCTACGCATATATGTGAACGTTTCAATTTGAAACAATGTGTTGTCATCTTGCCGAAAATACGCATCTGCTGAATACGCATAATGTAGACCCGCGCTTACACGCACAATCATTCGCAATACGCGTAAAACTATTAGCAACACGCGCAATCTCCAAATACGTTTTTGTTGGCCAATGGTTTACCCCTCGATCGATGAGTCATGCTATACGAAGTTATTGATTTTTTAATTTTAACTATTGAACTAATTATCATAAATTGTTATCGAATATTACATAAACTTACCGGAAGTCCTGGATCTCCTCTTTCTCCTTTACTTCCTGGCTCCCCTTGCGCCCCCTAATAAACATATTTTTTTCAAAATTTACTAAATTATTTTAATTAATTTTTCAATGATTATCTTCCTCATTGGAATGACGTAAATATATGTAGAATTCCATATTTTTAATTGTTTTTTTTAAGTTCAACTGTTTTTATTAACAGTGTATTATAATTATTTTTTAATTTAAGGTACTTACTTTCATTCCATCTAAACCAGGTGGACCCTGCGAAATTAATATAAAGAAAAATAAATTTAAAAAAATGTATAAAATAAAAAAAAAATGGTTTGAAGATGACTAGATGAAGCCAAAAATACCGTCAAAAGTGCACATGCAAAAAATTGTTAGTAGAAAAATTTTGATTAACTGCTTTATAATTTATAAAATAAAAATGAAAAAAACGCAGTCAGTAGACCACACAAATTTCTTTCATAAGTAGTTTCGTCCTATGGGCATCATCAGGTTCTAAAATTAAATTTAAAGAGAAGTGGAATAGAAATGTTTTGTATAAAATTTTATTTATTTATTTTGACATTAGGCTTTCCAATTACTGCAGTTTTGATTAATGCACAAACAAAGCATTTCTTTCTTTCATTTTTTAAAGTTTTTGAAAATAGACGTTTAGAAAACATGGTCCATGTATCTCAGAATTATCATGGGAGTGTATTGAACAAGAGACAATATAGAAGGAGCGACTAAAATGTATGGAAAGAAAGTAGTCATAAACATAATTCTTTAGTGCCTTATTAGACCAGGGCCAGTCATGTTTGAAACAAAAAAAATGTTACAGTTCAATAAACGAAGGGCATCAGGTATGTCCGGCACCATTATTTTTTTAATTTGCAGGTATAGGTACATTCATCCCCGAAAATCTCAGCTGTCTGAAATTTGTGGAAGGGCGTAAAAATGGCCCATTGGTCTCAAAAATGTGTTTTTTTTTCGCCTATTTTCGCCGAATATGACACTTAAAGAATTTTTGTTTGGACGAAAATGAAGGCAAAATGAAAATATGATACTTTTCGACATAACCTGCTCCAAAACGCACCCCCATTTTTAGCTCCTGCCCTGCATTTAGAGAGCACGCTCTAAAGGAATGACAATCCAGCAGATTACAAATTTTTCAATAAATCACGAAATAATTAATACTTTTTCTGAATTATTGAAAAATCGGGCCAAAGTTTGTTTTTGCTAGATATTTTGACCCCTCCTATAAATTTATTTTTTTTATCAAGACTAATTTCACCGAATCCTTTTGGATAATGGGGCTTTGCAAGGTGTTAAATATATTCAGAAAGATTCAATAAATTATTTTTGTGTATTTTCATAAACAACATGTTTTTTAGGGCGTTTTTTTTTATTTCCGGAGTTTTCGAAAATACTCGGGTCTATCGGGAATTAATAGATAATCAAGGACCATATCGGTTTTCAACGCACATTATTAGAACTGCTCTTCATTTTTTGTCTAAACATAAATGCTCAAGGGGTCATATTTCGGCAGATATTGTTGAAAAACGGATTTTCGGGAACTCTAGAGCCATTTTCACACCCTTCCACAAATTCCACGTAGCTGAAATTTTCGGAGGTTAATGTACCTATGAATACCTGCAAATTAATGTTAGACTTGATGCCCAGGTTTGGGGTTTTTCTGGTGTTAATTTACTGGACTATTTGGCCCTGGTCTATACATCTACTAAAATTAATTAAAAATTAAATTGGGAATCTTTCCTGAATCTCGAGTCCTTCAATTAAAAAAAATGAGGCACTGAGCCGTGGGCACCTTTTATAAGGGTATTGGGTTAGAAAGCAAAAAAGCAAAGTATAAATTAAAGCCTTATTTAATACTTACAGCACATGCACAAACATTAATTTCCGTACACGTTGATAATATTACATCAAAAATTATCTAAGTAGTTATTAAATCTAAAAATATCTTACAATTCACAGGTTTTAAACCTTTAAGCCTTTGTCAGTCACATGTTTTCAAAAAGCCTTATCAAAATGTCATTAATTCCAACCCTATTGTGTTTTCAAATGTGGATCAAACGTCACTAAGCATTGTGAAACGTCGAAAATTCTTTCGAAAAAACGGTAGAAAAATATATGCGTGATTCGTTATTTGGATAAGACTTCTTGAATTTGTACAGTTACAGTAGCTTTCTACTATAACACACCTAAAATATTGTTAACATTTATATTACAGCAAAGTAACCTTAAAAATACTGTTTTTTAAGTCTTTTATTATACATTTACTAAATATCAAGAATAATCGTCAGTAAATTGAGAAAAATCCATATTTTCAATCTTCCATAATTATTGAGTTACTAGATTTAAGTAAACATAAATGCCCTCAAAAACAAATATAACTCATTAACTCAAAAACTTCGAAGAAATATATACAGGGTGTTTCATTGGGAAACAGAAATATTTAAACGGCAAATAGAGGTCACCGATGCGGTTATAAATATATTGGGTCTTACGATCTTTATAAATAAGATACAGAGCGTTTTATTGATTTTGCCCATTTCTTTTTAGGGTTATTAAAGGGGTCATTCCACTTTATCAATTTGGAAAATCGTTTTTTTTCAACAGAATTCAACAGATTCTTGTTCGTTAGTTATAATCCTAAAAAGAAATAGGCAAAATCCATAAAACACCCTGTAGCAAATCCGTTATAAAGACCGTAAGGCCCAATAAGTATGGAAACGCCCTGTATAATACTCTAGAAACATTTTGGAGTATATTATAAATCTATAAAGTTAAATAAATAAATAAATAATAATTCTCGCGCCTCTCCTTTTTCTTATATGTCAATAAAAACTTTAAATTAATCCCTCACATCTGGTCTGAAAAACAACAAAGTTATAAATTGATGATGTAAAAAAATATATAATACAAACCTTAAAGATTATAACAAATTCAATACTAGCAATAAATCGACTTTTACTTCATCTGTTTATTACATTATTTTCTTTTTAGACCTGATGATGGCTATATAGCCGAAACTAGTCTACATTTTTAATAGTTATGTTGTGTGGGATTGATTTGGAATTTTTCTTTACATATTGTATAACCCACATTTGTGATATTATATAAGTTCCATTTTTCTAGATCATATAAGAAATTTTTGATATATTTTTTTATAGTGAAGATTGCTTTTTATTCTCAATTTACTTTAATACATTTTTCACTTTTCAAGTACTATATGGACGTTAAAATATTTTGTAAAGAGCGTTCTCTTGTACAGGCCGCTTTAAAATTACAGAGTCTATTGAAAAACTATTTTTATAAAAAAGTTTTGAAAAAAAAAAAATGAATTTACTAGACATAGAAACTTGTTAGAAAATGTGCCATCTATTTGTGCCGAGACTCATAATTTTTTTCTGTCCTGCGTGCTTGTCATTTTTAGCTTCTCGGAGGTGAAAAAAAAGGTAAACGAAAAGTATTTCGTCCTCTCTGGGATGAGCGAGCTTTCCTGGCCTCTTCAGTTACACTGGAGGGATCTGAGGGTTGATGGAATGGTGGTAGGTATCTTACATGATATTACTGAACCATCATTCGCCTATTGCCTATGAGAAAACCCCTAAAAAACTCACAGCAGGTAAGGCGGCCGTGGGCATTGAACCTATAAGCTCCGGTTGCCATAGGGCCATATCTCGCTCGGTTTCTCTGAAGTAACCTGTTTGTTTATTTATTCAAATAAAGTACCAAACGGGAAAGTGCTCATAATTTTGGCTTTTGGGTTTTTTTTCAGTTTTTCACAAGATTTGTTTTGATTTTTTTGAAGCCATAATTCGAGTGCTTGATTGATTCTTTTGAGTTAAAAGACATTCCAAAAAACTTTTTGTAAAATTGGTAAATTTGCTCTGTCATACTTCTACTCACATCTGCCCTCCAAAAAGGGCAGCGCAGTAAAAATGCGTAAGTTTTTCAGCTTCCTTGCTATATCAAGCTGATAGGCAGATAATGTGTTTTTTTGAGATGTGAGTTGAATAGAAAAATCTCTATAAAAAATTATGTGTAAGGACATGGAATATTACATCTAATATTACTAATTTAAAAATTAGAATCTCAGTAATTTAAAAACGCCCTGTGTTTTAAGTAAAAATAGATATAGCAAAATTATTCATTTTTATAATTTTTAAGTACCAACATTTAAGAGAAAACTGTAGTGTGAAAAAGTGTAGCTAAGGTAAGTTTCTAATAAAATAATTTTGATATATCTATTTATGATATTGAGTTTTATTATGAGTATAGATAGTTAGAATAAATATAGGATTAATCTTATTGTAAATTTTAATACAAAGGGAATACAAAACATGTTTATTATTAAAAAATTTTAAAATTAGAAAATATTTTTACAAAATTATAAACTTTGAAGGGATTTTGAGAAACATGTATAAGATTATACTTTGTTTCACGCCGAAATGTGGAGGATTAAATTCTTTGTCTTTTGGCCAGCACAGATTTCTGCTTTCTCTTAAAAAACTTTCTCAAAAAGCAGAAATCTGTAATTAATCAGTTTGGTGCACCCAAGTCATTGGCTAAAGATAACAAGTTTTCAGCAATTTTGATTCCATTATTAAAGTGAAGATGGTGTTGTACTTTCTTTGCGCTGAATACATATTCTCACGTAAATATTTTAATGAGGAACAACGATGCCGAAAATTTGGGTTTTCCAACAGGTGTCTGAACTGATATAATTCAGTGCCTGTGGAGGCAAGTAGTCCAAGGAGTAGTTGATTTCGGTTTAGAGGCTGTGCAAACCCTTTTTCGATATAACTCGAACGTTTTTTTGGGAGAACGCAGAAATCGGTAATGAATCATGCTCCTAGTTCACTTGATTTTTCATATAATATATTAGAGACAGAAAACAATTGAAAAGATTATGGAAACAATATGATAAATGAAAAATCATTTAAAAATAGACTTGCTTGTTAGGTACTTATGCAGGTATTTGTAGTCAGGATTTGAACTATCTAAAAATAGAAACGTTCTTTTAACGATAAGGTGATTAATGTTATGTGAGAGACTAGAGTTTTAGAAGAATAATTACTCTCTCTACTTCTTATCAAAGTAGTAAAATTACGCTTGTCTTTTACCGAATTGGTTAATCGGCAAGTGTCTGAGGTACTGGTGCAGATGTGCATGAGTGTTAGATATGATGTGCTAAGAAGGATAGTCCTGAACCTATCTTGTTTAAGATGTTCTTCTGAATAATCAACAATCGTTCCTCCTCTAGCAGTCTCTTCGATATTAACCCGTCAAGCTCAGTCTTTACATCCCTTTGTGGTCACTCTGGAGACCAGCGGAACATCTATTTCCAAAGACTCGTTCAATCAACGAACAGCGAGGCTTTGGACATATTGCCTAGGGAGGTGTTCCCCAATGCATACAACCTCCAGAAATTTAAGTAGAACGCCAATTCCTACCTTCTTTTCCTTGGTTCTCACGAAGTTTTCTTTCGTGGGAACCAGAACATAGAAAAATACTTTCTTTTCCAAACCGCTTCAAATACTGTGTGGCAAAATGAAAATAAACCATATTATTATTCTCTATAATTCCTGGCTGTACCACCACGTATAAAATGGCTTTAATTGCTCTGAATTTGTGCTACCAAATGGAGTTTAAGGAATATCACGGTGGATTGAGAAAAATTTAACAAATAAACAAACTTGCAGAGTTCATAGTACATTCGGAAACTGTATTTTACTGGATCATGTGATTTTTTCACTAAATTATATAAATTTATTGTTGGTTAATCTTAATTATACCACGAGAAACAATTTTTAATCCAAAAATATTCAGGTAATCGCTGAGACTTGAATTCAATTTGAGGGAATATCGCGTCGTATCGGTCAACTGGCAACCATGTAAGTCGTAAATTCAGCGTGAAACAAGGTATAGAAGAATAGACTGAGATGGTATATAAAAAAATGCCTAGAAGATCAAAGATGATTTTTTATTTTATAATTTAAATTTTTTTTGAAAGCAGTTATGAAATTAAGAAGATACAATCAAAAAAACTAAAATTATTGGTAACATTTTAGTTTCTATTGTAAAAAAATCCTCATCATCTTCAGTGTATTTTTTCTTCTAATTTTTTCTTATCTCCAATTATGGTCCTCCTAAATAACGCATGAATCGAGAAAAATACATTAATCAAGAAAACAAAATAAATGAATCTTTTCCACATTTTCAACAATGTCGAAACCACATTATAGTAAAATTTAAAATATTTTATTAGTTCATAATGATGAAAAAATTATTTATTTATTACTAAAGATACTTTCAAAACCTCTGGTACTGAAATTCCGACTTCCGGGCGCAATAAAAGAAATATAGTATTTCTACTATAGGAAGGCAATGACGTCACATGTCAAAAATCTGCGGTATTGCCAGGTAGATTTTTTCGCTATATCATATCGGCAACATTGTGAAGTGTTACCAACCTTTAACAGTTAATTTCCCCTGCAAGTTTAAATCGTATTTACTCTTAGTGTTTTTGTGTTTATTCCGTTGGCAATAGAAATAACGTCATTGCCAATTTTGAAGATACTTTAAAAACTGGCACTGAAATATCCACTTTATTACATACAGTTAAACATCGTGCATTTTTGTATTTTTTTTATTGTACCTGCCTAAGTCGTAGGCAATATATATTTTTAATAACAATTATTAAAATACCTTATTTTTGGCTAGTAATATGAAAAAAAAACGACGCGGTTTTACTTATTATTATAAACTATTTTGGAAAATCCATATAAAAATAAGAAAAGATTCATTGAATGCGTTCAAAAACAATCCAATGGGGATACAATTTTTGTTGTATAAAACTTTTTAAATGTACAGTTAATATTGTTAATCGCTGGTTACGTTTGGTTAATATTTGTTAGCTCACTGTATTGTTCGGTTAACGCTGATTAGGCTTATTTTTTTACGGTGTAGAATAGTTTGATTTTTTCCTTACCAACGGCCCTGGTTTTCCATAATCACCTCCTCTTCCACTCTCACCTCTCAATCCCATTGGGCCCTAAAACATTTATTTAAATACAATTATCTTTGGCTTTTTCATTTTGATATGACGAAAGATTTTCAATTGGCGAGTTCTTGAATTTTGCATTTTAGCGGTTTGAAATTTCAGATATTTGACAAAGTGGTCTTTGTCACCTCACTATTTCAAAATTAATTGATGGATAAGTTTGAAATTTGGGGAGGATGTGTAGAAAAGATGCGAAAATGTTTTATTGAATATCGCATTTTAATATGTATACTAGTATTTGGTGGACGAGGGTTCAAAGTGGGAATTGCCACCTCACTATTTCGAAACTGATTGAACTACAAGTTTAAAATTTCGGGAGGAAGTGTAGAAAAGATGTAGAAATATTGTGTTGAAGACTCCTATTTCAATATGTTTACTGATTTTTAGTAGACGAGGGTTCAGAATTTGCATTTTCAGATGTTTGACACTATTTACCTGAAAATTTCTTCTACAATACTTACAGGTAGTCCCATTGGTCCGGGATCGCCTTTTGACCCTTTTTCTCCCTGTAAAAATAACAAAGAACAATTATTTTATCAGATTAAATACTTTCTTCATATTTAAATAGAGATGTCGATGACATGGTTTAATAGAAAATATTTTTTCAAAAAGGGTCACCACTTTATTGATAATATCAGATGACATTGTCCCCAACCATAATGAATTAATATTTTTTTTATTTAGGGGTCTCTAGTATATGAATAGTGGACAAAAAAAAGAAGAATTTTGTTGGACCACAATCCATATTTTGAAAGCTTGTTTAGGGAAAAAATCAAAACAATTATGCTCACTTGTTCCCCTTTAAGTCCATCAGCTCCTCGATCCCCTTTTATTCCAGGAGGACCTTGTAGACCATGGATTCCAGGAGGTCCGGGAGGGCCAGGAGGTCCCATAATCTAGTAAAAATAATGAATGTCGTTTAACTAATATTTGTCGAGAAAAAAATATTGTAAAGTGGATCCAATAAATTATTAGTAAATTAAATTAAATTTTTTTTATCTACTGATGTCAAATAATAAACCAAAAAACAAACCGGAATTTGAGCTTCATTATTCAATAGTGTAATTGTAAAATTCATTTGATCAATCAAGATCAAGTACACATTTAAATTTAATTTGCGACACGAGCTTTAATTTAAACGTCAATGGCAAATAAATGTCTTTTAAATTAATGGGAATAAAAGTCATTCACTAAATACTTTATCAAAATATAAAAGACGCTGTATGTGTGCGTGTGTATGTATGTGGTGGGTCTGTATGACATATATCCTTCATATAAACCATGAACATAAAGCGGTGAACACCTAACTTGCCTATAAATGCGCTCGAATCAGGTTAAACTCGCGCAAACTCGAAATCTGTACATAGGATTGACTTGGGGCCCGTGGACACTTTTGATCGGGATGGGATGACGAATAAATTTACGAAGTTTGGAAGAAATCGACCGAAAGCCATTTCCGTATCAAAAACTGCGGGGTACTTTGTTGAAATGGATATTTCACTAATATAATTTTACATTTGCCAATATTTTTTTGTAACGTAATACAAAGTTATAACAAATATTAGACCGAGTACCAAATGGTTTGTTATTATTTTTTTTATTGTTTCAAAATTGTTATTTTCAAGTTTTTCAATACACAAAGTCCTTCAAAAAATGTAGGGGCTAACCGAGTAAAGATATGAAGCTGAAACTACTTCTAATTGGCAGAGAGGGGTTAATTTTATTAGGATCTACAACCTTGCGTTTATGATGAATATGACACAAAAAAAATAAAAAGCAAAATTTAGAAGGGAAGTAATGACCTCGAGCTTACTTGTTCTGGCACTATTAACTGCCGTTTATCAAACTTTCTCTTTGTCATTATTTCTTAATCTATTAAAATACTATAATAAAAATGTAAACTCACCATTTCCCCGGCGAAAAAGTCGCCAGTTCCGTCTCCCTGAAACAGTATAAAAATAAAGAAAAAGATAAATTTGCAAAAAGGTAGACAAAGCTAAAAGTATCCATCTAGACTTTTAGTAAAATCTGAAGAAAAGCTGGTAATATTTACCTGTCGCCGTCGCAGCTTTTTGTACTTCTGCAGCCAATCCGGAAATAATAAAAAAATTCAGTATTAGTTAAACTTTTGCAGGTCGCAAGAAAACATAGTCAGTAGGCCAAAGAATAATATGAGCTACAGTCATCGCTAAATTCGATCTGTGTGTGTTCTTTGTGTTTATGAATTTTAAAATCCTGACTTTGATTTTGATAGAGCATCAAAAAGTAAGCTTAGGGTTTGATGTGCCCGTCCGTATATCTTCGAGAACACCTTCAAAGTGGGGTCCAAAATATGAAAATTTTGAAGTTTAAAATGACATTGAATTTAAAGTAGACACATAGAGAATAACGATTTTGATAAAAGCGAGAAGACTGTGGCTGTGTTGATTAGAATAAGAACTGTCAGTCTATAGCAATGCTAGAAGAGCATTCTCAACTGGTAATTTATTAAACTGATGACGAATAAAGAATAAGTGAGTTTTCTTCTTGTACTACTATTTAAAGTAGTTAATAGAAAAGAAATTTGGTATCTAACTTCTAAAGAACGTTAGTTTTTATAAATAGGCCCTTTTTTGTTATACTTAGTAGGAAAAGTTGACTGTTTTTTATATATAATATACAGAATGTTGAATTACATTTTATTTAACCTTTTCGCTTATTACTATGGGAGAGAATGGACCTCTACATTTACGAAAAATAAATTCCAAAACTTATATAAGTCGATGGTATTTCATATGAAACGTCCAATTCACCATACATTTTTCATTAAAAAAATATCGCTTTTGAAACTGTACCCTTAACGTCACGTTCATCGGAAACACCCCCTCCATAATCTACGTCCAGAAACACGCATCACTGTTCTTCCCAAAAATAAAGCTCACTGCTTGATATAGACCATTGATATATAATTGAACTCTGTCAATTGAACTATAAAATTTCACATTTTAGCTACTGTTTTCTTTGCCTAAAACATTCGAAGTTTCTGAACGGGCCTACCTTTTCATGAAGAAAGATCATTGGCAACACCGCAAATCCTAAATCCAGTTCTCAGTGTTCTCACGGAACAACAGTTGTCAGTTGCTCAGAGTAATAAAAGTTGTATGTTGCATGAGATTTGAGGTTAACGTTTGTTTTTGTTTTTAATTAAACATTACACATTACATATAATTTCTTGTCCATTTTGCATTATAAGTGTTATAATTATCATTAACGATTTGGTGTGATTTTATATTTATTTGCAAGGAAGGAGATCTGAAGAGAGAAAAAAGATTTACAATATTATGCTCCGTGCAGCAACGAGCGAACTTACAATTCAGATGTAACTGCAATTCGAGGTTCCATTGTGCACAACTCGCGCACAACGATGCCAAATCTAATTTCGATGAACGTGACGTCACAAACACATTTTTTTTTCCTGATTATGGAAAAATTAGCTATCAGAGAATTCAAAAACCAAAAGTCTCAGTGATATTAGCACATGTACTTTCTAATTACACTGATCCCCCATAGTTCATGTAAAGGTCCATTGGCATGCAATTTATTTTTCAAACCAATTCGTTACTTGCTTAATTTCGTAAATAGATCATAGTTTAAATATTCTGTAATAAGAAAAAATAAAAAAAGAATTAATCTTACAGCTAAAGTGACTTTTGACAGTTGGACAGTATTTTAAAGTGGTAAAATCCAAATATTAAAAAACAAAATTATTTTTTTTATTTTATTGTGAAAATATGTATTAAAAATTTGAAAAAAATTTCAGGGGGCTCCATTTCTTTTACATTCAGTATTCAATTTTTTAAGAGGTTAGAGTTAAACATAAATTTTATAATTTGTGCTTTACAATAAAGTAGCGATCAATGTCCCAGGTACTAAAATGCTTATGAGAAAAATATGCAAATTCAATTTGGCTGAAAGCCTGGGAAGTCAAAGTGTGTAGTCTCAATTTTTCGTAGGGTCTTCTTCACTCTCTACGAAATGTTTCGTAATCAGATACTGAGGAGTATTGAGAGGGATATTTTTAGACACGTTATCTCAGTTTTTAACATTGTTATTTTTATCTCTTCTTTTTAAAATTTCACTTTTAGATGAGGAGGTACGTAAAAAATACCATTTAAATTTAAAAATAAAATTAAGATTGGAACGATGTCTTTGAGCACACGCGTTTTTCGAATACTTTTATTATTTGTGAAAATAAAAAGGTGTATATACAGAGCGTTTCAAAAGTGCGGGACCAAAATAAGATATATGGTCAAAATTATGTTAGTATTTCATACAGATTTTTGGCCTATAAACTTTGCTTTAACTCACTGCCTCTCTTTGGAAACAGTTAAAACAAAAAATGATTGAAATTGTTTTTGAACTCATACATTTATTATTTGAAACGGTCTGGTCGAAAAAAGTTTTTTGACGTTAAGGCGGCAGTAGATTTTTTAAAGTTGCAACTGTTGAGTAAAGTTAATAAAAAAATAGAAATAAGCCGAAAGAGTCGAGAAAACCCGAAAAAAGTCTAGAATTTTTTTATTTTTTTCTCTGCCTTGTTTCATTTGAGAGAAGTGGGACAAAAGTACCTTTTTTAATTGTAAAAATTGTGAGGGATCTATTTTTAATACCGTAAAAATAGGGTTCAATCCGTTCCTGATTTTCTAGAATATTTGTAAAAATCAAAATTTATTGAAATCAAACATCTTTAATTTATAAATCCCCTCGATCATTTAAAATTTGAATGTATACTTAGTAATAAAGACCCATAAAGAAAAAACTATATGAACAACTAATATTATTTTGACCTGATTACTACGGTTCTTGATTTTTATCCACAACTCCTAAAATAAATAAAGTAATAAAGACACATAAAATAAATAAATCCATATGAAGAGCTAACATTATTTTAACCCGAAATATATATCACTTCATTTTTGCGCCGCACTTCTGTCGGGTATTTGATACGAAGTAGCAGAATTTCTTATCAAATCCCGTACTCCAGCTTTCTTTTTGTAGCTGGCATCTAGTGGACTGTATTTGCGTTGAGATGCGCTGTCTTTTTCTAATTTTAACACTTATTGGAAACTTGTACATAATTTAACAAAAAAAAATGCAAGTTTATGAAAAGTTTTAGGACGCTTAAATTACTTAGTTAATGATTTACTGAAGACTGATATGTTTTACCAAATTAATTCGTATCGAGGGGTGGTACGTTGTCTCTCTCTTTGTTCTAGAAGGTTCCAGAACTAAACACGTGATCAATTGACCATTTTGTTACTCCAGCCTGTCCGGTGATCAACTCCTGTTAAGCGCGACCTGTCTGTCGATCAATTCTCGAGATTTGAGCACAGGTTTCATAATCTTTTTTTTTTGTTTTATGAATGTTTCTCTCTCTTTGGAGCGTTTAGATGAGATACTTTTTAATTTGGGTTGCTATGCAAAATTTCCGGATTGTAAAGGGGGAGTTCTTTCCAAGTTGTCAACCTAGAAAAAGGTCTACCATCGGGGAAGCGTTATTTTTTGTCAAAATCTACTTCATTATTTCCATAATGATTTAATAAGTTTACAAAAAACTACTGAGCTCTCCAGAATATATCGTTTTAGAAAAATAATGATTTTATAAACTCCATTTCTGATTGGTTAAAATTAAAGTTGGTATCGAGACTCGGGGTGAAAAACAAGGCTAATGTGCTTCTCGCGTCAGTATGAATATGGCTGCTGGATGCAGCATCGGCAATAATTCATAATTAATATTACTTTGTACATCATTTTTATGAGCTTAGCTGTCCTGACGTACCCTTATCTTACCTGACCTCACCCTGTAAATTATTGATCTGTTACATTTTATTAATTTTTGTACAATCGCCGAAGCCGGCAGCCAAATTCATACTGTCGTAAGAAGCCTCCGGCTAACGAAACGAATGACGTTTATAAAAATTATTCTTCCTAACTAACGATACTCTTTGGAAAGCTCAGTAGAATTTTGTTATCATATTTTATCATTGCGCAAGTAATGCAGTAGATTTTGTCCCAATAAAACCCTTCCCCGTTGGTAGACTTTTTTTAGATTTTGAGGTTAGTAGGAAACTCCTTCATTGTGTCTAAATTTATGGTGCAGTGCCGGCGGTCTACGGGTTTAATTTTATTAAATTAATATTTGTATTTTTTTCAATACCCCTTTTCCATTCCAGTGGTAGGGTAAAAAAAGATTGTAATGAACATGTTCAATTTTTTGTATTGAGATACAAAGTTCTAGAAACTTACCGAGTCTCCTTTCTCTCCCTTTTCACCTTTTTGTCCGGGATATCCAGGTGGTCCAGGTAAACCAGGAGGACCCATAAGACCTGGGGGTCCTATGTCACCATAATCACCTTTTTCTCCCTTTTCTCCTGTCGATCCCTTTAAAAAACAATTGAATAAAATTATAATTTTTGTAAATTTTGTTTTTAATGTTTCTATTCTTTCCGAAAAAAAATATATTTACCGGGAGACCTGGAGGTCCTTGCAGTCCAGTTTCACCGTCTTTTCCTGGCGTGCCGGGTCGTCCCATAATGCCTGAGTCACCTTTAGTTCCTTAAAAACAAATAATAATAATAATAATAATAATAAGTTTATTAGAAAAAATTTTAAGCAACGGTGATATATTTCCTGTAATGTTTATATATTAATGAAATGGTATTTTGGAAAGTAGTCGAAGTTTCTGTGGGAAGGCCAGCGAAAATAATTAATTAGTCATCAAATAATATTTTGCAATGGTGGAAGAGGGTAAAAATAGGCGATATTAAAGTAGATTTATTTTCAGATAAATACAGGGTGCGGTATTAGTGCAAGTTTTGACTACATTAAAAAAAGGTGTAAAACGATATAGGGTGTTAACATTGCTACGAAATTAATAATGTGTCACTCTGTATATTCGAAAATATAATTAACGGGCAGATCACCGTTACCCACAGAAGTTAAGACTACTTCGTATAGATATTTAAGTACCTGGGAGACCCATATACCCCCTGTATCCTCTCTCCCCCTTTGTACCAGGGGACCCCACTTCGCCCCTCTGTCCCGGGGGACCCCTGTTAAGTGAAACTCCATCTAGGCCCTAAACAAACCACATAATTAGTCACATAGCTTCAGTTTCTCTGGAGTGTCTTGAATTATTACAATTTACAACAATTACATGCCTGGATTTATCTACAAAATTATACACATAATTAATAATATACAAAATGTCGACGGTCAGATTTCAAAATCACGTATCATTTATTTTTAGCAAAAATTAAAATATTTGGAGACACACAAATCTACTTTCGCGTTTAGAAATAATATTATTATTAAAGAAGTTTATTGTAAGCAAACTTACAAAGGGCTGTCGACCTTCTTCTGTCCATAAGAATACTAGAAAAATAAAATTTCTCATTAATCATAAATCAAGATTGGGACACGAGTAAAGTGGTTGAGGCGATAAAGTTTTCGATGAAAACTGGTATCATCACTTAGTTATATACAAATTTAGTCCATTCTTTTTAACTTCTTGCTTTTTCCCAAGTAATTCTTGCTTTACCTTTTTCTCAATATGCTGTTTCATCATATTTTAATTGCTTTTGACTCCCATTTTCGTATAACTAATACTATTACTATTAGTTCGTTATATTTTATTATTGATTTCCGCACTTGCTTTCTTCATTTTTGGCTCCTAATGATGCTACCATCTATCAGTAAAACTTATAAATGAAGCTTAAGAAGTGAGTTTGGACAACTTTACAAAGCAACCAATTCCCAAATTGCATTGAGGGTTGCAAATTCAATTTGCATTGGGGATTGAAAATTTTTTTTACCGATTCTGGTTTATTTCTTCTTCATTTGCTTGTAGATTGTAGATTACAAAGGGGTCGATTGGCCCAAATTGGCCTTACCACACTGCGACCTATAAGATCTTTTGTGTATACCCTACATCTATGTTTTGTCCAGACGATCTAGGCTTCTCAGAAAGCCTATTATCTTTTCTGGAACTAGTTCTGTAACCTGATCAGGCTCTAACAAGACCTGTTCCAGGTATTTAAGGCGTTGGCGGACAATTACCCTGCAGTTGCAGATAATAAGCTCCGGCGTCTCATCTTCCTCATTGCAGAATCTGCATGTTCCACTGTCCCCTTTGCCCATTTTACAGATATGATATCTGAGTGAGCAGTGTCCAGTAAGCTCCAAGAGCAATTTAGCGTATCTAGCAGAAGGTCGTATTAACCTTTTTGCTTGTCTTTGGCCTGAAATGTTTTTCCAGTAGGCTGCACTAAGTTCCTTTTCCAATTTTCGGACTTCTTCCACAATGCGGCTTTTTGGGATATCACAGAATGGTTCTGGTCCGATAAAAGGAGTACAAGCTCCTTCTTTTGCGAGACCATAAGCAATCTCATTTCCGACAATTCCTTTATGCCATGGCACCCTCAATAATGTTATTTTATTGTGACTAGCCAGTTGCTTAAGGGATTGTTTGCAGTTCCAGACTGTTTTGTTAAGTTGTGCAATAAATATTTTGACTGAGTTGAGGCTTTTTTAAGGCACTCTTGGGCACAGAAATATATGGCTAATAATTCCGCTTGGAATATTGTTGGAGTCTTTCCCAGGGTTATTGACATCCTACTCCTAGGGCCGGTAACCCCTATTCCTACTCCTTCGTTTGTTTTTGACCCACCTCTTGTAATTAGAGCGACTTCGGTTTGTGTTAACTTACGTTCGTTGATGACAACGTTTGACGTGAGTTCGAAATCTTGTTTAGCAGACATAAAGTCCGTGGGCACCATCATGGATTGGGTTTTTCCAACCCTTAGTATCTCAAGATTCCCCGTTAAGTCGCCGGGTTTCAAAGATTTGGCCTGCACTAGGACAGGATCTCATTGCACCCGTGATCCCTATACAAGCGAGGCGTTGCACTTTTTCAACTCTGTTATTGTTCTTTGCTGCGTTGTTTTGTTCCTCCAAACAAGCGCAGCATAGGTGATGGTTGTTCTGACCACCGTTGTGTATGACCAACAGATCATTTTCGGTTTCAGACCCCATGTTTTCCCAAAAAGCCTACGGCACGTCCACAGAGCACTTGTTTCTTTTGAGATAGTATGCGCGAGGTGTGCGTTCCACGTAAGTCTCCTGTCAAGGATGACTCATAGATACTTCACCTCTTCTGAGAAAGAGAGGTTTATTCCTTTCATATTTGGGGACGGAATGTTGAATTTCCGCCTGTTAGTGAATGGAACAAGTGTTGTTTTATTAGGATTGGCTGACAGCCCTTCCTTCCAGGTAGTTATAATGTTTAAGGTATATTGCATGCGATCAGCAATAATACTGTGGTGTTTGCCTCTAACCACTATAACTAAATCGTCAGCATAGCCCAGAGCACGAAATCCTTCTCTTTTGAGCTTTGCTAAGAGGTCATCAACTACTAGTGACCACAGTAGAGGTGATAAAACTCCTCCTTGAGGACAACCTTTTACTGTTTTTATAGTAGTCGATTTACCTCCGAGGTATGGAAGGTCCAATATTTTTTGCTGTTGCGGCGGCGCATATTGATTCATATGAGGTGTTATCAAATGCACCCTCTGTATCTATGAATACGCATAGCGCTAGTTCCTTTGAAGCAATTGCCTTTTCAGGGTCTTTTACAAGACAATGCAAGGCATCTACAGTGATTGCTAGGCAAATTGTTCTTCGTGAAGCGGTATAAGTGGTAGATATTCACTTCTTATATATGTATCAAGTATTTTTTCCATACTTTTAAGTAGAAAGGAGGTAAGGCTTATAGGTCTATAGGAATTTGGTTCCTCTTGAGGACGTTTGCCACTCTTAGGAATAAAGCAGACCCTAACCTCTCTCCATCCTTTTGGAATATATCCCAAGATGAAGCTCATCTTGAATATCTTAATTAGATGAGGAGTTAAGATATCAGAGCCCTTTTGTAGCAGAGCTGGAAAGATACCATCCTCTCCAGGAGATTTGTAGGGCTTAAAGCTATTAATCGCCCATTTAGCTCTGTTCATTGTGAAGATTTTTCATTCGCTTACTCTGCATAAAGTATTTCGTTTTGATAATCTGGTGATACCAGGTTGGGATAAATCTGAATGAAAGTTTGATAGTCGAATGTAGCTCTTTGATAAATTTACATCTACTTCTAAAGTGCAGTTTCGACTTCTTTATAATCAGCTGTTAACTATTAACTTCAACCTCAGATTGCTTTACTTAGATTTTTGAAAGTTTGTGTTTGGAAGTCGATATTTAAGTGAGTAGATTAACAGGATTTTCAACATTATAAAAAGTAGCAGGAAGATAAAATAAAGGAGTAACAGTAAAAAAATACATTTTTAGACTATTGAAAATTAAAAAAAATAAATATTTGTGGATTTGTAATCTGACTGACGATATGGTATTAAAGAAAAGAAAAAAGTAATTTTTTTACAGAAAATTGTATGGAAGTACAAACAAAAATCGACGTTTTCCAGCGTTTTTGTATTATACGATTCAAGATATTTGAGACGACCTCGACTAATTCTTGTCAGGGTTGCTAAGGATTTTCTTAAATCATTATTAGGTAGTTTGCAAAACCACATGGTTGTGCTAATAAAATTTTGAGCATTTATTTATTTAGTTCAAATTTTCGGTCTATATTTCTACTTTCGTATGTAAATACTCAGGTTTTTTTACATTCATAAAGAAACTAAAAATTGTCTTCAAACTTTTTCAGACATAGGACTGGCAAAACAAAAAAATTAAAGTGTATGTCAATTTGTATAGTACAACCCTGATGTGTTTGTTTACTATTATAACTGATAAGTTAATAGGATTAGATAAAATTCCCAAGTAAAAGGCCAGCAGTCAGTCTCAAATATCTTGAATCGTAAATATGTACGCATATTAACGTCAAAAATGATTTTATTAATTTTGTGGAACCCTGTATTTAAGTTCAAAAAAAGCAAGGTCAAAGTAGCCTGCAAATTAAAAAATATATTTTACAAACTAAAATTAAGTTTTTAGTATTAAACTTTTTTTGTAATAATTCATTTACAGTGATTTTTGACATTAGACATTTTTTTTATAAAAGACGTTTGATTTTTTATAATTTACGTAATATTTTTTATGATAATATTTATTTATGTGCAAGGAGTACAACTTACGAAAAAAATAGAAAATAGATATTTTATCAAAATATTTTATGTTTTGTAGCTTAAAAATAAGATTTTTTGAGCTGTATGATATGCATCTAAAAAAAATGTTTCTTTTTAGTTTTACAGATTTACAGTTTCCGTTTAGAAACAAATTATAGGAATGTATTTTTTAAAACCACAATTTTTTATGCATTTTCTCATAAAAAATAATTTTGCAAGGATTTCCTATGCTTTTCTTGCTGATATATTTTTTTATAAATATCCAGAGTGCTATTCGTTTTTTCTTCCAAAATTATGACTCCATTTTTGAGATCGTATGATTTTAATTTTCTTCTTCAAAAAAAAAAATTGGAAATATATCGTCGGGAGGAGGATTTTCGTCTCTAAATTTCTATTTCATAATTTCCTATGTATTTTGTTAGAAAAAAGATTTTGTATCGATTTTAGAATTTTCTACACCATTTCACTATTTTCCCAATTTGTACCATAATTTATCTCCCCTTCCAAAATAACCCCTGGATTTTTAAGTTCGTATGATTTTAGGTATTTTCTTGTAAAAACAAAAAAATTGAAAATATTCCCATACAACTCGTCCAGCAATTACCAATTTGGATTATTGGACATATTTCTAATTCAAAAGTTTTTATGTATTTTGATAAAAAAAACCCGTAGAGTTTACCACACTTTTTAATTATTTTTTCTACTTCTTCCATATTTTTTGCCCCTATGATTTTATGATTTTAATTGTTTTTTTTTAAATTGTCAAAAAATTGACTATTGAGAATATTGGTCATTCGTATTTTTCATATTTACAATTTTATAGTTTGGTCCAAAAATACCAATTTTGAGACGCATTTTAAAATTTTTCGTTTTCATCAATTTTTTTTTGTCATTTCTAATACTACCAAATTAAAGATTTCCATTGTAATTTCTTAGTTTCGTATGATTTCTATCGTTGTAATTTCATTTTCTTGTCAGAAAAATACGAAAAATAATTAAAAAATTCGATTATTCTGAATTTTGTAAATTTACAATATTAAATAAATTTTTGTTAAAAATAGAGATTTTGTTTCCTTAATAAAGATATTTTTTTTAAATATAAATGAGCTAAAAAAACAAACAAAAATTCGTTATCGACGGGTCTATTAGACCAGTGTAATTTAGTGTTCTAATTAATAAAAAAGAGCATAAATATATAATTTTTAAAAGCTTATTATACACTCCTGCGGGCTATATTCAAAACATAAAATATTTTGGTTCAAATATTAAAAAATAAAAAAATATATACTTACTACAATATTAAAGTAAAAATTAATAAAGTTGTTAAATAGCTAATAAAGCAGTGTACATAAATGGAAATAAAAGGTGCTGGTTAAAATATTACGTATTAGTCTACTGTGCCTGAAAAAGAAAAAACTAAAAATTAAAAGAATTACTAAATATATATAAAATGATTAAATCAAAAATTTAAAAAAAATAACATCTCAAAAACAACAAAGACAATATTTTAAAACGTGGAAAATATTAAACCGATTTTAATTAAATATCGCTAACAATCTTACCGGAAATATACTCTTTAAAACAAAAAAGTCGCATCAGAATCGGACCACTCGTTGGTGAGTTATGGAGCCACAGAAAAAATAACACACAAAAATAGACGTCAAACTTATAACAACTCAGACAAGTTAATGAATGATTTAACTTCAATGCCACAACAGCATTATTTTTAATAAAACAAAAACATTAAGAATGGTAAGTAGTTTCGGGCTACACAGATCATCATCAGATCTAGATAAATACGTTTGTATTATAGATTCTTGATTTATTTATAGTTTTGTTTTCTAGCCCTGGTGTTTAAACGGCTGTTGTGCTATTGAGATATGGATACCTTACATAATTACAAAATATAGCAGATTGAGAGAAAATATCAAAAGGTAGGGATTAAGTTTTGCTATTGAAAACTAACCCTATCAAATAAATTGTTGATATAACATTTTTATGCATTATATTTTCAAACATACACGTCCATTAATCTAAAAATCTGAATTTAAAAAAAGCGTGCAAAATTAGTAGGCGACAAAACAAACTGGAACATGCATCTGGTTTTACATGCTTTTCAAAATTTCCCATCATTTGAAGCTATGCAATGAGATGTAGTTTGGTTAGAATAGTTGACAATGTCTTGATGGAATTAAAAAATAAGTTTTTTTCAAGAAATATATTTTTATTGCATTTAAAAAATCATCAAGACATTGTATGCCTAGATTAAGAGAATATACCTTTTTGCCTCTCCTTCCCCTAGCACCCTTTTCTCCAGGAGCTCCGGGAGGTCCTATTGGTCCTGCTTCTCCTTTTTCACCTTATAATACAATTTATTTTCAAAAATAAAAACAATAAAATTAAAAATGTACAGATATATTAAATCAGTTTCCTGAAATTTATATAAATCAAATTGTGACATAAATATTTCTTTATCGGATTACTTACCAGGCGGTCCAGGAGGCCCAGGAGGTCCTTCAATGATACCAGTAGGGAACTGATCACCGGTTAACGTTGTCGTTAAGCCTCGTTCACCCTTATCACCTTTGTCACCCTGAAAATACGTCAAATTGAAATATTTCGAAACAACAAAATTTTAACAAATCGAAAAACGTATAACCTTCTAACCCTTGTAGAAAATTTCTACTGTATTAGTACCTCAAAAATAGACTATTGCGAGACGCCACAGTTAGTAAAACAAATTTTAGACAGGGTGTTTCTAGATATGTTTCGATTAGCAGGTATGCTGTCCAGGGCCAGAGCAGTTCTTGGAACAAAAAAATTTATTAAAAAAATAGGACAAAAAAATTTAGGCAAAAAAAATTTGTCAAAATAAAAAATTTGGTTAAAAAAATACTTGACTAAAAAAAATTGGACAAAAAAATTGTTCCAAAAAGAAATTTTAATAAAAAAAATTTGGTAAAAAACATTTTTTTAACAAAAAAAATTTCGTCAGGATGGGCCCTGTTTAAAAAGCATCGCTTCAAGCAGCCACATGTTTTTGATTAGTTATATTATTAAATTATCCCTATATACCTACTAATGTTCGATTACTGAATTCTGAAATACCCTGTATGACTCCATGCCATGAGTACTAATGTACGGTACCTAAAACATGTGTTAATCTACGAAATACCCTCTACACTTATTTTTGACTTACTCGAAGACCACGTTCACCTTTACTTCCATTTCTACCTGGGATTCCCTGCGAGTAAATAAAAAAATACTTAGGGATTTGAATAAATAAAAAATAGGAAATGAAAATTAAGAATATCTCACAGGCAAACCCATGTGTCCTGGTAATCCGGGATATCCTGGTACACCCATTACGCCCATAGGACCTCGGTCTCCCTATGAAGGACGAAATAAATACAAGTAAAATAAAAAACACCATTTTTGTTTAAAATTCCAAAAAATTAATTTCCTAATCAGATTATTTTTGTCTTATCCAGAATAATATAGTTTATAAGTTAATAATATCGTTTATAAGTTAATTTTTGAACACACCGTATCTTTATATTTGATTTATTTTTTACCTTTGGTCCAATCATTCCATCTAACCCAGGAGGTCCTGGAGGACCCATAGGACCGGGTTCCCCTCGTTCTCCAGCAGGTCCTGGCTCTCCGGCCATTCCTTGTCTTCCATCGTGTCCTGGCATACCTTCAGATCCTGATGGTCCTGGAGGACCAGGTGGACCTGGTTCTCCAGGTTCTCCCTAAGAATAACAATAAATATAAAAACATTTTTCTAAAGAACGATTACGTAAAGTAACAACATTTTTTTTAGATAAATAAATATATGGTTTAAATGAATTTATAATTATTTATATTAACAAAACTGAATTAAATATTACTACAAGGATTTTATTTTCTTTAATCCTTTACAAAATACTGTTGTTTTAAAACTACTTTACAATTTTTTTCTAAAAACAAAAACTACCAACATGCGACAGCAATACCTAAATAATAAAATAAAACTAAAAATATGCAAGGTGTGGCACCATTGAGAAAAAATTCATTTCGCACTGATGCCTCACATTGTTTCTTAAAATTTTTTCTTGTGGTGAATTTCAAGAGGACAGACTGTGAAATGATGTGGTTTTTGTGTGAATAAAAAAACATTATAGCGCTGCAATATTTTGTGCACAAACAGTTTTTTATTAAATAGTTGGTTGTAAAAATTCGGAAAATAAGTGAAAACCGCTTTGAAATATTGAAGCAACCCAAGATAAATATAAAAAACTGGTTCATAAATGTTGGTCATATTTTCTTTTAAAAGTGCTTGTTTAAAATAATATAATTTAACATTATACTCTATTCGCTATCAGGAGGTAGTAATATAGATGAGGCAGGTGTAAAGTAGGTAATTTAATATTCAAGAGTAATATTCTAAAGAAACAAATCAAAACACAATAACCCAGAAGCATGACTATGCACTGTATTAAGTTCATTTTATCTGGGATTATAAAAGGGTCGCCTGTTGTTATATACCTGCTACACTGAGTGGCACTACTTATAAAGTCATAGTTAGTTTTGTAAATGAGTGTTTTTTTAATGACACATGAGAGTGTTAATTCTCTAGAAAATTCTCTCGAATGTGCCTCGAAAACACGAATTTTATACACGAAATACAAACAACATTTTTTGTACAACTGTGAACGTGAATTTACATCGTCTGAAATATATTAAAAATAAATGATTCCAATACATCTTGACGTGGTTTTTTATCCCGATAAGTTATCGCACAATTTCACAGTATACAGTGGTCTCACAGTATACAGTGGTCTTTCTGTGTCGTTACTATAGAAACGGTTTGTTGGCACGCCGCGTGTTTGACTGTGTTTGCTCGTAGTTGCTTCAATTTATATATATTATACAGATCTGGTCAAATTTTAGCGGAACATAGCATTTTCAATGTATTTTGAACAAGAGCTCACATAGAAGTCGACCAGCGGGATATATATGTTACCTACGCGACGACGTATCAACTATTCAATTGAACCACTGTTCCCCTTCCTGCCTCGAGCAACTGGCACGTGATACTAGCCACTCAGTCTACTGAAAGTCAACGCCGCAGTAGAATTAGTAGCCGAAAACGATTGAAAATAAAATGATCACGTTCAGAAAGGAAGAAAAGATACAAATTTTAAAGTGGTATTTTGGGGGCCACTCGATTCGAGATACAATAAATTTATTTATTGTTGCATTTGAAAATAGGCCAATTCCGACACAGTCCACCATTTCTCGAATTATTAAAAAGTTCGAGAAATGCGGATGTGTTCAGAACTGCCGGAAGTGTGAAAATTTCGATGAACCACGTATAAAGCCAATTAATGAAGAGCGTCAAAATAGGGAAATAAGTGTGTGCCGCTGTTGAAGCCAGTGAACCTTGCACGAGCCGACAAATTGCAGATCAAATTAATATGAATGACAGAACTGTTAGGCATATTTTGAAAAGGAATGGTTACCATTGTTATAAAGTACAAAAAACTCAGGAAATTTTTCCCCGTGACCACATTTGACGGATGGAATTTCGTCAAACCATGATGGATAAACAAAATGGCAATGATTTGTTTTTGAAAAACGTCTTTACGTCTTTACAGACGAGTCATCGTTTTCTTTACATTGGAAACATAATCCATTCATTGTACGATATTGGTCTCGGGAAAATCAGCATCTGAGTATTCCTGTGCGTACTCAATACCCACAAAAACTCAAATGTTTGGACAGGAATGTTAGGAGACTATATGATAGGTCCCTTCTTTATCGATGGTAACCTAAATGGTAACAAATATTTACAACTTCAGCTACTTCCTATTAATTTTGGGGACATTTGGTTTCAACAGGACGGTTGTTCAAGTCACAATAAACGACTAGTGACACAATTTCTCCTAAATACGTTTCCTGATCGATTGATATCTACTCATGGTACGATCAAGTGGCCTCCCAGATCACCAGATTTATCTCCATCTGATTTCTTTCTTTGGGGATATCTGAAAGAATCCACTTATCAGCATGAATTTCAGAGAGCTACAAATCTTGATGAATTAAGGGGGAAAATTATCCAACTTTGTGCCAACATTACGCCAAATCTTCTCAGCGATATGAGAATATCGCTGTATCACAGATTTGGCTATTGTTTGACACAACAAGGAGGTTTATTTGAACTTTTAATACATTAGATTCGTAGTTTTTTTTTTACATTTTAATGTATTTTTACCGTTGTTTTTTAAATCGTAGAATGTATTTTATTTTCAAAGCATTAATAGAGATGCAGAAATGTCAAGTTTTTTTGACAGTTGTACAAAAAATAAATATTACTATGGTAAAAGCATTAAAGCGTCCGAATTATACGATTTATTCACTTAAGCCACTTGTGCTGTTGTTTATATACAAAATTAGTGAATAGAGTCTAAGTATTAAATTATTCTAAAAAAAAATAAAAATTATAAACTCACTTTAAGAGTAATCAAAACTTCGCCGGATATATTATGTCCTCTCTCTTGCAATCCCTAAAAAGCAAATACTAAAAATAAATAAAACTACAAACAAAATACAAATAAAAATAAAAAATAGACTTTGTACTGCTAAATCTTGTAGACGTGCTTGCTAAAAATAAAACTGCGAAATAATACACAAAATCTAATAAGTGAACGAAAATGCAGGTAACCTAAAAAATGAAGGAAATCAAACCTTGACAGCGACAATCTCGGCGTATCCCAAAGTTCCTCCCCGTAGTGTTGTCACTGACCTTTTTAACGTCTGAAAATTTTTTATAGATATAAAATTAATACACATTCTTTTGTTACAGTTAACCCCTTAACGTGTGCGCTCGATTTAATTCGAGCGCGCGATACAGGCCAAATTTTCACACTCGAATATAATCGAGAATTGAAAATAATAATATGAAAGCTAAGAAAAAAATCGTTTTACTGATATTTATCATTTACATAGGACTGTAAGCCATAACATTTGTTTATTTTACGATTTAGGATTGAAATATCAAATACTTGCAATGTTATGCTATGTGCTGCACTTCACTTGGAAATATATTACACAAAAGAAAATTTTAAATAATTTTTAAAAACAAATACTACCATTATTATTATTTCTGATGAAAACGTATAAATAAATATTTTTACTGATAAGAATGTTTTTTTTAACAGCCATTTGAAAAGGAAGAAAAGTCGATGAACGCGCAATATTTCAATATTCGGTTTTTTTCTGCAATGTGGATCAAAATCAAAAATTAAAATAATTTTTTTTTGCCAAAATAACTTTCTAAAATGTGTTTTTTGCCGTTTTTTTAAAGATGTCCGCGTTAAGGGGTTAAAATACATACATTTAGTATAAAAGTAAAACTAAATTAAAAAATAATCACCAAATAAGATTGGTTAAGCCATTCAAAACATTTTTGAATATTTTAAAATAAAAATTTACTGGTTTTCTAAAAGAAACTACTTTTTTAAATTTAAGTTTTCAAATACCAGTTAATATTTGTTTTATATTTTTTAGTCGTACACACTCACATTCTAACGATTTTGACAATATTTTTTTGAATCTTTTATTGTCTTCACATTTTCTTTAAATAATTCCTCAAATAATGATAGCAGCCCCCAAATAGTGGAATTTTGTATGTTAACAGATACAACAAAAGTTGAAGCAAAAATTTGATAGTGGCAGTCATTCTAAAGAATGGATGAGGAACCATTTCCAAGATATGTCACTGTGATTAAAATATAGGTGAGGAAAGATGACAGACAGTTGGGAAAAAACTGTTTTGTTTCCCATTTGTAAAAAGGGAGCTACGGAGTTAATTTAAAAAGAAAACAAAAGAATCTGGAGAAGACAAAGACACATCAAGAAGACAAAATAAACGAAATAGAGAAGAAACACGGCGAATGAATAAGTGAGGTGATTTTAAGAATAAGTTCCGATGAAAATACCTTTGAGAGGGTGGATGAATTTTACAATATTGAATGATGCAAGAAATGATGAAACCAAATTTTTGGCATAAATCATCAAAAACAAACATACAAATCTATAAGACTTTGATCAGACCAGTCATTACTTACGCCCTAGAAACAACAACTATAAACAAAAAAGAAGAAGATCTAAAAATACTAGAAAGGAAAATACTGAGAACAATACTTGGACCAAATATAACAAAAGACGTAGAAAGATGATTAAAAAGAAACATAGAAATAGAAAAGGAACTAGGTGGAGGAAATATAGTCTGATATATAAAAGCAAAGAGACTGGAATGGATGGGACACATTATGAGAAGATCACCAACAGAAACATTACAGAGAATAACAACATGGGTTCAATTATAGATGAGCGAAAGGGGAAGGCCACGAAGTAAATGGTGGGATCAAGTAGACAAAGACATAAAAGCATTGAAAATCGGAGACTAGAAAACAAAAGGCAGGGACCGAAGAAAATGGAAAACCATAACAAAAGTGGCCAGGACTGATAAAATATGCTCTGACATATGAGGAGTAATCCACCTCGTCAATAAGATTCAATACAGCTCTACAGCCATGATGATGATGATGGACAGTTAAAAGACTAGTTGCTCTTATGGCTGCTACATTTGGACATATGGATATGGAGCAAAAAATATTGATACGAAAAAAAACATAGTTCGTAAGTCGAATGGAGAAATAAAACAAGAATAATAAATGAATAAAGAAATAATGAAAAGTATGAGCAACCAAGTATAGTAAATGTTATTAAAACGCCAATGGTGATACGGTTGGATAATGCACATAAAAAAAATGTTAATGTGTGGAGGAAAACTAAAAAACAATACCGAAAATAAACATTGCTGGATGCCTAAAAGGAAGATGAGAGTTAGGATCAAATAATGGAAGCTAAGAGTATTAACCCTTTCAGTGGCATATTTTTCCGATTTAAATTTGAAACCTCCCACCATCTGTTTTCAAGGTCGCTGATTAAAATACCGATGTCAAAAATGTATTTTGACATTGACTGTCAAAACCACTGGTTGAAATTTGAAAACTGAGAGTTATCAAAATATAATTGATAAATCTACTGCAGACAATGTTTCCAGGAAGCTGAGGAAGCTGATTATGACCGTTGACAGCTATTAACCTACAACACAGTTGGAATCACATTGCTTGCTCAAATCCATGCTCAGCGTCCCATAAAAAATGACGTGGTTTTCTAGATTATAAATTTTATATTCAACAGGATGACAGTGTTTACAGGCTTATTGACAGCTGTTAGTTGTCGAAATACATTTCCAATATTGGCATTGTAATCAACGCCCTCGAAAACATATAAGTAATGTATATATATATATATATATATATATATATATATATATATATATATATATATAATATTCCGTTTGTTGACACTAAAGACTTTTTGGTTTGAAAACTTCAATTTCTGTCCAAATACAAGTTCTACATTTCACAACTGCAACAAAAAAACAAAAACAGATTGTCTACGTCAAGAACAATCGTACTCACCCTTCCAGGAAGCTGGTAAAGAATAAACAAAAAAAAGACATTTGATAACAAAGCCACTTTCTAATGTTTCGGTATTTTTTCTTCGGTAAAAAGAACTTACCTTTACAGCTTGGATCATATCGATCCCTGCGGAGCCGGTTTGGCCTTTCTGACCCTTCTCACCAGGTTTGCCCTGAAAAATAAATTTTGGTTTTTATTTTTTTCACATTGCACTACATTATTGGAGGTTAAGACGAGATTTTACCACGAATAAATTAGTATTAAAAATTTGTTATCTATTTTCAAACTGGTATTTTTTAGAAATAATATGACACTTAATTCAGGGGAGGATTTTAATGGTATATTCTGTAACAAGGTTGGAATGAGAATGGAGGATTCCGCGAGCGAATGCGAGCGTGAGACCACGAGTGTCGGATTGTCATTCCAACATAGTAACAGACTGTACTTTCTCCACGCCCACAGAATGTAGGGATTAAATATAGTAAAATGAAATCTCAATCTCTCAACATTGTGTAGTATTTTCACATTCAAGCTTGGATTTTTGCGGTAGCAAATTTTGAGTTAAGTTATCGGCATATTTTTTTATTTCTGGAGGAGTATTTTCAAATTCTACATCTGAATCGCTTGATTTTCTACTCCTTTTTAATAAATTAAAAGTTTTTATAAACCAATATTAAGACCACGTCAACTAATACTGACAGTTAATTTGACATTCATGGCAAACCTTATTTTTTTAAACAATTACGGAATACAGATTCTAGCTCTAGAGATAGAATGTAATACATATAAAATACATGAGACAAAAGTTTCAGAATTTTCTTTCAATCTCAAGAGCGAGAATGTTTCTTTTCTGTTATTATAAGTGGTTTCAGAATAACTACATTCAGTAGTGGCCGTGGAGAAAAATTTTTATTACTTCTTTGCTCTCGTAAAAAATGGCAACGAGCGATAAAGATAACTTAAAAATTTCTTCATATATCGGTAAATAAATATCTTAAATTTAAAGAAAACTTACTTGTTCTCCTTTGGGTCCATCCAATCCTATTGGTCCCTGAAAAATCAACACCAGTAAGAAACGTTTTACGATATATGTTAAAGTGGAAAGGAAAATATGCTTTTAAACTTTTTGTTTTTTGTGACATTTACCTCCAGAGCAAACGTAAACATAAAATAAAATAGAGAAGTGTTTTTGACGGTAATTTTAAGGTAAAAATAAAATTGAAAGCTTTGTAACCATCCTCATATTTTATTATATAAGAAAATATACCGGCCCATACAATGTCTCGATTAACTAAGTATTACAAAGCTTTTCAACAGCCACCCATAGATGGCGCCTGCGAAATGCAATAACCTTATAATAGGGTTAAGAAAAATATAATAAACCAGAATATTTGCAAAAGTCAATCCGAAAATGAAAAAACTGAATCTTCCATAACTTATTAACGCACTGTATAATAATTTCCAATATATTTTTCTGTTGAAACGCCAATGTCAGAAATCCTTAGTGTCCGTTTTAAATTCCTCAGGCTGTATTGAGTTAAGAAATATTATAATAAATAATACACGTTCGATGTAAAAGTACTGGGGAACATTTTCCTCTCCATTTTTGTTCCCCCGCTCTCAATACTTCCTCCCAATTTCCGTTCTTATTATGTTTCGTCTCGTATGAAAATTTGCTCTGGAGGCGTCCATGTCTGGTCTCGGCATCGAATGCAAACAGCCAACCTAATAGGAGAGCATATATTCGAAATATTTGTTGAGAAAATAGACCGGAAAAGCGACAATTTCCTTTCCACTGATTGAATATCAAAAAGCGAGTTAGCTGAATATAAGAAAATGATGTTAGTTTTAGTTAGTGATGTATAAATATCGTTTAATTAAGTTAGGAATCAAATGGAGATATTCCCCCACTCACCCAAGTTTCCCCTTCCATTTTTTTACTGGTATTTTGTTAAAAAAATTGAAACTTCTTTAGAAGCTGATGTAAACAGTTCAATGGCTAATTTAAATAGTTTGAAAAAATAACAGTAAAAAAGTGGAAAGAGTGTGCTTGTTTTATTTCTGGTTCAATCAGATATTGATTTTTTAGAGTATAGAAGAAATTAAAGTACTTAGACGGAATTTTCGGAGATTTTCAAAATATTTTGACGTCGAAATTTTTATTTATCTCGTAGAGCTCGACGTGTAGAGTAAAAATAACATCCCATAATTGATTTGTGCATTACGGGTTGCCGAAATATCGCCGTTTTAAATTTACAAAATCTTTCAAAAATAGAAAAATGACAAGAATTTTTATTTACTGAAAAGTTATACGTACTTATTAGGATTTATAAATTTATGTATGTTTTAAATTTTGTAGAATTGTCAAAAAGTGCATTTTATATAAACTCTAAACTTTATATATAAAATCTTTAAGTGCGATTATTTCAGATATATAGTTTTCCCGATTTCTCAATTGAATGAGCTGAAAAAACCAATGAAAACATTAATGGACCATAGGCGGAGATATTTTCTTTTACTTGAAATATAATTTTTTGTATTTTTGATTAAATATTATACACGGCAAGCTACTGTTCTGCATGTCATAAATAACTACATACTACTGAATAGCAATAAAAATAATGTACGGTGATTTATGTGGAGGGCGGTTCCACTCAATCTGGTCTACTGTTTACTTTGTTTAGGAAATAATATTTATTTAACTTTCCGTTTTCATCCTATATTCGTTATTATAGCATGTACTGTTTTGAACTAATCCTATATATTGAGTTGAAAGTTATAAATGTTCAATTGAGATTAGAAAAAGTATAACATTTTTATTTAGTTGTAGGATCATCGCACCATACCCAGAATTATTGTGTTTTATCCTTAAAAAACATGATTAACTATTATTTTCGTTTCATAATTTGTCTCCATTTAGAAAATTCTAACTTGATTAAAACGGTCAATGCATATGATTAGAAAATAGATAAAGAAGAGGTTAAAATAATATTAATCAGTCGGGGATGACGTCATGTCATTTGCTTGAGGGATTTTCTGGCATTATGATTTCTGTATATGAAAATATTTTTTAAACTATTGGATAAATACATATTAAGATTCCTAATGAATATTCTATACAGGATGTTCAGTAAAATATGGAGCAAAATAACGATTTATTTATGAAATTTAAAAAAACGTTCATCTAACAATATCACCAGTATTTGACAATGACAATATGACGTCACCGTTAGTAAATAGAAAGAGTCTTTCATAAAAATGACTTCAGAAAATCCCTCAAGTACTTCAAACCTACATTACAGGGTTGACAGGAGTCATGGGCCTCAACTGATCAATTTTAAATCGGTTCTAATATCAATTGGTTATTTTTATTAGTAACTAAAAGAGAGTTAAACAGGGTGCAGGATGTTAAACTATTCTATTGTGCAACCAGATTTGCAAAATTACTTGTGGGTTTTATCTTTTGATAATTAGGAAGTTTCAGCAGATTTTTATTCAAACTTTAGTAACCAACAGAGCATCGTAAAGTTAAATTTATAGTTTATCCATATGGATGGACAGATGATATGGTAGGACAGTTGGTATAGTTCCTGTAAACGCTTTAGTGCACCCATCTCCCAGGTCTCTGTCAAGTGTTCTACTTTAATTTATAGTTCGGGAGCCAGAGAGTGCAAAGCTTATAAATGCAAAACATAAAAACATGTACAATCGCTAAGTTGTAATCGACTAATGGGTCAGCTACCCAAGCAAATGGTGTTTGAACTGATATGCTATCCTTTTCGATATTAGGCATAGATTGGGCACACCGCATTGTCTTATCACATCGCTTCGTTGACTGAGACAAAGGATGCCGCTTACGATTAAAGGGTCATGTTTTTTTTGGTAGCATAAGTGCCCGCGTTTTAAAGCTGTTAAATTGCCCGAACTATACGATTGTCTTTCTTAGTATGAATGTAATATGTATCTACTTGCCGTTATACACTCCACAAAAAACTAAACAGCATTGTAGACATCAGCGCCATCTAACGGTTTAAAAAATAATTCATCTTGAACAGGCATAACGCTACTACTTACAGAGAAAAATTATTTAAAAATCATTTTAGCCTTGGCCACGGACGTGTTAATTATATTTAGGAAGGAATTAATTTTGATGTTCATTATTAGTTGATAAAGTTTGAATAAAACTAAATCTCCTGTATTAAAGCAACTAATTAATATAATTTATTTGCTAATTGTAGTAAATTATGGTGCAAAAAGAATTTCTCTAACTAGGGTAAATATTATTCAACTTCCTAAAATAAACGACTACTGCATCTGGTTACACAACAGCCTCTACAACTGTAGCTTAATTATCCAAGTTATTTGTTGTTATATATAACATAAAATGTAGTGTATGTCGCATTGGTTAGAACCCACGAACCACCGAAAGTGAAACAAATAAAATAAACAAACCGGAAATCCCGGAAATCCGCGCACCCCAGTCTGGCCCTGCAACAGATTGTACCACTTCATTAATATTTTTAACGAACTCCATTTTCCTTGTCTAGGAAATTAAAACTATTTTCTTGTTTGGAACGCTACCCGTTTGTCTTGAAAATAGAACCTCAATTTGGATTAAGAAGTCGACTAAATGAATTTATTGTTTCGGGATACAGAGTCGTCTCTAGGATATGACGGTTTAACAAAATTCTATTTGTCGATAAGGTTAAGTTCTTGTTTTCTTTGGCCGAGAAGGCCAGTACATTTTTAGAAAAATAAAAGTTCTTGTTTGAGTTGTTTGTTATTTTTACAGATAGTTTAATGAGTTTTAGCTCTTAATGAAGCTAAAGATTGTCAATGTTCAAAAATCAAGAGCAACTAGTCAAAATATCTTTGGAATTAGTGAAAAATATGACATATAACTCAAGATGGCTGTTTCCAAGGGACCGAGTTTGATATAATTTATCCTATCAACATTTTGTTCTGTATTAAAATTTAAAATCACTTTATTGTTCACTATTAATGAATATTTTTTATAATATTTTTCAAATTTTATTCTTGATTATTGTTTTATATGTCTGTTGTTAAATACCAATTGTAGCAAAGTCAAATAGTCTAAATTTTGCACTACACAACAAAAACTATTTAAAAAATATTAGTACGTTATACAGATCTGGCAAAATTTTAACGGAACATAGGATTTTCAATGTATTTTGGATAAGAGGTCATGTAGAAGTCGACCAGTACAATATATAAGTCTACATTGTTGTATCCAAACTCTCAGCTAGAAGAGCGCGTGTTTGCGTTAGCTTACTAGCACTGACCGGCAGCAGTATGAAAATGTTAGGAAAGGAGGTGTGTATGTGCCTATTTTCAGATGCAACTATAAATAAAATTGTATCTCGAATTGAGTGACCCCCAAAATACCACAGTAACATTTGTATCTTTTCTTCCTTTGTGAACGTGAACATTTTATTTTCAATCGTTATCGGCTTACTACTACTACGATTGACTTTCAGTAGACTGAGTGGCAAGTATCACGTGCCAGTTGCTCGAGGCAGGAAGGGTTAAAATATTGTCAGATCTGTATATAATTAATGGCTGCAAATTAATGTAAAATAATAGCTTAAATTGGCGATATATATTGGAGTTTGCTGAATTTGATATTTAAGGATGGAGTTTGATATATTTGTTTTGTTCATGGAAGGAGAATGCTGTTTATGATAGTAAACTGAGGGTGTGAAAACATCGAAGACACATTGTGATGCAGAATTTTATGAAGAATATTTATTTTTTTAAAATTAATAATAAAAAAGCTTTTCCAGACATACTTTATATTTTAACCCACGCACAAGCACAAGTTCATTTTTTTTTTAAATTAATACTACTGTTATTATTTTTGTTGAAAAATTATAAATAAATATTTTTACCGGTTAAAACATGTTTTTTTTTTCGAAACAGCAATTCCAAAAGAAAAATAAGAAAATAAATTGTGCAATATTCGGCTCTTTTCTGCAAAATCCAAAATTAAAATAAAAAAATTTGAATAATTTTGTATTTTTTTTTAATTTTTGACAAAACAAGATTCTAAAATGTGTTTTCTTAAATAATTTTTTTTGCAGGCTTTTTTAAGGGGTTAAGATGATATTTTTTTTAATTGTTATTTTTCATTTTTTTTTCAAAGCAATTCGAATAACGATTTTATCCTGGACACGTGCCAATCACTTGAAAAATATACTCAAAAATGTTATCTTAAAAAAATTATCCCAGTTACGACCCTGTGGGTGAAAGAAAATGACATCTGTTTTGGGTCTAAACTCAGGGTGAAAACATGCACGAAATGGTTATATAAAACTAACGCTCAATCCTAGTACTGAATATTGAGACCAATCTTATTTTTTTAGTGCCATACAAACTAAAATTTTAGTAGAGGATCAATTCTTTAAAAGTACATATCTTTTGGTTTTTTGGTAAGAAAAAAAATGTTAATACAATAACAAACTTTCGTTTATTTTACAAAATATAAAATATAACCAAAACAAAATGAGTATTAAAGAAAGCAGAAGAAGAAAGGTAGATATGAAAGATTGAGGGAGCAGAAGAAACTAACTTGGGATATTTAGTTCCGCTGTAGATAGATAGATAGATCGGTGGGTGTCCCTCAGGGATCAATTCTCGCACTCACCCTCTGGAATGTCTTATACGACAATGTATTAAGAGCCGAACTTCCACAAGCCTGTAAAACAGTAGCGTACGCAGATCACCTCGGACTCGTAGTCGAAGCCAATAATGAGGAAGACATATGCCTGAAGGCTGATTTTCTTTTCCTCCTTGATGATAATAAACAGATGGATGCGAAAAAATCAGCTCAACTTCCCCAAAAAAAGGAAGCTGTGTTTCTAAAAAGTCCGATGCAAAGAGAGGAAATCAGTTTTCGAGTGGCACCAAAAAAATGTGGCAAATATATTGGTATCTTGCTGGATGAAGGCCTTACCTTTAGGGAACACGTAAAGGCCACAACAAGAAAAGCTGCAGACCGAACAATGGCACTGTTCAGGTTAATGCCCAATATAGGGGGCCCATCTGCTGAAAAGCGAAAAGTTCTGGCGGGAGTCGCACAATCACAATGACATACGGTATACCAATATGGGCAGAGGTCCTACGTTACGGAAAGTACAGGAAAATTATAGAAACAGTCCAACGAAAAAGCTTATTGAAGGTAACATCAGCATATAGGACAACCTCTACTAAGTCACTACAGGTTATTGCTGCCATACTGCCAATCGACATATTAATAGAAGAATCTGTAGAAAATTATAACGCCCGTCTCGAACAACCAAGAGAGCCGAGAGTCAATATGAGGGCCAGATCCATACAAAAATGGCAAGAGAGGTGGGACGAAACCAGAGAGGTGGGTCAATGGACCAAAGAACTAGTACCAAATCTGGAGCAATGGATTCAATGCCCACATAAGAGGATAGACTACCATTTATCTCAATTCTTGACAGGCCATGGATCATTGGGTACATACTTACATCGACTACTTTACATTCATTCATTTACAATGTTTGTAGCAGGTCTGAGTAAAATATATACAGGGTGTTTCCAAATGACACTTACAACGTCTGACTGTAGATACCTCTCGTAAAATATTACTTTTCGAAATACAGGGCGTTAAAGTTAAAACAAATAAAGGTTTTTATTTAAAAACTTTAAAACGGATTAATATATTAATTTGAAATTTAGCAGGTTGTTTTTAAATGTAAAAAGACATATTTCAGTAAAAAATCATGTTTCATATCTAGATCCAGTGACGTGCAATTAGAACGGTATATCCCCTTTTCCCAACCATTTTCTACGCCCATGGTATTTGAAGCTATTTTTATTTTTTTTTGTATTGCTTAACAGTTTTCAAGTAAAAAACGAATAACCTTTAAGTACCGAAAATCTTGTGGTTTTTAAGATATTTAATGTTTTTATGAAGTCTGTAAGATCTTATATTAATGAAATAACCAAGAATATTTTTCTTGGATTTCTTTAATAATTTTTTCTTAATTTTTTATAACCACTAGACTTTTGTATAGTGTCTAGCATCTTCGAGTTTTTACAAAGTAACGAACTCCTAACTTGCATTGGGGGTTGTAAACCCAATTTGCTTTGGGGGTTGCAAGTTTTTTGACAGATTCTGGTCAAAATGTCACTCTCTTCTTAAACTCCTAACAATTATTATTAAGAATGGTCTCAATAAACTACGTACTATTTATTTTTTGGCGGCAACTAAAATGGATAGAAAATCTATAAGGTGGTTTAAAGATTAGGCAAATGCTGTTGCGTAACTAAGAGGGGATGAAGTCGCTCTACTTCTTACCCTGTAGCCCAATTCTCCTTTTTGTCCCCTCACACCCTGTAATAAGTAGTTAATATAACACAAATATTTTGTATCTCTAAATAAAAAATGGTTTTTTAAGATTTGTTCAACTCTAAAATATTTATTTTTTTACACCAATTAATATTAGGTGCTTTAATTATTGAATTTTAAGAAAGAAGGCTGAAAAAATACGTAATGAAAGAAATAAAAAATATAACAAAAATAATACCGGAAAGCCGTTTTTGCCCGGTGTTCCTGCTGCCCCCTAGGAATAAAATTAATTGTAAAAAAATAATATACAAAAAATTAATTTATCAAAATAAAAAAAGTTTTAATAATAGAAAACAATATAAAAAATGTTTTACAATGTAAAATAATTTTGAATTAAAAAAGTCGGTTTTATTAAAAAGAAAATTATTCTAATTTGTTAAAAAAAATTGGGATTAAAATAAATATAAAATTACTTACAGGAGGCCCTGATTCGCCTGTTTCACCTTTTTTGCCTTTGCGCCCCCTTTTGCCAGGAGCACCTGGAGGACCAGGAGGCCCTGGTGGACCTGCAATAAAAAAAGATATTTACTACACAATAATAAAATATTTTTAACATCTGAAGTAATGTATAAATTTTCTTTTTCTTATAAATTGTGGTTCTACGAGGGTCAACCGCAACTCGTATATATTAAATAACACAAATGTCAGCCTACTACGATTTAAAAAAAAAAATATTTGCAAAAAATTGTAGGGTGTGCCATTTAAAAATCTGAAGTAATTTTCGATCAAACTTGAAGTCTGCCATCTTGTTGCTTGTCATCAGTGTCATCTCGAAACCCAAACTGCGAACCACATAATAATAATTTAATTCAATTTAACAAAAAATTGAAATATTTTGCTAATATTTTGAAGAATATAAATCCCATTTTAGGGGGTAGAGAAACGTCGTGATTTCAAATGTATTGTTACGTACTATCGTGCTGTGTGTTTATGATGAAGTAGTTTTTTTATTTATCTAACTAATTTTAAAAAGATTTTAAAATTCACGTCATATCTTTTTATTCTTACCTTTCCTCGTAATCTTAGACATAATTTGAACTATATTGGTGACAGTTTACATTGGGCGCCATCAACTATAACGAGTAGAGATTCTTAACCTCAGGTGTGCTTCTATTGGCTTGCTATTTATAGAAATCAATAATAACGACTCATCAAATAAATAAAGGAATATAGCAGGAAATTAAGTAACGATAAACCTTTTAATTAAATGTGTAACAAGTGCTTGGTCGAATAAGGTAAGTACAGTTTTTACATAAGAAAATTAACAGTTATGAAAAAATTTTATTGCCTCACCCTTATCTTATTCTCCAAATTAATACTCTAACCCAACTTATTTCTAGTTTAAATAAATCTTAACCTTAGTTAATTGTTTCATGGCCTTTTTATTGTTTTGATGCTTTGTTAAGTATCGATATTTAATAAAAATATGGTCCCTTTCTTTACGACTTAGTCTTTTTTTATTCTTTTTCCTTTAGCTATTATGGATGGATAAATATTCTTTTTAAAGATTTACAACTGGAATACTTTTCAAGACAGGAACGGGATAAAATTGAATCAGAATACAACTGGATCAGGATAATCTGGATCTCTTTATTAGGATACTGAACAGGATGGATAATTTGGCTTCTTCTTCTGTTTTTACAAGTTTTCTTTTTATTTTAAAATAGCGTCACTTCTTTGACAGGTAATGATTTATTCAATGTTGCTTTGACTCGATTTCATTTGTTTTTGTTATGCGGAGCGATGTGAACACTTCGAGAGTTTTTTAGAAAAAGCCCTGCTTGACAGCGCGAAATACTTTTTATAAATCACCAAGTCATAGCTTGCTAGATTGAAATTTGACAGTTTTTTAACGTAAATTTTTACAAATTCAAATAAATATTAATTTTTATATAAGTTTTAATTAACGACAAATTATTCTAGAGACGAAAAGAATAATTTTGATATAATTTTCACACTATTCCTACTTATATTAACTTTATACAAAGACTTTATGTTCGTTATTATTGAGTTCTTAAATTCCATAAAACTTTAGTATTATTCCCTTTTTCACTGTATTTGTTTAATTTTAGAAATCCGAAACTCTATTTCTCTGATTTATACTATTTCCCTTGAATTTTAACTAATTGCGTTGATATATCATGATATTGAAATTTGAGGTTAGCTTGTAATTTTCTTTTTCTCCTAACAATTAATGTAATAAAATTCTCATAGTTATTATATTCGCCGACTTATCTGAGACTTCATTAATTTATCTATTCAGTTCTTCGCTACGTTTTAAGTAAATACCCTACTGTTAGTAAAAATCTCTTATGGGCTTTCAATGTTAAATTTTGCTATGTGAAATTTCATGGTTTCTTTTACAATTAATATGCTAGAACTTGTTTAAAACATTGTTTTAGAATCGCATTCTGTCCTGTGATTACTCAAAATATAAATAAGTAGTGAGGTCATTCATATTAATAAGATTATCTGTTTCTTTTTAATTCTTCGTGTTAGATATTAAGTTTTGTATTCTCTTTTTGAGCTATTTGAATTAGTTAACCGTTACAGTATATTTTTAACAGAAAAATCATTGTTTTTAGAAACTGTCATGGTTATTATACAGTGTGATGGTTTCAAAAGTTGTGAATTATTATCGTCTCAATTTGAAATGAGCCAAAAAACAAGAGGACTACTCACAAAACAACTTGCCTAGTGGAAGTTATTATATGTTTAAAAAAGTTATTTTTTACTTCAGCTGAAATCCAAGTGTTAATTTTTTTTCGTTTCTCTCTAAATCATTCCCTACGTTACAGACCTTAAACCTTGTCAAATCAACCCATCCGGTAATGAATCTGATAGATTAAGTACATAATAGCCGACATTTCAATCCCGAACCTTTCATCTCTCATCTTGTATTCCCCTAATGCCCTTTTACAAGACCCTCCTTACAAAATATGAAACTATAGACTCTTCTTCATTATTTCAGCGCCTCTCGTGATTTATGGAGTAAATTGCTCGCGACGTTGTACTTGAACTACAAAGGCAGTGTCGCGGCATTCCGTGATGCGGTTAAGACTTTTATACAGGGCATTTTAAAGTACTTATCTTTTATTAATGCGGCTGGATTAAAAACGTATAATGCCGATATAACAGTATAAAATCACGTGAACCCGTGCGATGTATCCACGTGGCAACGCCCATTTGTAAACAAAATAAAAGAAAGAGAGAATAATAAGTATTTTTACGCTAAGAAGGCAGTGACGTCACATGTCAAAAATCTGCGGCGTTGTCAGGTAGAATTTTTTTTCATTTACTTAAAGATAATATTGTGACAGTGTTCTTTCTATTTTCCTAGCTTGATAAGTGCATCTTATGTGCTATCAACTTTAAAGTGTTGTTAATTATGTTATAACTTGACTGAAGATCGGAAAAATCTAAACGAAAAGAATTTGTTGTGTATTAATATTTATTTAAATAAATAAAATGGGAAATTTTGTTGAGTTTATTTCGAATTTTGCTTAACGCAAAAGAAAAATAATATTTGGGCAATATTTATTTACTGAATATTGTTAATTACAAATTTATAGGACATTCAAATACAAATTCGGGGTTTTTAACCTCTATAATATGCAGTTTAATTATTTTTTTTATTTCTTTATTTTCAAAAGAAACATTTTTCTTTTACCAGAAGAATATCAAAGACAAATACTTCATTTTCTCATTGTACGTTGTTTACATATTTCGTAGACTCTGTATATAAATATCCAGGAGGAAGAGAAAGAACAGCAAAAAGGGGAAATGATGATGGTTCTCGTAATACACAAAACAGTGGATAGGGCAATAATCGCGTTATGTAAATTCCGAGAGAGGGATAATCAAGGGTGAAAGTATCTTTTTCCTAATTTCGAGTGCAAGGGAAAATGGTAGATGTGCCAGAGTAAACCAGTGGCGTCAATCAAATGATTAAAAATATATACAAAAATATTCTGCCATTGTGTCACTTATTTTTAATATTTATTTTCTTATGGATTTATATGGACATAAATATTAAAAAAAATACATTTGTGACAGCTTAATTATCATCGGGGTGAGGTTTAAACAATTAGCCAAACAATTAGCCAAACACTTTATTTCATAATTTAAATAAAACCGGAATGATTAACAACAAACTAATTAAGGTTGGCGGCGTTGCATAATATCTATCATCTTATTACAAATTTTATTTTGGATTATTTCAAATAATGGTAATATGAATATTCCTTAAATTTGGTTAGTTGTCAGTCAGTACATTTTGTTTGTTATTTTTAATCAAATACTTAACTGAAAATACGACTATTATAATAACTGAAATTTTAGAAAAATCGATATTTAATTGGAAACTTTGTTTTTCAGTTATAAACTTTATTCTTCCGTTACCACTGCACTTCAAATTTTAAATATTTGAAATTGCAGTTATTACGATTGTACTTGAAATTTCCAAAAAAAAATTTAAATGAGAAATGACAGTGTAATAAGAGTAAATATAAACGCAATTAAAATTATATGTAATCTTGACTACACAGGCAATTACTAGAATAAGATATCAAAGCAAGTAAATATGTTTTATAGTCTATTTTGAAGGTATTGGGAGCACAAGATACATTAAAGAAATTGTTTTCTATTAAATAATTCACAACGTTAGCCACATTGTATGAGAACGCTCGTTCAAATATTTTTTACGGTGTAGGGATATAGTGAGCTTTTGTTTTCGTCTTACATTTATGTTTTTATAGACTTCTTTTAATTCGTAGATAGTTCTAAAGTTTAAAAAACACGGCAACAGTCATACTTTATTTATTTATTAAAAAACGTGATTGCCCACCATAAAATATTAGGTCTGTCATAGTAAAAATATTTTTTTTAAAGTGAATTGCACTCAAAAATATTTTTAGTATTCAGTCGTATTGATTTTTCTTTATTTACTTATAATTTATCTTAAAGAATGTTTCAAGAATACGGATATTTAAAATTGGTTTGGCCCTGGCCTATATCTAGAAAATTTGATTTAAGAAAAATATATCATTACAGGACACGCCTTTCAAGATACGCAGCTGGTTTAAGGGGTTGCAGTGAAAGTATTTAAACAGAGTCATCGGTAAATTAGATGTGAATAATTTAGTTGGGGAAAATGAGTTGTGTATTTCTGTGTAGTGAGGGGCGTTTTTTTGGAATTCATTTGCTTAAATCACTACGGCAAATATTGAGGGGTTCAAGGGCGGTGACTTCAAAGAGTTTGTTTTCAACGGCAAATAAAACTGCACGATCAACATTCCGTTTAATTAATTAATAGTAGGTTGGTTTTTTTTATTAAATTTGTGATGAAAAATTTACCAAAGCGTTTGAAATTCTCATGTGGTATCAGGGAGAGTTAAAAATTAGGTGTTCTCAATTTTGCTTTTTCATGTATACAATTGAAACATGAATGTAAATATCACAAAGAAGTAATTTTATACCTTTGTAACCAAGACGTAAAACTGGGTATTATGGTTGCACCACATCAAATAACCCATTATTGTAATCCAACAAATGACATGGCCTGTACTACAGTCTTTCCAACTCTTTTTTACAACTTTTCACGTCTTCAGGACCATCATCAATTTTTTTTATATGGACCTGGAATTCTTTTAGAATGTTTCGTTATTATTACTTATGATAAATATTAAAAACATTTGATATACCAGCGCTCTGGCAGCTCGGTATTATTTGGTAATTCTAGAGACAGAAATCAAAATTAGTATGTTTGGATATTCAAATGTCAAACCCCTTTTTTACTACTTTTAAAAATTAACAACATTTTCTATGTTTGTTAAAAACAAAAATCATAGCAATTCAATATGTTATTCTAATAAGAAAAGCATAAATGGCCAAGTTACACAATGATTAATTTAAAGCTAAAAGAAAAAGGTAAGCCAAATATATTGTTTTGATAATATAGCCGCTTTATTTCTATTTTGAGCACCAAATATATCTCAGGGTTTGATTGTAGATTCTTGACAAAATTCTACGAATTTTCTGAAAATCGACAACTGTCCAAACTCTCTTTTTTTATGTCATGAGATATGAGATGTATTGGATATCTGCCTTTAAATACATTCCAGATCACAGAATAACAAGTAATGTCATTCCCTTTACGAATATAATTTCAAATTGTTACACACTACATAACGCCCCCAACATTTCAAAAAATTTTTAAATGCAGTAAAAAATGTTTTTTTAAATGTGACAAAAAATGTAGGCACTGTTTTATATCTTTTGTTATAAAACATTTTTAACAGCATTATTTTCAAAATATGGGAATAATAACTCAACGTAATATTTTCCCCTACATCTTCCTGTTTTAGTTCTTTCCATTCTTGTTCCTTGATTCTTTAATATTTTACACAATTTTTCTAAATTGTCTCTGTACTTAGATATTTTTTTTTCTGTTTAGCTCCAAAATTTCTGGAAATATTTTACTATATCTTCTGGCAAAATTGTAGGATTGAGGTATTTCAATCTGTCAAATTTTTTCATTGCATATGTTTCCATACTAGTTAAACCTTCCCTATATAAATTTTCTCTTATTTTCGTTAGTACTATATCACCCCAAAAATAATTTAAAAATTTTTCACAAAAATCTTCAAAATTTTCACACATCTCCTCGCTAACACTCCACCATATTGCTGCATGTCCTTTAATAGTCTTTTCTATCCATTTTATCCATTTTTCTATTTCTCCTAGTTCCTTCATTTTTTCTTCTATCCCTTTTAAGTACTTTACTGGATGAAGTCTGTTGTCCCCAAAGAATTGCAAATCATTTTTATTATCATTTCCCATTATTATAATTTTTTGTCCACTTGAAACTTGATGTTTCTTTAATTTTTCTTCTAATTCTTTGAACGATTCTGTGCATTCCTTCTTATTTTCCTGAATATCTCTTTTATAGCTACTGCATTAATAGGAAATTCTACTTCTTCTGTAGTTTCTTCTATTTTTCAATCTAGTTTCCTTTTCTTGTTTCTCTAATGTCACTTTCAACTCTTAAAATTATCATTTCCTCATTATTCTTCTTCAATTGATTTCCCATCTCCGTTCTCATAACTCCAATTTGTTTTTTTAATATTTTCTTCCATATTTATTTTTATTTCTTCTTTATTTTTTTTTTTTTGATTTTCCATCAGTTTTTCTTAATCTTGTCATCTCTCTTCAGTCGTTTTCACTAACATATGCATTAATTCATCCATTTGATTTCTATGTTCATTACTTGTCGTTTCTATAACAGCTTTTTCTATATTACTTCTCGTTTGTATTTCTTCACTATTGTTGTCATTGTCAACATCCTCCACAGTTTTTCTTAAAATCTCCTTGACCTGCTTTTTTCTTCTTCTTCTAGTTTTCTCCATTGTTTTATGTCCCTTCTTAAATACATTATCTGTTATCAATGAACCAAGTTTATCCCAAAACTTGATTTTATAATTTTAGCTTTATAAATCCATCACAAGAAAAGCCCCACTTTGTTTGGCGACATATGTTTTGATAATACACCGTCTGAAAAGTACTTTTTCGGACGTGAAAAGTTCTTGTTGTTATTGTGTACTGTCAGGAATTTGAAGTTTTTATATTCGAATAAAAACCCATTTTCACTGACTGCGTGTAGTACTAAAAGTAAAAAATACATAAAAGATTTTTCAACTGATTTTATTTATTCTTCAGTTTACCAGATTTCTTGTATACAGTAGCCATTGTACATTTTAGCGATACTTTTCTAAAGGTGTCCTTACTGAATACCCAAGTTTCGTCAAGAAATTAGGCTAGAAAATGTTCATGATCTCGTTTAAGTATTCTCTCAAACAACTTGACTATATTTTTAATTATGTATGATTTTTGTTGCTGGTTTTATTTTTTTTTAAATTGAAAGATGAAAAAACAATTTTGGCCTCAGTTTTCGGATATGACTTAATTATTTATATTTATTTCCGATTCTTTTGGCATTTTTTCATCCCTTCTTCCGTAAACCTTTCAACTGTTTTTTATTAAAAATTAACCCCATTTTGCGAATTTGTGCGATATTCAGTTTTCTTGCAAAAAATTAAAAAATACTTAACGCTTATATTTTTGTCTGAAAAAGAAACGATGTGTTTGCGTCATCAGAATTTAGTTTTTTATGTTGTTCTCAAGAAAAATTCAGGCGAATCAAACCCTTCGTAACAGTCCGTGCAAGTCCTAAAAACGTAAATCAGCTGTTCTTTGTCCATGTCCAAGTTTCTCTCTGCAAACACACAAACCGTCTATTTACAATCATGGCAAAGAAAACACAGAGTGACATTTTGCGCTTGTATTTGTGCCCTGCGGTCCATAGGGTCAATTTTAGTTCACGCCAGTCCAGTCTTATGCCATTCGGTCAGTTCCTAGTTGTTAAATATCGTTATAGGACACCGAAGAAACTTGGAAGTCATTAGTAAAGACCGTTAAAACGAATTTATATACAGGAAATGGGAAATTCCTTCGTTATTTGCAATTTGAGGTTGATGTGTTGTAAAAAAAACTACACATAAATTTATTTTTCAATTTATACATTGGCTGACTGGATGAAAATCCTCTCAATTATAAACTATTACTATGCCTATACTTTCAGATGCATGCAAAAATTCTTATTTCTACTATATTTAAATTGAGCCTTGTGATTTTTGAAACGGATATTTGTTTCCCAATATATTTTTATCACAATCTTCACAACTAACTTCGTAAATACAATTTCTTTCTACGACGATTCCATTGATATGTAAAAAATGTCAAAAGTTGAATGTTGAAGTGTGTTAAAGCGATTTAAAATAAATGGATAAAAACAGGTTAGTTTATAGATAGATAAAAATAAAAGTTGTTAGATGTTTATATTTGACAATTCAAAAAAGGTAAATAGAGTTTTATCAAAAAAACAAAACCGACGAGACGGTTTTATCAAAGGTAATACCACGAGTCCTCCAAATTTTATCGATTAAATTTTTGGTTTTCACGAAAACGGCTTTATTTGGAAAAACCACGAAAACAAACTGATTGATAAAATCACGAGTCCGCAGGACGAGTGATTTTATCTTAAATCAGTTTGTTTGAGTGGTTTTGCCTAAAATAAAGGCGTTTGAGTATGAAGATCAAAAATTTAATCTATAAAATTTCAGAGGACGAGTCGTATTTGAAAGGATTATTTTTTGAATCATTTTGTATTAAAAACAGAGAACATAGTCATTTATGCAAAAGACACTTTACACACAAATATTGAAAATTTTCTTTACCAATTTAAATTGAAACCTGAGCTGTTATAGTTTTACATACAGGGCCACCAAGGCGATTTTTTGACTGGCTACCCCGCGAAACGGCGCCGTTAATAAAAGCGAAGAAGAATGAAATGAAGTCTTTCTTAATTTAATTAATTTTAAGTTTAGTGTTATGTTATGTAAAAATGTTAAAGGCATTTTGAAATCAACTAATAAAAACAGGTTAGTTTACAAATACATTTTGAAATTTGGTTATTAACATAGATTTGCAATACATTTTAGTATAATAAAAATTGTTAAATGTTTACATTTGACATTTCAAAAAAGGTAAACACAGTTTAATCAAGAAACAAATACGAAGAAGCGGTTTTATCAGTATAAAACACAATGATTGGTTAGGATCCTGAGCTGTTATTGGCTGAAACCACAAAATCTGACTGTATTGACAGATGAAAAAAATAATCAGTATAAAACACAATGATTGGTTAGGATCCTGAGCTTTTATTGGCTGAAACCACAAAATCTGACTGTTTTGACAGATGAAAAAAATAATCATAATAAAGTTTACTTAATAACATATTTTCTGATTATAGAGGACTTTCCAGCACTAATACCTCATTCTGTATACAGGGTCTTTTTATATGGTAATTTAAGATTGCTATGTTGAAAACCGTAAATGACAGAAGAACGTTTATTTGAGAAAAAAGTTGCGTATTTGAAACATCAATTGAAACTAAGAATTTATATATTTATATATTTACAATAACTCTTAGAGCTCTACATTTATACAGGGAGAATAGAAAATGTCGATTTTTATTTATTTTTAGTTCTTTTTTTTTAAATATTAAAAATGCTAAAAAAATTTAGATATAACGGTGTTTCTCTTTAGGGGCACTATCAAATTAATTTGTTTGAATTCAGTTCTGTATTTTTTCTTTTGGGTCCAAAATCGAAAATTGACATATTTTATTTTCCCTTTATCAATTGAGAACGCTAAAACGTATTGTAAATATTATTTCAAAATTTTCTTTACCTTTTAAATACTCAAAGATATCCAAGATAGCAATATTAAACTATTAAAAACACACCCTGTATAAAAATATAAAATTCTCGTGGCAAAACCTATTGAATCGTACATTCCCTTTGTTTCGTTTTTATTTTTGATCAAATCTTTTACAAAAACGTGCATCAAAGTAAAACCCAAAAAAAAAACACCCTCTGGCCTTTCAGATTCTAATGGATAGTAAATTACAAAATATAAACACAGACGGAAATGAAATTAAAATATAAATAACCAAAAAGAAAAAATCTCCGACAGGCGCCGCGCGAATATCTGTTATCTGCAACGTTTCGTATTTATTTATCTGAAGAGTGTTTATCCACGTCATTCGAACCCCTAGTTATTTTCCGTAAACAAGCAGTTGTTTCATCCGTTTACAAATTTCGGAGTGTTTTGTGTATATTGGCCGTTGGCACTACGGGACCGGGAAAGCATATGACCGGATTCAGGATTTTTTACCAAGTTTGGTCAATTTACAATGTACATTTCCTATATTAAAACTAACTTAAACAGTAATAATTTATGAATTAAATTAAACTTAAGGGGGATCATTCCACTATGAAAGTAATTTTTTTTGGAGCTGTATTAATAAACTTCTAAAGTAAGCGAAAAACATTTAAAAAAAAAAATTACATAGTCTTCAAGTGAACATGTGTTAAAAATAAGGTGACACTGTGTTGAAGTTTTTTTGGCTTTGGTTAAAATATTTACACAGTACGAGAGTGGCTAAAATAGCACAATGGCCATTGTTTTCTACCAAAAAAATTATAGTATATTCACCGAACAAAGTTCGGTATCTGAATTCGTTCTGTATGTGTGTGTTGATTCTTTGTGTTTATGAATTTTAAAATTCTGACTTCAGATTGTGATAGAGCATCAAAAAGTAAGCTTAGGGTTTGAGGTTCCCCTCCGTACCTCTTCGGGAACACCTTAAAGGTGGCGTCCAAAATATGAAAATTTTGAAGTTTAAAATGTCATTGAATTTAAAGTAGACACACAGTGAATAACGACTTTGGTAAAAAGACTGTGTTGATTAGAATAACTGTCAACCTAAAATTTTATTAATATGTACTTTCATTACAATTTGTTTTTTGTGATGTTTCATGCAAATACAAATGAAAATTTTAACTGTTCTGGTTCGAGCCTGATATATGTAGAATATGTGGTACATTTGTTTGTTGTTTAAAAAAAAGGCAAGTTTTGTTGATTAAAAGATAGCCAATGACACTGTTAACTGAATAATTACATTTATAAATAAAATTATCTCAACACCAAACAAAAAAACTTCTTATTTACTTGTGCTTTAAATGTCGGAGACCACAATGCTAGTTCCGTAATAATAAAAAGAAGTTTCCTAACAAATTTTCTGGCCTACTACTAAATTTACCGTTATAAAGTAATATTAAATTTATTCAGTTTGTAGAATAATATTTGGCAAGAAAATCCATCTAAATTAAGCCTTGTAAACCAGGAATATCTCATTATTAACAAGGACACTCCAATTTATGACTGAATCCAGGTCACTTCCTTGTAAGGAATGAGCTAAAAATCGTTGGTCTATCTAAAAACCGATTCATTTTCAATACCCAATCAGATCATATCATATAAGTGAGAATCCTTGAAGAGGGTAGCAGTTGGCTTTTGTGGGGGGAAACTAGGATAAGGGTAAAAGATTATTTACGAGAATTTTACTTTGTTTAAGCACATACTAAAGAAACGATCTTGGTACCTAGAGGTCAAATTTTAGCAACAAATTGTGTTGTATGTACTAAATTCAAAAGCAAAGTTATTTATTTATTTACTTTATTGCAGTACACAATAGAGAGAACTAATATACATACAGTCGCGTCTGTGAGTCGGAAGGACATGGACCAAAATTTACCCAGATTGAGAGTACCTCCCCCCCCCGTTTTCGAGGATGCTGAACACGATGGCGGTATCAGAATTACTATTTTCGACTAAAACGGTAAAAAAATACCCCCCGCATCATTTCCCTGTAAAAAAAGTCTTTCCCCTCGTTTTCGAGGATGCCGAGCACGGAGGTGGTGTTAAAGATTACTTCCGAACCTCACCAATCCCTCCATCGGCCAAAATTCACCCCCGACAGGTGTGCTTTTTTTTCCTTCCTTTTACCAGCGACAAAACGTTTGTGCCCCCGTTTTCGAGGTTGCTGAACACGATGGCTGTATCAGAATTTCTCTTTACGCCAGCAAAACCCCCTAAAACGGCCAAAAACTACCCCCTAAAGGGGTTAAACGAGCAGCACATCATTTCACTGTCTTCACGTCTTTCGGGGGTGAGTTTTGACCTGTGGAGGGGTAGGTGAGGGTCGGAAGCAATCTTTAACACCACCACCGTGCTCAGCATCCTCGAAAACGGGAGGAAAGAGGTTATTTTAAAGGGAACCATGTCCTGCCCGTTTAACACCATTAGAGGGTATTTTTTGGCCTTTTTAGGGATTCGGCTGGCGAAAAGAGAAATTTTGATACCGCCATCGTGTTCAGCATCCTCTAAAACGGGGGCACAGGCGTTTTGTCGCTGTTAAGAAGAAGAAAAAAAAACACCTCTGTCGGGGGTTAATTTTGGCCGGTGTATGGGTTGGTGAGGTTCGGAAGTAATCTTTAACACCACTACCGTGCACTCGAAAACGGGGGGGAAAGACGTTTTTTACAAGGAAATGATGCGCTGCCCGTTTAACCCATATAGGGGGTAGTTTTTGGCCATTTTAGGGGGTTCAGCAATCGAAAATAGTAATTCTGATACCGCCATCGTGTTCAGAAAACGGGAGGGGGGAGGTACTCTCGATCCGGGTAAAGTTTGGTCCATTTTTCATGGTTTTTTCCGACTCACAGACGCCACTAAACAGTATAAAAAGACAAATTGAGTAAAAATTTAAGTAAACAAAGTTTCTACAGTCTTATGTTTTCACACAAAAAAGTGTAAATTGTATAGTTTAAGTAATCGCTATAGTCCAGCCATCTGAAAATTTCTTTAAAGTTGACGTCGAGTGTTCTACTTTAATATGTAGCTTGGGAGCCAGAGAATATTTCTCGAGTTGATAAAATAGAAACATGCATTCACTAAGATGTAATCAAAGCGACTCATCGCTCGGCCACCCGACCAAATCATAGTTTAACTGGTCTTTGCGTCCTCGGCAACGTAGCGGCATCCTTTGCGGCAGTCTCAACGGATGCCGCTACGTTAGAAGTTTTTTTGGTAGCAATAAAGGCGCCGCTTTAAAGCTGTTAAATTGGGGCTACTATAGGTTTGTTCCAACATAACACAAAACCAGTTTTCGTACGGTCGGGATTCTGCGCAGTCTAGATTTGGTGACACCGATTCTAGTCTGCGCAGAATCCCGACCGTACGAAAACTGGTTTTGTGTTATGTTGGAACAAACCTTATATGTATTACACGAACTATACCTACGTCTTTGAGGAATAGGAGAAATGGACTAATTTTAGCAAATTTTCACAATCTATCTTGCTATTGAGTAACTTATATAGAAAGAACAGTCTTGCCTCCTGTCGTCTTCGTTCCAAACTTTGAATAGACAATGATGGGTAATTCACCCAAAAAATAACGCAGGTAATTTTACCATTTTGAATCTCTTGTGTCGATCACGTTGGAAGTTTCCGATTACGAATTATAGTTTTTGAAATACGGTCCTGAACTTTCGAATTATATTCTGTCTCCGGAGCTGGTGGTAGTTTCGCATGCACCCTTATTTTATCAGATATATCATCTGGTTATTATTACTGTATTACAGAATCCTTGTGCTCAAGTGCATCGCATATATTTGAATAGTGTTAAAACGGTTTTAATGCTCGGCTATGCGCTATTTGAATTTGAGCACTCTATCTACATTCAGTACACTCCCAAAACAAATATATACTCATATAATAATAACTTCAACCCGTTACATTTATTATTAATACGTTATTCTTTGTTATTCTGTAATTTTACGCTTTTATTATTACTGTATACGAATAACAATCGTTATTTGTCATTGTTTTTTTGTTTTATTTTGTTATGTTTGTTTGTAAGAACGTCGAAAGGAGTAAAGAGCGATTTGATTTTTTTTTTAATTCTGTCATAGTTTCCATGGTAACCAATCTCCAAGTAACTTGATTTTTATTTTAAATATTAATGCGTTCTCCTTAAGCTGATTATTCAAGAAAACCTGCCGTACATTAGTTTTTTAATTGTGACTTTAGAAACAATTTATTTCAAATAAGAATTTTTAATTAAGGAGATCATTTTGTGTATTCAAATTATTTTATACATATACTGCGCGTTATTTTAATGCCCTGTTACATATTTTGTCAGATTCTATAATAACACATTTTATAATTCCATTCTATATTTTTTTACATGTTGAATTCTTCAAAAAATCAACTTTTAGATACAAATTCTGCGATAACTGTTTCTACGCCAGGTTAGTAATCCGAATATATGAAAAAAATAATAAATTTCCTTTTGTATTTTTCATTGTTAAACATCTAGCTAACAATTTATTACACAAAGAAGATTTTAAGTGCGAAGTTCTGCGGTTAATAACATATGAAGTGGATATAAGCGATGAAAAGATGGTAGGCGTGGTAAAATTACAGTCAGTTGTTTCTAATGCCTTCTGCAGAATCCTGGCAACTATCTATTTATTATGGTGGGCATGGCCACTTTGATTATGGTAGCTTAAATACATCGCCTACTAAAGATGTGTTGTAAAAAAGAATGTGAATTCTTTTTCGTTGTAGGTTAGGTTTACTCGCTTATTTTACCCTGTATACTTAATTACAAGTTTCTAAGATTCCTGCAATTTTTCTATTCAGGACAAGTTTTACTTTCAGCAATAGAAAAATGATGAAATTGTAGCAAGAAGCATCCAAAGATTGAAAATAATAGACCGAGCTAATAAACTCGGAAGTTTTACAGCTTAAATTAAAAAAATAATTAAATTTCTATTTAAAAACCAAATTTCTTGATTGATTTCGTAGAAACAACAGATTGCAAGGAGCGCCACTGTCAGTGGAGTTACCAAACCACGTTTAGTGAATATCAATGAGAACGTTTAAAAGTTGGTGAAAGTTCTCGGCAAGCGCCTATGGCGGTCTAATGAGTTTTGAAGTTTATTAGAAAACTTCTTAAGAAAAACAAATTACTTTTAACAGTCTCAACGATCCCAATAAAAATACTAAATCCGAAAGCCGATGTTTTTCAACTTTCAGGATACACGTGATCAGGTGTTTTATTTTCTTCAACAAAGCCGCCAAAAAATTATGAAACGCTGGAAATCCGTCTGTTAGATCCAAATTTTTACCTATGAGGCTTCGTACACTAAATTAAATGTTATTTTGCTTTCGACTATACAGGGTGAGGCACGGTGAACGCGACGGTCCATTGTGGCTAAACGGTTAATATTTTATATTATATTATAAATACGTGACAATAAAACAAACATGTAGATATTGATGTGAATACATTGACTGATCTTTTAAGTAGGTAAGTAAGCACAATTGAAGTTCAAAAAACCCTTTATTTTGAAAAAATAACAAAAATAGGTCGATATTACCCAACCACTAATGGGAAATATCGACCAGGAGTGGGGAAATATCGACCAGGAGTGGGGAAATATCGACCGAATACTGTTTGCTGTCAATCCATAAAAAAGGTTTGATAATTTAATAACATAAACAGCCAGCATATTTTCTAGTTCGTTAGAAAAAACACTATTGTTTGGGTTGGAAATCGGTTTCTAAGACCCTGCAGGATACCATATGGCAGCACCTATTAGAGTACTCAATTTATGTGCTACTTTCGAAAAAATGTGGTGGTCGATATTGCCCGCTGGTCCATATTAGACCACTTTCCCCTATAGATTATACGTTAAAAATAAGATAAACTTTTTTAAGTATTCCCTATACCTAAGCTTTTTAGTTTTCGAGATATTATGATTTTTCTAAAAATGGAACCACTTACAAGAAAACCAATAACTTCGAAACCTATGGAATCAGCCAAATCCAATTTTAACTGAAAAAAATTAGACTAATAATTGAAAACAATAATGTATTTAGAATTGTTTAAAATTATACAGGGCGTCCAAAATGGGGCCATTCTATAATGACATATTCAAACGACAATAACGTTTTTATTTTAAATAGGACACCCTGTATTTTATAATCCTATTATGTAGCAAATTCCATTACCTTTTAAAAATTATAAATGTCTACTATACCTAAATCTATTAATTTTAGAGTTATTTTTATTTTTGTTAAATTTTACATAATTTTTCCACCCTGTATTTGATCAGTTTAGACTAGGATCCGAAAAAATTATCTTTGAAACTATGTGTTTGGTTTTGACATTATTAAAAATGTTTCGAGATGCATCAAAATCTGTATGGAACAGATTTTCAAAGACGGATGGATTTTTATTTATGGGCATTAGAGAAGGTTAGTGAAGATGATTTTTTTTATAATGTGCCGTTCACAGATGAATCCACTTTTCATAATAATGGATTAGTATGACGGTTAACCATACAGATTTTGATGCATCTCGAAACATTTTTAATAATGTCAAAACCAAACACATAGTTTCAAAGATAATTTTTTCAGATCATAGTCTAAGCTGATCAAATACAGGGTGTTATATTTAGGCATTACGGTGGTTAAATAATGTAAAATTTAACAAAATTAAAAATAACTCCAAAATTAATTGATTTAGGCATAGTAGACCTTTATAATTTTTAAAAGGTAATGGAATTTGCTACATAATCGGATTAGAAAATACAGGGTGACTCATTTTGGACGCCCTGTATAAGTTTAAACAACTCTAAATACATAATTGATTTCAATTATTAGTCTAATTTTTTTCAGTTAAAATTGGATTTGGCTGATTCCATAGGTTTCGAAGTAAGTAAGTAAGTGCTTCCATTGTTAGAAATATCAAAATATCTCGAAAACTAAAAAGCTTAGGTATAGGCCTCGTACATACTACTAAGGGGGGGTAACACTGTGGAACACCAGCGAAACAGGTGGCGTATTTTGAAAACTTTTGAGGCCGCTCTCCATTAACTTAACATACGGTTTTAAGTGAAATTTGTAATTAAATGGATTTAGAATAACGATGGACTGTTAAAATATCTATATCAAATAGTAAATTTAATATTGTTCTATTCACATATTTTTTTTTAATAATATTACGTGAATATTATATTATTTCTCTAAAAATACAACTGAAATGACGTTATGTTATTAAAAACTAAAAATTACGAAAATATTATGATGTAAACTTACTACTTTTATGCATGAATATTATGGCAAATCACTTCATTCAAGTTTCAACAAAGTTATTTTAACGTTTTAATTATTATTTTTTGTCGCGTCTACCGTGACTCACCCTGTGTACAACTCCACTTTTATCAACACCATAAAGTAGTTTCTGTTTAAAATGGGTTCTGTGAAACAAGAAAGATATTTTACACCCGATAGTATTATTTACGAGCTTTTAATAACTTTTTTTTTCTATAGAAATTCTAATTACAGTACGGTGTTACTCTCGACCAATACAGAATTAGTATTACTTCGGTAACTCTGTCTCTACCTGGTCCAAAACAAAAGTTCTTGACACGTTCAAGCTTCTCAAATGAGATTAGTATCACACACTCCTAAATAACTTCAGCTGATTTGTCATACCGTGCATATTTGCCGGCTGTTTATTTATTTTATTTAAATTTCCATGAGGTCCTAAGAGGGATGGTTCTCAAGCTATTTCGTGGAGAATTTTTGGAACAATATGGCCGTTATTGGGAAAATGAAAAATTGTTCTCCTCACTTTCACGCAGACAGTTTTGTAGTATTCAGCAAAACGAAGATTTTCAGCTGAAAAAAAAATTCGAAAAACATCATCTTGCCCCACGTAGGACCACATTTGCGCCAAAAATCAGTATTTTTTCATAAAAATCAAATTTTGGAGACGAATTTCAAAAAAAAAAACCGTAATTAAATATCCCAAATGAGGGATCGATAGGAAAATCCAAGATGAACATTTAAAAAAAAATCCACCTCAAACAGTGGAACTACGTGAGGTGTAGAGTCATTTGAATGCGACAGTGGCGTTTCGTCCCACTGTGCGCCGCGACAGACCGCTTTCTGTGTGGCCGAGGCTTTAATCAACAAATTACATTATGGTGTTCGCGGCATACCACAAAAATGGTTTCAGTTATATCTATCTGATCGTCCACAGGCTGTAAAAATAAGCTCAATAAATAAATATGATACTGAATAATACTTGAGTTCCACAGGGTTCAATCATGGGGCCCTATTATTCACTCTCTACCTAAATGATTTACTTAAAAACCATTCACAATGTCTTACTTGTTTAGGTATATGCAGATGATGCAACTCTTCTTATTAATCATAAATCTCAGTTAAATATTCAATCCAATTTAAATTCAGTATGCAACACACTATTAAGTTGGCTTAGCTACAACTCATTATATATAAACCCCAGTAAAACTAATTATATGACCTTCTACACTCAGTGGAAGTCAAACTTACCCTCGTATGATGTAATAATAAATAATGAATCTATTGAACACACAGATTCTGTTACATTTTTAGGTATTAGTAGTAGTAGTAATATGACTTACAACTCGCAATGTATTAAAATGACAAAATCGCTGAACTCTATGTGTTATCAGATTAGAATACTAAGAGAGGTTATTAAAGAAGAGGGACTTCTAACCTTCTATTTTGGTCAAGTGCAATCCAAACTATTGTATGGAATAACAATTTGGGGGTGTTCTACTAGTAGCCACGACGTTTTTAGCTCAAAAACGAATATTAAGGGTTCTTGCAAATAAACCACCAACATTTTCGTGTAGAGCTTTATTTAAGCAATTCAATATACTTACTTAGGTATATACAGCAATTGCTGATACATATTCACAAAAATAAAGAAAACTTAATGACAAAATCAGATATACATAATTATAATACGAGAAATAAAAATGAAATCTATATTCGAACTGTAAGACTTACACTTTCAACAAAGTCATTTAATTATCAAGGATACCATCTTTATAATGCTTTACCTGCTGATATGAAAAACATTAATTCTCTTAATTTTTTGTAAGAGGAAGGTAAATAGAATACTGCTTGATATAACTCCTTACACTTTAGAGGAGTTTTATGATCATTTTAAAAACTAAAACCGCTTTTAATTTTAAAATTTTACTTACTTAGTGTGCCAATTCTTCTGTAAGGTACTCTAATTTTTAATTTTACGTTAATTTCATGTTTAAATATCATTCTGCTATTATTTATATTTTGTAATTTGACTTGTCCAATGGCCATTGTGGCTCCAATTGTGTGGATTAATAAAGAAATTGAATTTGAATTTGTATTAATCCACACTTTCAGCAATTTTTTGTATAAATTATAAATAAAATACCTACTGTTTTCGATGTTACTCAACACTGTCTGTAAGATCTAGAGGATATAAATGCTATTTGGATGAGCACTATGGCTGTCACGATATGTAACACTAGTTTTGGTAATTTCTTCTTTTACTGTTGTTATTTGAAGGTCGCCATGAATCAGATGGTAATGATATTAGTTTTGCAGTAGCGAAGACCAGAATATTAGAACAACGAAAATTTTAGAGTTCGACTTTGTCGCCTCCTTCTTTAAAAACCTATCAAGATATTATAAAGCGGTCATCAACAAAACATTTCTACATTCTTTTTAACTTCTCTTCCAAAAATGAAGATCTAAAGTGAAGAAACAAAGACCAATATGTCAGTACCATGAAAATTAAAACTTGCACTTTGTCGCATTCTCCTTTAAAAACTACTTAAGTTATTAGGAAAGATATAGAGAAAATCGAATATAAAACAACAAACAAATCAAATAATAAACTAGTTCTAAAATAGTATTTCTTTTATCCACAAAATATCGCTAATGGATATAACATTATACGCAGACAAAACTTCAAATACGTTCTCTCACCTCTCACCTCAGACCTATCATTAGTTCTACTACGAGGATTTCTCTTTTTCTATACTTTCTTGTGACTTTTTTTTTGGGGAACTCAAGGGCGATTATTTCCATCTGAATCCGCAAAAGATTGATGTCGGCGTACAGCCGCACCATCAAAGTGTAGTTATCGCATTTCCGCGATCAATAAAGGGCACATTCGTTCGTCCAATTACATTGACAAATTTCGGATTTCGGAAGGCCTTCTAACTATCCACCCTTCAGTAATGTGACGCCACAGCGCTGCCAGGATTTGAATTCGGGCGAGAGAGGTTGTCAGCATTTTTGGTGAAGGCAACGGATATTAAAGTTGTTTCGTATATTTTTACGGACTGTTGAGAATATTCTTTGTTCGTTTTGGTAGGAGTCTCGTGTTCTTACTTTTGTCTATTGTTTGATTGTAATTTGTTGCTAAATGTTTAAGTATTTCTGATTTTTTTCTACTATGTAGTTGAGTATGGATGTAGAAGAGATTTCTATGATCACCAGAGCGTTCAATTTTTAGATGTAGTTTTTTTTAGAATAAAGTTTAGGTTTAGAAATTTGACTTTAGAAACCAGTGAAAAATAATTTCATTATTTTCAAGTTTCTTTTTTCTTTATTTCCGACCTAATTTTCTAAATTGCTAAATAAATTATAGTGGTGTGGCAAATAATGGTCATTAATTAGTATTTTATGGCACCATTTCCCTTGTGCATCGGCCCAATTGCATTCATTATCCGGAAAATATCCCACGATTCTGGCTTTAGAGGATATCTTGAAACGGGATTATCCTGAAACGGATTTATTCTCTTTTTATAATTCTTCCGTGAAGTTTTTTTTGGTTGCGATGCATTAAGTGAGCTTTTTTTTGTAAGAAATTATTCAGATCTTTATTTTTCAGGCTAATTACTTCCTTCTTCTCAAATATTTCAGTCGGTGATTCGTTTTTATGCGATGCTATAATAGAAAAAACTAATACGTATTTCACCTTTTTTTTTAATTTTGTGTGCCGGATAGACCAGGGGCAAACCGATTTTAAATACCCGAATCCTTGCCTTAAGAGCATTTACTACATTGGTGAAACTGGCTGTGCTTTCTCATGTCCTAGAAATTTTTTCAGTGAAAACCGTTTATCACAAAAAAAATTTTTTGTAATTCCGGAAAGTCAATGATTTCCTTCTACGTTAAAAAAATGGAATGAACCTACACAATCGCAAAAATAATGACTTTCCGGTGTTCTTATATGCCACCTGATTAGCTAAAAAATAACAATTTTCTGTTTTTGAATAAAAAGGCAGCCAAGATTTGAAAATCTTCACCCGATTTATGCTGCCACCTTTCCTAAGTTTGTAGAATTCAAACATTCTTGGATAAAAATGAAACGCCGCATATTGTCATTATTACTAACCGACCTAGTTTCGAGAACAATATTTGTCGCTGTGTTTGTTTAAGGCCTACTCTACCCGAACTACACGATCGTCGTCGTATGTCTTGGTGTGTCTCAAATTAATATGCATTTAATTTTAATCCTTTCTCAGGGGCGTCCCACAAATTATTTTTTATTTTATTGATCGGTGTGGTGGAACTTTCTTACTTTTTTGTTTTAACTTTATTTAAGATTTTAAAGTTAGTACTTTTTTGAAATTTATTATTTTTTAAACTTTTTTTAATTATATTTTATTAAATATGAGTGTTGGAGAAAGTCTGGAACACATTGATTTTTATTAATTTAAAATAAATACAACAATCGCTAAAACAGTTTTTAATTTTTTTCTCCGCTAAAATATTTTTTTTATGAAACTTTGTGAAAACTATCTTTTTTGTGTTTTAAGTATATAAGCTGTAATTTTTTCCGAGCAAAATATTTATTATTCGATTTTATATGAATTTAAATTAAAAAAAGCCTAATTTTCAATCGAAAAAGTTATTTTACAAATTTTTATTTTTTAACCTCTATCAGTGCTCATTTTCTTCGTTGAAACCTCGACTTTAAGATGGTGGGAAAAAATATATGTCAGAGATATGAAAAAATAAGTTTTTTTTTTAAATTTAGGTTCGTATGGGGATAAAAATACGTATCTAGTTGATTGGTGTTGTGAGTCATACAGTTGAACAAAATTATGGACCGAAAAACAGAAAGGGAGAGAACAGTAAACAGGAAAAATGCTAGTGTACCAGAAGATTGTCCCGACGTCCAGTAATGTTACGGTAAGAATTTGATTATTTTTAAAATATAGGAAAGTTTCCTGGATTCATTATAATAGGTTTCTAACTGAAAGTACTGCTATTGTTTATTGTTGTTTATTGTGTAATATTATATTGTTCTGATCAAACTTCCTCGACTGTATCTTCAAAATTTTTATACCATATTTTTACTTTTTTCATAATAATTAATTTGAATTACATTTTTTTTAATCCAAAAATTGTTCGATATAATATAAGAAAAAAAAATGTTGGTCAGAATTTGTTTATAACAAATTGTTAACTCATAATACATTATTATTATCACATACAAGGATAATTATCCATCCCCAAAAGACAGAAATGCTTTTTCGTTATATGGAGCCCGAAAGGTTGTCTAGTTGAAGAGGTGACATATATAATTTTCAAATTCAAAATGTACTTATTTCTCATGTTTTTTTTTAGATTTATAAAGTTGAAAATTTTTATCTTCAATTGTCTTCTACCGGAGTTAGTGGACCCAAGAACAGCAAGGGGTTGGAAATAAGGAACAATTCCCGACAACACCTGAGGATTATTGAGTGAAATTACAATAAATCTTGATTTTTTCTACCACGTTTATTTTATTCTCCCATTTTCTATTCCATTATTTTTGGGTTACAATTTATTGATTACTAAATCAAAAACAAGATTTTATAAAATGCATTGAAGAAAAAATAATTTCTTTAATTGTTAGACTTAGGTTTTTCTGTGAGTAACAAATTCAAAATCTTGCATTTTAGTGTGTTGAATCAAAGCAAACATACCTCAATTCATTACCTATTTAAAACATTGGTTGGTTTTGGTCACCTAATTTTTATGTTTTGCACGCCACTGGCCACTGGCTACTAAGAATGCATAAATGATTTATTTATTCGGTGGCAATATCTTTTGGTAAATGTATTATTGCTGTGTTGCCAAAGATTTATATTTAGTCGCGCCTACTTTTGCTGCGCGGGTCAAGGGGAAATATCGTATGAAGTTATGACGCGTTAACACCATAAGTGCTTTTAACGAAAATTCGAAGAAAATGTAGCAACTTTGGTTGGATCGCGCAAAATGGGTGAATCATAACTTTGCAGATGTTCCGAGATTCTCATGAATAAATGTCATTTTACGATGTTCCCATTTTACAGAAATAGGCTCTAATTTTTTGAAGTAAATTTTCTAACTGACTATACCATACGATCAGCCCAAACTGCTGAGCTAGAAACACGAAATTTAATAAATGTATTCAAAAGAATAAAAAAATCAAAGCCTGATATTTGTTATTTGATTTATTGTGTTTTTTTAAATATGATGAAAAAATGATAAATCAACAATTGTTTCTTATAATCTGTTTTAATAATTGTACTCACATGGGATAAACTAAATTTGTCAAAATGTAACATAAGACAAGTTGAGTGGCTTTACAAAACAAAATATATTGGGGCGCTGTGAAATCCAGTTTTTTTGCTTCAGACATCCTCCACACATTTTTGTTTTCCAGTGGGTCTTTTACAGTTTTCTAAAAGTTCAGATTCAAGCTGAGTTTATAACTGTGTACATTTTTGTCCAAAATATCTGTACAAAACGGCCTACGGCACTGGCTATAAAAACAAGTTTCGTATAGTGTTGACCCGGAACAAGATGATATAATATCGTGGATGTAATTTTCCTGAGCATGTGCATGTGTGGCACATCTCACGGTCAATTAAACTTGCAATTGATATCTTTTCAGACCGCACAAGAGCAGGTTTTATTGCCTGCAATAAAATCCTTAGACTTAGAAAGTCATCTCCTCTTAATATTTAAAATCAAATATTAATTTAATATCTTCGTATTTGAAATGTCTTTATCTTGACTTTTCATTTGAATATCTCATTAAAACTAATAAAATATCTGTCAAAAATTTAATAGATGGTAAATAATGTTCTAATTATTATTGGTAAGTGATTTTTAATCAATGTCGGATTTTCAGAAAAAGTTTAAAGCTAGGTAGCTAGGTAACAACTTTTTTTATATTAAAATGGTTCTAATTTGCCGTTTCGACTTTAATTCTAAAATCGTTTTCAAAAAATTGACATAACAAATATAATAATAATTTACAAACAAATTGTCCAGTGAATTTCACAATCGATGAAGTCACATCCCCCCACCATTCCTGCATAAAATGTGCTCGCGTTTTTAGTCATGAAGGAGGGGGTAAGGAAAAAATTTTCACCAATCGACGGCGTTTTTTTTTATCTTTGATTTGAACCCCGCAAAAACTCTATTCGATAATTAGGAAAGGAGCTACGGCCTGGCAAAGTCTTTGCTGTGTAGCGGGAGAACGGAGATGAGTAGAGGGTTCTAACCGGGCTCAAGAGAAAGACGAGAAAATTTCCTATATATTTATTAATTTTATTATTTTAGCGAGTTACAAACGACGGAGTAGAGGGCACTAGTACTATCTTTTAGCGAATGAAAAAGTGAATAATTTGAGCCCTGGCTGGTTGCACTAGCTCAATTAGTACGGAAGTTACAAGCGTTTTAATAATATTTGCTTCCCCCCCATATCTTCCCCTACCTGACCCACCGCCCCACCCTCTGGCCCATCAAAGTACCCGTTGTTACCCTTTCATTCGCAAAAAATTGAGGTCCCAACTCCCCTCCTTTTCTAGAAATAATTAATAAATTTTTTCATTTTAGGAATTTTCAAATAGCGATATTTCGAGAAGTAATTGAGCTATTGAGTTCAGGTTGGAACGAGCTTACGTGTTTTGTCAAGCTCTTCAAGTATATTTTTCTTGGGATCAAACCCCCTCTCACATTTCATGCAGGAATGATGGGGGATCTGACTCCATCGATTGGGAAAAAAATTTACTCGATTTCATCAGTCTGTTTTCGAAAGCCAGATCTACTCCATTATGTTATCATATCTTGTGAAATTGTTCAGTGATCTGTTTCTATAGTAAATTATTATTATATTTTGTTATGTAATTTTTTTTAAAACGACTTTAGAATTAAAGCCGAAACGTTAAATTAAAAACATTTTAATATAAAAAGTTGTTTTATTACCCAGAAAAAAGAACATTTAAAAGAACAAACCACTATAAACTACAGAAATTCATAAACCCATTTTATCAATGAGACCAAGTTATAAAATAACGAAATGTATTACTGAAATATTGACCAACTCATATGACAAGGATAACAGATATCATGTTAGTGACTCCTTCTCCTTTAGTCAATTCATTAACGATTTTCAATTAGCACCAAATTATGTTCTTATAAGTTTAGATGTGGTATCTCTATTCACTAACTTACCGTTAGAGTTAGTTAAACTCTGCATCGACAAAAATTGGAACATAATTAACAACCTCTGCAATATTAATAAACAAATGTTTATGAATATAATTGATTTCATTTTTGACTCTTCTTGCCTTGTCTTCAATCAAAAATTCTACAAACAAATTTTCGGTACTCCCATAGGTTCTAATATCTCTTCAATAATATCAAGTTCCGTTTTAGATGAACTCCTAGAATATTGCACAAATAAAATCACATTCGAAATTCCTTTTCTCAAGAGATATGTAGATGATCTTATCCTCTCTGTACCATTTTACTGTTGAAAAAGAAACTGATAATTCAGTTCCATTCCTGGATTTAAAACTAATAATGACGCACGACAATAAAATCATTACTAGATGGTACAGAAAGCCAATTAATAGTAATCGGTTCCTAAACTTTCATTCATACCATCCCATGAAAATCAAAATAAATTTAATTAATAACCTCAAAAACAGAGTGGTTAAAGTCACTCATCCATCTTTGAGAGATGAATGTCTAAAAGAACTTTAAAATATTCTTTTTGAAAACTCATATTCCAAATCTTTAGTGAATAAAATTCTATTTAGTACTTCTATTTCTGTTTCAAATTCACACCATCCACCAACAACTGACCAAATTTCAATTTTTAAATCTTTACTACATATAGATGGTTTGACATCAAAACATTTGTTCAAAAATGAAGACAATATTAAAATAGCTCAAACCAATTTGAAAACTATTTCACAAATACATTCTAAATTGAAAACGCCTATACCAGTCAAAATTAAATCAAATATAATCTATGAAATCCCATGCAGCAGCTGTGATGAAGTATACATTGGTCAAACAAGTAGAATGCTTAAAGATAGAATAACCTCTCATAAAAGTGACTGCAGAAGGAATGTGAGATCTTGTCGCCTTGCTGAACATGTAATAGATAAAGATCATGTGATTGACTATAACTAAAATTCTCGATAATGAACGAAATCTCAATAAGAGTCTCTTTCTTGAAATGGTTCAAGTAAATGAAAAATCAATGAATAATGACAGTACAATATACACATATCTATTAAAAAAACATAAAGAAAATTTATCAACTCGTCCTCCGTGAATTGATTTTTTATATATTTATACATACTTATACATTTTATAATCTCACTCTGTATGTTTCAATTGTATACTGATTTTTTAGTAATTGTCATTTTGTAATTTTAAATTTTAACACTGATGTTTCTTTTTGTATCTATTTTTTTCTGAATTTCATGTTATTCGTCTTGATAAAGAAAATAAACATTTTCGAAAGCTCGAAGAAATCGCACTAATTTATTTACTATTGACAAATTCCCACTAATTTTATCTACAGAAATGAATAAAAATACATACTTTTCAAGAATTTTCTACTAATTTCTTCAACATTATACCCTATTTTGCCTGCTCCACGTGATAAAAATGAATAAATACCCAGTCGGTCACCCCAACTCCGAAGACCACACATTAAAATAATGGGAAATCGGTTATGCATGAAATTAATTTCGAGACACACTCTTGTGAGAGATAAACTTAATGAATATAAAACAGAAGATAACTTTATTATGGGATCCCATTAATGAGAAATTGCCCTTAGTCATTTTCTGGTATAATAAGGTGTCCGGGCATCACGCGGTCGAGTAGCAAAGCCCATAAATATTTCTACTTCGGGCGCTTAAAAAATTGCTCTTTTACTGGTTGACAGTAAATTATACCTATTTGGAGTACTATGCTGCATACTAGTAGAACGGAATTTATCTAAATATTCAGTAAATGACTGGACTATAGTTATAGTACGGTCAATTTTATGAATGGGTATCTCTTCAGTGCAAAAACACCTCTAAAGTATGGAATTTTTTTATTTATTTAAAACTTTTATATTTCTTTAATAATAATTATTTCATTATTTGTTGAACCAAAATGTGAAAGATAAAAGTACTAAGTATACTATAACAAATAATGTTTGAGAGTGATTAAGAATTTACAGGACCATAAAACAAGCAAAACAGCGTTGCCATATCTCATTCTTATTTTACCAATTTTTAACATAATCAAAATGTAAACTGTAAAGTTGAAGGTTGTGGCTAATTATGGATAATACACAATAAAAGTAAGATTATTATTTTATTTATCCGTTTCACAGATAAGTACATTGTAACCAGCGAGTAAGTAGTAATCCGTTTTCTACCTGCTAATACCACGAACCTAACATCGTAGGGTTGATTTAGAATAACGATTAATTTAAGATTTTAATTATCTACTACTTTTTCCTCAAATTTTTATTTTTTTACAATAGCCTATACCATACATATGCACATAGTTAAATGATAAAAAAACTGAATTTTAATGATTTTTAACAGTTTGGATTTCATTATATTGACAGAACCATTCTTAATAAGTCAAAATAAAGTTCTTTTACTTAAGGAAAACCATGCCTGTATTTTTCTAAAAGCAAAACTTAAGGAGCTGTTCACTGCGCATGCGTAATTGTCAAAATAAGGGATCCTTTATTAAAAGATCTGCCAAAAACAGGTTGCAATAACTCTCTATTAAATACATTCAAGGAATTAGCTTAGACAGATAATAAGTGACAAATAGAAAGTGTCAGTCTTGATTGTGCACTGATACAATATTCAAAGATTATAAATATATTGGGTATATTTATTTTTTTATTTTATTCAATAAATACAATGATAAGCGATAAGTGCTACTGCACCTGTTTCGCATGAAAGACGTCATAAAACATCATCATCAACATTATACATATAATTATACCCAAAGACCAGGCATCTGTATGAACCTTGACCGATCTTCTTTCCAATTAAGTATTCCTTTTTTTCCAGAGCATTTACTTCAGAATTTCGAGGACTCAGAAGGGTCGCCATGTGTTAATTAAGCAGGTTTTTTCTTTACCTTTGATTTTCCAAAAATATCCATTCAGGCAAGTCGTTCCCGCATATACACCTACTTGAATTTTCGTTCCAGTCTTTTTGTATTGCTCAACATAGATTTAAATATATGGTTATAAATATAAGAAATTCGCAGTTGATGAAATGGCGTTAAGTCGTGGAATGACAGTTTTAAGATTACCTCCTTATCACTGCGAATTTAATCCTATGGAATTGATCTGGGCGCAAGTAAAAGGACAAGTAGCACGAGAAAACAGAACATTTAAAATGGCGGATGTACAAAATTACCTTAAAGAAGCCATTCAAAGCGTCACTGCAGAAAACTGGAAGAAATGCATCAAGCACGTTTTGAAGGAAGAACAAAAAATGTGGGACATAGACCAACGGATTGAACAAAATATTGAACCAGTCATTATCAACTTTGCTGACGATAGCGGTAGCGACAGTGCATCTGACGAATCTGAGGTGGAAGATTAGACGAAAGGAATGTATAATGATACAAAAAAACATAAAATCAAAAAAAAGTTTTTAGTTTATTGTAAAAATAATTAACTATTTATTTGGGTTATTCCTTAACCCTTTCAAAAATTAATAAGCAAGCCATTGCGTTTAATATGCCAAGGGTCATTTCAACTCTCATTCATTCTTGGTTCTAGTATAATTACAGTCATATTGCTAAATTTTCAAAGAATCGATGTGACATATTTTTGAACAAATTATTTTCGTCAAATGTTTTTTTATACCCACCCAAAGTTTTTATTGATTTTTGTTGCTAATTTTGAATTTTTTTGACATTTTTTAAAATTATTAGTAGTGGTAGACCGAATAAAATCTGTAAAGGAATCCATTTTATACAAAACGACAATAAATACTCATAAATCTGACTCATAGATCCCATAAACTAACTACAAACAAAATCGAGCAATACCTCCCTTTCGCCGGATGATCTGCAAAGGGCGGTCCCAAGGCGGCTCCGAGGTGCAGTCTCCCTTTGGTGAAGTCGTCCACTGACACACCCTGACACTGTTAGTTTTTTCTTTTGGGACATTTGCATTTAATGGCACGGTATCAATGGCCTTGTAACTATTAATTGATTGTCCACGGGGATTGTAGATGACAAGTTATTTTACTACAGAGGCCGTGGTCAGAGGGGGACCAAAGGGTTTCCCCCCTCCAAAATGTATTTAATCGATAACAAAAATTATTTAAAAAAATATAATTGTGACAGCTGAAATGAAGTTGTTTTGATTTTGGGATAAAAATACAACGGAAGTTGTGAATTTGAAATATACATTTGGAAAGAATTTTTCAATTTAAAAAAAATTAAAGTACGAAATAAAAAATTCAAGTGGTTATTTTCATTGAAAAATTGTACAAAATTAAAAATTCAAAGAAGGGGGTAATTCTGAATGAAAAATTGATTATTATTATCACAATTTATATAAAAAACAATTTTGTCCTTTGTAGAAAAGGGTGAGAAAGTATGCAAAAATTCGAGAAACTTTTAATTCTGGAGAATCATGTAAACTTCTTTTAAACTTTTTCAAATTTAAATCGAGCCGGGGAACTCTAATTTTTTAAAGTTTACAAGATTCCTCAATGCTTAAATTATGTTGCATTTGTTAATTTATATTTCAAGGTGAAATTAGCATCGTCCGAATACAAAAAGGACAGCTTTACTTGGGTGTTAAATTCATTGAAAAATACTGAAAACCAAGCTCGAAAATAATATTTGAAAAAGCCGCGGTACAAAATTTAGACTCCCCCTCGTAAGTGTTCGAAATCAGTCTAGCGTAGTATTTAGGCTCCTCCACCCACCAATACCGAATTTTATACCTCCCCTTCACCCGTTGCCCCGCAGGTGTACCAGTTCCCCATAATAGTAACGTTTTGTTTAATTTTATGATAATAAATAAAGATATCATAAATTAACAAAGAAAAAAGCCGATAAGTAAATAAATGCTTGTCTCGAGAAAAAACAAAATATAAATTTACATAAAAATCCCCCCTACACCATAGAAAAATAAGTTTGTTGTCTTTCTTTGACTGGTAAAAAGCGAATGAAAAACCAGGGAGACGCAGATTTGTGTAAATTATTGACAATCGAATGTCGGTTATACAGTTTTTATGCAGAAAGTTTAATCCGCAAATCGAAAGTTTTCTGCGTTCCAGAATAATAGTCTAGCGTTTCCTATGTATTTTTTTTCCTATCTTCCCTCGATATAGTAGGAGGCCAAAGATATATTTTTTCACATATTTAGATATTTACTTTTTGGTGGTTTTTAAACAATTGTTATCTCTTCAGGAATTTTTACTCAAAGTGAATTTTTGAGTCAAAAAGTACAATCACATTATTTTTTTTTAGTTAAAATGAAGGTTCATTCGCAACTAGGGACTCGGGATAAAAATTTCGCATCTCGGGACAACGGAAATTTTTACCTGTTTAGAATTCGCAACTGGTGACTTGTTTACCTACGCAATAATATATTTTTGATAGTACAAATAAAATGTTACTGCATTTTACAATATATGCTAATTGACTAATGCTTGTTTTTTCCTGGACAATTGATAGATTGATTGATTATGAACTTGTACCTGACTGAGGTATATAAATACCTCAATACTGCAGCCTTAAGACTTATTGCACTATGTCAGTTACATCGTTATGTTCAGGTGAAGAGGTTTGTTACCTTTATCAGGCTGAGTAGCATTTTGACCAGATTTTCTTTTGGAAAGTCCTCCTGTGGGTTTACCGGCCCCAGTAGGTTATACCTCCAATGTGTGAGTGCCTGGCACCCTAGTACGATATGAGAGGCTGTTTCATCCTCCTCATTGCATAAGCTACATATGGGTTCATCTTGAAAGATGCCTATTTTATGTAGGTGTTCCCTAAGGTGACAGTGTCCGGTTATTAGTCCCGTGACATGCCTTATTTGATTTCTACTTACATTCAGAATATCACCTGTACTTTTGATGGCGCTTTAACCATTCGTTTACTGTTTTGTCACAATTTTCTTCTTTTGGGCATGTATGTGCAATTCCACTTGTTCCTTTATATTATAGTAGTGATGGAATTACTCTTTTCTATATCAAACATATTCGGATGTATTTTTGATAATTTCTTCAGCAACATTTGAAGGAGCCATCTCCAAAAAAAATTCCGACACTCGATTATTGTATTTCTAGAGATTTTAAAAGCAAACACTAATATTTTGACATTATCACCATTTTCAAAAAATAAAAAGTTGTTAGTTCTGTATCTGTAGAGTAGGGAGGATTAGTTAGTCTCCCAGCACTAAGGCCACATTTGACTCATTGTACATCTTCCCGAGGAGTTATCCTCCTAGGTCATCGTCCATCCTGTCCTTTCCAGGAAGGTGGACAAGTCACTAGGAAACATCTCCTTTATATCGGCAGATGTAGGCCAAGACTCACCGAACACGCACTCAATGACGATAACTCCGGGCAATCGCATAGGACATGATTGACCATTTCGTCTTCCTGTTCACACATCCTGCATAGAGGTGTGTCTACTAGCCCCATTGTATAGAGGTGGCAAAACCTTTACTTCTGTCGTGCCCTTTAACCCACCTCAGGATAATATTGTTATCTACCGAGGCGTTAGCTAAAGCTTGATGGCACTCTAATACTAGTCCTGATGTAACACGCTGTCTATTCAAGGCTAGTAGAGCTTGTCTGCTGTCAGTGCCGATTATTATCTTTTTTCCAGAAATTCATTTTCTGATTAGTTCTTTTGTGGAAATTGAGATACCAGCCAGTTTTGTTTGAACCACGCTGGTATTTTTTCCCATTCCCCCCTTAATTCTTAGGCTTAGTGATCTGGAGTAGACACCACATCCTGAGCCTTCTTTGGAGCCGTCTGTGTATATGCGTATTGTATTTGCAGCATCTGACTCCGTGTTCTGTTTTATTTGTATTTTGTAGGGTTTGTTAAACACAACCTTGGGTTCAAGCGCTTCTCGCCATAGGCTTAGTCTCAATTGACCCACTCCTACTTCGGGGTTTACACCAGCCGTGCGCAATCGTAACATGGCCATCAACGCAAAAGTTGTTAGTTATTTTATTTGGCAATGAAATATCTTCACGGTTTTTAAATTTAACAACACCTAAAGCCTTGTGTCTCGCCATGTACAGTCGGTAATTTTGGATTCAAAGCCTGGAATTTCGGTTACAAATTCCAATCCAGAATCCATTGCGAGCACCATTTCCTTATCAAAAATTTTGTGAATTGACTTAGTTTCTTCACGATTTTTTTTTTGGCTTAATTGATGCTCACCTCTACTTCATTTTTTGCCATAATGGGTACACATTCGTGATCAGATCGACTAAAATTATTTTACTGCAAATCCCCAGTTGCGAATTCTTCACAGGTAAAAATTTCCGGCGTCCCGAGATGCAAAATTTTTACTCCGAGTCCCCAGTTGCGAAGTCCCGAGTTGAGAAGATACCAAAATTTTAACATTAGAACTTTAAAATTTTATAAAAAAAAATGGGAGAGAAAAAAGTTATAAGCAATTTTTAGTTTTTCTCAATTTTAACACCTTGTATCTCAAAAATAACGGCTCTATATTTATTAAACAAACTCCACCTACTTTTACTGTTTCCACTTGGATTGCCATGTTTTCTCTCCGGAAGGAAAGACAAAAATATTGTACATTATAAAGCACTGCAATAAATAAGTTAGTCATAAGCCATCGGACTAAAAGTATAGATCTAAAAGAAAAATATCTATGCTGGAAAAGAGTTTTTACGGTCCGCATCCCCTATCTAGAATAGGGTTTCTCTAAACCGATTGCAAATTTTATCCTTACTTTATTTTTATGGGCAAATATACCATTCCATTCTTAGATCTATGCTTGCGCGTTTCCAATTTATACAATTTGATTAAAAATAATAAATACTGAGTTTGCGAAAAACACAACCCCAGTTAATTACTACCTAGATTTATTTTAAACTTTTCAAAAAATATTTATCGATTTTTTAGAACGTTGCATTTTTTTTGATCGATTTAAATCGACACACAATTATTGTTCCACCCGGCCGGTAGAGCGGCGCTCGCGTCGTGCTAGCCGATGTCGTGCTGGCCTATAGTCATTTTAAAATATTAAGTGAAAAATAATAGTTTTTCGAATATTTTTTCAATAACTTAAACTAGGTTTGAAGGATTATGGACTTTAATATCAAAAATTGTTATTGTTAAAAATATATTTTTCTTTATATACCGGTTATCCTTCGAAGGACTGAATGCTTTTGGGATAGAGCTTACCGTTCAATTCGCAATCTGAGCTGCGTCATAAATTTAACCTAAATCTATACCCTTTTACCAATAAACTCATCTACAAGAAGTTAGTTAGTTGGAGTTCTAAAAAGAAAAAATCTTTATAAGACATGGTATAGTTTACAAGCGCTCATTAGGTTGATTAGGTCATCAATCAATCAAGTTCGAGGCCCATTTCACAGTCGGTTAAACACACGATATTGTTGGTTATACGGTACAGACGGATAGAGATCCAGTAGAAAGATAAAACACAGTAAATAACAACAAAGGAGAAAATATCATCTTGATTTTATGCAATAAGTATTTAAAGTTTATCTTGGTTACTTCACATTTAATAGAATAACTATTTTTATAAGTAGGACTCGGAAGTCACGGTGATCATGATCACAGTACATTTGATATTAGATTGTAGAAAAAGTTAAGGGACTATCGACCACCCAAGATAAATGACTAAATTTATTTTATCCATAGTGTTTCACAATTTTATGCAATAAACCAATAAAATATGAGTATGCAGATCAACTGTTGTACTTTTTCTAATGGTCGAATAAGTATTTAATGTTTGTTTAAGCTTCGAGATTGTCACTGATGGCACATAAACTTAGAACGGTTGGTCGTTATAAAATACTATGATAGCAATTTGATTTCTTACCAGATTATTGATACTCAGAAGTCACTCTCTGTCATTCTGAGGAGCATTAATAATAGGGGTAATTGCATTAATTTTATTTTCACGTATCCACTACCCTTTAATTATGTTTTTAACAATTTGAATATTTGGAAATCCATATAAATAAAAATCATTTGCCGAATGTTTGTAAGCGCATAACTTCAGAACGGCTGCACCTATTTGGCTAACTCTTTTTTTGTTGTGTTTGGAATTGTCAGGACAAGGTTTGTATGAAAGAAAATGTTTGAAAAATTGTACGGAAAAGTGAAAAATTTCGGTTAAAAATCTCCATATAAAAACGTGAGTTAAGAAAATGACACCAGTGAGGCATTAAAATATCGGTCGGCATACGCGTAGCGCAAGCAGGGTTTATAATAGTCGAGTCAATGAGACTAAAGAAGAGCGTAGTCAAAGTTTGGAGGCAAACAGTATGCGAATAATCGCAAGGCCAATCATTAGTGTGTGGAATAAATCTTGAATTGCCGTGTTTTTCGCATGGGCAGTTGTAGGTTGCGTGCTCGAGAGTCGGCAAACTATCAGTGTTATTTGTTTTCTCTCCGGAAGGAAAGACACAAAATATTGAACATTACAAAGTAAAAATAACTAATATTAAAGAAATTTAAGAAAAAAAATATTCCCTGGTATTTTTCTAATATCCTACATGGAAGCGTTTTTATAAAATTCAATTATGAGTTATACACAATAATAAAAACGTTTTATTGTTAAAGTAAACTACTGCTCTTGAATAAAAATAAAAAATTCTAATAACAAACGCAAATAAACTTTTTTAGAGCTTATGTGTTCTACAACAAACTAACAAGTTCCGAGTTTAATAAAGACAAACAAAGTTTGTGTTCAGCAGAATTTTATGTTTAAAATAAGATTTTAGTATGAACAAGCGTAGTTTCTCGGTCGTAAAAAAACGAACAACCTCTGTCACATACTTGTTAATTACAAATTATTTTACGACCTTTCCGGTAGATGTCATTACCATTTCAATAAAAAACTCACACAACTGACTCCAAATATTAGTCCGTGGGTTAGAGTCAAACGCTATTTGTATATCTTGTTAGATATACGCGAATAGTCAAATAATTGGTAATAAACAATATTTTAAAATAGAAAATAATGAATCATAATGATAGATGACAGATGATAGTTGACAGATAGCAGTTGACAGCTGATAGATAATGAAAGTTAGATGGTAGATGACAGATGATATATGATAAATGAGAAGTGATAAGTGACATCTAATAATAAATAAATTTGTCAAAAACACTACTTCAGTATATAACGAATAATTTTAAAATACAAATTAAAAACAACACCAAGTGAAACGACCAAAAAAGTTTATTTTACAACTAGTTTCCTGAGTTAAGAGCTCTTTAATAAAATTAACAAAACTAATTTTAAATAAATAAATTTTTACATGTATTGAATAATTTAAATATGATCGACAAGTGAGATATGTATATGTATGTATATGTGACAGATGAAATGTGACATATGACATGTGATAGTTGACAGATAGCAGTTGACAGATGATAGATAAAAGATAATGAAAGTTAGATGGTAGATGACAGATGATCAATGACAGATGATCAATGACAGATGATCAATGACAGATGATATATGATAAATGATAGATGATAGATTATAGGTGACATGTAAAAGTCAAAGAACTATAATTAAAATTACTATAAATAAAATATGAAGTGAGACGACCACAAAAATTTATTTTACAACTAGTTTCCTGAATTGAAAGCTCGTAAATAAAATAAAGAAAACTAATTTTAAATAGATGATACATAATAGAAGACAAATTATAAATGATAGATGATTGATGATATTTACATGCATTGAATAATTTAAATATGATGAACATGTGAGAGATGATATGTGACATATGACAGGTGACAGATGAGATGTGACATATGGCATGTGACAGATTACATAAGACAAATGACTTTTATGATCATAGCCTTGTTTATTTTAAAATACTCTGTTGTTAAAACATTAATAGTTAATTCTTTTGCATTTCATTTTTATGGGTGTCTTTGTACTTTTGCATCTAACCAGTTCTAGTAATTTAAAAATATTCAACAGTGATATTTAATCATTAATACACTACGTTTTATGTTCAACAGTTTCGTGTTTTTTAAAAAAATTACTAGAGTAGAAAATCTTACTTCAGTTAATCAATTTTATTCAGCCTCATGGACTAAGAGCCGTTCAAATAAATTTTTCTCTCAGGCACTAATTGAACATTAATAACGACAACGTGACTTGGAGGCGATTCATAAAATTCATGAAAATTAGAAATTCCTTTTGAAGTTTTCTTTTTTTATTTTTTTTAAATTCAAAACGATGAAAGTCTGTCAGATTGAATCGAACGATTCAATGGGAAATGTCTTTTATTTAGAGATATTAAATTAAAAACGTGGTTATATGGATCTGTGGAATCGATCCAGGAGTGGACTTGATGATTAGGCCAAAATTAAAAAAATATGAAAATAATAGAAAAAATATTTTGAAGGACAGAGACGAAAACGCTGAAAAAAAATGTAGTTTTTTTACTTACGTCTTTAGAATTTAATTTATTGGAATCGTAAACCTAACTGACGAAGCCGAAAGGCAGAAACTGATCTTAAGACGTCGAATTGAATAAATTAAATTCCTAAGTCGTTTACTTACTAAAAAATTAGTTGTTTGTTTAACCCTTTCGCTGCGGAAAATTTTTGAAGGGGTTCGGAAAATGCGGCACTATTTTTTATTGCCATTGTTTGAATAGGTGCACAAGCCGCACAAGCGCGCCGTCCGCATTTTTCGTCAACAGGCCGCACAAGCCCGCTTTCCGCAGCGAAGGTTAATAGCCTTAAAGCTTTTATTTTTGAGACACAGGATGTTAAAAATGAAAAAAAAATTGTTTATAACTTTTCTTTCTCCTATTTTTTTTTTAAATTTGGCGATGTTATAGTTGTAAAATAGATTTCAAGGTGTTCTTCGTTTGAAAAAACTTTTTAAATTAAATCTATTGTCTATCCTTCTAAATTAGAAATTTCTTGACAGGTAGAAACTCATTTTAATTGATTTTTCTAAAACAAAGATAAAGTGGACCATTGTATTAATCTAAAAAACATTCAAATACGGTCCTGTTCTTGAATATTTCTGATGAAATAAATTTCTTTTCTGGTCGGATCCGCCGCCCGAATTAAAGAAGAAGAGAAGTTATAAAAATGTTTATTGAAATGTTCTATTGCTTATTTAATTTAAAAGGCCGTTCGGATATAAGAATTTAATCGAATATTTCAAATTCGAAGAATGCAACGGAATAAAATATTTATAAGTAATTCCGATGAAATGAAATGAAATACTTTGATGCCATTAAAAACCAGTCGGAATTATATATTTTTATTGTCAAATAAAAGACCCAGTTTTATCTATTTGTAAATTGCTCATATCAAGAAATTCTATATTAAAATATAAGTATGAATAAAATCTGTAGATCCAATTATTTGATTTTCTAATTAATTATTAATTGTCAAATATAAACTCCGGCACCTGTTTTAATCTGGTTCCAAATTTTGAGATGATCGAGTAGCCACCGAGGTTGGAAATGGGTAATTTCAACTAATAGTGGAGTCGATTTGGCGGAAAAAAAACTCGATAAACGAAGTCGCTCTTTTCGAAAAAAAATTTTTGTGATTTCATAGATAGATAAAATAACGTGCTCGCGAAAACGCATAAACTGAATTTTAACCTGTTCAAATCGGTCTAACGGTTCTCGAGATATTGCGATTTGAAAGTATATGGATTTTTGCCGCGGCGAGAACACACCTAGAGCCGTGTTCGCTTTTTTCGCATGGAAGAAAGTGACTTCGAGACTTAATTTTTCCTCCTCCGAGAGATAGTCATGACCCAAGCATTGTGTTCAAATTTCAACCCCCTAATTTAATTAGGGGGGGGAGAGGGAGGGCAAACACTGATTAATTTTTGACTAGAGGTAACTTTTTTAATTCTTGACCAATTCGGGTCAGCAAAATGGCAAACTCTTTCATGAGGACAATGCTACAGGATGTATTAGACAGATGATGGTTTTCGCGAAAACGAACAAATGGCGACCGAATCAGCGTCCTAGAATTCGCAGACAACAAATATTCAAATTAAGTAATAAAAAAACCTGACTAAAATTTAAGGATGTCACCTTCACTTATGGGTGTCTGATAATTTTAATGTTTGATACTTTTAAAAGTACAGGCCATTTCAGAAAGGAAGAGTCTCGGGGTCCGCAAATTACGGACCCCTATTACTAATCAATGTAGGTCCGCAAATACAAATTGATAGGGATAATTTGCGGACCTCTATTTCTTAACAATCGGGATTCGTACCTGTGGTTAGCTGCCGCAGGGAGATAGGCGAAACATAACCCATGTGAATGTGTGATGTTCTATATATTTGTTAACAATGTTAAAACTGAATTCAGCGTTCTCCACATTTCAAGAGATCGAAGTTGAAATTCGGCAATTTGAAGAAACAAACTTTGTTGAACTGTATAAACGTGATTCAAAGGTAATAACTAATTTCAAATGAGAAGTCTGTTTCGGCTACCATTACCAAAGAAAATGTGATACCTATTTGCTGAATCCCTGTCTGCAAGAACTGATAATGTGAATCCTACCAATACATGTATACCATCCTTTTCTAGTTCAGTAAATGCAATATAGGGAAAACGGAAATATAATTTTTAATATACAGATGAGTGTTAAGGATATTCAAATCCAAAATGCTCAATCTCAAGTGATAGACAAATTATTAAGTTATCATCGAAATTTAAAATAAGGGGCAGGCCTAAAGGCATAGAAAAAACAGCTATTTGCTGAAGAGAAAAAGTAAAACTGGATTTTTGAACCAGACATTAGTTACAAGGCAAAAAAAATGCTTGCAATTTTTAACAATCATGAATTGCTGGTTGAAATTTTATTTCTTAGCAACAAAGTTCAGTCTAGCGATTTATGTAAAAGTTGTGAAGTCATCAATTGTATGATTTATGAAAAAGAAGTTAATATTAAAATAATAGAATTTTTTTTTGAGGAACCTGCATTTCTACAAAGATTTTCAATTCTCCTTGGAAGTCAACTTCCCTTACTAAATGTTGATTTTATATTACCTGTAACTGTGCTGTGCCAATTATTTTATTATAAATGTTATTTTTGATATTTGGGCAGTGTGTAAACAGTTTGTTATGAAATTGTAATATAATTAACCATTTTATCTTTCATTTCTAAATGTTTGCTTCCACATGCAGTATAAGTAGAATATGACAAATATTTAAGACACATGACACATGATACTATAAATAACACAATTTGCGGATCACTATTTTGTATACATAAAGGTCCGAAATTGTCGGATCTTTATTGATCATAATAAGTTTCTGAAATGGCCGCTAGGGGGTGTAACTGCAATCTTGAATCTAAAAAGGTGATCTTTAAACCTGAACCTTTTTTGTTTGACATTTTTTGCTGTATCTCTAAAAATAAGGTGGTGGGGGGGTATTCAAAGGTTTCGATAAAAAACACCCTGTATAATCGAAACGGCTGAGCCGATTTTAACAAACTTGGGCTAGTTGAAAAGAGCTTTTCTTGAGCTACAAATGTTATAATATTTGAAGTTTTGATAGTTTCACATGTCGCCGCCAGAGCTAAATGATGCCTAAACAAGCTCGCGAAAACCGCATCTCGATAACTTGTTCCTAACCTAAAATTTAGGCCAAAGAAAATTTTATACGGAAATACATTAAATTTTTATTTTTTAAAAATAATTAATTCGTTTTATTATGTAAGTTGAGGCCCTAAAAAGGACCGATTTAAAAAAGAAAAGTTTTTAATGCCCCCGTAAATGTTGGAAATGCTGACCATCACCATCACCATCTCGGTATGTTACGTAATGCATTACGAATCCTGTTTTTCATCTTCTCTGGTCGCAAGTTGAGTCTGAAACACGATGTCAAGAAAACTTAAGTCTGGTGATCGTGCAGGCCATGGAAACAGACTTCCTCTTCCAATCAACCGCGCTTTAAATACTGCATTAATCTGCTCTGGCACAATAATAAAGAATTTTTGTTTCAAATTCTTTGGACCGATGAAGCCACCTTTAAAAGTGACGAGAGAGTCAATCTGCACAATATGCATTATTGGTCTGCAGAAAATCCGCAATGGTTGCGTGAAGTTCAGCACCAAGGACGTTGGAGTTTAAATGTGTGGTATGGCATACTGGGAGGCAGAATTATTGGGCCACATTTTTTCGAGCAATCCCTAAATGGCAATATCTTTCTTGACTTTTTGGCCAATAAATTACCGTTGTTGTTGGAAGATGTGCCACTGGAAACACGGCAAAACTTGTTTTTGCAGTTGGATGGTTGCCCAGCATATTATGCTATTATTGTGCGAGAGCATATTAATGCAGTATTACAACAGCGGTGGATTGGAAGAGGAAGTCTGTTTCCACGATCGCGATCACCAGTCTTAACTTGTCTTGATTTTTATTTATGGCGGAGGTTAAAGGATATCGTGTTTCAGACTCTACGACCAGAGAAGATATGAAAAAACGGATTCGTAATGCATGACTTAACATACCGAGAGCCGAAATTGAAGCTGCAGTTTTGTCTACCCATGAGAGGCTTCAGCAATGCAAAGAGCGTGATGATCAGCATTTCGAGCTTTTACGGGGGCATTAAAAACCTTTCTTTTTTAAATCGGTCCTTTTTAGGGCCACAACTTACATAATAAAAAGAATTAATTAGTATAAAATTTTCTTTGGCCTAAATTTTAGGTTAGGAACAAGATATCGAGATGCGGTTTTCGCGAGCTTGTTTAGGCATCATTTAGCTACTTTTTCACGAAAAAAAAATCATACGAATGCCCTTATTTTTTTTGAAAAATTAACCATTTCTGTTGGAATGTAGAAAAAAACGCTCTGACGGCGACATGTAAAACTATCAAAACTTCAAATATTATAACATTTATAGCCCAAGAATAGCTCTTTTCAACAAGCTCAAGTTTGTTAAAATCGGCTCAGCCGTTTCGAATATACAGGGTGTTTTTTACCTTTGAAACATTTGAATACCCCTCACCACTTTATTTTTAGAGATACAGCTAAAATTGTCAAACAAAAAAGGTTCAGATTATCTTCGACTTTAAAGACCAGGTATTTTTTTTTGGTTAATATAGCGGAATTCACAGAAACATCACTTTTTTAGATTCAAGATTGCAGTTACGCCCCCTAGTGGCAATTTCAGAAACTTGTAAATATTTTCCAGGTTTTTCTCTTGGCCGTTTTAGTAATAACTTTTTTGCCGCAAGACTCTGCGATGGATAGTTTCCCAGATACAGTACCTCGCATTCTTAGTTGGCCACCCTGTACAACCATGGAGCATTTGATATTATTCCTTGTAATATGAAAACTTGTCATGATATATTTTGAACAGTTGGACTGAGGTAAAAATAATCCACAAGGGATAGTTGGATTGTTTTTCATTATTATAAAGTTTACTGGGCGTCAAATTATTTCTGCATTTCAAATAAATTCATTATAACTGCACAATCAAAGTGACACCGGCCGCTATTTTAATTTATTTGTAAAAGCATCCTGATATCAATAAATCCCTAGTGCGGATTGAATAACGTTAATAAATATCAACTGTGAATCTGTTCACACCTCACTTGATATGATAGTCTACATTAATTTTAATTATTAGTCGTATTATTACAAAACTGATTCAGTTGTGACCACGATATGTCCAAATTTACAATGTTAATAACCGCCACCGATATTTTACAGTTTTGGTTATCAAACTGATTATGAAATTTTCATTTCGAGGTTTATGTATAATTTATCGGTAATTTGGCTGAAAACGATACATAAAAAAGGCTTTTGTGTATAATACACTGAAAATTTTATGAAATATGTAAAAAAAGTAATACACGGAAAAACATATATAACCCCTTATAGCCCAGTTGCCAGAGTAGGATATTGACCAAAAGCTCGCACAAAATGTGATATCGATGAAACTTGGCACTTAAGTACTTGAAAGGGTGTAGAAAACGATAAAAAAATCTTTGCTGCTCTAAAGTATATGCTAACTCGCCTGAATATTTGTATTCAACGGCTCGGCGCCGGCTGGCGTAGAGTCCTCGAATTTGCTTTCTTATTTTGAATAATTTTTTATAGTAATACAATTTTTTTTAAGTAACTTAAGATATAATTTGGAGTAAAATTTTCCGCTCTTTCACGTGGAGCTATTCGTTTTTCGAAATTTTTATTTGTTTTCGAGATATAATGGAAAAATCAAATTTTCGATTTTATTTTCGAAATTGTGAAGTTAGCATACACTTTAGCAGCAAAGATTTCTTTATCGTTTTCTACACCCTTTCAAGTACTTATGTGCCAGGTTTCATCGATATCACAAACTCTCTGACAACTGGGCTATTAACGGGTGAGCTCGAGTTAATTCGAGCGGCGTCGTATTTTACGCTGGTGTAATTTTCACACTCGAATATAATCGACAATTGAAAATAACACACAAAAGAAAATTTTGAATATATTTTTTTTTTAAATAAATTATTATTATTTCTGTTGAAAAAGTATAAATAAATGGTTAGGAAAGTTCTTGAATCTTGATTAAATGTTATTCTTTTTGTTTCCTGGATTTAGGATTCTGAGAAAATGAAAATAAAATAAAACAATTACTGGTAATTTAGTGCAAAGACGTTTCGCCCCTTATTTTATTTTAATTTACTCAGAATCATCCTAAACCCAGGAAACAAAAAAATAACAGTATAAATAAATATTTTCACCGATTATTTTTTTCCTAACCAATCATTGAGTTTTATACTGATTATTTTTTTCATCTGTCAAAACAGTCAGATTTTGTGGTTTCAGCCAATAACAACTCAGGATCCTAACCAATCATTGTGTTTTATACTGATAAAACCGCTTCGTCGTTTTTGTTTTTTGATTAAACTGTGTTTACCTATTTGAGATGTCAAATGTAAACATTTATCAATTATTATTATACTAAAATGTATTGCAAATCTATGTTAATAACCAAATTTCAAAATGTATTTGTAAACTAACCTGTTTTTATTAATTTATTTCAACATTCATTTAACATTTTTAAATACCTCACTTTAACACTAAACTTAAAATTAATTAAATTAAGAAAGACTTCATTTCATTCTTCTTCTTCGCTTTTATTTAAGGCGCCGTTTCGCGGGGTAGCCAGTCAAAAAATCGCCTTGGTGGCCCTGTATGTAAAACTATAACAGCTCAGGTTTCAATTTAAATTGGTAAAGAAAATTTTCAATATTTGTGTGTAAAGTGTATTTTGCATAAATGACTATGTTCTCTGTTTTTAATACAAAATGATTCAAAAAATAATCCTTTCAAATACGACTCGTCCTCTGAAATTTTATAGATTAAATTTTTGATCTTCATACTCAAACGCCTTTATTTTAGGCAAAACCACTCAAACAAACTGATTTAAGATAAAATCACTCGTCCTGCTGACTCGTGATTTTATCAATCAGTTTGTTTTCGTGGTTTTTCCAAATAAAGCCGTTTTCGTGAAAACCAAAAATTTAATCGATAAAATTTGGAGGACTCGTGGTATTACCTTTGATTATTTTTTTCATCTGTCAAAACAGTCAGATTTTGTGGTTTCAGCCAATAACAACTCAGGATCCTAACCAATCATTGTGTTTTATACTGATAAAACCGCTTCGTCGTTTTTGTTTTTTGATTAAACTGTGTTTACCTATTTGAGATGTCAAATGTAAACATTTATCAATTATTATTATACTAAAATGTATTGCAAATCTATGTTAATAACCAAATTTCAAAATGTATTTGTAAACTAACCTGTTTTTATTAGTTTATTTCAACATTCATTTAACATTTTTAAATACCTCACTTTAACACTAAACTTAAAATTAATTAAATTAAGAAAGACTTCATTTCATTCTTCTTCTTCGCTTTTATTTAAGGCGCCGTTTCGCGGGGTAGCCAGTCAAAAAATCGCCTTGGTGGCCCTGTATGTAAAACTATAACAGCTCAGGTTTCAATTTAAATTGGTAAAGAAAATTTTCAATATTTGTGTGTAAAGTGTATTTTGCATAAATGACTATGTTCTCTGTTTTTAATACAAAATGATTCAAAAAATAATCCTTTCAAATACGACTCGTCCTCTGAAATTTTATAGATTAAATTTTTGATCTTCATACTCAAACGCCTTTATTTTAGGCAAAACCACTCAAACAAACTGATTTAAGATAAAATCACTCGTCCTGTTGACTCGTGATTTTATCAATCAGTTTGTTTTCGTGGTTTTTCCAAATAAAGCCGTTTTCGTGAAAACCAAAAATTTAATCGATAAAATTTGGAGGACTCGTGGTGTTACCTTTGATTAAACCGCCTTTTCGTTTTTGTTTTTTGATAAAACTTTGTTTACCTTTTTTGAAATGTCAAATATAAACATTTAAAAACTTTTATCTATTATTATCAATTATTATTATACTAAAATGTATTGCAAATCTAGGTTAATACCCAAATTTCAAAATGAATTTGTAAACTAACCTGTTTGTTTATTTCAAATCACTTTAACGCCTTTAACACACACATAATCCACACAACATCAGTTTTGGAATACGTCCTAATCACTTAAAATTACATTAAAACTGACAAATGTCAGTCCGAACGAATTAAGCCAAACGCAATCGCGCTTGCCTTGGTGGCCCTGTATTTAAATATATAACAGCTAAATATTTTATTTTCCAATTTAAAAATTGGATGCGAAATTGATAAAGAATATATTGAACATTTGTCTGTAAAGTGTCTTTTCTATAAATGACTATATTCTTTGTTTTTAATACGAAATGATTCAAAAAATAATCTTTCAAGATACCACTCGTACTCTCAAATTTTATAGATTAAATTTTAGGTTTCCACAAACGCCTTTATTTCAGGCAAAACCACTCAAACAAACTGATTTGAGATAAAATCAGTTTGTTTTCGTGGTTTTCCTAAATAAAGCCGTTTTCGTGAAAACCAAAAATTTAATCGATAAAATTTAGAGGAATTAATAAAAACTTCTCTACCTCAATATCTAGTAAGCGGACGTCACTTTATTTGTTAACTTTAGTTATAATTTATAAGCAATTTTTGAATTTTAATACATTGTTAGTGATTATTACTATTTGTTTATGGATCAATTTCTTTTTTTCTCAACATTTTTCCATCACTAATTTTATTCAAAAACTGACATTTGATAAAATTTTATCATGTCAGTTTTTCTCGTAAAATTATTAATTGGCAAATTGTTTCGATGCAAAGAGAAATTTATCCCGTAAAAAAAGCTCTTGTGTTTTTACTATTGATAAAAATGTTTTTTTTTTAAACAGTAATTCGAAAAGAAAGATAAAAAAGCCCACGTGCAAGATTGCAATATTTGGCTCTTTTCTGCAATGTGGATCAAAATCTAAAATTAAAATAAAATTTTAATTGAGTTTCTATTTTTTTTTGCCTTTTTTCAAAAAAATGTGTGAGTTAAGAGGTTAAAGGAATGTTCTACGCTTAGACACATTTATAAAAACTCCGTTCACAGTTTTTTCGAATTCCAGAAGTGCCATTGTAGGGGAGCAAATAGTAGAATAGACAATGGGGTAAAATTTAATCAGAATTTGCCACAACGACAAGTTGTAAACTCAGTTAGTAGTCATTGCATGATCGTCTTCCAAAACATAAACTACAGAAAGGCAGCATGAATGCAGATTATACAGGGTGTTAGAGTTTTTTATGGCATGTAGAACATGCAAAAATAGAGTGAAAAGCTTCTATAAACATGTGCTGTTGGAGCTTTGGTTTCGAAAGTTGAGCTCTTTGAAGATGGCGCCATCACGTCAATTTTCGGATTGTTAAAAAAATCTAATCAATACCAGGAAAATCGTCATGTAAAGTTTACTAACTCTGCCAAGTTTTATACAATAGAACTTTATTAGAGAGAGAAAGTTTCGAGTTCCGACCTAGAAGCCAGTACATTTGCCAAAACTTCAGGTCAAGTTGCCTTCTTTTGGTTTAGATATGCTTCTTCCAAGTAAGACGTTGGTCGAGATGGAGTCCAAGGTATTTTGTTTCTGTTCCTATTGGTAACGGTACGTAGGTTATTCTTACGGGAGAAAAGATGCTATGTCGTGTGGTAAACGTGCTTGAATTGATTTGGTTTGATTTACTTTTGTTCGATATCGAGTATACCAGTCATTGAGCAAATTTAGATGATTTACAGTGTCTAGACTTACATCAAATATCGCTACATCATCGGCAAAGGAAGCTATTATAGTGTTATTAGACTTAGGGTAAATCAGCTGTGTAAGTAAGAAAAAGCATCGATCCAAGAACACTACCCTAGGGTACACCAGAATTGATGGGATAAAAGCTAGATGCTGATCATTAAATTTTACGGAAAAGTGCCTATCTGACAAGTAAGATCTGATAAGAAGATAATAGTTTGCTGGACAGGATATTTTTAACTTTAATTAGCAAGCATTTGTGCCAAACTCTATCAAACGTTTGGGAGATGTCAAGGAATACGGAATTGCAGAACTTCTAATCTTCGAGGCTTCTTGAAATTTCGATGACTATCCAATGGACTTGTTGAACTGTGGAGTGGTCCGCTTGGGAATCGAACTGATGATCTGGTAGTACTGTTAGGAAGTCGTGGTTTGTGTAGATTCTCTGTAGCAACAATTGTTCTTTTTCCAAATTTTGGGGTTGCTTTTTCGCAATTTCTTCCTTCAAACGCACCAATAACACATCCATTTTATATTCGCTATTGCTGGATCTTCCTTTCTGAAGGAAATTGTGTCCCAAACTAAGGCTAGCTTCAAACAGCGCTGTCAATGGTCGAGGCGTTATTGTTTTTAATCGGCTGTGAGCAAACTGTTCATACAAATTGGTGAATAAACTTCCTTCTGATATCTTTAGAGTATCAACTATCATTTTTTATGTTTTCTGGAACAACTGCCCAATTTAGGCGACCAGATCGTTCAGCATCATAAGTGTTTGTATGCTCGCTTTTAGAATCAGCACACCATTTCTCCATCATTTGTTTTGATGTAGCAGAGTCCCAATTACACTTGTCAAGCCTTTGTTTTGCTTGAACGGTATTTTTTCTCATTGAAAATTAATGTCCATTGTTTTGAAAATTACAAAAGTAGCATCACTGAAACTTGTGAACTGAACGTCAGATTGTCGCGTCATTAAATTTTGACACGTACCATTTGAGAAAGAAAAAGGACAATTTGTAGTTTCTGTTATTCAATAAGTGCAAAAAATTGATAAAACCGAATGTCGGACGATGATAAATTCTCCTCAGATCTGTCTTACGTGAGGATTCTATTGCCTCTAACGTTTTAATGTATTGATTATCAAAAAAATGTGTACGTCCCTGATAATGCCTATTGGGCATCATCTTCATGGGTGGCCGCTAATTGTTACTTTCCTGAAACCAGTAATGCGTGTTCTACTTCTCTAAACACTCAAATACCAACACTTTTGTCTTCCACCAAGTGTATATTAACTCGAAATCAGGGTAATTAGGGTTTCAACTCGATAGCCCCCATCGGGCTATGGCAAGAAAGCTCTTTTTGTTACGGAATCGTAATTAGACGATTTAGATCTTGTTTTGTGATAAAAGAGAAAGTGGGTAGGAATTAAGGACGCGCAACGGTTGATAAAAAGAAGGAAATTGGTTCTAAAATTTAAGAATGTATTTGATATAGGAGCAGCCAGGAAAATTTTTGAAAGAGGGTTTGTAAAAGAATTTTTCTTAAATACTTCTTCAATAATTAATTTTTACTTTAAAAAAAACATGGTTTCAAATAAAAGTGAAAATAGTACACAGACTTAATAATTGACCTCGCTATATTTCCAAAACGGTTTGGGATATTTGAGTTCCACAAGAAAAAGATTGTTTTGTTTCAAAAATTCTTTATTATCACATTTAAAAGTCAACCCCCAATTGTATGTACCTCGATTTACCACCCCTACCTGAAAAGTTTTAATTAGCACCCTGTATATATTTTTCTTTGTTTATGTGAAGACATTAATTCTCTAGCCAAACAAATTTTCAGATTTAAAATCGATTCAGAAATAAGTTAGTTAATTGTCGAATTTTTAATATTCAGTCAAGTAAGTCATGAGCTGCTTACGTCAAACTAGAAGTTAAATTTTTTAATATTTAATCAAGGAAGTCATGAACTATTTATGTCATACTAAAAGTGGAAAACGAACTGATGTGTTTGTCTTTACACTAATCCATAAAAAAATTTTCTTTGATTTTTGAGGAAGTAAATTTATTAAATACAGGGTGTATGATGAGGAATGGTCAATATTTTAATCATAGGTTCAGGACCTCGAAATATTAATATTTTACTAAATAACTTTGAGTCAAATGTTATCTACTACTAAGATACAGGGTGTTCAAGATAAAATTTATTTTTCGTTTTTTTTGCAATAATTTCTTTATTATTTAATATATTGACTTGAAATTTGGTATGGTTATATTTCTAAGTTAGTCAATCATAAGCGTATTATCAATTTTGAGATTAGATAAAGAGGGCGACACCTACAATCTACTGGATGAAGAAAAGTATCAATTTTTTTTTATTCCTCGCCTTTTTTTAATTTCTTTTAAGTTATTATGATACACCATCTAAATTTGAACAAAAAAGGTATACTTATTTTAATAGCATAAATTCAGCTCATTTCGAGATATTTGCATTTAAAATATTTTAGCCACAGTATCTATTTAATTTACTTTAACATATTTCAACATAGTAGGCTTTGAAACTAAAATGAAAATGTACAGCTGTCAAATAATTAATTGTTAGATGTAATTTTGTTCACTAAATTCCATTTCTCTAATTCAGAAATGAGAGATATGATTTGTGTTTATGCACAAATAAATTTTTCTGGACTTGCTGCTGCCATCTAGCAATTAATTATTTGGCAGCTGTATATTTTCATTTTAGTTTCAAAGCCTACTATGTTGAAATATGTCAAAGTAAACTAAATAGATACAGTGGCTAGAATATTTTAAATGCAAATATCTCGAAGTGAGCTGAATTTATGCTATTAAATCAGTATACCTTTATGGTTCAAATTTACAGGGTGTATCATAAAGGCTTGAAAAAAATTCAAAAAAGGTCAGGAATAAAAAAAAATTGATACTTTTCTTCATCCAGTAGTGTAGATGGCGCCCTCTTTATCTAATCTCAAAATTAATAACACTAACTTACAAATATAACTATACCAAATTTCAAGTCAATATATTAAATAGTAAAGAAATTATTGCAAAAAAACGATAAATAAATTTTATCTTCAACATCCTGTATCTTAGTAGTAGATAACATTTCACCCAAAGTTATTTAGTAAAATATTAATATTTCGAGGTCCTGAACCTATGATTAAAATATTGACCATTCCTTATGACACACCCTGTATATATAAAGTATATTTCTGTGTTGTTTGGAGGAGTTGAAGTAAATGTTTCATTTGTATCTTTGTATATTACGTTTAAGAACTGTCAGAAGCTGTCAGTGAAGTTTTATCAAACTGTCAAAGCGACCTAGACGCTGTTTCATAGCATAATTTGTTGATTATATGGAATAACAACTGAATGCCAACTTGTACTTTTCTTTACAATCGTAGAAAAAATCTTTAACAACTGCTCCAAGATATCAATAATTTCACCCTATTTTAACAATTCACTAATTCCCTAATCATTCCAAACAAATCCAAGATGATTTTTACATGACATGACGTGCCCTTTTCGATACTGAAAAACCTCAGAGAAGCTCGAAGGTAATTGCCAAATAGACTTGACGTCAAAAAACATTTCGGGGTGGTCTGTCTCCCGTTCAGGAATCACGCAATGTTCTCTCCAGGGTGTCTCACTTTCTATTTATTTTCATTCATTAATGAGACAGGCTCCTGATGGGATATCGTGAATCGTTTTTGATTTTTTTTATTCACGTCGGGGTTTTGTAATCTACCAATTAATAATTATGTGACTAATAGCATAACATCGTTATTATCGAACATTGTATTAGTCAATCATATAAAAACGTTGATGTTATGTATAGGGTGATTCATAGGGACAGGCAATTTAGGTTCGTGGTGTATAGGGGCATTACCAGAGTTTTATTATATAAAACTCTGGTATTATTTTTATATAAAAAGTAAGTTTAGCATTCTAACTACAATCTTTTTTCCTTCAAATAAAAAGACATTGTGAAATAAACTTTCTAAACCACTGGATAGGCAGGAGTAGAACTTGCCCACAGGGTAAACAGAACCTACTTGAATACCATTTTTAGGTACATCTGAAGTCGAGTGAATCTTGAATAAATTGATGGCGCGTGTAAGGAGTTGATTGATGATAAAGCTATCAATGGAAAAGATGTTAAAAATATAACTACAAGAGCAATTAAATCGCGAATGTGCTACCATCTATCAGTAAAACTCATAAATGAAGCTTAGAAATGAGTCTTGACAACTTTACAAAGCAACTAATTCTCGCGCAGAAAATAAAGCGCGCTGAGAAAAACAGATATTTGCTTAAAAAGTTAACTGATTCATAAAACGTCTAATTTCGCCCTCGTTTCGACAGTTAAAACTTCTTATGATATCTTAAAGGTAAACCGCTTGCAATTTTCTTCCCGTATAAACATTTAATCTTTCGCTCTGAAGTTTAAAACAAGTCACGGTCGTAAAAATTTTACGATAAAAGAAAACAAAAAAAATGATATTGCTGTCTTACTTGTACCGTCTGATGTTAGTTGTTAAATTCCAAGTACCATTATTTTTATGTTACTTGTAAGAGAGTAATAGAACTATTAAAATATAAGAGTATTAACTATTTTTTCTTTTCTGATACATATTCTTTTATACTGTACAGAAATAACATTTTTCTACGATTATAAAAAAAAGTACAAGTTTGCGCCAACAATTAAGAAACATACACTCGCTTCCCTGGTGCTTATCATTTCGCGCTTGTTGTACAAAATACTATTTTTATATTTTCCCAATTTATTTGCCGAAAAAAAATTCACCCTTTTGGGGGTGGAGTCGTTTCGGGAGAAGATCCAACATCATCATAGCGTTCAGCATCCTCAAAAACGAAAGATGACGCGGGTTCTTGGGGTGGTTTTTGGCTGTTGCAGGAGTAGGGTAGAATTTTAACCACCATCATCGTGTTCAGAATCCTCGAAAAGAGGAGACGTACATTGGGGGCGTCAAAAATTATTTGTATATTTCTCTGTGCCGTTGGTTGTCATAATATTTAAAACAAGATGTGATCTCAGTCTTTTGGTACCACCATCACGTGCAATAATATAGCTTGGACAAATTACTGCGCATTCACAATAGTTGGAAGCACTTTAGATTGGAACTTTCCCAGTATTTCTATATTAGATGGGGACGCTGTACCCCAGAGATGAAAACCGTAGGTCCCGATGGACTTCAGAACGGCTTTCATCTTATTCTTTCTTATTATTTATTGATAGTTGTGACTGCCGACCGATCATCAAGTAAAGTTGTCTGAGCTTCAGGTTTAGTTGCCATTTTGAGAAAATATGTTTTCTCCATGTCAGAGATGCATTTCAAGAAACTTGGACTTATCGCGCTGCAGCATAATCCATCGAAAAAATTCTCAACAAATTACATTTAACTTTCTTCTTTGCCAGATCTCAAAATTGATAAAAAAATTAACTTATTGGGAGATAATATTTAGTTATAAAAACAGTGTTGAATTTAGAGTAATTGGGTTTGTTAATTTTTTTTATTTTAAATCCTAAAAATCAGCATTTTTTAGAAAAAAATGAAAATACCCCTTAAAGCGGAATTATTTTGTTTATTCCATAAATTGGCTTTAAAAGTCAATTTATTGGTATTTCATTCGTTATCTAAACGGCACAACGAGACGAGTATCAATCTGAAAATCAATTAAAATTAAATCCTACACACAAACACAAAACACAATGGGCGTAATCCAATATACACATTCTCGAGTGGCTCTGATTGCCCGATATTCACTACGTCGTTAAGGGCTCACTATTTTAGTCTGGCGGATTCGCCAACATAAACCCTACACGTCGATTCGACGTATACTTTTTTTTGTTTCCCATTCCAGCCACCGGGAGCGCCGTAACAGCCTCAGCAGCCAGCACTCTGCTTCGAGCAATTAGTAGTGAGTTTTTTCCGAAAAGAAAGCAATACCATACAGACAAAGATATTTTAGAAGAACTCGATAGAGAAGAAGATGACGATATACATATCATCAATTCATCTACACCATATGATGGAGAAGGCCCATTAGAAGAAGATGATGACCAAATTGATGATCCAGACTATGACCCTTCTAATAGTAGTGGAGATGAAGTGACTGTAGTTCCTTATGTTGGAATATAATCCTTAAACCAAACAATTATGAGTCCTTATTCGCATCTAATGATTATTACGGCACACAAGTGTCCTGGTCTTGAGTTCAAATTTGACTGAACTCTTAAAATGAAAAGTTACTCTAACAAGCTAGTGACATATCTCTCTCTCTTTATTTTTTGTGTCTTTCTTCTCAGGTAACGGTTCACCTGATCCAATCAGAATCTTGTATTTTATACTGGCTTTGTGCTGGCGCGAGTTTGGTGCTTCCGTTAGGGTCCCTCCACACTATGGGCCCAATCCTGCTGGACCACTGTGTAGACAGGGGGTTGGCTTGTGTTGGTCATATTGGGCCAAGGTACCTAGACTACCTTGGCCAAGGTACCTAGACTACCTTGGCCCATAGTGTGGAGGGGCCTTTATGTGTGGATTATTAGATCGTCTGGTGCAATGAATGTTTTTGCGCGTTTAACTGATGCTAAGCGCTACGTTTTGAGATTGAGCAATACGCTGGCGCTGGAGAAGTTGTTTTTATTATATATTGTATTTTATTAGATATTGCCAGTGACAACTTATGTATGCAACGGATTGATGTGTCAGATTTGATTGTCTTACAAACTTGAGATAGTATTTCTCCCATTAAATGTTACTATATCATATCATAAAAACTAAAACCGATGCACGTCACAGATGGCGAATTTATGACGAAATGAAATATTGCGATTTGAAGTTACCTGACTGAAAACTAGCCGAAAATGTTACGAATAAAGACCAACATCACAAGGTACCTAACTATCGAAACTTGACTCAAGAGATATGCAAATGTGTTTTCATTACCTAGAAAACAGTTTGGGTCAGGTATTTACGGCACTAATAGATTTATCGAAGGTTTATCACTTCATAAAGTGGTTTATGGAGTCTCCAATCAAACGAGAGATAATCCCTTTGACGTTCTTCTATCAAAACACTTATGTCTTGTCGGAATGCTTATGTAGATTTATTGTTAGGTGACAAGTTGGGTATAAAGAGGCTTTTGTGTGGTTGATTGGGAAAGAAAACTAGTTTTCGATGTATACACTGTCGAAAGCTTTTTTTAAGATTTCTTTTTAGAGAGGATATTATTTCAAAAATTTAAAAAATATATTTTTTTTTAAATTTTAAATGTTTTGTATTTTTTTACATTTAATCAAAAATTTATAATTTATCATGGACGCCACTGTAAAAAATTGAATTTTATACAAATTTTTTGTGGCATTTTGTTTCTAACAAGAATCACTATGGCGTTTAGAATTCCTGATAGGATCATCTAAATTCAAATAACAAAAATATTCTTATAGTCTATTTGAAAATATTTGACGACACAGTTTTTATGGGATAGTCAATAAACCCCAATATAAAATCGTAAATATTATTTAAATATATCTCAAATTTTGCAATCGATTGAAAATCCGCAAATAATGCATAAAATTTTACTTGTGATTCGATTTGTGTTTTGATTTGTTACATTTTTTGACAAATTTATTTGTTTATTTTGGTAAGTACATTTTATACCAAGGGTTGCCAGATCAATTATTACCTATGCTGTTTTGGTTTGGTGGAACAAAACAACGCAACAAATTGCAATAACAGAGTTGCAAAAAGTGCAACGAATCGTCTGCATGAAAATCACGGGTTTAATGAGATCGTGCACCAGCGCAGCCTTAGAGCTAGTTAATGCTAGACCTTCCTCCACTACATCTACATATACGGAGGATCGCTTTGGAGAATGCCTAAAAGCTAACACAGGCCAAATCTTTGGAACCCGGCGACCTAACGGGACATCTTGAGATACATGAAGATGCCCACGGACTTTATGTCCACGAAACAGGATTTCGAACTCACGTTTGGCGTTATCAACGATTGAGTTAACACAAAACGAAATCGCTCTAATTACAAGAGGTTCCCATTATACTGATGGGTCAAAAACAAACGAAAGAGTAGGAATAGGGGTTACATGATATCAACAGTCCTGGGAAACACTTCAACAATACTTCAAGCGGAACTACTATCAATAGAATTATGTACTCAAGAATGCCTCAAAAACGCCTCAATTCAGCCACAATATTTATTACGTTTGAGAGTCTGGACCTGCAAACAATCCCTTAAGCAGGTTAGGTAAGGTTAGTTACAACAAAGTAACTTTATTATGGGTGCCAAAAAGGAATTGTCGGAAATGAGATTGCTGACGGTCTCGCAAAAGAAGGAGCTTTTATTCCTTTTATCGGACAGAAAACATTTTGTGGTATTCCAAACAGCCGCAACGTGGAAGAAGCTGCTACATATCTTTGAGCGGTTATGTTAGATTACAGGTGATGGTGAATGAAGTTGAAAGCGAAGTTATTACTTCTTTTTGGCATAAAGAACGCACGAGAATTAGGGTTGTGTAACCTTTGATAAGATGATTCGAAAATCGGAACTGTAGATAACTATCGAAATGTACATTTCTGTTAGACACTCTTCTAGATGAAAGTGGAACCCCATCGAAAAAATATGAGCTACGCTAAAAAACTGGGTGAGCCAACACAATATGACATTTAAGTTGCTGGATATTGAAAAATTCGGTATCATAACCCGCGAAGAATGGGCAAACGTAGTTGAGTAGTTCCGATTTAAAATATTTTCAACTCATCGCCATTAAACATTACTGGTAATAATATTTACATCCTTACGGACAGCAGATGCACTACTAGCTCAGAATAGACCACGCATTACATCAGGTCTAGTACTAGAATGTCACCAGGTCCTGATCGAAGCTTGCAACAACAACGTGGTCACTTTAGCTTGGATCAAATGCCATGGAAACTCAAAAGGCAACCATATAGCTGACTCGTTAGCTAAGAAAGCAGCCTCCCGAAAACTTTTGGAACCTGACACTTTCATAGGCTTATCGGCATCAGCTGTGGCGAACCTACTAAAGAAGCACTCCCTTGACAAGTTTAAGGGTAGATGGGATGACGAAACAGGCTGCAAGCTAGCCTAGGAACTATTACAGTATCCGAACAGCGAAACATCCAAAAAATACATGACAATGAACAGACAGAACCTGCGCACAGCCACAGGTATCCTGACTGGCCATTGTCATCTACGAAAACACCTCCACAGGATAGGGTTATCTGACACTCCACTGTGTAGAAGATGTGAACAGGAAGACGAGACTGTCGAATATATTCTTTGCGAATGCCCGATACTCTCACAAATAAGACATTTTATTGTCGGTGAGCAGAGGCTAACACATGCCAATATGAGGGAGCTACCTCCAGGCGACGTCATCACTTACTTTAAACAAGTAGGCTGGCTGACGAGTTGGAAGGAAGGCTCAACCTCAGAAGTATGCACAATAGGCCAAATGTGGCCTGCGTGCTGTAGGGTGACCCACCCTTCTATCTTTACAGATACAGAGATTAAACAAACCACACCCGGTTTTGACGTGTTGCGCCTGACGAAATGTATTCTTCTTAAAGCAATCAAGCTCTACATGTATACAATGATTAAAAATAATACAAACATCAAATTTTAACAGTTAGTGTGAGAGATAAAATGTCTTATTCTTTAACGCTACCACAAAATATATTTGGAAAAAAAACCGCTACTACATTTTTTGTTATTCGTAGAATAAATTCACCACGTTTACAGAATCGAGACGAGGAATCCAATAAAATCCCAATAGAAATATTTTTCTTGGCGCGGTCGTGGCAGTAAAATAGGCAAGAATAAAAATCTGCCGCAAGAATTTAATCTAAGTCCCTTCCTGGCAGTGCCGAAAGAATGTAATAAGACTCACGGCTCCCGAAGGCAACTCAATATGGAATGTTTTTTTTCCACATACTTTGGTATGTACGTAATAAAATTTAGGGTATTTTTTATTTGGTTAAAGCTGTCTGATTACTGCAATGAAAATCTTAGAGCAAGCGAATCTTTTCCGGACTGTCCAGTTGATTTATTTTATCATTGTCTACTGATATATAGGGTGATTCATACCGAGTGGTAAATTTTTTGACTGTAGGTTTAGATTTTAAAATATTTAATTATTGAAATGCAGTTTTTTGCTTGTTATTTATGAATTTACTTTAAATCATAATTTATCCAAATGACTTTTATATATGGAACATCTTGTATATTTGTAATTAATTTTAAAATGTGAAGCTTAAGTGTTTTTTAAAGGAAATTTTAGACCTTATCAGAATAATAAATCACCTTGTATAGTGTCTCATGCGTAATAATGTAGACTAAATTCAAATGAATTAATTTCTAGTAAGTTCAAAGTTACTAATTAACCACTAGTTTTGGTCTTGTTTAGTGATGAATATCGTTTTAACGCCATCACTACTAAGAGTCAAATTCTACTTCCCATGGGCTCATTGAGGAATGATTGAATCAGTAATAATTGACTGAAATTGATGGATAATTGCTTAATTCAAATTTAGAAACTGGGAACTGTTCTTCGAGAAAGCGGATTCGATGCCGAGAATCTTTAGAATGGCCACTAATATCTCCCGATTTGTCTTTATTTGATTTCTTCTGTATAATGTTGCGTAAACAAAAAAGTATAAGCAAGAAAGATGAAAAACTGGTTCGACGTTAAAATCGCTGAATTCCTTGTAAATTTACCTTTTCATTCATTTACAATGCCTATTTAAATTTTTAATGATGCGTTGAAGGGCGTTTTAGCAAAGAGCGACAGGGAACAAAAAATAACGATGGCCCTTTTTTAAATAAGTATACTCTAGATAAAAAAAAGTGTACCTACATCACATAAAAAATGACAATGAAAAATTAACGGCAACCTCTTTTTCGACCACAGCATTATTTTAAAATCCCTAGAGGCTGTTCCTCGAGACGTTTTTGTCATCGTTCAGTTGTATACAGTAATTTTTGGGTCTCTCTATCTTACAATAAGAACGGATTTATTTCTGCTTGATGGGGTAGAGAAAAAGTTACTTTTAGTTGTTCGGGATCAACTAACGTACTTAAAAAAAGAGAAGAAAAAAGCGGCTTATCAGTAATGGCATGAAAGGACTGACGGCAGGGTCGGAGTTAACGTATTATGTATACGTTGGTATAATTTTTATTTGTACTCACTGAAGTCCACACTGTAGATGTTTTCTTGCTTACCTGTAACAAAAAAATATGGTCAAAGTTATTAGTATTTATTTGTTAGGGTTTATTAATTATTTATTATTGTTTATATTAATTTTAATTTATTATAGTTTTTAATTGTAGTTTTATTTTAATTATTTAATTGTTTTGCTTTAATTAATTTTAATTTAAAAAATTGTTGTATGTAGTTCTAATTAAATTTAATATTAGATTAATTTTTTTTTAGTTTTAGTTTTAGTTTATTTACTTTATTTAAATACATAGAAAAATTAATTTCTCTTTTATTTCAATATTATTCTGAATTCATATCATCTAGTTTGCAAAGAAAAATTAAGAACCACCTTAAATTATTAACCAATCTTTTGAAATCTTAGACAGAATGCAGATTCCTTCTTTCTTTAATACTTTGTAAATTTGTCTTGGGCGCCATCTCTTAGACCAAGAGAACTCTTAACTCAGGATAGGAATCAACTCGTTTTATTTATGTATTGAAATTCAATAACAACTAACAACAAAAAAAATTAGAACACTCTTTATTAAATTAACCAAAAATAAATTTTAACGATAAAAATATCTACTACAGAAATTTTAAGTATACCTTTATATCTAACTTAGCTATGCATTAATTGTTTTTACTATTTAGTTATGACAATTTAACCTTACTTTTTTTAGTCATAACAAAAATCTAAAGGACCCCGCAGGACGAGTGTCATAACAGCCATATAAAATAAGTTGCTTATAATACTTTTTATATTTTGCCATTTTATTAATTTATTAATAAATTTATACTTTGCATATTATAGAGAAGTTTGCTTTAAAAAAAATGAGTTGGTAGGACTGTTGTAGAATTTTTAAAATTTGACAGTGTTTGAAATTTAATTTCAATAGACAAATGTTACCAACAAAGAGTTGCGTACTCTAATGAAACATTAGAGTTCTCAAATGCGCATCATAATGTAAAATATTATAGATGCAAAATATAAAAAGTATTTTTTAAACTCAATTATTAAAACTTTTATCAAACATAACCAAAATGGAAGAATCTTGGGATACAAAATATCATGATTGATGGCTATATATTTTGGGGCATAGATTACGAAAAAAAAAATAATTATGCGCAAGTGGTGCATCTCCATTAGAGTTAAATGTGGAAATCATTTCAAAATATGTACGCTACAAATCCCCCTCAGAAATTATATTTCGTTAAAACTATAAATGTGGTAAAATTGACCATTCATAACATACAACATATACTTATCCTGTAAGTTATGTCCACTGTCAGAGCTTAAAACACTAAATTTCCTGAATTCTAGTGCATGGAGTGTCCCCTTGCGCCCGCAGATGTCACTAGAAGTTAACGAGCCGGAAAAAATATAATAAATGGTCCTTTGCGAACGGACTGTATAGCCAGCCGACCGCCTGCTTCTTAACCGCAGTTCATAGCCGGAACCAAAGTTGGGAATATTTAATATCTTAAACAAATACAAATGTCACTTACCTAAAATATTTTTTTTCGCTAATGAAATTTATTCTTAAACGTTTAGATATTCCATACAAAAATTACTATTTGGTGAAGCAATTATATAGGGTGATTCATAAAGGTTCGCTAAATAACACAAGGTTTATTTAACATTATTTCCTATACATTAAAATAGGAGTGCAGTAAAAGTGGGGATATAACGTCACATTCCATAGGCAAAATAAAAATAAACCAATAAATAACACGGACGATTATATGTTGTTAATGGGATTAAACTTTTTTGAATCGCTTGGCATTAAAACACTTCAGTATACCTAAAATCAAAGATAAAAAAAATAAAAAGTTCAAAAACTATCTTTGAAAGTCAGTGTCTTCATTATAACTACTGGTATCATTATCATTGTCTTTTCTGAGGTTTATTATTATAGAGTCTATTAAGTTTTCCATTGCTATATCCACTTTCCAAAATGAATTATCCACTTTTCTCAAATGTTCTCCATTTACATCTGAAACTGCCTTCAAAAACAAATTTCGCACATCAGGTAATTCAAATGTTGTATTGTTTTGAGAAAGAATTGTGACCAGATCAGTTCAATGGGATTTAACTCTGCATGGTAAGGAGGCAATCTGAGAATTTCAATTCCTTTTTCTCGGGCCATCTCATCTATAATATATTTTTTGAATTTGTTTTTATGTTGCTTTGCTATTACGAGTAATTCTGCCTTAATGGATTTAGGACTGATAATATTTTTAGAATGAAGCTATTTTGAAATATATGTTAATACAAAATTCCGAATCAATTAAAATACATACGATACGGCTATGAATAAATAAAGTCTGACTTATCCGTCACAAGAATATGTTTATTACAGTAAAAAGCATGGATACATGATTAAATCAAATGAAATCTTTTGTTTGGCAGATCGAATGTATTAAAGTTTTAATTTTAACTACAAATAAGCATTGAAGGATGAGGTAAAAATAAAATTTCTACCTCTTAAACCTGTACTACTTCTACAAATTAAATGACTGCACTCCTTTCTTCTCTAAATTATAGTTCTCTACCTTATTCGGACTACATTTGACGCCAAATTTTTTTTATAAAAATGAATCATCACTTACAAAATGTGTCTAAAGAATGATATTTTTTTCAATGACGTAATCACTTGGATTATTTGGCGTAAGAGCCCTTGAATCGAATTTAATGAGCGGTTTTTTGGGGTAAAAAATCATATTTTTTATAAATTTAAGATTGGACAAAGGGGGCGATATATACGCAATTTTTCAGAATATATTTTGAAAATGCCCAGCTCCTTTAAGTCTTTTGTTAACATTATTTTCTAATACTGAGATTTGCACCCGCCATTGGATTAACCACATCTCGAAAAGTAAGAAAAGTATAGTGTTATGGTCTCGTTTAGTGATCTTATGAACGTCTTGAATCGTAATCTATTGTTAGTATAAATTCAGCCCCGTCTGGAATGTTTCATAACATGAAACGGTTGAGCGAGCACCCAAGATCTCGTTACTATGATCTTTTACTTTTTATAGTTATCAAAGCGGGTTTTATATTCGTACTGGTCACATTGAAAAAATCGTAAAGATTTAATTGTTTAATTTAAATATGTATTTCTCAAAAATGATTGGCCGTCCAAGTAGCATTATAGTGACAGAAACTGATATCGCAACTTCGAGTGGGTGGCTATTACGTAATAATCACTAAATCTACCCCTACATAGTAAGAATAACTTCATTTTATTTTTGCCTAGTTGTAGTCACGTAAAGTTCACCGCTAGGAATCACTTAATAGTTTTATAATATTTTGGTGAAGGTGTTTAAAACGTTATAACTACTAACCGAGACTACCTCAAAGTTGCTTAAACATTAAATGTGGAAAATAATAGTTACTGCCACCAAACCATATCACTTAAATAACACTTAGAAGTGGTAATGATCTTAAAGTGGGCGTGATAGTTTTAGTGTCGTTTTGGGAACCATTAATATACCTTTAAAGTGGCCACTTGATTATATGATTGCAGTAATTCTCGCCACGTTTTTGCCACATTCATAAATAATTTCCTCATACCCCATGGAACCAAAGTCACTTCAAAGTTCTTATTACCTTCAAAAATCACAATGAAGTAACCGTGGTCTATTAGTGACCTGATTTCTACATTGGCTTCTTTACTATAAAGATACAATTTTAAAAGTCATTGTAACCACCATAAACAGAAAAAAACACAAACTCTAGAACCGCGAAACCTGTTGCATGTGGCAATTTTGAGGTTTTATCCATCTAATATAACTTTAAAGTGACAAAGTTAGGTGGCTGCGGCGTAACTGCCACTTTTAAGTGGTGAAAAAATTGTTGGGTACCACTGTATTGATGAACGTAACTATAGAGTGGCATATTTTTAGTCTCTGCCAGTTTAAATATACATTTTAGGTGCAAACCACTTTAAAGTTTTATTTTCTAAACGCAGACATATTTACAGCCATTTTTTGAGATCGCCATTATGAGAAAAATAAACACACTATTTTAAAAACTTTTTTCGTCAATACGGCCTCAAATTTGTTACATTTCCATACATAATTAATGATTTTAATAACAAAGATTGATAAAAAAACACATTTTCGCATCTAAATATTTACAGATTTTAACTTTTTTCTTATAAAATTTCATAAATTATGAAGTATTCCAATGGCGCGTTCCAACATTTCGAGCTATTACCTATATTTGACAGTAAACTTTCAATATTTCCAACTTTTTGTATTCTTGTATTCCATAATAATAGAGGTTAGAGAAAAAGCAAGGAAAATGGAAGAAATAATATGCAGGGCAGAGAGCGAGCTACAAATCAAAAAGATAAGTGAACAAAGTTTCGTGTTTAGTGTACACCACACCACCACGTAGCTGCCACCAAGAAATCGTTCCCCATTTTAGTCCCCGCTACTGGTTAATTGAACGCGGGATAATGCTGTACTGTAGCGAGCGATATAAAGGCGGGATTCAACGGCACGTGGAGTGGCACTCCTCGCGCCTAACTTGCCAGTTCATACGCTATCAGTAGATGCACTAGATAGAGAAGACAATTTATTTTTCTTAATTAGTTAAGCGTACTGTTTTTAATTATGCAAATCTCACCCAACAAATAAACTTCTTTTTCATCTTTTCTAACTATGAAACTATTATTACGTGGCAAAGATTTTGGCAATACACTTTAAAGTTTCTAATGTCGTGGCCGCTACGTTCCGTCCAGGAAAAATGCTACTTGGGCATGGTTTACTTGGCAAATTTGATTATGTTAAAAAAACCCAGGACTAAAAACATAAACCCATTTCTTATACTTCAAAAATAACTTTCAGAAAAACTAATCGGTATTCTGGTATAAGATGATATTGTACCATTATTTTTTTTTGCAAAACGACTTCAAAGTGAAATGCTTATTTATGTCTTAGTAATTGTAGTGAGAATTTACCAAGAAGTTACCAAGTTTCAAGACTCTCGAGGAGCTGACAATTATATTATAAAAGCAATCAAAGCACTTACTGCTTCACAAAGGGCACTAATAATTTGGTCCCTAGGATACATGCATTAAAGTTCCATTTACAATCCAATTTGTTGTTTGATAATGCTTAAATTGTTTAATAATAACAATACATACGACGCTCGTTAAAAATTAGTTATTACACCCAACTAGTTTATACAGGGAGTTTAAAATACCCATTCGAATTTCGTTCGTCAATACGTGATCATTGTACAACGATAAATTTAAAATCTAATAAACTAGTTTCACCTCACGTAACATGTGGTTAATTCGTTGTAAATACATCATGTACCTCATCCAATGTTGCCAAATTAATATTTATCGCTAATTATGTACTTTACAACTCCCGAAAGCACATGCTTCCGGCTTCCGTTTACGTCATCTGATACCACCTACACCCTTTGATAATATCACTGTATAGATTGTGTGCCAGTTAAGGGGCGATCTCACCAAAGTCACTACATTTTTAAATACTACAGTGAATTTAGGGACCAGCCATTTCTCAAACTCCTAAAAGTAATAATACATCACAAAAGTTGGACCCAATGAATTTTACAAGTTTGGAAACGAAGAAAATTGTCAAAGTTAACCATTAAAAACAACTTCCTGTGACTGAAAAATAAGATCACGTAATTTCAAGTTGTTTGGACTACTTATTATCAATTCAGGAAATCCAAATAACGGGTGGAGTGGACCTCACTACTGGCCTGCAAGTTCACCAGACTTTAACCCACAAATGTCTATACTCCGTGTTTTGGGAAGTTCCAAATAATGCCAAATTTGGAGACCCAAACTTATTAGGCCACACCCTTCAGATGGGCCTGTCCCAACTTATTGTAGATTTAAGTTGGCTGAGAAATTGTGTGTGGACTGTATAGAGGTTGTAGCGAAATTATACACTTATTACTTGAATTTTATATATTAACGATAACTTCGTAAAAAACAAAACACTTTTCAACAAACATAGAATATAACAAAATTCAAAACTGTGTTTGCAATTGCTCAAAAAATAACTGAATGTGAATACGGGTATGTATGTAATATTATGCAATTTGTATAAGTTAAAAATTGAAGAATTTATTACGTATGAACCAGTCCAATGATTGCGACCTGTTTATACGGAGATAGAAGTTCTACTGGTTTAAATTTATTACGTGTGGACAGTCCAAACATTACGACCTGATCTACACGGAGTCTGATGTTGTACTGATTTGATTTTAGATTTATTTGAAACGCTTGCCGTTGGACGAAATCCCTTCGGCCAATTACCGCTAACTGTTTGCGGCTTTATTGATGTGTGCTTTTTTTTTGTTTTATCTCTCTGGTAGCCTGTAGTCGCGCCAGTGTGTCGCGGTATATGTAAAAGGCGCTTGCCGACAAGGGCGGCTTTTAGCATTGAAGTTTATCTCGTCGGTGAGTTACTTCCGCGTTGATTATCTGAGCGATGGCCTTGATTCACGATGCGTGCTGTACTGTTGCTATGCTGAGCACTTAGGTGTGCGGTTTGGTTATTTTTATTTCATTTGTCGCCATGGGCGTAGGTAAAAATGTTCGATTTCGAACACTCCGTTTGAAAATGCATGATAGCACGGATTGTTCAATGCAGAAAAAAAGTAAATGTTGATTAACTTCTTATCTGAATTTTCACTAGATTTTAGTATAAAAAATCTCGAATACAATACATCATAAAATGTAAATAAGCAAACCCTAAGGGATTAACCAATAATTACTTTAATATAAAAAATAGTAAACTGTCAATATTAAGTATTTATTTATTTTTATAAAAATAGTATACCTACTAGATATTAGGTCAGGACATTTCCTTTAATAATAAATATACACACAACCCAATTTATATGATATAGATACTAAAAAAACATCCTTGCAAAAAAATATTTTCTCATAAAACAGTCATATTTCGTTTTTAGAAATACGGGGTGATTCCATATAAATTTGTTTGTTACATACCTAAATAAGTAAATCGTTTTCTCCCGATAAGGAGTCATCATCATCAGTTTCCTCACTTCCCCCGGAAATAATAATTGGTTCTATTGTTTCCTCTATTAACATATCAAGTTTCCAGAATTTCTCTTCCTCTGCTATGTCTTATAGCGTTTTGCCAATTGCCCGGTGGAATTTTTGATATGGAGTCACATAATAGTTGACGAACATCTTCAAGTTTAAATGTTGTATTGTTTCTCCCGACATATTCCTTCATTTGAGCCCAGATTAGTTCAATAGAGTTAAGTTCACAGTGATAAGGTGGTAACCTCAATACTTTAACTCCATGTTCTTTTGCTATTTCATCTACATTATACTTCTTAAATTTTGGTGAATGTTATTTACATAACTGCAATAGCTCTTTTTTGAGTAATCCCTCTTCTGCCACTATTTCTTTGGTTATTAGCCAATCGGAGAGTTCTTGCTTTTTCTATTTACTGTTAGCTAACGGTTCGTTTAATCTTGAATGGTAACCGGCATTGTCCATAACTATTACAGAATTGGTTGGTAATAAATCTATCATTTGACTGAAATATTCCTCAAAAACGTCAGCAGTCATTTCTTCATGGTAGTCTTTCGTAGAATTTGAAACAAATTCTAACAAGCATCTATCAACAAATATTTTATCTCCTCCATTTGGAAATTTTAAGCCAGTAGACAAACCTTCTATAAATGCATGACGAACATTTGTAACCTGTTTATCTTGCCAAACTTTTTTTACAAAATGTCCTTCATTTATCCATGTTTCATCTAAATAAAAAATATTTTGGTCTTCTCTTCTTAATTTTCTAATTTCGTCCAACAAACAATTTCATCTTTCTCTATGAGCGCAGATTTTCTATCGTTCTTCTCCCAAACGAAGTCTAATTAAAGTTTTCCACAATTTGTCTCTTTTAACGTTTGGCAAAGTTTCGTCTCCATTAATGTCTACCAAAAGTTTATCCAAAGTAGGTATCTTTTTTTTTGTAAATAAAACGAATGCACTTTTCTTCGGATCAGTTGTTTCATAGTACCGTCTATTTGAGTGGGTTTTCTCCCAGTTGCCGTTTTAGGCGCTACTTCCATCCTTTCGTTGCTTCAAAAGTCTATAAATGGTTGCTTCTCCAATTACTGTCGTATGTAAACACTTAGAAACTATACTCCGCACAGTACTATTGAAATGTTCATGTAAAAGAGCGTCATGTACATTTAAATACTAAAGTTTTCATATACACGGTTAAATTGCACTTTAATTTCACAGGAGTATAATTAGACGTTTATCCCATTTTTATTGCACACATTCACTTGATCAATATTGCTTTATATCGCCTATTATTACAGAACTAACAATTCTGCTTATTACAATCACAGGACTACACAAACAGAAACGTAAATTTGAACTAAAATAATTTACAATCTGCACAACACTTTCTGCCGATTAGAAATTTTAATCCTTTCTAAGAAAGTTGAGGGCTACTTAAATTGATCTTGAATTGTAAATATTTTCTACCTGCAGAGATTACATACTTACTAAGAATTGACATAAATTGGTAGGTATTTTGAAAACTTTTAGGAAGAAAACCCAAGTTTTCATTTTGGAGCAAATAATGCTAAACGTTTTATTTTAGAAATTATCCGCCACTGATTTATGATGTTATATTGGGGTTTATCTGCTGGGTCATAAAAATTTTGCTATCAATCATTTTCAAACAGAGTATAGTAAAAGTAAATTGATAATTCTATCAACATCTGGTCCTTTATATAGATATACATACAATACAATACATAAAAAAGATGCGAGCGAGAATCAAGATCCACTTTTCCTTTTGTTTTTCGTGGTCTGAACGCGAATCTGTAGTTGGAATAGCATGTTTGTGAACAGGTTAACCTTAGTGGGCTAGAAACCAGTTAAAAAATAAATAAATAACCGGAGATTTCTAATACTCATTGTCTTATGTATTAAAAAACAAAAATCTGATTTAAAAAAATACATTTTAATCCCGGAAAAACCTCAAAACATGCATACCTGTAACTGGCACATAGTATATGCTCACGATAGGCGAAATTGCCGTGTAGCCTTGTTCACTCCGATGTCGGCAGTCACAATGCATGTCAAGGGCTTTTGACACCCCCTCAAACCCCCTCTCAACCCTTTCCATTGTTCCTGGCTCATGTGTTAAGTAATTAGTACTCTCGCTGCACTTCCGCCATTAAGAGGTTCCCCGATTTTTGTCCTCTTTCCTATTTTGTCGTGCAGATGAAAATGTAGTCGCGAGGAAGTTATACAATGCTCATCATAAGTGTAACCTTTTTAATGAATCTCTTCCAGTTACTGATAGTGTTGAATAAAACAAAATGAACTGGTGGGGTCACTACTTGTAAAGCTTCATAGATGGCGCTGTTAAAAGCTTCCAAATTCCGTCCATACATTTCCAATCTTTTTTTATAATCTATGGTATTACTGGGATTGTAATCTTCAGATAATCCGCGAGAAAACTTATGATGCACAATGAAATACGAGGTTATGAAGAAGTTTAAGTGTACTTGAGGTGTCCAATACAAAGATGGAAAGTATTTCGTTAGTCACAATCCATACCCATCAACTACTCCCGCATTTACTAGTCATACACATGGCATGTTGTCATCTCTCTCATACAATTAGATTGTTTTAGAGATTATGAGGATTTAGTTGTCAGGGGATAATATTTTACAATTATGTTCTCATTAAATCTGGACATTGAATTCGTGTTTACTGGTTTGCTATTCATTATGTGGGCCGAACGACCGCAACGCTCAGGTCTTTGCTTATTACTGCATCTGTCAAACTTAACAAGAATTATTATATCCAGTACGGTGGTCTCTACTAGCACAAATCATATAGGGTGTCACGGAAAAATATGGTCAAATAATTCCACACACTGATACTGAAATGTCAGTCTAATATACAAAAAAAATACAAATGTATAAATATCTTACAACATTAAAAGTAAAGCAAAGTATACATACATGCTCTAACATTACCGTAATTGGTACCAACATAATCAATTAAAGTTTTTGAATCATCACAACATCTTGTATAATCCTGAACATCTTTTACCATCAGCAAATTTTTTTTCTAATACATCCTCCCGAGCATCAATAAAACAGGCTTACTTGAACTTCACCCCCAATGTTCCATAGATTATTACCTATTTTGATTTTTAAAAACAAACACCAATACACCTTGTCAATTATATGAGTTTTACTAGACTTAACTTCAACATCTTCCCTTACGAAAATTAATTATCCACCCTTATAACGACTACATCTACACATCTGTGATAGGTACATGTTTCACTAAGAACAACTACAAAAGGCTTATAACAAATAATGTTCAAAAGAATGTCATCCTTGTGAGATAGTGACTTTGAATATTAGGCTTGTTTAATTTCCATTCAAATTAAACAATTTTATTCTTTGCACTCATATAAAATAAATGGCAACCGCGCTACTGGTAACACACCAGTTATTGGCAACCGCGCCAACATTGAGATAAACGAATGAGGCTTAGTAATGAAATTTTTTTATTGGCCCTTCTGAAACTTTAAGACCGGTAGAATACATTTGGAAAAAACTCCGCTTCACCATTGAAGGGCGCTTGGGAAATTAAATTTAAATTTATGAATCGTGACGTATTATGAATCGTGACGTGGACCAATGAAATAATTTCAGTTGCCACATTTCTAAAGTTTTTTCCCGTTGGCATCATCTTTTTCTAATTAATAGAAAGAGCGAAATAGATACTTCAAGAGTAGTCGTAGCTAACACTAGACTTCTTTTAACAGCATACGACTATTAATCATGTTTGTGGATTCTCGAAAAAGGTAGCGCAACATGATGTTAAACTCCGATTTTATATTTGTAGACAAAAAACCAAATCAAGTTTATAAAATATTACTAAAAATGTTCTTTTTAATTTAATAGGTATCAGAGATAAAAAATAATGTTCATTGTATCCTATTAATGTGTGCAATTATAAGTAGTATAATTAAAGGATTAAAAAAATTAAAAACTGTTAAATACGTATAAAGTACAGACTTTTGAAACCCAAAAGCTAAACCTTCAAAGTAAAATTATAAAATTATTTACTAATCTCTTTCTCGGAACCTTTTTGTCGAAAGTATAACATGGATTAAGAACCAGCTGATCTATCAGCTGACGGCAGTGATGGCCGTGACATTTTTATATAAATATAACCCCATTTATTTCTAATGTTATTCGAAATACTGTGAGTTAAGTTTTTTCGGAAAATTGAAACAAATAATTACACTAAAATCACAAAAATAGTCAAGAAATAAAAAAATTACATAGCAAACAGCAATCCAGAATTTCAAATTCGACAATAACAAATAACAGATTTACGTTTAACTGGTGACGGGTGTAAGCCGTGCTAACAGAATTTAACCCAGATATGACAACATCGACCAAATTAATCGCATGAGATCGCCACGCGATTGGTTAGATTTAACCGAGAGATTTAATACTAATTATTCTTTAAATTGCAATTTCTCTGAAAACGTCTAATTATATCTTGAGATATTTTTACCTAGAAACACTAAATCCCCTTCTTTATCGTTTGTACATAAATTCATTTAGAATTTCCGACCTACTGGTAATCCTCATTCCATCATGGCGCCCTCAAACTTCCGAATCCGAATTCCTGAACGTATACCAGTGGGCGTGACTTAACAATTCTAGAGCAAAGACTAGACTACAACGCTAAGAAGCGAAAATTAGCGAATATTTTTATTCCGTTTGTGTTTGATCGTCTAACGACTTACATCTCCGTCAAGTGCGACGTACTGCAAGTTTTCTTCTCATAAGAGCTTGCTTCGGGATAATAAATGCCCAAATATTTCTCTGACAATTTCTAAACAAGTTTCTTCGCATAAGGGCTTGCTTCCGGGATATTAAATGCCCAATATATCTCTGACAAATTCAAATTGAAATAGTTTGTGTTTGGTCGTCTAACGACTCACATCTCCGTGAAGTGCGACGTGCCGCAAGTTTCCTTCTCATAAGGGCTTGCTTCGGGATATTAAATGCCCAAATATTTCTCTGATAATTTTTTACTAACTATAGTAACCAATCAAATTACTTAATTTAGAGTCATGTGTCAAATTTCATCCAATCAACTATGGATTACAGCGATAACACCCTACATGTGGTGTTTTCAGTTTGGTGTTTTCAACAAGTCAAGTTTTTGATTAAAAATTAATTAAACGTCAAACTGACAACTAGTTTAAAAATGTTTAAATCTACAAAGTAAAAAATTATCTTATCGAATACCCCTCGGGCCTTGATAAATCCTCAAAAGTTTGTCATAGAGAATCCTTCAAGCGTGTTGCTTAAGGATAATAGCCCTCGGCCTTCGGCCTCGGGCCATTATCAAGCAACACGCTTTCAGCATTCTCTATGACAAAATTATCTCGGTATTATCAAGGCCCTAGGGGTATTACTACTGACAATTTCTAAACAAGTTCCTTCACATAAGGGCTTGATTCCGGGATATTAAATGCCCAATATATCGCTGACAAATTCAAATTAAAATAGTGTGTGTTTGATCGTCTAACAAATCACATCTCCGTTCAATATAACGTAAAATTATTTCATTTATAAATGGGTTATGGTTGACCAAATGTTTTAATACAAATTCATTCTGAGCGACTGAATTCAAAGTACTGTGAATCATTGTAATATTTAGTGCCGTTTATTGTTACCTTTTATTCGTTGAAGTTTTAATAAATCTGTATAACTTTATTTTGAAGAAAATATAAATGTAAATACAACATTAAATGAAATAAACATTAATCAGAACAGGAAATTATATTTAAAATTTCTTTTTCTGTTTTGTTGTTCTACTATTCCTAAGTGAGTCACCCTGTACAGCGCAAATGTGTATCCCATACATCCATATCGGTGTTGATTCAGACAAATCTATTCAGATAGTTCAACTCTGGGTGTTATGACAGATGGAACAATGCATCAAAAATGATTTTTTTCGATTAAATGGGGAGAGATAAGACCTCCTGTAGATTGATCTGAGGATAGCTATTGTCTTCGACATGAAATCTAGAATGATTGAAAGTGCAATTAGAATTTTTCAATTACATCATTTACTTTAATATATTTAGATGGCAGATTATCTTATACCCGGTGAGTATGAAATAAAGACTTTGAAGTTTTAAGGGAATTGCGAGATGCAAAGAAAATGGAGAGAGCCACAAGAGAGAAAGAGATAAAGTGCTTAACAGGATATCAGGTTACGAGAAAAAAAATGCATAATATAAATATTGTAAAGTTGAAATTCCGTACGAAAGGGTATTAGCAGGGCCGGATCAAAAGGTGTGGAGGCCCTGGGGCACCTAACTATTTTTCGAACAAATTTTAAAAACGTAAGACTTTCTGTTTTTTTTTTTCTGATAATTTTTCAATAAGAAATCGGTGTTTTTCTATGCTTGCAGTGAAAAATTGAAGAATTGGACGTCAATAATCTTTCCTTTGGCATCGATTCTTCCATATATCGAACAACTATAGTCAGTTGATCGATATGAGATTGTGGAGGCTCCGGGGCTGCAACCCCGTTTGCCCCCCCTTAGATCCGGCCCTGCGTATTAGAGGTAAAAAAATGGACCTAAAATATTTTATTTGGGGATTTTGTCGGAAAAAATGGAGAATTTTGGGAATAAAAGGAGATAAAAGAAGGAAGATTACCAGGATTCAGAAAATTAATGTCAACTTGTTTTAAGCTCAAAATACACACATATAAGTAAATTGACAAATTACTTATTATGTGAAAGTTTGAAAAATAAAAACGGCTAACTGAAGAAAAAATTAAAATTCATACATTTTTCTCACCGAAAAGGTTCCTCAATTAACTATAATTCAATTTACATCTTTCAAATAACGTTTCCACAAATTTTAAACTTAAATAGAAGATTGAAGTGAAAGCTTTTAAAACTTTTTAACTGAATTTTTTCGCATCCAGCGAATGGGATATTAGTAAACGTAAATTTTTAAAAGCAGTTCCATTAGACACCAGTCCATGAAAAACGCTTTTCATCAAAGTCAACTTTGTTGCCCGTAAAAAGTTTTGATATGAATTTTCTTGTAATATTTTGTTTTTATTTGACCCCTTTCGATATAACATTGTCTGAAAGGTATACACCGAGAAAACAGTTTGTTTTAATATTTTTTATTACGGTAGAGGATTTTTGCTGCATGAAAAAGTGCACCATCCTTAAGATGACTTTGGACGGGAAAAATAGTTTTGTAATTTAATACTGACAATTTAATTCATGTATAAAAAATCCCATAAGCCGCGTGATTTTGTCATTATGACAGCGAAAAAAGTTTGCCCTAACTTTTCCAGCGACAATTACGGAACCTAACTTTTGAAAGCATGACAATCAGCATTGTAAACAAATTTTTTGATGACGTTATGTCAATTTTTCTCAAACTTGCGTTGTCAGAAAAGTTTTCATTTGTGGAAATGTCGCGATTTGGAAAGTCTTCGAGTGGAGAAATTGAAAAAGCCGTCAATGATAATGTGCCTCGCAATACTGTGAATTCAACTACATTAATTTGGCGACAATTTGCGATGTTTTGTTTGGAAAAAAAATATGAACTCATTGCAGAAACTTCCACTGAAGAGTTAGCTTCTATTTTATGTGACTGGGCATTCAACATGAAGAAGAACAATGGAGAAGATTATAAAGAGAGTGCAGTCAAGACGATTTGGAACACTTCAGCAAAAATGTTTCAAGAGAAGTACTTTAAAGATTATAAAAGAATTTTTAATCCGTTCACGGACATAGTTTAAGAAAGCGAGAAATGCACGCGACACAAAACGCAAAATTTTACAAGCAACCCCATAAAAAAGGAAGGTGAGTTCTAATGCTCTCACAAAACGAGAAATTGAAATGGCACTGTCCTGGAGTAAAGAAGAACCTGTAGGCCTCCAATGAAAATTTTATCACATTGCTGCGAATTGGCTTGGAGAGGTGGAGAAGCAGCAAATTGTAAGGTATTCTATTTTAAAATCGAGACAGACAACCGTGGAAGAGAGACCGGAAGAGTTGAATATAACCCAGTGTTTTCGAAGACAGCACAAGGGGGAAATCAGAATTTGGCCGACAGTAAATGGTTGGTAGCAAACACTGCAGAAGATTGTGTTTGTCCAGTAAGATTGTTTAAACAAATTATGGAAAGACGGGGAAATCATATCACATGTGAAAAGTTTTTTTAACTCCAAATCCTTTCTGACAAAAAACAAATTCGAAAGGATGGTATAAGAATTCTCCTATTGGGATAAACGAAATATCTAAATGGACCAAATCTTCGGCGAAAAATATTGGACTTGATACCAAGCGGGTGAAAATTACGAACCATTCTAATCGAGATGCCGCCGTAACTGAATTATCCAGGAGTGGTATAGGTGAACAAAAACCCATCGTCATTAAAACCGTACCTTCAGTTAGATGAAGAACATCATAGAGAAATCATTGGTTCCATTCGTACTACCATCCACGAAACAGTTACTACCACCGCTCAAAATACTAGCATGCAGCAAAATATTAACAAAAGACACGAAGTTCTGAAAATCAAGCTATTTTTAATAATTGTGTTTATAACAATTGTACTTTTCCGTTAAATTAAATAAACTAAGTAGCACATCTATAAATAAACTAATTTACATCTCATTTTTTAATTTATTGAGTCGAAGTAAACTTGACATTTATAATTCGAATTTTGTTGCCATTAGGTAATTCAACTCAAAAAACTGCCAGAAAAAATTCTTATTGATACATGTCAAGTTTATTTCGACAAAAAAAAGCTCTCGTGTGAATTATAAGTGACAATATTGTTGAATTGTTGAATTGAAAGGCTCTGACTTAAGGAGAATTTTGGAGGGTGTACAAAGAAGCTTCCAATTTAAATTGTTGGTCAACCGAAAATAGAATAAAGCTTAGGGATAGGATGTCGAGCTAGCCTGCTTCTTACTGATGAGGAACAATAATTCCCGAAACCGGTCTAATAATAAAATCGAAGTTTTTGGTTTAAAGCCCCGACTTGGTCGGACGCCAAACCACGTCTGGACTTTCGTAATTCAATACCTGGGAGGGCATATAGTCCAAGGAGTAGTTGTTGAAGTCCAGACGCTGGTGCAGTGTAGGACATTTTTAATGTCTTTGTTCTTGGGAACAAGTGTGATTTATTTCACAACCTTAGGCAGTTTTGTTACGCCTATGGTCCTTTTTTGATATTTTTATGGTTCAAAAAATTCCACCGTCGTTACAACTATGTATTGGAAAATATCATCAGAGAAGCAAAATTAAATAGAAACAGAATCCTCTATAACAGAAGCCATTGTAAGTAGAAGCAGAAAAGAAATCCAACAAACCTTCAAAATATTGGAAGAAACAGCAGAGAAAACAGGTCTAGAAATAAATGAAGAAAAAACTAAGTATATGAAATGGACACATGAAAATTTTATGATAGGAAATAGTTTTAGAGCAACGACCAATACAGAAGTCGATCAGTTTGTCTACTTGGGAGCAACATTTACAAGAAAGCCCGGTATGCAGGAAGAAATTAAAACAAGACTGAGAAAGGAAAATAATGTTTGTATAGCCTGAACCACATTCTGAAAAGTAAACTAGTTTCAAGGAAGCTAAAGAGTAGACTCTACAAAACTGTGATTAGCCCTATAGTTACACTTGCATGTGATACGTGGATTTTGAACAGAACAGACATCAATACGTTGGAGATTTGGGAAAGAAAGGTTCTGAGGAAAATTTTTGGGGGAAAACGAGTCAATGAATTATGGAAAAGAAGAACAAACCAAGAACTCAGGATTTGTTGGAAGGATGGGAAGGATGGCTCAGAGTAGGATTCCAAAAATGATAATCTGCAGAAGCATAGGAGGAAAAAGAGAAAAGAAAGACTGAAGAAACGATGGAAGAACGATGTTGAGGTGGACCTACATTTCTTGGGGGTACAGAACTGGATGGAAAAATGCTTGGATAGGAAGAAATGGAAGAATATCACAACCCAAGCCATGGGCCAACTTGGCCAGTAGAGCTGCTCATATATATAAGCGTGGTCTAAATAAGGAACGTCATGTTAAAAGAAGGAAGAAAAATAAATTCAGACGTTGGTAAATTGAAATAATCTGATAAATATAATTGGTGGAAATGGCTGGAAAATCGCGCGTTCATCTTCCCCAACTCCCACAAGCCTCCTGTATACTTCTGATAGGTGATAAATGATTTTTTATTATTTATTCTTTCATCCGTACCTGAATTAAACTTTTTTTCAGATGTTTGAAGTTTGAGGATATACAAAGACAAAACTCATGGCCCATGTTATATATTTTCTATTTGAAACAGCAGATGGTATACCAGAGTCTGCATTCGCATATTGTTGAAACAAATACCGTATTAATCGATACGTTTGATGAGTTTTTGTCATCGACAAACCTACTTTGAGATGTAACATATGTAACATAAATCTGTGCATGCTCGACAACAAAAAACGAAAAAAAAAAAAATGGAAACATGGAAGTCGGCGTGGGTAAAAAGTCAGTGTGTAGAGGATTAAAAAGCTCGTTGTAAACACGTGTTGTGATTCATTGGCAAGAAGCAGCGCTGGTTAAATAATGGCACACACGCGGTATTTATAGCCCTAATTAATGGGTGCGCTGTTATATTGTGTCTGTGGTTCTTTTTCCACTATTCTCTTTGCGGATAAATGCAATCGAACCAAATGAAATCTCGTTAATGGCTGATGAGGCTTTGTTTTATTTTAACGGCGTTCTTTTTAGTAGTCATTTGAGAACGGCGGAATTGTCTTATGGTATTTATTTTATTTTTAGTCGACACTTAATTTTTTTTAAATTATTGATAGTTTAATGGGCTACGCGAGCTGTTGACTGATTAAGATTTAAACCCCTCTCAGCCCCTTTAGACCAGGGCCAAATCGATTTTAAATACTCGAAAATTTAGGGTAAATTATAAGCAAATTGAGAAAAATTAACACGACTGAGTAAAAGTTCCGGCAGGTTTTTAGGATTTGTGACTGAAATATACATCTTATCGAAAAAAGTTTAATGTTAAAGTTTTAGATAATTAAAAAATCTAAAACTTTTGTGTTAATATTTTTTCATCATAACCTCAAAATTATCGGAAAAATGGCTAAAACCGTTTTTTCTTTTTCGATTTTAATATTTATCTTCCGCAAAAATAATTTTTTTATAAGTTGTTAAATCAATTTTTTGTGCCGCCACTTTAGAAAATGCGTTTTTCCGATCATTTTTTAGCTCGGAAAGTACGTCGGTGCCGGTCTAGATCGGAAAATTGTAACTGCTCGGTAAAGTGGTACATAACTGCTCGGCAAAGTACCTACTTTCTGTTCCTATATTATTGTCAAATTATTGGTAGCTGCACAAAAAATATTTATTTTTCGATTTTATACCAATTTAAATTTAAAAAAGGCTAATTTTCAATCGAAAAAGTTGATTTTTTTAACTTTATCAGTGCTCATTTTCTTCGTTGAAACCCCTACTTTAAGATGGTATGAAAAAATATATTGTTCATATGGAAAAATATGGAAAAATTGGACTTTTTCTTCATTTAAATTAGTATAAAATCGAAAAATAAATATTTTTCTTTAAAAACGTTACAGCTTATTTAAAAGTTTCATAAAAAATAGTTGCCAAGGACGAAAAACTGTCTATTATAGTCGAGTCTGCAAATTGATAGCTGAGGCGCAGCCGAGGCTAGCAAGCAGGCGAGACAATAGACAGTTTTTCGCCGAGGCGCATATTATATTTTTTCGTCGACCTCTACAAAAACGTACTAATTTCCGAAAGAAAAATCGACCATTTTTAAAGGCAAGCATTTTTGGCCCGCAAAGACTTTTCGTCCGCTCTGGTCACTAGGATACGGTGCGAGTCATTTGAGGACGAAAAGTACTTACCTTCAAAAATAGTTGACTTTTCATTTAGAAATTAGTACGTTAAATGTCATTTTTTGTAGAGGCCGACGAAAAAAATTTCAAATGACTCGCATCATGCCGTATCCTAGTCTCGCCTGGTTGCAGGCTCGACTATATATAGACAGTTTTTCGTCCTTGGCACATAAATAACTATTTCGGGAGTACACCGTCCGAAAAAGTAGTTTTTCGGACGTGGACTGAAAAGTTCTTCTCCTTGTTTTTGTGTACTGTCCGGAATCTGACATTTTTTGACGTATTCCAATAAAAAAACGTTTATTATGAACTAGAACAGAAGGTCGTAAAAAAATTAAAATGTTGTACAATGAAACTGTTTATACAAATGTTTTACAAGGAGTCTACTACTTAAATTGCGTGTAGAGAACCAAGTAAAAAAGTAAAATAAATATAAGTATTTAAAAATAAAAATAGTTTCTATTTATGGGGTAACGCTCACATAGCAGTGAAATTAATTCAAAAACAGTGGGATTTAACATGTCGACAAGAGATAATAATTTAACTGCTAGAGTCTAGTAGATTTTATCAACAACCACATGATTTAAGGAAAGGTTTTCATCAAGAGTCAACCACATTTATCTTTCTGCTAAATAGGAAAAGTGGAATCTCATTTTTTTTACACGTTTTTTATTTCCTCATGAGCAGACAGATCGGTTACATTTGTCTTTGTCTAAAACGAGAATTAAAAGTACCTACTTACTTTAATTAACATTCTTGTAGTTGAATACTAATTTTTTCGTCTTTGAAATGCCATTTTAAATTAAAATTAATTAATTTGGAGTATGTAAATGTTTTAGAATCAATATACAGGGTAATTTATGAATACTCGTCACTTAATACGTTCGTGGAAAGACCAATAAAACAACTTTTATTCATCAACATTAACACCACCAACTTCAAGAGGATAAGTGCATGATACGAAGCGAGGTGTCAAAGTTAAAATTTACGTTTTTGGAGATTTGATATGGTTGTCTTTAAAACTGTACCAATCCAAAACCACTACACATAGAACTCTAGAATTTGGAGGGGATGTAAACAAATGATGTAGAAATGATTAACTGAAAACAGAATGCCTGCCTTTAATAGTTTTTAAGAATCGAGGTCTCGAAATTTACGTTTTTGAAGATTTTATATGGTTGTCTTTAAAACTCTACCAATCTAAAACCACTGCACATAGAAATCTACAGTTTGAAAAGTATGTGCCAAAGTTGAAATTTATGCTTTTGGAAATTTGTTAAGGTTGTCTTTAAAACTCTACCACTCCAAAACCACTACTGGTAAAAGTCTAGAATTTGGAGAGGATGTAAACAGAAGATGTAGAAGTGATCTTCTGGAAACAGAATTTAGCTGTCTTTAACAGTTTTTAAGAAGAGATGTGTCAAAATTGAAATTTACGTTTTTGGAGATTTTATATGGTTGTCTTTAAAACTCTACCAATCTAAAACCACTACACATAGAAATCTACAGTTTGGAAAGGATGTAAACAAAAGATGTCGAAATGATTAACTGAAAACAGAATATTGCTGCCTGTAATAGGTTTTAAGAAGCCAGGTGCCAAAGTAGAATTTTATGTTTTGGAAATTTGATATGGTTGTCTTTAAAACTCTACCACTCCAAAACTACTACACATAGAAGTCTAGAATTTGGAGAGGATTTAAACAGAAGATGTAGAAGTGATCTTCTGAACACAAAATTTAGCTTTCTTTAATAATTTTTAAGAAGCGAGGTATCAAAATTGAAATTTACGATTTTGGAGATTTGATATGGTTGGTTGTCTTTAAAACTCTACCAATCTAAAACCACTACACATTAAGTCTAGAATGTAGAGATGATGTAAACAGAAGAACAGAAGAAAAAGAACAATCGCCTAAATAAAATATCGTGCAGATGCGCACGATATTTTATAAATACGAAGGCCAAAACTTTACCAGCTGTGACATTTACGTTTTCGGTCGTTTTGAACGGCTTCCGCCAGTTGCCGTCCAGTCGGCTGGCTGCCGATTTGACTTTGGAGTGTAGTGATGAATCCTTGTTTCATCGATTGTTACATACCGAATATAAAAATTCTTTTTATTGAGCTTAAAGAACGCCATGAATCGTCGACGCGGAAATCGAAATGTAATAATAATAATTAGCGACTTCACTATTAAAAAAAACTTTTAGCAAGAAAACTAAACCCTCTTAATTGTCCTTATTCATACCAAAGCAAAGCGAACTCCGCATATTCCAAGACACACTTTGATAAATTGAAACTTGCTCCAGGATATTTCATTACAGGGAAATTTTAAATTTGCATGACTTAATTCAATTTTATATGAACCTCTTCAATTTTCAAAGTAATTAAATAAAAGTAAAATCAATTACTGACAATTAGGGCTTTCTTAGGTCTTGAAAGGAACTGCCTTTTGCTTTAAGGAGGAAAAGCTAGCAAGTAAGTGAACGAGCGAGCTCATATAAGAAAATTCTTCGTCGCCTAATATAAAGTTTTTACTTACTTCTAATTCATTAAAAAAGTCATTTGGCTTGGGACGCTTTATTTTAAGAATATCTAGACAAGACTGCAAATTAAAGTCTTTTCCAAACCGGATTGGGTGACAAAAATAAATGTTCCTTTTTTGATATGATCCATTATTGTTTTAAATAATAGAACAGCAAAGTTTTTCATTTTCAGTATTGGAAAAGATACATTTACTGTCTGTCAATTTATAATTTCCACCTTGAGCAGTTTTTATCAATGTTACATTCAACTCTTCTAGTCCTTCGCCCGTTATTAACAATTTCCTTTTCCTCCATATTTTTTTTTTTTAAGTTGCACAGTAAGGGTAAAAACAGTGAAACCTAGCACCAAGCATCGCACCAAGCCTCGCCTCAAGCATCGACTCAAGCCAGGTATCAGATGGCACATAGTGAGGCATCTATAAAAGCAGTTGTAAGAATCATGAATCCACATTCCACAGTCGTAGTGAGATGTTGGAAATAGGAAATAGTTGTTTAAATAGATAATATGTTTTCTGATAGTGATTGCGATATATATGCAAGTGAATCGTTAAAATGATGGATAACCGATAACTATAATGGACGAGAATATAATGTCCACCCGGTGAGCCAATTGCGGAGGCAATTTGGTGAATATCATCGACTCTTTACTGAACGAAAACGTTTTCCTGACAAATTTCGAGAATACATGAGATACTCTTTCAAAACATTTACATATATTTTGAACACAACAATATACTTTACCTCTTTTCACATTAACAACTACGATACTGACAAAATACGGGTAGTGGCTGGGCTTCACACGACCTTGAGCGCACCAATCATACATCACATTTCGGGCATAAGTCCTGAGAAGAGTCTTGAAAATCAAACTGATTTGATTCCCCAAAACGGCGATGATCGATGCTTTGCTTTAGTCGAGGCTCGAGTCTTTACTATGAACGGTTACCGTTTAATACATGTATTTGTTTTTTATGCTTGAGGCGAGGCTTGGTGCGATGCTTGGTGCGAGGCTTCACTTTGTTTTTACCCTAACGCAAATTACGATAATCAAATTTCCAATCGTATTTTGTACTAAATCTTATTTTCTCTCTTTGCAGAATAATATCTTTAATTTAGTAGGCACACCATTATTTATAAATTTTTCTTATTTTGATGAAACACCAAATCGATTCATTTTGACATTTGTCCGACATTTGCCGATTCATTCGTATAATGTTGTGAACTCAGAGTAATAATTAGATATGCTCTCCCTATTCAAAAACAATAGATTTGTAGACAACCGTGATCTCCTTCTCTCTCTAATAGAATATTGTTTACGTAAAGTCCAGAGGACTGTGTCACCAGAGGCGTGCGGATAATATGAATTTAGAAAATGTAGGTATATATTAAAAAATATTTTTAGTTTGTTTGCTTGGAGATTTTTAAATTTTATCAAAATTTAAAATAGCGAACGAGTTTTGTAATTCGTGCTCCAATTCTATTAAAAATTGGCATCTAAGGCTGTAAGGTACGATATTATTAATTTTTTATCAAAATGTAAGATGAGGATTGTTATTTATGGTCAGATTCTATTAAAAAAAATAAATCAAGGAGTTTTCAGGGTAGAAGAGTGATTTTTTTCTGAAAATTTCAATAATTTAAGATCGCCGACAAATTAAGTGATTATAGGTCTTATATGGAAATTGCGTCTGGGGGTTTTCTGGGGTATATCATCATTTTTACAAAGAAAAGAAAATAAAGGATATCAGACTATTATTGTAATCCAAATCTATTCAATATTGTTACCAAGGGCAACAAACAATTAATTTCTAGACATATTATTCAAGAACTCAGAAAAGCGTAGTTACTAATTTTGTGATTAGGTAGTCCTAATATATTGAATATTAGTGACTGGAGGGTCCTGAAATTGATTAAATATGTAAATAAAAAACTTTTTTCAAAACAAAAACTTATTAGAATACATACAACATAAATGTTATCATTGATGATGAATAACAATTGTTTACAAATCGTAGATAATACATAACATTGAAATAGATTCTTATCAGAGGGAAACCTATAAAGAATATTTTCACGATCAAAAACTCGTACGACTATCAAATATTAATTTCATCCAAAATTCTGGGTTACGCCCGTGGTCGATGTGTTGTTTACCTGTAAAATGTTACATCAACATCAGAAGATTACGAAAATCCACAGACAATATAGGTTTTAACCATCTTCTATATTGCTTTTTGCATTAAAGAGTCAATATCTCCCTCAATAAGCACGTAAATCACCAAAAACTTCCAAAAATTATACAATGAATAATAACCACGACGCCATCAACAAGCACAAACAATGAGAACAAATAATATTATTACGGTGGAACACGAAAATCTGGTTATATCAGAACTCGATGAAACCCGAACCGGTATTATCTATTTTTGTTAGTCGGAGGACTGTTGTAAATATAAACAACTAGATGTTGATATGTATCCATATTATTACTCTGAGGTTTTGTGATTCATTTTTATAGGTTGCCATGGAACCGTTAAAAAACAATTATCGCATAATATTTAGTTATTATGACATTTGAAAAATGAATTATTTCATTTCTTTATCAATATACTAGTTACGCCACTGTGTTGGCGACACCTTCACTTTCAAATGAAAAACATATTAATTATGGCTTTTGATTTTTATCTCCCGTTGCAATTTGAGCTTTATTGGACTAAGCTTGTTACTTTTAATTGCATTGTTGTATACGGGAATTTTAAAAGGGCATTTCACCCCCAGCAGGAGTCTTTGGACGAAGATTAACTCCAGAGGCGGATTGTACAATTTTTCAGCATTTTATGTTATACGAAAACCAACAAAAAAGATTTCTAATTTACGATGTAAAAGATTTACTTAGTATCCTCTTTCTTCTGGTTTGTGTTAATTTTTCAATTCTTTTGGGTCATTACATGTTTGCTTTTACCCTTTTAACTTTTGGGGCAGCTTATTAATACAATTTATTTTAAGCCTACTGGCTTATTGCGTGTACTGCCAATATTGTTACTATACCTAGTCCAGTATTTTTGTACCCTGTACTATAGTTTGTATAGTTCTTTTGCTGGGTGTTGTTAAAACTTTCTGCTGTATTGTTTTGTCATATGGTCTGTATCCCCATTAAATGTATCACTTGACTCAGTTCTAACAATACTAATTCAGAGGTTCAGTAAGTTTTGCAGTCTGTATGCATCCATTCTTACCTCCCCTAGCACTGCTGAGTGGCAGACCTAGCAGACCATGTCCGCCGTGGGCATGGTTTTCATTGCGCCTATTATGCCAAGTCTTTGCACCTTGCCTAGTTTTGATTTGTCAGTACCTTGTAGGTCTTGGGCCACCACACTGTTGCTCCATATGTAATCGAGGGTTTGACCACCATGTTGTATCTCTAATATTTTTATCTTCGTAAAAATGTTTTCATTTTTGGGAATTGGACATCGTTGTCTTTATAACCGTTCAATTTTAAACCGACAAAAAGTAAAAGTTTAAAAATTGGTAAGAGTATGTAGAAAATATGAAGAAATGACTTCTTAAATGCAGAATTTGAATATTTTGATTATTTTGCAATTGGCGAAGTGTCAAAGACGAAATTTGTAATTTTATGGACAGTTGTCTTTATAACCATGTGATTTTAAAACGACTTGAGTTAGAAGTTTAAAAATTAGAAGGAATATATTGAAAGCAAATTTTCACTTGGCTATGTCTCAAATTAGAAATTTCCTTTTAGACGTAATTGTATAGGTACAGAAAAAACGTAGAAATGTTTTCTTAAATATAAAATTGTAATAGGACGAGGCTGACAATGTAGAAATTTTGATGGACCCCGAAGAAGAATGTAATTTTGTATTTGCCTGGATCAAAATAGTTATTCCCTTTCAAAGGTTTTGCTTTTTGTAGGTTTTCTTTAGTTACAAATAAACTACTTGTTTACTTCAAATTATGAGCAATTTTAACTCCATCTTGTAGTTTATGGTCCAACGACTCCACCTCGTTGTTCTAGGATTAAAACGACTTTAAAATGCCTTGAAGTTTTCGCGAAATATATTTTCAGGCCAGCGAAATCCTTAATACATTATTTCCGTTGTATTTTTAAAGCTTTATCGTTCTCTTCAGACATATTTATATTTTCGTTTGAACGGCTAGCAAACACCAAATGGCGAAAATAAAAATCTTCAGACAGGGAGACTATAGTCGGTGGTTTTTAAAGAGAGTGCGCAACATACCGTAATATTCCACATAAACACTCTTCTAAAGCCAATTTTTAAAATCCTCGCCACCGCAACTTTTGAATCGGCAAACATTTTTGTTTAGATACCAGGGAGAATCTAAAAATATGTAATTTTTTAAGTACCTAATTTTGATTCGTCACAAGTTTAAGATTGAATGCCGCAAAAGTAAGTAAATTTAATATGTGGTGCCCACTTTTCTTGGTATATTCATGCATAATGCTTGTGTTTGTAAGGGTCTTCGTTGGTGAAGGCTTTTGTGGAAATGTTTTCAACCAATATTCAACCATTGATCATAACTATAACACTGCTCGGTATAATTTTGTAAAAATCACATTGAACCATTTCCCAAATAAATCATGTTATATTTGGGTGCAGATATACTGCATCTGTCCCAGAAAATTTTGGAAAACTTCAAAAAATTTGAGAGGTCAAAGAAAATACTGGTTTGAATATTTGTTAAATGACGAACCACATAATACTTTGGCGTCCATTTCGGAATAAAAATTTGAACTTATGAGAGACATTTCTGTAATTGTCTTTTAAACATCCACCACAACCTCTGATTAAAAAAGCCGGTGTAAAATATGGGCATGAATCCTAAAATATACTAAACCTTTAATTATTACAGCAGACCAACTATGTTTTATATTTTATAACAGTCGACTAACTATAATTATTTGAGTTACTACATTCTGTATTGCTAGCGATGGTACATAAACGTAGGTAAGTGGGTATAAGTAAATCTAACTTTTCTATTATCAATTTTTGTTTGAACTTACTTGTTTTAGCAATTTCCAAATTTCTTTTTTATTAACTTTCCCAACTTGTGCTGAACTGACATATTTTTTTAACACGCATAAGTTTTAATGTTTTTGCGAAGTTTGATACTTTCTTTACTATTAAAATTAAAGCATATTGTATAAAATACCCTCGTACATTTTCTTGTGTTAAATGTTGCGATCTCTTTGGGATTTACTTTCGCTTGCCAGCAAAATGTACTTTTATTTAGGTATAAATTCCTAGGATTTATACATATACGACAAGGATTCCAGGATTTTGCTCGGATTCAAGTAAAACTTGTGTACCATGCCAGCACGTACGCGTTTCTATACCCAAGGATTTTCGTTGAATCAGCCAGCCATCTGTATTACCAAATTAGGTTGTAAATTAGCCTTTAAGGACGCATTCACATGAGTAAAGTAAACCTACTAAATTCAAGTGGTACAGCTGCTTGTTTACACATGTTATAGTATAGGATATTGCATCATTTCGTTTTTTATTACTCACTGATCTCTTGGATATAGTGAAAATTTCCTCATTTATAATGTACGTATATATTAAAGTAAAGTTCTTGTGGTCAGAGTGGTGTAGAAATTTTCATGCAGTTATATAGCCAGGGCCGACGGTTTTACATATTCTCCGAGGCATGGTGGGTTGCCGATATTATGAACCACTGGTATTACTCCAGTCGACAGGTAGAAAAAAGCGGGGTAAGGTGGAAAAAGGTCGGAAGTTAATGAAACTTTGGGATGTTGTTCAGGGATGGTTAATTAACATTTTCTCAAGTTTTGGACCTCGAGGACCTTGTGCGAAAAGAGGAGGGGGGGACTGCAAAATGTTTGACCTTCCTCGGGTTTTTCCGCAATAGAGCTTTTTTCCTACGGCAAAAGCATCCCGATACTTTTTTGTAGAGCATTAAATTTCCTACAATTTTGACTATTCATACATGTTTGTATGTTAATTCCTAACCGAGATATGGCGCTTCGAAGAATAGGTCATTTTTAAAATTTCGCTAAAAAATTAAAAAAAAAATGCAGAATTCTACCTTATTTCATTTGTTATACCTGAATAATGATGAAATGTTGTTGTAATTATGGTTCCTGATTAAAATCACCAACTTTTCACACCCCAACAATTGCTTTTCCACAGTTAGCGAGCAATTTCCCGGTAATCTTTTTAAACAGTAGAGCTAAGAGTTTAAAGTTTAAGTTTAAGAAAGATGGAGAAATATTTTCTTCGGCGCCGAATTTTACCATCGCGATTATTTATTAATTGGCGAGATTTACGACTCCCTGACTCTTCTTCATAACTAGTCCACGAAAATTATAGAAATATAAAAAAATGTTTATGTGTTACTTTTAAAAGTAAATTCAAGTAAAAATTACACTAACATTCGAAACTACAATACGAATCGTGAGTTCGAGTATATAATCGGATTATTACTAGTCCATCCTGTATAAGAAATAAATCAGCGAGAGTGACAGAGCGAGAAGAAAAATTCGGACATTAAAGTTGTAACGGGGAAATGCTAACAATGTATAATCATAACATAGAAGACATAAACGAAAGAGAGTATTATATAATTATAATGGGGTTTTGTAACGGTTGAATGGACGGTGATGGAAATAATAGTGATGAAGCTTCCTTTTTAAATCCAATTCAAGCGTTTCATTAACGATAAAAGAATAAAAACGACAAAGTTCGTCCATTCCGCAGCCCGATTACGCTTTAACAAAACATGTTTAATTTTTTATACAGAAAATGTCAATTAGAAAAAATAATTTATCTTGTTTAACATTACCTAACAAGCTGTTGAAGTTTAAATATTTTTTTTAATATGATATGAACATTGAAAAAGTTTATTTAGAAAAGTACATAAAGTATTTAGTAACATTTAAAACAAAAGTTATTATATCTGTACGTCTAACTTATAAATTAACCAGTTTTTATAAATTTTGGCTAAAAAATATTACTAAAATTAGCGGAAAAATTAAAAAATAGGTGAAAATATGGAGAAAATGTAATGTAAATCAGTTTATAAAATGGATACAAAAACGTCTTTGTTTGACGAAAATGCTTATAGTTAGAGAGATGACAACCAAAACCATGTTTCATAGCACCCCGGCTAAAACCGTGTAAAATCGATAGATTAGATGACCCTAGAGCCGACTGGTGAGTAGTAACTTCCAGAAGTGTAGCATCTTCCCCACATTTCTGCTGTGTAAAAAAATTGTCGTATAACACCCCCGTGTGATATTGAAAATGTACATAGATATTGTCATTTCATCACTAAAATTTGCGTTTTCAGAAATTTTGCGCGTAGAGTTTGACCTGTTTGATATTTTTTTCCAAATATGTCAAAAAGTGCCGTCTAGTGAGCATATTCAATGTTCCAAATTTCAGAAATATAGCTAGAGAAACAAAGGAGAAAAGGGGGGTGTACCATGAGTCTGTGTCACACGGTATGTCATACAGACTCACATACACACACACATACACGCACACATACAGCGTCTTTTAGAAGATTTTATTTTGACTTCTCAACTTTTTTTAAGAATTTATTTTATTTTTTATGCTTTTATGCACTATTAAATACAAATTACTAGTTTTTAGCGGTGTTGTCAGCTCATAGTTAGGCTTAGCTAAGTTTTTTCAAAGAATGTCTTTTGCAAACCGAATTGAATTTAAGGTACACCTTAAGTTTCTCGCCTACTCAGCTAAGTATATGTTTTGAGTTGAACCTGTGCAAATGGCCCTGAGAGTACTGTTGTGCAATATTTTATTGGTACTCTTCTTTACACATTATAATGTTAAGTATTCCTAGAGGGCTTATAGGTATAGCAGATGCTCTAAGCCGCATAACTATGTACTAAGTTCCTATTTTCTATTTATGTATGTATTTTTTTCCTTCGGAATAAATAAATAAAATAAATAAAAAAATATTGACAGGCAATATGGTAGCTGAAATATTATCCTTAAATCATTCGGTATATTCATTCCTGTGTGACGTACCGCCTTATAAAGAAATGACCACCAATATCGGTTTTTTATGGGCCCTAATGAGGCAATTATCCTACAGCAACCGACTAGATTTATTAGCAATAAAAGTATGAAATATTGGAACCATTGAGAAAGGTGAAAAACAAATTATTAATTAAACGCCACTTATTCGTGGCTTTCTAACGGAAAACAAACATTTATCAAAAATATTCCTTTTATTTTTTCAATCGATTTTAACGACTTAAATCCCTAGAACTGTAACAGAAAACTTTAAACGATTGATGTAGGTATGTTTTTTCTAGTAGTAAAACTTTTGCAATTATTCTTTAAACAAGTCGAGTAGAATGGTTCTATCAGAGACTTCAGTCAGAATTCTTCGTTAGGGAAATGCAATAGAAACAGATACGATTTTCAAGTTTTTAAAAGCCATCGTCAAAATTTTAGTAACTGTGAAAATTATACATTAATCTGCTACATTTTTTTGCATTTTACTACTTCTGGCTTGTGGAATTTTATTTTTGTTTTGATAGAAAAATTAAAAACACTAAAAAAAATGTGGATTTTTTATATTTTGATATCCGAATTGTCAAAAAATACAGTATAAAATTTTTTTACTGCTTCGTTGACTAAATAACCAGCTGTATTATTTCCTGATAAGCCAATATGGCTTTTGATCCAATTAAATGTAGTTTTGAATCCTGACAATCCTTTGACGATGCTCTTTTCACATTTCTAAAATTATAATATTTAATAAATTAAATAAATGAAGCAAAATTAGGAATACAGAAATTTTTAAATGCCCATTTGACATATTCACAGCTTATTATAAATCTAACTAATTCTCCTAAATCCTCTTTCGTCCTAGCAAACTCGCAAATTTCCATATTTTATCTGTTCCGCCTTCTTAGTTTTAATGAAATTCTGTCCGAGGAGATACGAAGCGTTCGGCACGGTCAACTCAGTCGGGAGAGTCGGAATCTGCAAATGCATATTCAATGTTCGATTTGTGCATTCCTAATATCCCTCAAATTTAATCTTAATCGATTTATCCGCCGCCATAAATCAGCGCTCGGAGACGTTTGAAGTCGCCGACGAACCGCTAAAGACGCAGTCTGTCGAGGTGGAGCCCACGAGGCGAGATTTACATTGTTTTCATGTTTGGATAGAAAACTTTAAATTTGGTTCCAAGGGTAATTAGTGGTCCATAAATCAAAATAATAATACCAGCTGTCCTTTAATTCAGTTGTCAACGAAGTAACCACAGAGTACACCATCTAACAAGAGGCGAAAGAAAGCTTTTTTCCTGATTGGATGGACATGCGAGATTTAACTTGTTTAACTGTCAATGTCAATCATCATTTGCGTTATCCCGATTGTCGCGGTATTGCCGTTTTGCGGGTAATTACTGGCATTTGCCGAAAATGAGAAATGCTGCCACGAAATATCTGAACTAAGATCCTTGACAAAAAAGTGTATATTCAATAGGTATAGACCATAATAAACTCTTCATTTTCTCAGAAATTGTAAGGAATGCTATACTTAAATTATGTATGCCGTGAATGCAATCAAATTCAAGTTTCTCCAGTAATGTCATATTGTCAACACTGTCTTTTCATTCAAAAAAAGGTAAACCAAATAGTCGAGGAAATTTAACACAAAAATAGCCCAGGTCCGGAACTTTGGTGTAGTTACGCTGCGGACACACACAACGATTCTGGACGTATACTTTGAGTAGACTAATATGTTTTTTTATACTGATACGATGTGTCACGCATTCTTGGTTCTTGTTTTTAAAAAAAATTGTATTGACTATGTACGTTGTATGCAATAACTTTCTTTCTTTCTTTCATGTACTTGCTTGAAAACTGAAATAAAGCATTGCTTTTTATTTAAAACATAAATTATTTTTATTAATCTACATCTTAACCACCACTTATAGCCATTTCCACAAAATTCATAGCATTTCTCATGTGGCTTCAGAACAAAAATGTCCATGGCTGTATCCATTTACTTGGTGGTATAATTTTAAAGACTTGCCCTTATACAGAGCAAAACGCTTTCACCCCCTCCCTCCCATCCTGATTATCGGATCGAGTTCTTGTAGGGCTCAAATCAAATAGAAAAGAAATCCTCATCGATGGCGAATAAAAAATTTCCCCCAATTTACTCTTCCATTGCGAAATTCGGTCGTCATTTGTCCGTTTTCGCGAAAATCATCATCTCCTTAATACATCCTGTAGCAGTGTCCTCAAGAAACAGTTTGCCATTTTGCATTTGGATTAGTCAAAAATTAAAAAAGTTACCTCGAGCCAAAGATTAATCAGTGTTTGCCCGCCCCCTATCCCCCAAATTAAACTAGCGACTTGAAATTTGGACTTTTTGCACTTTTTTCGACTTTTTTGACTTTATCGACTTTTTTCGACTTTTTCGACTTTTTTCGACTTTTTTTAACTTTTTCGACTTTTTTCGACTTTTTCGACTTTTTCGACTTTTTCGACTTTATTAGACTTTTTCGACTTTTTCATGCATGGGTCCATGACAATCTTTCGGAAAAAAAATCAAGTCTCGAAGTCACTTTCTTCCCTGTAAAAAACGCGAACAAGGCTCTAGGTGTGTTCTTGCCGAGGCGAAAATCACTAAACTTTCAAATCGCAATATCTCGAGAACCGCTAGACCGATTTGGACGGGTTGAAATTCAGTTTATGCGTTTTCGCGAGCCCTTTATTTTATATCTAGAAGTCGTTTCGATCTGATCGTATCTCAATGTAGTTCGGTTTGTAAGAATTTGAATCAATACATGTTACGTTTGTCAGTGTATCTCAAATTGTTTATCATTCAACGCTGTGACGTATTTCCTCTCAATATTGTGTCTATCCAACATCAAAGGAACCAATCAAGCTTTCGTCTCTTGTTAGATGGTGTACTCTTTGAAAGTAACAATGGCAAATGAAAGTTTAGATCAGGGCCAATCATTTTTGAAACAAAAAAATTCTCAGCATCATGTGGATGGTCGGAACATTTAGGGTAAAGGAAGAGGGAGGGGTAGCTTAATAAACGTTTTGAAGGTTAAAACTGTCCAAATTGCAAATAAATGCGTGATATAGATATACAAGGAAGTTCAATTGGTTTTAACTGTGAATTAATTTATAAAGCGCAAATCAAATACTTCTCATAACATTATAAAGAAAATAAGAAATTAAAGTTAAACAAAAAAATACTGTTAAATAAAACTCATCAATGTCAGTATAGTCGAACTCAATCCTTTACGAGAATGAAAAAACAGCAAAGGATTACCGCCAATAGAACCAATGCTCATGAATCTGGACATTTTTGAGCACTTTAAAGTCGAAAACACGGTACACTGTCCATATACATAAAAATAAAATAATATTTTGGCTATTAGGACCACTGTGCAAAGATTCAATAACCAACTTAGCTGGATATCGTTATAGGGGAGAATGGCGTATAATTATTAATTATGAGTTTAATATGAATTTACATTTTAATTTCTATAACGCATATTAGATTTGAATTACTAATTAAAATTTTGTCTTAAATTAATTTAACTAAACTGTGGGATGTGAGGTTACACTCATAAGGGGCGACAATGGAAGTGTGGTTATAGTTTTTATATTTTCAATTGCAGAAACAAAATTCTCAGATGTGCAGACAGGTTACTTTGGCGGCTTGTAGATGTGCCGACAAGTGGCTTTGTCGGTATTAGCGGCATGTAGATGTGCCGACAAGTGGCTTTGTCGGTATTAGCGACTTGTATAAAGCGGGATCATTTTGTTCTGCAATTAAAGTAGGAAGTAGGAAGTTAGACAAATATTGTCTTCAGTAGTGAGGACTAGGAAAATATTCATACAGTGATACACTGTGCTTGTGTTCGCACTTGATTTTTGATTTAGTGAATAGTAGGTGGTAGGTGATACGTGGCGTTAGTTTATTTCAATTAATATTATTCTTGGCTTCCGTGTATATACATACTTTTTTTTATTTTGAAACATTGTTACAGTGTACTTCTTATTTATATATTTATAAAGAATCGGAACAATCACTAAATGCTATTCCAATGGATTATGTGGTATCAGGTTGTAGTCCCAAAGATTCCTGGTATCAACAAGGGGCCACGAGGTATTGCGCCTTCCGCCCTATTTTTGTGTATTTAACCCCATAGAATTAATTTGGGGACAACTTATAAAAAGAATAAGGTGTCATAACGTGTTTCCCAAATTTGATGGGTTGATAGCAAATTTGATAAAAGAAGAAATTAACAAAATTTCAGCTGATGATTGGCAGAAAAAAATCAAACATGTCATCAAAGAAGAAAATTCTTATATAACGAGTCCGACCAAATTTATTATCAATGTTGATGACAGTAATTCCGATGGTGAGGGTTGAGATAGGGTAGGTAAGCTTAATTAATTTATAATATTTATGACTTTATTCACCGTGTTTTTAATTTTAGAATTAAAATTTGAGACAAAATTTTAATTAGCAACGTTTCTGAATCTCACAAGAGATCAGAAAATGAAGCTATAGGCCAGGTGGAGTGGTCAACCTCTATTCAAATCTAATATGCGTTATAGAAATTAAAATGTAAATTCATATTAAAGAAAGTTAATCAATATAGAAATTTTACGCAAATTACCCCTAACGATCTCCAGTAACTTGGTTATTGAATCTTTGCACAGTGGTCCTAATAGACAAAATATCATTTTATTTTTATGTATATGGACAGTGTACGGTGTTTTCGACATTAAAATACTCAAAAATGTCCAGATCAATCAGTATTTCTTCTATTGGCGGTATCCTTTGCTGTTTTTATAGCGTTTTTTCTTTCTCATAAAGCGGTGGGTTCTACTATACCACAAGTTTATTGCCTTAAAACAAAACTAATGTTTTACAATTATGTTACCCATTTGTTAATGGGTGGTTATCAAAATTCTTCAAACGCTCCTGTTCCCATAAGGAACTTGAGCGACACTTTTCAATTTGTTTGGTTTGGTTTTAAGACTAAGCTACAATAATAATATGTTTTTAATAGTAGTTTTAGTTACACTTTTTTTTAAATTTTTTCAATGATTTTTTCAATTTGATGTTTTTTGACTTCAGTACCCTATGGGCCTGATGATGGCAGTATGCCGAAACTAGTAGCCCCTTAAAATTTAATAATAAACTTGTGGTACTGACATTGATGAGTTTTATTTAATAAAACATTGGCCACATTTGAGGATTATGGATAACTTACTTAGTTTAAAAAAATACTGATCGGGTCAAACTTTTAATGGTATTATAATCGAAAATTATTTTGAAACTAAATCACCATAATGCAAATACAAGAAATTTTGTTGGCGTAAAATCTGGAGGATAGAGAAGTCGTTAATTGTTGTTGGCAGCAGTGCTTTCTTCTTTTTAGTTATGGCCCGTACATGAATATGCTAATTCAACAAGAATATACACGCTTGTAAGCTGTAACAACAAACGGTTCGTGTTCCATGTGTAGATGTAGAAAATTCCGCTAGACATCTTGTCGACTTAAGATGAAATTAGAATACGAGGGGACGTGAAAAAATGTTCATAGTTTATGGTTTGTTGTTTATTTACAATTTTGTGTGATAAATCTATATTTATAAATAAAATGAATCATTGTGCTAAAAACGTGAAAATTGGGAGAATATTTTTTCTAAAAAGCGATGCTTCGATATTCAATTTAACATGGGTTCTATTTAAATTCGTTTCAAGTAACTTTAAGTAACCAAGCAGGTTAGAACTAAGTCATCGCTATTTTTGTCTCTTAGAAGTTCACGATAAATTTTTTTTTGCATAATTTGTGTATTATTATAACTCCACTCGTATATAATATAGTATTAGTTTAGGAAGGGTGTATAAGTAAGTACTAAAAAAAACTAGACTTTGTATAATTCAATACTGTCTAATAGACCAAAAAATGTTTATTTATCTTTTTCACCTCGTAAATAAGTAAAACAACTGAGAGTCGCCCAGAAACAAACTCACACACATGCCACAAACCGCTAGACGGCTTTGACTTTTTGACAGTCGTGCGTGAGGTCTTTCTTGTCTGCGGGATTTAATATACATCCATCCCCATTATGAAATTATCAGTCTAGATGAGAATGGTGTCGTCATATGACATACAGATGGTGAGAATTGGGTTTTTAATGAGTTTTGGGAGATTGCGAATGATATAGGTAAATTTTTTCCAAAGTAAGGTATATCCTACAAATCACGGAGACCCTTAAGGAGAATATCAAATGACCGTTAAACAGTATCTCATTCTATTCTTTCACAATTTACAAAAATTCTTCCGGGCAGAACTATTCAACAGTTCTACTTCTATTTCTCTCATTTTTTTGGTAAAACATCAAGCTAGTTCAAGAGAAAAATCTAAGTGCCAGAAGCCCTCTTCCCTGTGGGAATTTTATTGGAAAGCTACTTTACCGCCCGCTAACTCACTTTATCTCTCGTGGGGTGGTAAAGTGGACCACGGGTTGTAAAGTGGCACTTTACGCCTGCTAAAATTCATAAAATACTCATTACCACCCCTTCGTGCATAATAGTATATTGTGCAACAAATTCAGACAGGTATTAATTTTTTCACGAGTTTAAAAAAATTCACGTGTTGCACACCATACTTTTTCTACAACAACACCTTTTGCTAAAAATAAATTTGTAATTAAGTTTATTTACCATCAATTGCAGGAATGTCACTTATGCCAAACTTGTGTTATATTTTAATTGCTAACATAAAACTATGCAGACAAGCGTGTTTTGGATTGTCGTTGTAGCAATATCTATTATATTACGCGTAAAACTTTCTGAATTTTATACAATAATAAAAGTACATTGAATTTACATTGTCAAGGTGTCTCCATCTATCGCATTCCAATGACTTACATTGACTTACCCATCGAGTCGCCTTATGCCGGTAACTTCATTGTTCATTGTTCATTGTCAAGTTAGTATTGATCATAAGTCGGATATATTTAAGGGAATTGAATATTTCCATTTCCTAAATCTTTCTTGTGTCTTATGACATTAAAAAAGTATTGTCGCAAGTCCATATACCCGAGGAAATTAGTTTGGCAAAGCGTGCTGGGATTCCAGGCGGTTTTTTAAATATTTTTCGACTGACATTTCACGGAATTTGGAAACTGATAATTACAGTTATTTTTTGTTTTCCATTTTTCTTGACACTTTACGTTTAATTTAATTTGGAAGTGCATATTAGGCTCAGAAACCTCACTTCTAAACATTACAAAAAACCGTTAATAAATTATTCTGGCATCAGGTTTAATTTCTGCGATGATCATTACAATCATATCCTCCGGTATTGGATCATTACGGAAAGCTTTTGGGTCTAATTGAGATGAGAACAGGATGAGATGGACTAGACGACAAGCGCGATAGAGTGTTTACAACAGAATGCACTACCCCAATTGAGGGGAAATGTAAAAACGATGACTAATCGCTGATTGAAAGTGAAACAAAGAGAAATCTTGGATATGTGTATCGAGGGGAGAACAGCAAAACATTATTTCTCGACTTTAAAGGCAGAATTATAATGGGAAAATAGTTACAGGTATGCAAACAAATGCATGTACGTTAAAACCAATTGAAAATAGCCAAATAATACTACAGTCAAGTTATCGTGATAGGAAAATAGAAAAAAAAGAACATAAGTATTGTAAGAAATATTTTGGAATACGCTTCAAATATCGATGAATCAATTGAAGAAAACTGAAATATTGTGGAAGAAATACAAAAATGAAAACAACTTAAAAGTTTTTCCATCTCGTAAATTTGATTTTCTATGCAGAATCGGTCAATAAATCATATTTGTTACTATCTGTAAAGATACATAATTGAAATTAAAACAAGTACAAAAAACAAATGTGTTTTTTTAATTTTTAGGGTTAACATAATCATTAATAGTGTTTAATTTCCATTGAAATTAAACAAATATTCATTTGCATTCATAAGAGATAAATGGCAACAACGCCAATGAGAAGCAAACACGTGCGATATTGGCAACAGCGTAACTGAGATAAACGAATTTCAGCTTGACGACTCAAATTTCCGTTTCCTTAAACACCTGCATCCAAATTCCAGCATGTACACGCATTCTTGAACGTAAGCAGGTGGGCGGGACTTAACAAAGGCGAGACTAAACGCTTAGAGGCGCGGATTAGCAAATTATTTAACCAATCTTTTGCTACTCCGCAGTTACAGAAAACTTCGTAATAAAATTAAAATCATTCGTAATGCATCCTAGTACGGCAAATAAAGTGTGGTTTTAACCCTGAACTGGGTCACATCTTCGTTGTCCAAATACAACGTAATTTTACAAATTCTCTGACAAATGCTCTCTGATGCAGTAAACAATATTTTTTAATTTCAAATTCTCAAGTGCTTCTAAGTGCAGCAAAAATACAGTGTAGCTTTGATTGTTCAACTGACTACATCTCCGTTAATGTAACGTAAAAATATTTCGTTTCTTAATTATGACAGACAGTCATGCGTCACTGAAGGCATTGTTAAGTCAGGAAGTAACGTCTAAACTGGTATGGAAATGCATCGAAGAACTGAAAGTCCTGAAAGACCAGAACAGAGTTGAAGTGGCATGGGTGCCTAGACATCAGGCTATCGATGGTAATGAGAAAGCTGACCAACTTGTAAAAGGGGGATCAGGAGAAATACCCGGAACAGAACACGCTGACAAAATGTGTCAGGCAAAAACACGGAAAATCCTACATAGGAAGTCCGTATTTCAAAAGAACTGCTCTTATTTAACAAAAGTAAGCTGAGAGTAATAACAGAACTCATGACTACTGCCAGTAAAAGCGTTCCTAAACAAAATAGGACTGTACACTGGAGACCTTAAGTGGCTTAAGTGCAGGGCTAAGTAACAAGGAACCAGAAACAGTGAAACATGTTCTGTGCGAATGAGAGGTATTGGATCGCAAAAGGCAGGCACTTTTTGGGCAACCAACAGTAGACCCAGAAAGTTTTAAGACACACCCAGCGAAAGAACTGTACAAACTAGTACAGAGTACAAATATACTGGTTTGGGGAGAGTAACAAACTCGGCAGTAATCGCAATAAGCCAGTATGCTTCAGCGATATTGGAATGGACCAGAAAAAGAAAAAAAATGAAGAATCAAGAAAAAATATAAAAAAGACTAGAAAAATTAAAAAGCATTAAATGGGTAAAACCAAAGTCAGTTTAAATTCCCCTGTAAACGGTCTTATGGGTTTCCCTAAAAACTTTTTCATTTGTTATTTTTTATCTTATAGCTGTTGACTTACGCGTGTTTGGAGTTTGATTTATTCGACTCAAAAGCCCAACTGACGAAGCCGAAAGATAGAAACCGGTCTTAAATTCCTTTCGTTTGTTTACTTTTTATCAATTTCATCAAACAAAAAAAATTGTGGCTGAGGTAGACGCTTACCTTTCTATTTTATTTAAAACAACATTAAATATAAAACAAAAATCGATTTAATGCATATTCTGCGATATTTTTAATGTATAAGGTATTAAAAAGTCATAAAGCGAAGCGTTAAAAAAAACAACGAGCAAGATTTCACAAGCCGAACACGTTAAAGAGTAATTAGCACATGTGTAAAGACCCTTTTTTTACAAAACAAACCCCAGTTTCGCCATTAGTTCGCTTGTTTTATTCCAAATACAATGAAAACAAATGTGCCTAGTGCGGGAAAGGTAATTAAAAAATCTTGTAAAGCTAATGTAGGTGAAAATAGATTTTTTTAAATAAACTACTGCAAAATTTTAAATAAACACTACATTTCGGAAAACATACAGTCTTGTAGAAAACTTCAATCGGCATTTTATCAATATTAATTATACAGGGTGTCCCAACTAAAATTTGCCCCCAAATATTTCGAGTTTTATTCGAATTTTGAAAAAATGCCAAAACAGGTCAACTTTAACCTAGAGGTGGCTCAATTTTTTTCAACCCTTTAGCGCCCAGAACCACCGCTTGAAAAATCTTAAATGGCAAGGGTGTTATCCCCGTTCTTTTTTTTATTTTGAATGTCTCTTTTTTGAGAAAACTGCTTAGATTATTGTAAAAGAAAACAACAGTAGTTTAAAAAAAACAATGTTTTTTTAATTTAAATACCTTTGTATGAATTTTTTCCGATTTTTTCTCAGAATGTTTCCTTAATTTGACCCTCAAATGACCTTGATCCTGACCTGATGAGGTCAAGCGGACCTCGGATTCGGATTCAGCGATCCCAAAAAACCCTAGTTACAGTAGTGAAGTTCTTAGCGCAGACAAAAAAAAATTGTGGGGCTGTGTAATCTAAGCAGTTTTTTCAAAAAAGATTCATTCAAAATAAAAAAGGACGGGATTGCATTAGATAATGAAAGCAGCTTCAAAATGATGTGTCACTTAACACCCCTTGCCAGTTAACATTTTTCAAGGGGTGGTTGTGGGCGCTAGAGAGATGAAAAAGAAGTTTGAAACTACTAGGTTAAAATTAAACTGTTTTTGGCATTTTTCCAAATTTGAACAAAACTCGAAATATTTGGGGGCAAATTTTTGGGATACCCTGTATACAGTGTATCGCACACCCCATATTTTCATTACATGAAGGAATATTTGAATTTTTCAGTCATACAGGCTGATGGGTTACATTTTTTAAGACAACTTTGTATTTTTCCACCAGACCAGAACCTGTCAAAAAGCTTTGAAACCCCCAATGCAAGTTGGGAATTGATTACTTTGTAAAGTTGTTAAAACTCACTTTTAAAGCTTCATTTATTAGTTTTACTGATAAATGTTAACACATTTGCGTATCAGTTTAGTTTAGTAATAAAAACCTTTTATAGGTTGTACACGAACCATCGCGATTTGGATAAATGTATTGGAGAATGAGATTTTAAGACACTATTCATCACTGTATACATTTAATTCCTTTTACGTAACACTATAATGCTTACACATACTTCCCCATTCATCTCATATGGGTTTCGTATTCCAGAGAAATCACGCGGAAGTGTCTACACGTAGAACCGTGTGATTAACAGCTCGTTTCGATAAAATCATTTGTCACCGGTTGTTTTTCGGCTTATTTGAAATTTCAATAAATGTTGTCAGGGCTCACACTTCCTCCATTAATCTTGGTAACTTTCAATTAGGTAGATTAGGGAAATTAAATTCCAATGAGAATTAATTCTCACTTTAGTTTACCCATGGAGGAATAATTAAATCCAATAAAAGCTTAGCAGACGTTATATGTCTTTCTGTGTCTTACGTTTCTGCACCTACAGCTACTCCATTTCTTAGCTAATTTATTTTCTCCGCCTTTCAGATGCGTTTGTTTCAAAGAATTCAGGCAATTTTAGTGAGAATTAACAAGGATAACTTACTTCTAGACACTGCTTTCTTTTAATAATATAAAATATGTATTGACTTTTAATTTCTATTCAGGTTTGTTTTGATTGTTCAAGAGTAAATAAAAATAAAACTATTTGCCAGTCATTAAACGAATGTGAAAATGTGTATGAGTATATAAATAGAGCACTTTCCCAAAATTTTTCTACAAAAGAGTAAAAAAAATGTTAAGATAAATTAAAATCTTCATTTAAATTTCAGCCCCTCTTTTAATGTTTCTATCACCACCCAATAAGAATATAAGATTTAATAGTTACTTATTGCGGCGTGGATGTATTTTTAAATAAACATGGTGTGCGCACAAGTCTTGGTATTTATATTTTAGATGCAGCAAAATATTTAATGTTCCCTTTGACACTAATAATGTGAGAAGGCATGTGAGTATTGAAACATGTATGAGAATTTACTTTTACCTGGGATTAATTGCCTTCGATTACAGCTCAGGTCAAGTTGATCTATTTCTCAGCCAGTATTTCTTGACAAAACTTAAAAAACCTTTGAGAATAAACTGAAGATAATTGTGAAGAAAGAAACATGACAACCTTCCCAGAAATATATGCTTTATAGCAAAAAAATAGAAACGGTTTTTTTCTAGAAACTCTTTAAAAGGTTAATTCCAAATTGTCAGAATGAAATGCAGATATTTCGTAAACACGAACAGCTTTCTAAACAAGTACTTTAACTGAAGATTAATTCAAAAATATATTTCAATCTAAGCCAGTAGTATAATAATCAAATAACTAAATTCCTTGGATTTCGATAGAAATAGAGAGGTGTATTTATTTGGATTAAAATTAAAATTAATTCAGACGATATTATAACTACTGATGTCGTAAAATGAGACACATTTTCGAAATTAAAACTCCTCGGGCTATTTGCTTAACATTAATGTATTCATATTAACGTTTCTTATAATCATAGGTATTAAATGCAAATGGAACTGGTAAATAAACACAGCGCTAAATTGCACTTTGCTCGTTTTTGTTCGTTATTTGTATTTATTTCAAGCGAAAGTTTAATGTAAATTACAACTTGTTGTTTATTTTTGTCATGGGATAGTGGTAGATAAATTTTAGCTTTATACTGTTCAAGTATTTAGAAAAAACTCTTGTATTTAATTTGTATACCAAATTATGTACCTGGACAATAAGTTCGTATGATGACATATAGATTGTGTCACTATTGACTAAGCCATGATTTTTAGGACGTACTAACCTTCAAATGACACATGTCAAAATTTCATGACAATCTGACATTTGGTTACCAAGTTACAATGGTTTTAGTGAATATTGAAACAAAGAAAAGCACGAAGTACCTGCAGAATCAGCAAGATTTAAGGACGATCAGCCCATTATTGTCATAGGAACAAACAACACTCACCACTTGTCCATCTCCTACAATTTTCCCATTCATTTGAAGGGGATGACCTCGGAAATTCGACGTTGATAAACAGAAATCTACTATGTCCACTCAGCCACTGTCACTTTCATTAATTTTTTCCCGTATTTATCCAAGTGTCCAGCGTATAAAATGCGTTCAGCTTATTTAAAATTAGTTTGACAGGGTCTGTTGCAGCCCATTCGCAATTTGGTCAATCCTGAGACTCATTTTTTATATTTAATACGCGACCAGCACTCATGCCATATTTAAATCTTTGACGCCATCCACCCCATGTCAGATCCCAATAGTTTTTGCCGATAGCTGACATATTAATAAAACGTTTGCCCGAAGGTTCAATTAGATAACAAATAAAGAGATTTTTGACAGATACAAACAGTGGAATTTATTTGATGATAAAAACAAAAAATTGGAGTACATCCCAGATAGAACATGTCTAGTACAGGCGCATTACGTGTTTAAACCCGTAATAACATATTGATCACTGTCATTTACTTTGAAGCCAAATCAAACATTAATTTTAAAATTAGCAATAAGTAAACACGCACATACTGAGTGTTTGTTTTAATTTAACTGATTAATAATATTGGAAATTGCTAATTTATAGCGATAAATTAAATAACATTGGAATGTAAATATTATTCTATTTTTATCCATATCGCAAAACCTGCCCTCAAAAAGAGGTGAAAGAGATTTTGGTTATTTAAAATTAAAACTAAATATGGTAATAAAATGTGATGCAATTTGCCGCAATAACATAATATAAAAGGGCTGCGATTTATTAGTAATTCAAGGAAAGTCGTCTTAAATGGTGTTTTATTTAAAAGCTTCATTTTCCTAGGTCCTTGTTATTTGACGCCAGCATTCCGCTTTGCCTGATTTCATAAAAAAAACTCCATATAACAGTACCACTTATATAGAAATTTTTGCAGTTCTCTACAAACAATGAATATAACACCCATACAACCATTTTCTTAAGCTCATAACACTCCCTTATTGTATATATTACATACATCGGTTGAGGCTCGCCGACAATGTAAAGAAGAAGCAAAGAGTGAATAATGGCCATTAATTCTAATTGTATTCGTTGTTTACTTTCCGCAGTGGCTACGTTTACGAAACCGGATAAAAATGAACCAGAACGGCGTATTGATAAAGATCAATGAGTAGGAAACATGTGGTTATTCACGCAAAAAAATGTTTTTATTTATTAAAATGGTTATTTGTGCATCGAGTGTGCGCAATGCCACTTTGGTAGTCGAGAAAGACGTGTATCAGTTAAAAATAAAACACATTCTACATTCTATAAACGATTTAGAAGACACAGACACTCAGATTGGAGTAAAGAAATGTCCGATGTCTTAAATTCCTTACACCCTCAGAAAAATACGAGTTTGGAAGTTAATCTGTTTTCCACTAATATGTGACAAAATCAGACTTCTTAATTGGGTCTACTATTGCCTTTGTTATTGACACCATGTAGGTGTGTAGATAGTCCGTTTGAAGAGCTTTTGTTCGTGTTTTATCATCCTCCTTCATTGTATTTTCCTCTCACCCATAAGTACAGTTTTCCTGATTTTGATGGTTATGTGAGTTTGACAACTTTACACAAGAACGATTTACCAACTTGCATTGGTTTTGCAAACCTTTCTTTCATGACGGGACTAATTTCACTGCACTCACAATCTTGGCAACTTCTTGTATTCTGAATCATTTACTATAGTTTCAAGGTACTTATTCAGTTATACAATATTGCAAATAATTATTGAACAGTTCTGTTTGTTTTATATAATATTTCACCTATAACCAAACGTAAAGCCAATTGTAATTCTAACGATCATGTAGTGCAAGTTTTACACAGATTTCGCATTTAAGATTTAGTCGAACGTTGCTGCACAAAAAAGATCCGGAATATGTAGCCACTGCCTTTATGTAATAGTACTCCTCGCTTATTTTTTAATTACAGTTACGAACTGAATATAAAATAGCTTTTTGCGATGACATGATAAATATGCAAATTACACAGATCGCTGTGTGCTCTTGTTACATATGCAACTACTTGACGTACCAATGAAAATTAGGCCCATTATAAATCAGATTCGGAAAGAAAAAATTTGTGTCAGAGTTTATTTTTCAATTAATTAAATGAGAAGACGAAGAATGGAAAAAATACTTTTATACAGGGTGTTTCATAGTTAAACCGACATACGTTAACTGTAAATAGAGGGAACTTAGGCAATTCCAAATAACCTTGGTTAATTGGTCTAACGCCTTTAATAACCGAGATACGGGGTGTTTTATCCATTTCGGCCAATATTTTGATAAGCCGTAACTTTAGAACCACCCTGTAGATTTCTCTCATACTTGGTACAGGCATAGTGTGTTAATAGCCCAATCCTTTAGTGTAAGAATATAATTAAAATCCAGATCCGGATTAAGAAGAATTTATAAAATTTGAAAATCCCCAAAACAACACCCTGTATATCAGATTTTTTAAAATTGGGACGGATATTTGAAAAGAACGGAAAAAATGAGTTAAAGTGAAAAATTTTTTTAAGTGCACATCCCATTCTACTACTGGAGTTTTAACGTCAAATTACATCAAATGCATTTTTTTCATTTTCACAAGCAGTAACAGATTTCTTTCATATTTGGTACAGGTATCATTTTTTAGTAGCCCAATCGTATAATGTAAGGACTATACTACAGCTAAAATCCAGATACGGATTAAGAAAAATTTGTAAAATTTGAAAATCCCCAACGCAACACGCTGTACATCAAATATTTTTTAAATTGGATCAGACATTCGAAACGAATGGAAAAAAGTGAGATATTCTGACATATTTTTATAAATGCACATCTCGTTCTACATATTACTAAACTTTTAAAGTAAATTCAATTAATGCAATACATATTGTCGTTTTCATTAGCCGTAACTTTGAAAACACCCTGTAGATTTATTTCATATTTGGTACAGGTAGATTGTTTAAATAGCCCAATCATACAATACAAGAATAAAGTTAAAATTCAGATCCGGATTTAGAAAAATTTGTAAAAGTTGATAATCTCTAAAATAGCACCCTGTATATCAGATTTTTTAAAATGTAATCGGATAACTATTTGAAAAAAGAAAAAAGATGTGTTATTGCCGAAGCTTACTTGATAGTTTAATAAGTTTTGTATCCGATATTAATCCGAAAAATTAAATCTGTATTTTTTGTTTGTAAAACGATCTTGTGCACTTATAAAAATATTTTAGTATAACACATCTTTTGTCTTTATTTTTTCTTTTTTTAAATTAAAAAAATCTGATATACAGGATGCTATTTTAGAGATTACCAACTTTTACAAATTTTTCTTCTGGATTTTAATTTTAGTTCTTGTATTGTACGTTTGGGCTATTTAAACAATCTAACTGTACCAAATATTAAAGAAATGTACAGAGTGTTTCCAGAGTTATGGCTTATGAAAGTGACAATATATATTGCATTAATTGAATTTACTTTAAAAGTTTAGTAATATGTAGAACGAGATGTGCATTTATAAAAATATGTCAGAACATCTCAGTTTTTCCATTCGTTTCGAATATCCGATATACAGCGTGTTGCGTTGGGGATTTTCAAATTTTATAAATTTTTCTTAATCCGTATCGGGATTTTAACTGTAGTATAGTCCTTGCACTATACGCTTGGGCTACTAAAAATGATACCTGTACCAAATATGAAAGAAGTCTACCGGGTATTTCGAAAGTTACTACTTGTTAAAATGAAAAAAATGCATTTGATGTAATTTGACGTTAAAACTGCAGTAGTTTCAAATATCCATCCAAATTTTAAAAAATCTGATATACAAGGTGTTGTTTTGGGGATTTTCAAATTTGGGAAATTCTTCTTAATCCGGATCTGGATTTTAATTGTAGTTCTTACACTATAGGATTGGGCTATTAACACACTATGTCTGTACCAAGTATGAGAGAAATCTACAGGGTGGTTGTAAAGTTACGGCTTATCAAAATATTGGCCGAAATGGATGAAACACCCCGTATCTCGGTTATTAAAGGCGTTAGACCGATTAACCACGGTTATTTGGAATCACCTAAGTTCCCTCTATTTACAGTTAACGTATGTCGGTTTAACTATGAAACACCCTGTATAAACGGTCAATGAAGATGAATATCCAACCAATAGGATGACTGGGGTTCACGTGTACTCAGACTTTCAGTGATGTTGCTTTCGAAGACACAGAGGATGCTGTAAACGCAATAAATTTGCTATAATTGTTCTGAAAAACTCATATATTAACTGCTAATATTAACTCATTTAACAACTTTCTATTATAACATAAAAATAAAAACATTGAAAGACGAAACGATTGCAAAATTGCAATATCTCCATACGCAGCTACTTTCGTTCGAATTGCTGATCTCAGTCGTAAACCAGTCGCTTCTATTGACCCATTAACTTCAAAAATATCGGAATTGGAATGTGTCATTCTTCGAAACGAAGAGATAAAAGAGAATATTGGCGTACGAGCCCACGTTATGTCACAGTTAAGAGATACTTCCCGCTGAGATTTTTCCATCAGTTCATAGAAGAGGATTACTTTTAGAAAATGACATGTTTATACAAAAGGATATATTACTACATTAGTTTAGTTTTTGTAATGTTGTTTGTGTTATTTATACTATCTGTCATTGATGATACCAAAATAACACGAAAATTATAGCAACGGAGAAAGTGTTTTGGGTTGCGAATTTTACCTAAATCTGTTTATAATAGTATATTGTGCAACAAATTTAAAGAATAAGAATCTTCTAAGTTTTCGTATGCCAATTCATACTTTTTTCCTGAAATTACCGGCAACAAATCTAACGTTACTTTTGTAGCTTTTTCCAATATCTCTGGCGGACTCCCAACAAACAAAACAAACTGCTGGCCTTGTGGTGTAAGTGAGGGGAAACTGACTTTTGATACAAAATTGTTGCTGTTACACATTCATGATGGGCCAACATACGCAAATTAACGGTGGCCCACTACGGGCAAACCGGCAGTTACCCACACTATTCTACAATCCTACGAACAGTGTTGTCGTACTTATTATTATTTTTTACACATCCCAAAAGTGAATTAAACTACATACAACAGGATACGTTATTCTTCACTTTTTTTTCACAGGTTTGGAAACTGCACAAGGTCAATATCTGGACAATTTTACGGGTTTAACCCAACTAAAAATAGTCAAAAACTCATTTCCGCATTTTTTGAAGACACTTATAAGATTTTTTTGTAATTTTATTAAAAATTTATTTTGCAAATATTCTATTCTCAGGCTATAAATTGCTGTGGTTAGAAGCATGAAATTTGGGGGGTAGTTCCCAATTGTCACGTCAAATTAAACCATCTATATTGAAGCTAAAATTCAAACTGCTCTCACTAAGAGGAGAAGAGAAAATTGTAATCTCGTAAGTCAATAAATCCATAGCAATATTTTTATAATTTGTAGTAATTCTACATCATATTTTAAATTAATAATTAATAAACTAATTAAATATTTATTTATCTATCGTTGATTTTTTCTGTAATATGCATCCAATGTCATGTTTTCGTATTGCATTATTATTAAATTTACAGTATTTTCATTGACTACGGCATAAAATATCAACGCGATGAAATGAATTTATTCCTCATGTATATTTAATTTCCAATCAACCGCCTATCACAGAAAACCAAAGTATGAAAATAAACATGTGCGTCCTGAAGTTTCAGTTCTGTTTTGATTTCTTTATGAAGCTCCTAAACAAATATTTTGTAAGCAGTTTAAATACGAGGATGGTGTTGTTTAAACACTTCACAAGATACAATTATAAAACATAATTAGTTTATGTAAACAAATTGCAGTATTTCCTTTATTTGAAACTGTTTAAAATCACGTAAGCAGACGAGTGAAGAATTTAATTTATTTGATTCGACATTCTGAGACGGTTTCTGCCATTCGGCTTCGTCAGTTAGGCTTTCGTATCCAATAAATCAAATTTCAAACACATAGCTATATTCGCTAGAAGATAAAATTCGCAAATGTGCTACCATCTATCAGTATACCCAACTTGCACTTGCAAACTCAATTTGAGTTGGGGGTTATTTGACCGATTCATGTTTTTGACTTTGCGGTTAATTTTTTACTTTTTCTGGCACATCTTATCGTTTTATTCTACACTGTAAATAGTAATTTATGTATCAAGTGAATTATAAGGGCCTTAATTCCAGAAGACAAAGTTTGCGACCCGAGGGCCTCTGGCCCGAGGGACTGCAATTGCCTGAGGTAATTAAGGCTCATTAATTTCCAAGGTATATAGATTTCTGATCGATTTTAATAAAATAAGCAGCAATGACATTCACTAAATATAACGAAATACTGACAGCAATATTCAACAAACGTCAAAATATCCTAACAACGGGAATTAAGCCTGACAACGGGAAATTAAGGCACCTCTAATATCCCAAGGGAGTTATGACCCTGTTTATTGATAGCGTAACCATAATGATATAAGCTTATAATAGCCCGGTCAGGAATAAAAATAATTAGTGATTTTACGTTAAATTACGGTTGTAACATATTTAAACCGTAATTTAATGTAATTTTACTACATCAATTGTATTTATTTCTTTATTTATTGCCGAAAAAATACATATATGTAATTTTTCGTCAAGTTTATGTAAAAATAAATACAATTGATGTAGTAAAATTATTACCATATAATTCCAAAGAGCACTAACAGAGAGATTTTTCAAAATCTTGGATTTCTTCTAGTATTGAAAATGGAAAACAACAAAAACACCAATGAATCTTAAGGGTTTTTAGACAGGATTTATTTACACACAAGGTTTTTGGTCACTTCTATTAATTACCATACTTTATAGAAAAAAATAATGTCGTAATCAAATCAATCTTACCTTTAGTACGTTTTTTTTATTATAAATCACAACCACACTATTCTTGGTGTTTAAACAACTATTGCTTACTTTAAGCGCCCCTAGATGCACGATGATTTCTTGTTTCGGGCGTCGCGTTTAGTGCGGAAATCAAAAACTACCTGTAACCCTCTCGTTTCGGGCGGATTAAATATTATGGAATTTATTCCTCTCGTTTCGCGCATAGATAAATAATCCGATTAGGGTAGGTAATTACCTACTTAGAAGATTTTATCAAATTCTGGTAACTTCCCATAATCTTCAGGTTAAAAATACTTTTAAGTATCTTTTAGGCTAATTACATTTGGTAGAAGTATGGCATCATCGTCTTAACAACCGTGTTGGAAAAGCGCATCCAAATATTTATGAACTACTTAAAATACTTACTGGTGAAATAAGGTACTACGATATTATTGTAAAACAAACTGAGCTGAATATGAACACTGCGAAGCGTGCAAAAAAGTACAGTGACTTAGATTGTCGTATAAATAAGGGTGTAGACGATTTGGTACAAAATAAAGTAAGCTTAGGCGAAACTTTAAGAAAATTAATGTTTATAATAAAATTTGAATAAGCTGTAAATACTGGAAGGATTTGTATTATTTTTCTAGAATTACTACTATTATTTGTATCCCAAATGTAAATTTTAAGAAATAAGAAATATCTACTGCATATAAGATTATTAGTTGTTATATATAAAAATAGATCATATAAGTACCAACCACCAACCAGGTTTGGAGGTAGGTAGATAAGTCCCTACATAATTATTTACTTTCCGACGTTCAGTTTAAAGCGCACGAAATAAGAAGGTATTGCAAATAGATTTTATTGCATCTAGGGGGTACGCCCGAAACGAGAAGGTTTTATGATCCCGCACGAAACGCGACGCCCGAAACACGAATAAACCAGAGAAAAATCAATTACATTGATTAAAAAATGGAGAAGCGTAACCTGAGTCTGCATTTGCGTTACCGAAAAGAATGAAAAAATGGCCGCAAGCTAGTGGTACATGCTGAACTGACGTTACTTAATTTCCTCGCTCATTGGCTGAGCTTTCGGAAAACGAAATATGGAAATGGTAAAATTAACAGATTTACCGAAAAATTACGTGTAATATTCCACAATTATTAATTTAATAGGATATTTAAGTAAAATACACTATTTTATTAAAATATCGTTAAATACAACGTATTTTATTTTATAACGTAAAAATACATTAAAAATGATGTTTTTTTTAGACAAGTTTATTTTTTACAGTGTGGTACATAAATAGTAATACTGTCTTTGGAGTATATTTTTGTCAAAAACAAAATGATCGTGACAGCGACTTTAAAATTTGATGTAATTTCTAACGCTTTTCCATCGGTTTCACGAAATTTTCCTAAATTTTTGTAATATTTTTCAATATTTTTTCTAAAATTGCGGCTTTAAATTTTTACCATTTTTAATGTTGAATTTAAATTTTTTTGTGATAAATTTTAAAAAATACTATTTTTTAAATTCACAATTCCATATGTATGTATATACCTACCCATAAAAATGTTATTTTGGCTTCGATTTTAGGATTTCTGTTAATTTTTCAGTCATTTTCATAATTTTTGTTTATTTTTTCACACTTTTTCCCCTTTTTCTCTAATTTTTTTTTCTTCATTAATTTCGATATTGCCAATCGATTATTCATCTAAAAATACCCGTTGTTTAAATTTTTGTTTTCTTAAAAAAAAATCTGCTTAATATATATCTTTTTTAAATAATCAATTGCCCAAGTATTTTTGCAAAAATATAAATTTTGGCTTCATTTTAGGATTACACGTAATTTTTAAAACATTTTTTTTTTCGTTTTACACATTTGTCTGGGGATTAATTGTTTTTGTAAAAAAAGTCATGCCAGTCCTAAAAAAGGACATATTAGTACATTATCTAACTGGCTGAGAAATCTCTTACTATAGCCGAGCTCAGAGTTTGCAGCCGAGGCTGCGTAACTAAAAATGTTTCTTATTTTCTTTATTGACAGAATCAACGAAATTATATGTACAATTTGTTACTCTTTTTCTGGATGCGACATTTTTCAATCAGGACTTCTGTAATAAGAGAACTTTTTCAATTCAATTCAACAAACTTGCTAATAAGGTTATGACACCTTGACAATGTAAATTAAATGGACTTTCATTATTGTAGATGGAGTATAAAATTCAGAAATTTTTACGCGTGATATAAAAGATTCCTTCTCAATAAATCTATATGTAATGTAATGTTCATATTTTGAAACGCTTGAAAAAAAAAGTATATTATTAACGGTTGTATTATTTATTGTACCGCGGTGTCCACAGAAAAAAGTTGGATAAAACAACACAAAAAACTATTTTTCAAATCCCTTCGCCAAAATGGTGGACATTAGATGAGAGTAATAACGAACCACAGCGTTTTTCCCACATTCCTAATTTGACAGCAGCTATTCTGTGACATATAGTAAAATTATAACTTTTAAAATGACGTTTATTTGAATATTTATTATTATTATTTTTAAATTTTCGTTAGCAAATTATGATTGTAAATCACATTGATGCATCTGTAATTAACATCTTTTTTTTTAATTTTCATACTATAATAGTTCTTAGAAGATCGATACAATGCTTCATTTAGTTTTGACTGACAACACGTAACGTTGTAACAGTTGAATTCTAAACATCCATGAGGTATTTGATTATATCAAATTTACGCCTAAATTGATGGCTGTCAAAGGATTATTACATAAAAATAACGGTATAAATAAGGTGAGGATTTTATAATAGGCTCTTTGAAATGAATCTTTTATTTAATATTTTGGCAGTTTTATTATAATAAGTACTTCAATCTTTAATTTAGTTGACACTGGGTTTCAGCAGAATTGTTATAAGTAATAATATTAAATAATAAATAACAAGGACACTAATACGTTTTGTAAATTTGGAATTTTTACGCGAAGTCTACGGTTAATCGAGCTATAGGAGTTCGAAGCATGATCCAAATCGGTACCCCCTGTCAATATGCACAAAATATGTAAAAATTACAATATTCATCTATTTTTGACACCTGGAACTTTCTGAAAAAGAGCTTTTAAAGTATTTGTTTTGAACGAATTATAATAAAGGCTCATTTGTTGCCAAACTACTAATTTTAACATAATAAATTTTAGTTCCACTAACTGCCATCAGCTAAGACGAGATACTGCGCCAAAAAGGCGTTAAGAGTTGAAGATAATCTTTATTTCAATAGTGGAGCAACAACGATGTGACATAGTCGATAGATCCCTTAGCACGATAAGCAACCGTAAAACAGTAGCGATAATTAATAGAAATAATTGTAGAGGCACACTATGCAATGAAAATTAGGGATATATCTATAAAAAAATATGAGAAATCTACAGTTATTTATATTTAATGATATAAAACCGTTTTAGATATTAAAAAGTCACTTTAATTGACAATTTAGAAACACGTAGATCTTAAAATTTTGAGATACTTATCTCCAAAAAAAACTAGCACTCACCTTTTCATTTTTTCGTTCTATATTTGTGCATGAAAAATGGCTCACCTAGAAAAAAGGAAACAATATTAGAGTTACTATTTATTATATTATTTAAATTTGTTTAAAATTTAAATTCGTTCGCCTGCTTAGGACTTTTTTCTGTTATAGTTGACTATTAATTTATATGCCTTTATGAATGAATTATAAAACCATTGCCATAAACCGAACAAATTGTAATGACATTATTAATAAATTAATAATTAGTCATTCACTATGCGTCTACTTTAAAATTCAATGTCATTTTAAACTTCAAAATTTTCATATTTTGGACCCCATTTTAAATGAGTTCCCGAAGTGGTACGGAGGGGCACATCAAACCTTAAGCTTACTTTTTGATGCTCTATCAAAATCTGAAGTCAGAATTTTAAAATTCACAAAGACAAAGAATCAACACATATACATACATACACACATACATACAAACACACATACATATGCACATATCGAATTCAGATACCGAACAATTTGTTCGGTGAAAATGACAATACCATCATTAAATCTAATTAAAGAAAGTAAGAAAAACGAACTAGCAGCAGTGACTCGTCTTTTAATTTCTTTATTTCTCTGACTATAAGTGGTTATTTGCGCTTTAAAATTACACGTTTTGTAGCACAACAACTCAATAGCTGTTTAAACTTTTCCTATGTTTTATACGAAATTCCAACACGCTATCGGCTTTTTTCAAATGAACATGTATTTATTGAAAAATAAACAAGAAAGCTTCCAAGAAATCTATATTTAGTCATTCAATGTCTCTATTTATCTTTGAATAGATAATTGAGTGATTTCGTTATTTCTTATTATTTGAGATTTAATTTTGACATTTTTGGTGTCGTTAAAAATAAATACAAATTTTGTAATTTTATTCTGAATAAAACACAGGCACATTAAATTATAATTATCCTCGGCACAGATTAACTGAAAAGCTGCCTACATATGCATGCATAACTTTTTACAAGAAACTTCCAATGAATCTAAAAAAGTAAAATAATCTTAAAATTTACAGAAGTGGTCTATTAGGCTTGTTATTAATAGAGATCGAACCTTATAGCATCTCAGAGTTCCTGAACTACCCAGTCTAATTGCTATATTTATTTATTTTCATTTTAATTTTGTCATTTATATATGTGTACTTTTAATCATTATTTTATATGTTTCTACTACATTTTTACATTTTACATTTGAACTATTTACATTTTGACTACAATTCATTGTAGAGTAGTGCATTTCTTTGATTGTATCAACTGTGAATTTATGAATAAAGAAATTGATTGATTGAAACGAGTGGTGCAGTCAAAGTCTACAAAAAAAACCGTAAGAAGTAACAGAAAATAAAGTTGGAAGGAAAAAAACTTCATCTCCCTTATAAATAAATTCGTAAATGCTTGTTAGCATTTTAGGAAAATAGCAGACATGGCTTATGTACTATATATGAAATCCTAATCCTTCCTTGCCGTATTCAGATTACGAATAAATAATGACTCGTATAAATATTTATAATTATTATGGTCGGTGTTTCTAAGACGTACCGTTTTCAATGATGTAACTTTCAGTTTGTTCTGTCTTCAAGAATGATTTATAGACGGTTTCACTTTACCCATGCCCAAGCAATATTTTTTTATATTAAACATTAAAATGAATATGTTGAAGTCTAAAGTGAATCGAATTGGTTTAAAACGGATCATAACTCTTGAAACAGTTGATAGGAATTAGAGATTCACGATTCATTATATCAAACATTTTGAAAAAGTTTGATTTCATCAAATTTCCGAATTGTATATCAAATGCAATCAAATTCTTATATAAAAAAATTGATTTTTCAAGTCAAATCAAACTAGTTTTAGCAAACGAGTAAGGAATTTAATTTATCAGATTCGACATCCTAAGACCGGTTTCTGCCTATCGGCTTCGTCAGTTAGGCTTTTCGAATCCAATAAATTAAATTCCAAACTCGCACAAGTCAATAGCTATATCCGCTATAAAATAAAATTCTTAGACGTGCTACCATCTATGGTTACTTTGTATTAATCCCTTAAAGGGATACGAAGAAGAGAGTGACATCTTGACTAGAATCAGTCAAATAAAAACTTTGCAACATACAATGCAAATAGAATGTATGCACCACCCAATACATCTGGAATCGTTGCTTTGTAACTCTCTTCTAATCATAGATGGTAGCACATCTAAGAAACTAGTTTTAGTTTTAGTCTGGAATCTAAGTAGTCGATCTTTTAAGTAAAAATCCAATAAGGTTTATTTAATTTATCAAATTCATAATTTTCAGAAACATTGTCCCACAATGTTGGCATGTTACCATGTACATACATCCCAACCTTCTTTATCGGGTTTTTATTAGTGAATAGTCAGAAATGCTTTTTAATATTTGTTTGACATATTTCCCCAAATTCCAAATAAATATATTAACCAGGTTGTTACTGAAAATTCTACCAAAAAATCAGTTCGGAGTGGGTGAACCCCAAAGTTGTAATCTTTAAGTTTTTCGGCCCATATACTAATATTTCTTTCCGAGCCAGCATACGGGCAAAGTCAAATTACCATTGAAAGTACGTTTTCCGGATATCTGTTAAGCGTAAACCACTTGGCGTAATGATAATCCAGTGATAAAGCCATTAAATTTTCATATTTAACGCATTCTTGGGACTGAAAATGCCTTCACATCTCCACTATTTCAAGTTATCTGACAAATGGAATATAAAATAATCGGACATCCCATTAATGAAGGCTATTAGGACCAAAGGGATATCCTTGAGGTGCGCTATTCCCCTTAATTAATTTGTCGAAATACGGATTATCTTAATTAAGTGCGTAGGATTTAAATTAATTTTACAAGGTATGTAAATCAATTTTAATAATTATGAAAGTGCGTTGGTTTGTCTGTCAGTAGATCCAGTCATTTAAAAAATTGTAGGGATCGAACTAGTGGAGATGCGAACTAGAAATTATTTTCTCCACGGCCACTACTGAATGTAGTTATTCTGAAACCACTTATAATAACAGAAAAGAAACATTCTCGCTCTTGAGATTGAAAGAAAATTCTGAAACTTTTGTCTCTTATGTATTTTATATGTATTACATTCTATCTCTAGAACTAGAATCTGTATTCCGTGATTGTTTACAAAAATAAGGTTTGCCATGAATGTCAAATTAACTGTCAGTATTAGTTGACGTGGTCTTAATATTGGTATTCCGTGATTGTTTACAAAAATAAGGTTTGCCATGAATGTCAAATTAACTGTCAGTATTAGTTGACGTGGTCTTAATATTGGTTTGTAAAAACTTTTAATTTATTAAAAAGGAGAAGAAAATCAAACGATTCAGATGTAGAATTTGAAAATACTCCTCCAGAAATAAAAAAATTGCCGATAATATAACTCAAAATTTTCTACCGCAAAAATCCAAGCTTGAATATAAAAATACTACACAATGTTGAGAGATTGAGATTTCATTTTACTATATTTAATTTCTACTTTCTGTGTCCGTGGAGAAAGTACAGTCTGTTACTCTGTTGGAATGAAAATCCGACACTCGTGGTTCCTCAACTCGTGTCGAATTCTCATTCCAACCTTGTTACAGGATACTATACAATCGACAGAGTAGGGAATATTTTTATAAAACAAAAAGTCACAATAACCTGATACAAAAAATACAGAAGCTCGTCAAGATCAAAGTATGGCGTATCGTTAAGGTGACATTTATGGAGATTAAAACTAGCAGCCACTTTTTAGTTTATAATACAAGGATGAGAAGTGTGAAGAATTATTAAAATAAATAGCAAAATAGCATGTACAACTTATGAACACAAAGTTTTGAGTTATGATAAACTAAACCAGTGTTATTAGAACTTTTTCATTGAATTTGAGGATTGGGAATATCTGATCGGTTCTGTCAGTGAAATATACACTACACCGACAAGCAACAGAACAAACAAACAAGTGTAAGAAATGTAACATAACATAGCCTACAAATGTAACTTAGTTTTGTTTGAAAACAAAAATCATAGCTTAATTTGTTTATCTTTACTTGTCTAAATTTCTTTGTTTTATATTTTTTAAAGGCCTTTTTAACTTTGTAAAATATATTATTTAGTATTTGGTACATTTGAATTTTTACGTGGGATCAATTATTCGTATTCCTAGGGATGAAGAGTTGTGTAGGCAGGATGCTGGACTTAAATAATTCAGAAAACAGGAATCGGTCATTCAGGAAAAAAAACCATTGGTTTTTACATCGCGAAAATGAATTGTAAATTCTCAGAAACCACAAAAACTAAGTTGAATTATCCAGTTCTTATTAATTCACACTTATTTACAGGTAAAGTCTGGAATTTTCTAATTGTCACTTTTTTCAATTGTTTTTTATTTTCGGAACGATATGCACTGTTCGATGGTTTAAATGAAAAGAGCCTCGAAAATTCTGTGAAATTAGTTTTATTAAACCTAAAAGTCACAGCACTCTTGTTTTAAAAATCTCAAATTTCTTGAATTCTTACATCAAATAATAAAAATTAATTATTTTTAAACCTAAATTTAACTATTACATTTTGTAATACAATTAAAAAGACAATTTTTGCTATAACGTTCTACTTATTTCGATTACTCTTTACTTTATATTTATGATTAGAAATTTTTGTGCTTTTTAAATATTCAAATTATTTAGTTATTGAGTCTCATTATTTTGATTTATAATGATTCTTTTATGTTAAATTGATTTTCCTAAAGGTTTTGAGAGATATTATATTAGACAATACAATACAAAAATATTTCTCTTGAATTGTTAGAAGAAAGAAAAATGGGTAAAATAAAACCACCGAGTAAATAAAACTTTAAGCGACATTCTGTATACGAAAAGTATTCGTAGCCTTTTTAGTTTTGTGAAAAAGTCCGTTACTGCTGCACCAGATCACACTTGGATATTGGATTTGTAAATATTGGCTTTTCTAAAAGACATTTTTCACTTTGGCACCCTCCTAGGTATTATTCAATTGAGATTGGCTTAGAAAGTTTCTCCATTTTTCTTTTAAGCTCGGTTCTATTACTTGATTATTCTTTTATTAGTTTTAAAAAAGTTGATGCACCTGTTAAAGATAAATTACATTCAGTAAAAACGACAAAAATGTCTTTGCATACATTAAATAAAGTTGAGTAAATTGAAATACCAGGAAAATCAATTTAATTATATGTATTCAGGATAACTCGATGGTTGTTTGTGAGGTTTAATATTAATATTAATAATAATAATATTCGTCCCCCAATTCACTCCCTTACGAGTGAACTACACAATCATATTAATTTACTAGTTTGTCAGTCTTCTTTATTTTTGCGTTGTTTTAGCGTACATGATTTTTTACGTTCAATCAATTGTATTTTTAGTTGTCTAACAATTGTTTCATATCGGTGTAGCCCTGAGGAAGGCCGAATCTTCTTCTTCTTGTCCCATGTGCACGTAGGGGACCCTTATCCATTATAAAATGACAAGTGTGTTGTTTACAGCGTGGCGAAATGTAGACCCCGCATCTGGTATTCCGCACCAATCTCTGATATTCCGAAGCCAAGAATGCTGCTTACGTCCCTGTCCGCGTTTCCCTTCAATTTTGCCCGGGAGAATGAGTTTTGAGATAGAATACCGGTCAACCCTTAGTATGTGGCCTAAATAAGACGTTTTTCGTTGTTTTACGATATCTAGGAGTTTACTCTCTACTCCAGCTCTCAGCAAAACATCGTTGTTTGACAAATGCTCGGTCCAGGAGATTCTATTCGGTTCAGTGTTCTGACCTTAAGCAACCATGTTTCTATACCGTACAACAAGATGGGCCATACATAGTACTTGATTACTCTTAGTCGAAGATCAACCGGTAGAGTTCGCTGGAGGAGTATGTTTTTCATCCTTAAATACGTGGCTTTTGCAATTCCGATACGCGTTTTTACCTCTTCATCACAATCCCATTTCCCGTTGAGAGTTGCTCCCAGGTATTTGAATTTGGATACTCTTTTCTTTCAATTGCTTCGCCATTGATTGTAAGGTTGATGTTACCTAGCTAGAATTGCGGTATCATCTGCGTATCTAGTGCTGTTGGTGGGTTTGTCGTTTACTTTTATTCCAGTAGCCACATTGTCCAGAGCTAGTTGGAAGATCTTTCAGCAGACTGTCCCCAATAGAGTTGTTTTATTATTCTAATATCTTTATCATCAATTCCTATTTCATGCAGTCTGCTAAGTAATATTATAGGTCATGTTTTACATTGTCAAACGCCTTTTGGTAATCTATGAAACAGATTAACACATTCTGGAGTATAAGTCTGTAGTCTTCGCAGCTATTCGGGTTTGCTTTTACTTTCCCGGCTCCTCGCAAAGGGAAAGTATTGTGAACGCTCTAAGAAAAAAATAGAGATAACGACGGATATATCCATTTTGAGGTCCCCTAAGACGATTAAAACGAGTTCCAGATGGAAGTCTGTCCGCCTGTCTATGCGTGTCTGTATTCTTCCACGATAGCGTCCGCACGCTTAATCCGATTGAGCTGAAATTTGGTATATGCGTTTTGGGTGATCGGGGATTGAACCCATTAGTTTTGAGTTGAAATCGTCCCACCAGGGAGCGCAGGAGCCCTGCGTACATCGCAAAAAATATAAGACTTAAAGTTTTTATTTGATATTAAACCTAACCTAAAAATTTTTTTTTTAACAAAAACATCGCAACGTCCAAACGCTTGATCCGATTGAGCTGAAATTTGGTATGTGGGTATCCGCGGAATGAATCCGTTTGTTTTTGGTTGAAATCGCTCCACCAGGGGGCGCAGTAGCCCTATGTACATTTCCAAAAAAAATAAGAGACGTAAAGTTTTATTTGGTATTTAGGTGCCTTATTGGCTTGTAAATACGTCCTGAAGTTTTCACTCCTTAATTTTAAAACTAAGAAATGGAAAAAAAATTTGAAATTTAAAATCCAAATGACATTTGACAAGAAGTAAAGAAAAAGTAAACAAAATTCCAACCCTAAAAAATTGTTTTACTTTTTTTTGACATGTGAAATATTTCAAATGTCATTTTTACTTTAAAAAAAACCGAAACAATTTTTTTTTGGGATACCAAATATCATTTGATTTGGACTTATCAAAAATTATAACTGTCGGGAAAGTCTTGTGGCGACATAACAAATTTTTGTATTGCAACGAATGTGGATTTGAGCCAGTCTTTAGGTGAGAGAGATATGTTAGCTGTTTTACGCTGGTGCATTTTAGGACTTCAGCATATACGTTGACAGGTCCGGGACTTTTTCCGTTTTTTGTAGAATTTACTGCTTTGATGACCTCCGAATCCAAGATTTCCGGCCCACTTAGTTGTTGCTGGTAATTAGTATCGTTATCCGCTCGTGCTTCTTCAAAAAGGCTCTCTCCATAGCTCTTCCAAATCTCCTGCAGCCGATCCTTATCCAGGACAAGCTTTCCATTGCCATCTTTAAGAGAAGGCAGTTGTGAATGTTTGTTATATCCTGAAATTTCTTTGACCTTTTTGTGAAAGTTGAATGAATCGTGCAGATCGAGCACTCTTTCAGCTTCCTCACATTCCCTAAGAATCCATGTTCTTTGGCTTTTCTTATTTTGGTTTTAATAGTTTCATCTATGGCTTTGCATTTTGTTTTATCATTTTTAGCAAGGCGACGATCTTCCATTTGGTCCAGGATTTCATCGGTCATCCATGTTTTGAGTTTTAGCCTTGCAGCATGACCAAGGACGTTCTTAGTGGCCACTTGTATATTGGGCTCCAATTTTTGACAGATGGTATTGGGTGATGTCTCCTGCTCAGGATGATGGCCGAATATAAGGCTAAAACGTCGGCACTTTTTAATTCTCGGTCAAATCTTGGCAAATAATCTGACAGTGACAGTTGTCAAATATACGTGATATTTGATTGGGAAAGCGAGATAAGCAAGCATACGTTTGCTTACTCTGTATTTTTCCCTTACAGTGATACGAAGGAGAGAGTGACTTTTTGACAAGAATCGGTCAAAAACTTTGCAACCCACAATGCAAATTGGGTTTGCAACCCCCAATTCAAGTTGGAAATTCGTTGCTTTGTGTTGCCAAAACTCACCTCTAATTTATCATTTATAAAAAATGTTGGGTAGTTTTTTTATCGTTTATTAAATTGTCAATTAACTGGGTGCTTATAATAATTCTGATCGCTGTTAGAATAGGCGTATATTAATCGATATAAAATCGTTCCAAATACTAAAATTAAAAATAATGGTTATCTGAAAAAATAATTTCAATCTGTCATAATACCGCAGTAACTTATTAAAAAATGAATTATAGCCATTGAAAAGCGTTTTAATCTAACTTCTGCATCAAATTTAAAATTCATGACCCTCCCATATCTTCTCCGGAGCGATTCGAGTGGAAAAAACATAAAATGGAATAACGCAATTTCACCAAGTTCAAGGGGATGTCAGATACTTTTTCCAGATTAAATTCTGTATTTCGGTTGTCTCCTAAAATTCAATAAAATGCAAATATCTAAAAACAATTTTATGGTGCGGATTGAAAGGAGCCTTAACATGTGAAAAGAGGGCCATTTAGATTGGTCACAGCTTGAGACTCAGTTGAAAGCAATATACAGCGTGGTAAAATACGTTTTAGTTTGTTTGAAAAATATATAACAATATATTTTTTTGCCTTCGTTCGGAACTGATTTTCGAGGTTGAAAAGATTTTTAGTGGCGTCTGTGAGCCGGAAGGACATGGGCCAAAATTTACCCGGATCGAGAGTACCTCCCCTCCGCTCTCTTTTCGCCAGCCAAAAACTTCCCCTAAAGGGGTTAAACAGACAGCGCATCATTTCCCTGTAAAAAACGTCTTTCACCCGTTTTCGAGGATGCTGAGCATGGTGGCGGTATCAGAATTTCTCTTTTCGCCAGCCGAACCCCCCTAAAACGGCCACAAACTACCCCATAAATGGGTTAAACAGGCAGCGCATCATTTCCCTGTAAAAAATGTCTTTCCCCCCGTTTTCAAGGATGCTGAGGACAGTGGCGGTATCAGAATTTCTCTTTTCGCCAGCCGAACCCTCTAAACGGGCAGCACATCATTTCCCTGTAACAAAACCGCCCTCCCCCCCGTTTTCGAGGATGCTGAGCACAGTGGTAATGTTTAAGATTACTTTAGACCCTCACCAACCCCTCCACAGGTTAAAACTGACCCCCGACAGGAGTGTTTTGTTAAAGGGAATGATGTTCTGCCCATTAGAGGGTAGTTTTTGGCCGTTTTAGGGGGTTCAGCAGTCGAAAATAGAAATTCTGATACCGCCGTCGTGTTCAGCATCCTCGAAAACGGTGTCCATTTTTCATGGTTTTTCCGACTCACAGACGCCACTATTTGTTTGGTGAAAAAAAATGTTTTGGCATGTTTGCCATTTTAATATTTTAAATGGAAATATTAAAAAATAGTAATTTCTGCAAACTATTCTGTTACTTGGATGGATAAAATAATGGAGAGAAATAACACTGAGACTTCCTGTATACGTATAAAGCCATGTGTTCTTTATGATCTTAAGTACTCTTCCAAACTTCTTTTAAGTCGTTTTGAAACTCGAATATAACTCTGATATGGACCGCATCACGAAAATCAGGACTTGCTACTATCTCAAAAGTGTTTTATTGTTATCTTTATTGGGGTCTTGGGCGTGCATAGGACGGAATATAAAGATTCATATTATTGTAGTAGGCGTTTCTTTTATCGTGTTTTAGTCTTTTTCTTATTTACTACAGCGATTTAATTATAATCAGATTTACGTGAATCTTCGGGAAAATTAATTAACAATTAAATACGCTCCTATAATTCCCCCCTTTTCGAATGAATACCAGAAGCAAATATTGTGAAAGGAGGGTCGGATATTATTATTTCTCGTGGCGCTCCTAAATAACTAACAAAGATTGACCAAAAAAAGGGTTTTGTTTATTTATTTGTATGGTATTAATTTTGTTTTGTTTACAATTTGAACTTCGCACAATATTTGTTTTTGTAATATAACATCTTCTAGTTTTATTTAGTTAATTTATTTTTATAATTTTTGTATTCTTATATCAACAAATCATTACGCTTCCAAAATGTAAGTTTTCAATGACTCAAAACCTTTACAATGAGATTTAACTCGCACTTTAAGCGAACGCACCTCCTAATTCAGTTTAGCTGTTTTAGAAATACTGTGAGACTGAAATAATAATAATGTATACTCAAGCAAAAAATTACAACAAATTTTTAAATATACATAAGTTGCATAACATTGAGAAAAGAAAAAAAATCACTATAGGCAAAGCCTGTGCGTGAGTAATACAGTAATAATTAATTAAAACTTACATACTAATATAAAGAAAAAGATTAGGTATAAAAAGTATAATTAAAAATGACGATAAAATAGAATTTCTTTAGTAAAAAAAGTAAAAGAAGTGCTAAACAACCGGTACAATGGATTCAAGTATGCTGTGAATTGTCTCTCTTGAATTTTCAAGAATACATTTTTTTAATTTGTGTTTAAAATATTCTATTTTATTTGATTTTTTGATAAAATCTGGAAGAGTATTATAAATTTTTGTTTTTTCTATTACAAATCTTTTAAGTTTATTTCTTGTGTCATATTTGTGATTGTTGAATTTGAAGATCAATTTTAGTTTTGTGAAATAATAATACAATTGTTGCAAATCCGTTACTGAGGCTTCGTAATACAATTTATCATAAGAATAGATATAGTTTTTCTCATCACAGTTTTTAATATTTTTGTTTGCAAATGTAATTTTCACCGAACAAATTGTTCGGTATCTGAATTCGATCTGTGTGTGTATATGTTAACTCTTTGTGTTTATGAATTTTAAAATTCTGACTTCAGATTTTGATAGAGCATCAAAAAGTAAGCTTAGGGTTTCATGTGTCCTTCCGGACATCTTCCGGAACACCTTCAAAATGGGGTTCAAAATATGAAAATTTTGAAGATTAAAATAACGTTGAATTTAAAGTAGACACATAGTGAATGACGAGTTTGGTAAAAGTGAGTAGACTGTGTGGCTGTGTTCATTACAATTTGTTTGGTCTATGGCAATGCTAGAAGAGCATTCTCAACTGGTTAAAATTTAAGTTACGTATGTGTGCTTCAAATAATGGTTACTTAGAAAGCTTTTCGAAATCGGTAAAAATGGTAATCTGCAATCTGCAACATATCCCAATCTATATCCAACGGAAAGTTTCGTTCTCCTATTTCTAGAATAACCTCACGGGTTCCTCAAGGGTCACACCTAGGCCCCCTTCTGTTCTACATATACATTAACGATATCTCCTCTTGTTTCATTAATACAAGATTCTTGGAGTTTGCTGACGACATGAAATTTTTTCGAAAAATATCTAATTCTTCAAAGATCTCGATATTTATATCGATTCCCAACTCTTTTTTGACCGACAAAGCAAATAAAGCACTAGGATTCCTAATGCGCGTTTGTCACAACTTCAAAGAGGTAGAGTCTGTTAGAAATCTATACATGGTATATGTCAATAGGGTTTTTTTCAGCTTCGGTTCTTCTATTTGGGATCCCTATTATAACTGTTATTTCGACCGATTACAAAAAGTCCCAGATAAATTTATCTGGGATTTTTTGTAAAAATATGTTTCAAAAAAATTTCATACTTATGCAGACTTCGATATTTGCAAACGAGAACTGAAGCTCATATCACTAGTCGACAGACGTCAACTTTCAGAAGTTAAATTTATCTACAAAATCGTTAACGGGCAAATTGAAGGGAAAAATCTTTTCAAAATTAGTCAAAGCTCTACTAACTACTACCTAAATTCTCCTCTGCAAAGATGCAGTATATCATACAATACAATCTCGTCACTCACCGATGTGGATATCTTCTCTTCCTCCTTGATAACTTTTACAAACACTATTAAAAAATTATATCTATATCATCTTGACTAATTTTTTATTTATATAATATGTATAATATATATTTTTTTCTTATTTTTATTGTTAAGCAACATTTAATAAGGATTTATCCATTTTGTATTAGTTTAGTAAACAGTGAACACTGTACTGGGCTCGTTCTGTTTGTATTCTTATATAAATAAATAAATAAATAAACAAATGAGTCTCTGAAAATACTCCTACAGGATTATGTACAATTTTATGAAATGCAAAACAAATAATAATAATAATAAACAAAATGTTTTAATAGTAAAATTCAATCTTAATTAAATTTCTCTAAAAAAAACCAAGTCACTTTTCGTAACTTTTAATTTTCCAAGATCTCCCTCTCATTTCGTCCTAAATCAAGTTTGTTTCTTCAAGAGAAAAAAGGTTCACAGATGTCCTTAATGAATTTAGTTTCCTTTCTAATCAGCGAAAGCCCTTCTGACATAGAAAAAAAAAACCTGAAAAGCGGAGAAGCGAAGAGGAAGCAAAGGGCTCTTTTACCCCACCTGGTGCAATTAATGTGAGGGCACTCGAAAAAGTAGGTAAGTCTGAAATAAACACAAACACACACGATCAGGGTCGGTTTCGAGAAATCCACGAAAATCGATAGAGAGTTAAGGAAGAGGGTGGTGTCTGACTTTTTTCTTAAACTTGGATCGGTTTCGAGAAATCCACGAAAATCGATAGAGAGTTAAGGAAAAGGGTGGTGTCTGACTTTTTTCTTAAACTTGGATGTAATTAATTGCCTGAAAAATGTTAATGCCGAGGGTGTTCACTGTCTTTCAACAAAGATTATTAAAAGTATAGGTCCACAAATTGGTTGCACTCTAGCAGACATTATTAATTACTCAGTTGAACCAGAAACGTTTTCATCTGATCTAAAGATAGTAATTCTTAAACCAATACATAAAAAAAGTAGCCTCCTTCTTAGTCTTGATAATTATCGCCCAATAACCGTCCAAACTGTTGTATATAAAAAAATAGGAAAACGTATTTATAAACAAATGTTTTCTTTCCTTAAAAAGTATAATGTTATATCTGACCATCAACATGGTTTCTTACCTGGCAGATCAACGGAAAGTGCATTTTATACACACCTCATTGGATAGGAAAAAGTATGTGGGTGCACTCTTCTTTGATCTTTCAAAGGCTTCTGACTCGGTTAGTACTGATATAACAATAAATAAACTACGAGATTTAGGATTTAGGAGCAAATTTCTATCACGGCTGAAATCATACTTCTCTCTCTCATACATCTCTATATCCATACTATCTTCAATTATTGTTTTGATAATTCTTTCTGTAGTGGCGTTCGGAAACAGTAATGACTCTTACATAAAAAACAAAGCTAATGACCATAACAGTTGCTGCGGTTGACACAGATCAAAAAAGTAAGAACATTTTCCGAAATGTCAGACAAAAATGTATGGCTTATTTGTACCATCCTAAATGTCGCCATCTATGAGTTGGAACCCCGTATCTCAGTAAGGAGCGAATTTAGACTTAACTTTACTTATCAATATATTAATTTGGTCCATTATTTATTAAACACCCTGTTCGAAGGTTCAAAAAAATCGAAAAAACCGTCATTTAACTATTAAAAAAGTAAATTTAAACAATAGTTTATCGTAGTATTAAATAATATCTTCAATAATCATGGCAAGTCCTGATATTGAAAGTTTTGGCAGTGAACCGGCTCTGTGCAGCAGACTCCCGGAGCCCTTTCCTGATTTCACTTTTCAATATTGGCCGCGTGTTTAACAAACGCCGACAAATTAGGAAAAGCCGGAAAAAGGGGAGAAAAACTCCCTGTAGCTAGTAGGTGGTGACAGAAGTGATTGAGATTTATACTGGTTGTGCTCCAGAAGGAAGTGAACTGATGAGGTGGCAGCACAGAAGGCCGAAATAAGTAGAAATAAAGTTCCGAATCTAACTTTGTACAACTCAGAAACGAAATAAAAATACTAGGCGTTTTTACCTGAAAAATCACAATATTGTACATTTCCTTCCGAGTTAAAAATATTATTTTAATATTAAAATTATCAAAAAGTTTTAAATTATCCACCTCCGATGAGGTGCTATTCAACGTATCACTTTATTCATTTTTCTGATAAATTATCTTTAAATACGAATTTCCGTAGATTTTTGCTACAGCAAAAATTCTCCAGCGGTTCATTCTATTCACGTAGGGCCATTTATCATCGTTTGAAAAAGTTTCCTTGGAAATTTTCCATAACGTTTTTTCAAATGGCCCTGTGAATATTTCAGCTCAATTATTTTTATTCACTTTGTTCTTATTTCAACTTGACGTAGCTCTTTTCACGTATAAAATGTCACAAAAGTTTCGCCAAAAGTTTTTTCAGAGGTGGGAGGATGAATTAGGATTATATGTTAAAATTATTTTGTAACCATTTTATTGGTGTATTTAAATTTGCTGGAATTAAAATAATTAGACTCGATTTCGTATTAGAAATCAAATGTTTTCTTTAATGGGTGGATGGAGAAACAATTAAAAGTGTAATTCGTGTTATTTTGCCATTGTTCCGATCGAATTGTGACACGGTGCATTGTCTTGGTGAAAGAACACTTTAGGGGTCGTTTTTTCGCAATTTCTTCCTTCAAACGCACCAATAAAAATAGAATAATTTTATTCATCCTGTGTGACCATACAAACGGTGTAGCACAAGTCAGATTTACATATAATAATACAAACAATATTTTGTATTAATAACCAATCAATAAATTGCAATTTTGTCGTTAGAAATTCCTATATTGAGTAATAACAATTTTCAAGTATATTTTTTATTTCTCTTTTAAATTTATTTGTGTACAGGCATATGGTTAAGAAGGCACATGATTAAGAAATTGTATTCCTTTGTATAAAGGGCTTTTCTCATACCTAAAAGTGAGATATTTTGGTGGTCAGATCGAGTCGCATGTTCATGAAAGTTCGAGTTTATCGAAAAAGTATCATAATTACTCTTAGCATACAGAATGCATTTATAAATAAATAAAGAGGTTACAGTAGGTAATTTATGTTTTTTTGAAAAGGGTTTTACAGGATTCACATCCCCAACAAGTCATTCATAAGTTTCAAATATTCCGAGGATGAAGTGAGATAGATATATAAAATGTGTGAAAATGGCGTCCAATTTATGCTGCGATGCTGCGTTACAGAGGGAAATGAGATGTGACACAATATATTTATTTTTTTAACGATTTTAATTTTACCACGTCGGTTACATAGGAAATTTAAAATACTAATGAAAATATATTTATTTAATCAAATGAGTAATCGTAAAAAAATTGACGATCATTTATTTCGCTAGTCCGCTCAGAACACCTAATGTTCGTCAATGCAGGATCAATGGAAAATTCATCAAGCAGACGAGAAGGAATTGACAGTAAAACGACATACAAATCGAATCAAATAAATAAATAGTTAAAACTACAATTACAGAACACAAAAATACAAAATTAACAGTTCAATAAAAGTTACAAGATTAATGATTGCTTAAAATATTCAACATATTCTCAAAATATTGATTTGACCTTTTACATTACATAAATTTAGGCCATAATGTTTAAACAATATTACTGGAAGTACCTTATTTCAAGTGAAAAATGTTTGCATTTTAGTAAAGCTTCGCCAAAGTATTTTTAAATTCTATAGCCTAAATTTATTAAAAAAACAAATATAGGTATTTTAGCTTGATATTGGTTTTGCATCCTTTTTCAAATATTTCCTTACACTTGGTTTATATTCAAAGTCATTGTCACGGAAGTGACTTGAACAAATAAAATCATTTTTAGGTAGGACCTTCACTTCCTCAAATCCTAACAAGGAGTACCAAATGTTTCTCCTTTCAACATTTGTATTCATATAACTGTTTAAATGACACATTACTATTACCTAAATACTTAGGTAGTTTGACAGAAAAACAAAATGTGATTTAATTTTTAACAAAATATATGAAACCTACATAATTATAAGTCCTTGCCATAAGTTAAAACAATCCTTTAGGCATTATTAAAGAGTTTATACAGTCGATAAAATACTAATTCTACGCACCTGAGCTTTATTTATAATCTTAAATGTAACTTACCGATGAAATGATAAATCGGGATTTAAATAATCCATTTTGTTGCACACAATACACTGATCAACTATATTTATCTAATAAATCAACTTAAACCAATAAATTCAATGTGAAAAAGAAAATTATAATGCAGCCACTATTTCATTACGAAACATTCTATCTGCTGGTTTCATTGATAAAGATAGAACGTTTCATAGCGCTTAGTTGCCGCTTATAACAAATTTCCGTAGAAAACTTAAATCGTGGTAAAGTATCTTTGTCAATATTTATCTATCAATAATCTGCGCCCAGTGCATGCACTTCTCCACAACACAATATTATAAGCAATAAGCAGTGTTAAAAACATTTTTTAACTTCAATAATACAGACTAGGTGGTATTTAATTTTTTGCACAAATGTGTACCACCTGTCAGGATAACCCCCCAAAAATTTAGTGGTTTCAGAGAAAGGAATGTAATCGTTTTTTACTAATATTTTGTAGTTTTCATCAAGGTTATTCCAATTAGAAAAATGCATACAAACTGTTTTAGAAGAATTCACAATCAGTGAATTCCTCTCACACCAGTCGATAAATTCTCGTGCTACAGTGTTCATCCTGTTTATCAGCTCATCTGTGGAATCAGCATCGACCGCTACTATAGAATCATCATAGTTGATCAGTACTTATATACTGTGGCAACTTATATGAAGCAGGAAGATCAGTTCACGCAACATTGATCCCTGAGGTACTACGTCATCAACATCCTGTGAGAGAGATCTCTATTCATCCACCTTCAGTAGGATTTTTCTAAAATTTAAATACGATGATAACCATGAAAGTCTGTACACGGCATTTATCATGGATAAGATGGCTTTCTTTTTTGTAAACAGGTGTAACAATTCCTCAACAGTTTCCTGGCAATACCTCGTATCTATAAAAACGCAACTTTATAGGAGAGACCAAAAACTGTTTTTCTGATGAGCTTCATTATTTTTGCTACAAAACTAACATACAATACTGTTAACGAGATATTTCATCCATTAGAATATTGTTCTCGAGATACAAGATATTGTTTGAACTGATTGACACTGCAGGCAATTTTTTTACGAGTTACAGAAAGTTTACAGGCATATGTAGTGTGTAGAATGACGTAATAATCTCAAGTCGCTAGCTAAAAATGTAGATACGTGGTAATGCCAGAATACTGTCGTGACCTACTTTTAAGTCAAAGGGAAAAACACCTTTTTCTTTTAAAATCTGCCAGAACCCATGATATTTCAGGGGCGATTCGTAGAAATGCAGTCCACGCTCTCAGAGTTCACATTTCTCAATGACTTTATGGAGTCTCGTCATCAGCAAGTAAAGGACTAAAGTAAAATGTATTAATTGCATGATTTGATGCATAGTTATCAAATACATTAGACGGAAAATGTAAATCAATTGCCTTTTTGGCATTCGTAGTAAAGAATGATACAACTAAATTAGAAATTTGATATTTATCATGAACAAGTACTCTATCAAATTCTATACTTTCTATTGAGACCTTTTTCTTTTTAACTGCTTGTTGTTAAACTGTTTTGCATATGTATTTCTACACCATTCGCTTTCATTCTCAAACTAACTGATCAATAAAATACCTAGTGTATCCCAATACAGACGCCACAACCTTATCAGTTGTTATTTGCGTTTTTGGTCGCTTTCACAAGTCGCCGTTCTCTCATCTGGTTGCCGATTTGGTTTTGGGGTATATTAATGGATCCATCTTTCTCCCATTGTCACATACTGTATGTAAAAATTTTTTTTATTGCGTTTAAACAGTTTCAAACAGCGCTCTGAGCAAACGCGTTACCCGCTTCGAACAGAGTTTTCTCGTGGACAAATGTTCATGCCAAAAAAGTTACAAGAGTCTTGTACGACGGTATTTTTTCTAATCCATCAAAAAAGATATTAAAGTTACAAAAAAAATCCTCTGTTTGTATCAATCCATCTCTATAAAATGTTTCATTGTCGCAACCAACCGGTAAACTCTTGTTAAAGTGGAAAAGTTCGACACAGATCACTTCTCCCTACAGGACTACAGCCACTCCATACGAATTTCCCTATTCAAACTTGTACCCACAAAATTTTATTTGGTACTTTCTTTGTCTCCCTCGCTCTGTGAATTCACCATCGGAATGTTAATTTTTGTTTCTCGGTTCGGAATCTCGAATCTGTCAATATTATCCGTTTTGTTTTACTGTCAGTGGCATTTCGTGTTGGTGAAATGAGTATTTTTTGGTCTGTAAATAGATTTTCAACTTTATTTGTAGGTATATTATTTACTTTGTTTTATTTGGTGGACACGTATGGATTAAATATATATTTCGCAAACATTTTTAAATGCGTTTCTTTTGATATATTTACCGAATTTATCAGAATTTAAAAAGAAATCTGGCCTGGTGATAAAATTTTAAAGAACTGCCTAGAAAAGATATAGAAATATTCTTATAAAACCATTTATCAGAAAATAAAAAGAAATATTTATAAAAAAAATCAAAAAGAAATAAAAAAATTTACATTAAAAATATAAATTGTCCGGATATTTAAGTAAAAGCGGCAACAATTTATGCTGTTTGGCCATAGTGGTAGTTAATCAGCTTTAGGCTGCGGCCACATTAGCGTGAAAAACTGCACTAGCTTGTATAAATAGGGTTTGATAATTTTTTCTATCCTGTTTCATTGGAGCCCGCGCCACATTAGCGGAAAAAACGCTGTGTCTGGCCAGCCACGTGCTCCTACATTATGCCTTTTTTTGCGTTCTTTCACCCTGAAACGCAGCTTAAAAAAACGCTAACGTGATCGCAGCCTTATCTTAATATAAAAGATCTTGTGTCGTATTTGTGTAATGAAAATAAAATAATTGGTAAACCAGTTATTGGGATTTTGGCCAAAATATAAATAGATATGTAGAAAATAAAAATGACATTTATCTTCCCGCAGTCATTCCTTTCAAGAATAAATAATACCGTATATATCACATCTACAAATTTTGTTGTCACGCCACTGATAACATTCGTACGCGTACATTTACTGTTCCTTTTTTAACTTTTCCTTCTCCTTATTCTTTTCCGTTCGTATTTGTTGTCAGAGAAATAAAAAGCTTATCAAATTTTATACTTCGTTAGACTTATTGAATGGTAGAGGGTGGTAAAAGATACGTTGCCGTTTTCTAACTCATTCGGTGGGTTATTTGTTCACAAAATGCTATAAATTTGAATATCCTTGATTTGTATGGCCTTTTTCTGTAGTAATTTTAATTTCATTTTTTTTAATTTCACTATTTTTTCTACTAGCGTGCGGAAAAAACCCAAAAGTTAACATAAAGAAACATTTATTATTAAATACATATCAACAAAATAATTATTCTTAATATTAATATTGAACGTGCAATTTGTAGCATTCTGCAAATTAATTGCAGAGGCTAAAATGTTTTCGAATGAAGTCAGATTTCGGTTTTCCACTGCTTTGTCAGTACTAATTGTTGTAACCGTGGCGATGGGAACTTGGCTGGAAGAGGTCATTTTGGAAGGCTTTACTGGCGACAGCTGCTGACTAGTGGAAGGGCCAGCGACAGCGTCACTGAAGTTTAATATTTTATTCGATAGGCTCTTTTGGAAACTTGGTGAGCTTTCTACATAACCTTCTGCGACGCTAGAAGATTTCCAACCTCCGAGGCGTTTAATATTTGTTATTCCTTCTCCGGAATCTGCAAGCATTGTGGCGGCGGAACGTCGGAAACTGTGGCCCGTATATAATTCAGGATTTGGAAGCTTCAGATAACTTGCAATCTCTGAAAGAGTGGTTTTTTGTGTCTGGGATATTTATCAATAAAATATTTCCTTTGTCATCAATATGATCTAAAGACATCTTTGTTCATTCTTCTCGCCTACATGCGCCCGCCAAACCAAAAATCGTAGCGACTTTTATATGAAGATAAATTTTGTCAGGCGCTTCATTTATAAACTTAAAAATTTCTTCTTTTGAGAAAATTTTTGCCTTTTTGGGTCTAAATCCAATGTTTTGTTTTTTATATATGCCGTGACATTGAAAAACTTGCTTAAATCGACGTCTTTTTTGAGTTTAGTTACACTTTTCAACATTGAGTACCTGGACCAAAGAGTGTTTGGCTTGCATGTTTTGGAAATTTCAGCGAAATAAGCCAAAAAAACGTCTTCTTTAAAAGTTTTAATTCCCTTATTCTGGCACCAGTTTTCAAACAAAATATATTCCTTTTCATACCTATAACGCGATTTTGATGGTAGTAGACCCAAGTTTGCAGTTCTAGCCCCTTCCAAAATTGACTCTGGCAAATCTTCGTCTGAAGAATCCATGAAAAATTATCTTCTAGAAAAAGATGCGACGGTAAAATTGGTTTTGACAAGGTAGTGTTCTGACTGACAGGTTTATTTTTTCTTTGTTGCTACAGTGATTCAAAGTGACAAATAAAAAATGTCAGATGTTTATTATTATTTGACATTCATTTGATGAGGCTTATACCAGGGCCATTAAAAAATTATTGAAAAAATAAAAAAGTCTTAAAACAAATATATCTTGTTGCCCGGCCTCATCCAACATACGCAAGCAGCACAGTTTCCGAAAATAAATTTACTTGATTATGAACTCTCCAATCCATGAATTTTGCATATATTTTTTCCTATCTCTATTTAGATTTTGCTGGTAATTAATCTAAAGAGGTTAACTCAGCTTGATTTGCTATTTCTGATGGTGTATTTGGAAAATTTAAATCATTTTCCGAATCAGAAAAATAACAATGCTTTCATTGCAAACTGACAAGTCAAAAGCAATCACTTGCTTGTGTGAGTATTCATGTTTATTCATTTATATTATTATTATTATTAATTGAAAATAATAATACAAAAATACAATAAATAGTTTTAGTTGTAGAGAGGTAGCTTTTTTTAAGTAAAAAACGTGAGAATATTTATATTCTGGTATTTATCATCATCCTAGTTGTTTCGGTTAATATGTACTGGAAAGAAAATCCAGCTGAGAATTTTTTAAACGTCTATAAAATAGACATTAATAAGATCGTAAACGTGAGATCCCATCACAACATTCTGATTTTAATTACGAATTAAGTAAAACTAAAATGTCTAGATACTGTTAATTAAACTCAGTAGGACGAACATATTTCCTTACAAAAAATATAAGCGGAATATCTGTCTTACTCAAATTCAGTAGTGATACTAGGATTATTATTATATTATTATTATATTATTATTTAATATTTAAACGAATGTTTTTTGTTGTCTCATATTCTTTACGGTATATTAATTGCATTCTAAAACAACTTTATTCGGGCAACGAGGGCCATTCTGAAAGTTTTCAGATGCCATAAAACTGCTTGAATATACAGTGAAAATAAATAAAATAAGTAGCGAAAAATGTGGATACTAGTAATAAAAAAAATAAATAATACCGCGTTCAAATCTTAAATAACCAATTGGGTACGTATTTACAAGTATTAACAAGTAGTAACGGCACCCGATAGAGAGCTGGAACAACAGTCTTCTAAACAAATCTGATTGTATATACGGATTCTGCGTCCAATTTTACATAGGAATCCATTTTTAAACCGGAAATATTACTTCCAGTTAAAGTTTTTAAAACCAGTTTTGAAACCGGAAGTCGTAGAAAGCTGAAATTTAGGCGTGCACACATTTAAGGTATCCTGAGTTCATATCCGTTGTCCGTTAGTCTCTATCGGTTCTGGAAGCTGAGTTATAAATGCGTACAGACGGACAGACAGATAGGCATACAGAATCGTTCCATAAGACTTTTCTAAACGTTAGGGTTTAGAAGTCTAAAAATTACAACATGAAGCAAAAGATTGTTACAAAGTGTCCACGCGTTTTAAGTGTCAAGAAAAGGTTGATGCTGTTAGTTCAGCAATATGCTTTGAAACAACAATATCGTCGACTCTACATCTACCGAGGATAAAAATAAAATAAAGGCGAGAAGACCAAGAGGAGTAAAAATTATTCTGTTCATCAAATAACAGTAAATCCAAAGAAAATAAAATGGAGAAGTTATTTGAAATATTTTATAGAGCAGGTACAGGAGGTTATGAAAAGTATTATAGTTGGAAATTCAAGTAAAAAAGCAAGAAATAGGGAAAAATGGAGCGGTATCATGTATTGCACAGCAAATAAATAAAAAACAAATAGCATGATAAAATAGTCGTTTATGATACAAGGTCCTAAAAAAAAACTTCTCGTCCGCGTTATCATACAATATTTTTTATTCAAATATAAAAAAAAATAATAAAATAAGGAAAAATACTAGTTCTACTTATGGTTTTATATTTTGCCAATGGAGCTTGTGTTAGAAAGTGTAGTACGGAGCTACAGAATTAAAAAAAACGCGTTTCATTGCTTTTGCATAGTGTATAAGAAGTACTAAAATAAATAAAATATACACAATACTTTTTGAAGCAAAATAGCATTTATAAACACAAAGTTTTGAGTTATGATAAACTAAACCAGTGTTATTAGAACTTTTTCATTGAATTTGAAGGTTGCGAATAGCTGATCGGTTCTGTCAGTGTAATATAGACTACACTAAAAAGCAACGTAACACAAAAGTGTAAGAAATGTCAAAATTCAAACAAAAATCACAGCTTAAATAAATAGACAGCTAGTCAACTCCCTATGGTGAGGGTAGTTCGCGCAGGTTTTCGCGCACCCCCCACTTTCGCGGTAAAACCTATCAAAGCAGCGGTGTGTGTTTGAATTTTCTACCTGCAAATTTATTCGCTCTAGTGCCGTAGTTATGTCAAGTCAAAATGCTACATGGGCACATAAAAGCAATTTTGAGGGATAACATATATTTTTAATTTAAAATATTGAGCCCTACAAAAGTCATATGACAAGAAAAATATCTAGAGTGTTTCTTCACTTTTAGATATTGATATACACATTTAGTTTTCGATTAATAGATTTAAGTCATTGCAGTGTTTTTTAAGCACTTTTTATCGTTTTCCTTATAAATATTGCCTTAATAAAAGGTACGGGCACATGTGTGATTTTATTGTCATAATAACTACAATGTTGTTTGAAAGGTTTATGTCAATAGTGCAAGTTGGGTCCTGTCTATTGCACCGCAATTATTTCGAATCCAGCCCTGACTGGCGTCTGTCTTCAAAGTCACTGATTTTGACTTTCAAGGAAGGGCTGAGTTTTCTAGCTGTGTATTTATCTAAGCTGTACAAAAATTAGAACTGTTTTGACATTACAACATAAACTACAAATGTCACTTGGTTTAAAAAAAACACATATTACAGCAAGTTAATATGTTATTTCGATAAGAAAATACACTAAATATTATTGAACACAACTATTAATTTAAAGCTAAAACAAAAAGGTAAGCCAAATACCTATATTTTACTTTTCCGGACAGTTCACCGTCCGAAAAAGTACGAAAAAAGTCCTATATAATCTAAACTCACATTTTTTGTTTCCACGCGAACACAATTTAATACGTCTGACAGCAACATCCGCTACGAAACCCTATGAAAATAGTTTGAAATCTCATTACTGAAAACCATGTGAGATTTTAATTATTTTGAAACGAGGCCACTCTGTGTCACAAGACTACAAAGCATATTTGATGCTTCAAAGAAAGGAGAGATGATAACTTCACAAAAGCCTTGAATATCGAATTGATTTAATTGGAGAATTTAGGAGATTTTTGTCGGAAATACCTTAAAGACGTTTGAATTCTTACTCGTTTTCCAGAAGAAGTGATGTCATTATTCCTGAAAGCATCTACTTTATTTTTTTTTATTTTTAAGAAAGATGTCTTTTATAATGGGACACTTTTAATAAAAATTATGGTGTTTTAATAAAATAAAGAAATTATTTACTACTTTTTTTTGTAAAAAAACTAGACCTGATAATGGTAGTAGTTAAACAAGCGAGTTTCCTATACGTTGGCTTGTTAATCGATTTTTTGTAAGATGTACCTACTAAAGTGACAAATATCGAAAAATTAGCCTTCTATCCGTTTTAAAATTGAAACCTCCACCACCTGTTTTCGAGGTTGCAGATTACGATGTCAGTCAAAAATATATTTTGACGCTGAGAGATGTTAAATACCACTATTAATATATCGAAATAGTTATTTATGCACCAAGTGCGTTATATAGATCCTAACGCCCGGAGGGTAACGTATTCAGCCAGAATGGGCGTTAGGATCCAGTAACGCGCGTGGTGTATACAAGATTTTATCTTTCACGAAAAATTTATTTTATTTTAATGAAAAACCGATTTTTAAATAAAAATAAAATGGAAATAAATACCAATTTACCTAAAAATGCAGCCAAAGCAACTAAAGATTTGTTAAAGATTTATTGCCTGCAGAAATCCATACCCTTGTACGAGAAGGAATACGAACTATTTATTCAAAGGAAAGCGAAAAATACAATTATTGCCATAGATGAAACCATGTTATTGGCATACTTTTAGGATAAGTTATTTATGCAACAAATGATACTACATCAAAAATAAAGTTAAAACACGAAATCAGACCTAAAACTAAAAATATAAATATTAGAGGTTAAAATAGAGTTTTATAACACAAAATATTGAAGCACAATCAAATAAAAAGCATAAGTTTTACAAAAAAATACTCCAAAAACAACTAAAACAGCAAAATAACACCACAAAAATATCAAAGAGCTTATATGGAAGATGGTTTGTTTAGTCATCTCTCTAATGACATTGACATTTTGTAGCGCCACCTATCGAATTCTACTTTTCCCAATAAGCGGGCATTATGGCCATATCGCCCGCTCATTATGCCCTAAGGCATTATGAGTATATCTATAGCAAGCGTATCCAATGCCAAATAAACAATTATTTGTTTATGAAAGTGAAAAATAAATGTCTTTTAAGGACGCTAATCATGCTTCCAGGTCCGGATCGAGAGGGGGTGGCGATGTCGCGATCGTCACCCCCAAAGGGATTCAGAGCACAAAAAATTTCTAGAAAAGTTCTAGAAAAAACCTGTTAGGTGGCTGGTCAATATTAATGCTAGTAGATCGATATTAACACGTTGAAGACCGCATGCCCACCGGTGGGTCACTCCGCAACAACATTACCGGCCCGCGTGCTCACGGGTGGGCACACGACATACGTAATTATATAACAATAAAAAAAATGCCGGTCCCTATGTGAGAAATAAGATTTTTCAATGCGGTCTTCAACGTGTTAAGGATTCATTAGTGTCAACCGCTTAGAACGAATTTATGACTTTTGATGAAACACAGACAGGTAGATAAAACTAGACAATGCGCCACCCCCAAAACCAGCCTCTGGATCCGGGCCTGCATGCTTCCAATCTCGGAAACATATTTTAACAACTGACACAACTGTCAATATATGGAAATTGTCATTCTGCTCATCTCAAGACATCAATATATACGTTTTTGAGAAATGTAGATACCTAATGATTATTCAAATCTCGAAAATAAATTTTGACGACTGACAGTTGTCAAAACCACTGTCAACCTGTTGTCAACAGAATCGGGAAACAGAAAATGTTTTCTCCACGGCCACTACTGAATGTAGTTATTCTGAAACCACTTATAATAACAGAAAAGAAACATTCTCGCTCTTGGGATTGAAAGAGAATATTAAAACATTTGTCTCTTATGTATCTTATACGTATTTCATTCTGTCACTAGAGATAGAATCATTATTCCGTTATTGTTTAAAAAAAAAAGTTTTGCCATGAATGTCAAATTAACTGTCGGTATTAGTTGAAGTGATCTTAATGTTGGTTTGTAAAAACTTCTAATTTATTAAAAAGGAGAAGAAAATCAAACGATTCAGATGTAGATTTTGAAAATGCTCCTCCAGAAATAAAAAAATATGCCGATAATATAACTGAAAAATCCAAGTTTGAATATAAAAATACTACCTACACAATGTTGAGAGATTGAGGTTTCATTTTACTATATTTAATTTCTACTTTCTGTGGCCGTGGAGAAAGTACAGTCTGTTACTTGTTGGAAAGAAAATCCGACACTCGTGGTTCCTCACGCTCGCCTTCGCTCGCGTTCGGAATCCTCCACTCGTGTCGAATTCTCATTCCAACCTTGTTACAGAGTATACTATTTAGTCAGTATTTTTTTATTGTGTCAACGGCTTATAATGCTATGGTTATTTCGCCTCATGTTCTGTGTAGGCTTTGTCATTGTTTCCCAGCGCCACTTTAGGAACAGCACTGTTAATTAGAACCCAACAGTGAATGTTCAAGTAAGGAATGACGCCTGAATCACACATGAAAATATAATTTGACCTCTGACAGATATTAAGCTACAGCATGGTTGCACTCAAAGAAATTTACCCGTATATACAACAGGAATTTGGCGAATTCTACAGGAAATTCCCCCTGTATAAGCGACAGTAGGAATATTTGTTAATTTTAGGATTCCGGTCTTTTAATTCCTGTAGAAACAACCGGAATGTGGTGTACTATTTACAGAATCGTTCAATTGATTTAACTGGAATATTCCAGTTATTTTAACGAACTACCTTACTTTTACCGGAACTGTAATTTCGATTTAACAGGAATTTACTGTTTAATAGTTGTATTTGAGGCTTCGAACTTCAGTTTTTACAGGAATTTCCAGTAATTAATTGGAACTGTAGTATCAATTTAACAGGACTTTTTCGTTAAATTCAAGATCTTTCATTCATACATTACAGTACTGTAGTTTTATTTATAAAAGTATTTATTCCACAAACAATAATTCATAAACAATCATATTATTTAATATTAACCTAATGAAACAATGAAATAGTAAAGAATAAAGAATACCATCCAACGTCAGCTGGCCATAGATGTATCTATCCGTTATGTAATCATAAACCTGTTGTTCTGTGTCGCCATCTAAGAACGCAGCGCGGAGCCTCATGTAGAGCCCTCATTGGGTCTTCGGCGAATACGGGTTGCCGAATAGGAAGGGTTCGTACGAGCGTAATGTGTGTTGCCGATTAAGCAGGGGCCAATTACGAGTTACTGCGTCGGCGCGTACTGCTCAGAGTACCGGATTGAATTGTGGGATTTACAGGAATTCTGTTAAATTAAAAGTACCTTATTACTGCGTTAGTTACCGTTTTTCCTGTTCCTGTTAGATTGCAAGTACAGATTGTTCTCAGAACATTTTTTTCTTGTTATAATAATAGTGGCGTTTAAACAACAGGAATTCATTTAACCGGGAATAAATACAAATCTGTATTCAGCGTCCCCGAAAACAACGTTGAGTGTTTTTTTTTAATTATAAATTGTATATTCAACAGGGAGTTCATTTAACGTTTGGCAGTCATCAAAATACATTTTCGACACATATATCATATATTCAGCGACATCGAAAACATCTGAAAAATGATATTTTCCAACATGTTGACAGGCATATTGGCAGCTGTCAGTTGTCGAAATATTTTATTATTATAACTTCTTTTTGGCGGGTAATAATTCCTGTACGAGCATATGCAACGCTTCTATTAGCCCTTCCTGTCTTTCTCGGCTATTTCTTTTTACTTTTTGTACAATAACGGGTGATATTTGACATTTATTTAGGTACTTCTTGTAAAAAGTCGATAGAAACCAGTTTGTTTACTTACTGATGTATAAACTTTTTAATCCTTGTAGGATATTATTATTATTATTAAAAAAATATTTTTTAATAACAGATAATAGCTTTTTATTTTTGTTTTGCGCTAGTAGTAATCATAACAATAATTATTCTAATTTATACACCGGAATAAACATCCCTGAAGGCAATATTCACCCATGAACAAATTGGTAGAGTTAAAATGGTGGTGTATATAGTATATTAGGTGTATAATTCAATCTGTGAAGTTGGGAAGTTTCATTGTGGGCCTCTGGGAGTCTTAACAACCCTGTTTATTAACGTTCTGACTCATGTTGAAGAACTAAATTACTTCCATAAAATAGGAGGCTGGTTATATTACAGATTATATTAAAAGCAAAGATGGATGATTCTAGCTAAATAAAACACGAGGTAGAGTGATAATAAGATTTAATATAAAACAATTATACTCAATGTAATAATAATAGTTTAGTTTTATTTTAAAAAAATCTAGTTTTTAACCCAAGGTTCGTTGCGATGAAAAAAAGCAGTTATTTGTGTATTAATGCCGATTTTGACGTATCCAGTAGCTGGCGAAAAACGTATTTGACGCTGATGGGTATCAAAATCATTCAAATAATATCAGCAGATTATTATATAAGTTTTCGAGGACGCAAATGATGATTCCGAGATTGGAAACATATTTTGACTACTGACAGTTGTCAGAACCACTGTCAAACTGTTGTCCATAAAAGCTGGAAACATACTGCAGAAAATGTTTTCAGGAAGTTGATTAATTCAGTGTTGAAAATGTAATCTGACCGCTGACAGATATTATTAACCTACAGCGTAGTTGGAATCGCATTGCTTGTACAAATCCGTACTCAGCGTCCCCTAAAACAACGTTGAGTGGTTTTTTGAATTATATATTATATATTCAACAGGAAGACATTTCATTTAACGTTTGATAAAAATAAGTTTTCGACACATATATCAGCGAGCTCGAAAACATGTGAAACGTGATCCCAATATTGTTCACAAGATATTTTCCAACATGTTGACAGGCATATTGACAGCTCTCAGTTGACGAAATATTGGCATCGTAATCAGCGTTTTCAAAAATATATGGCAGGATATCTATCCTATTATTATTCCCAGGCATATTGAGATTTCCAATATTGGCTTCGTAATCAGCGCCCACAAAAACATATATCAGATTGATCTTATGTTGTGTCTACATCATTTTCCACTTGTTGACAGTTGGTAGCTGTCAAAATATATTTTTGATTATGTCATCATAATCAGCCACCCCGAAAACATACGTGTTGGTAGGATTATGGTTAAAGAATTTAGGATCTAGATAAAAAAAATTGGAATTTATGTGTTTAAATTTTATTAACAAACTCCAAAAAAAGCATGGTTTTCAGTTTTAGTTTATTTATAACTATGCCATAGAAATGGTTGCAGGAGTTCCACAGTACCAAAAAATAATCCCGTATACAGTTAAAATCACTGAAGCTGATACACCGCCGAAGAGGTAAATGAGTTATATTTTCAACCACACATTTCTAATTTTAAGTAACAGAGAACAAAAAAGACTGTAGAACAGACCGTTCTAGTAGTCATTGCAGGTAAGGCCACTTTCTGTCACTAAATAACGTCGTTTAAGCCGACACAATAGGGAGGTTTTAAGCCACCTATTTCAACACCAATATACTTTAAACGTTATACATCGCATGCGCAATAGCGCTAAAATAAGGGAAACTTTATTAACTGATATTGTTTTACGTTATTAGAGGTGAAATAAGGTTCCCTTAATAACGGATATTGTTTTCGCAATGGTGCCGCATGTAGAACATTTATATTTAAGTTTTATCGTGAACTCCAAAGTCTATGATAAATACATGTGAAATTTAGAAGATTTGAGTAAGTCTATAGTTTTCACCATTCTTACCACTTTTTTTCTTAAATATGAAATGAAAACATTTCATAAAATTAAGTGTTATGGCAACATAGGATATGTACATTGAAGAGATGTCACAACAAGTCTTTTACCTAACCTATCTTTTGTAGTATTTGTTTCATTCTGGCTTCATTTAAAAACGATTTAAGGCAGTTAAAATAAAAAAAAAAATCGTAAATGATTATTTAAACTATCACAAAGTGAGGGTTATCATTTATAAGGTTATAAATGTTTCTGGCATCTGTCACGTAAATAACGGAAGAGTGGGATGGCTTAAAAACTCATTTTCGAAATACGTTATTAACGTTCTGTGTTTACTTTAATAGCGGATAAAGGGATATAACGTATGACGCTCAAGTTGTGGCTTAAAACCTCCCTAATAAATAAGAATTTTAGTGTTAAAGAAAGCACAATGATGTTATAATAACTATCACCACCATATGCTCAATCAAATGGCATTGTGTACGAACGAGATGACATTTGTTCAATTTCAAGATTTATGTACAGGACGATGGGAAGTGAAATCTAGAAACAATGTTTTCGTCTTCCTTATCGCGGCTTATTGTGATAAGATCAGTGATTTATTACCCAGGAGTGACATCTAGCAACATATGGTGTGGAAAAAGGTCAAAAAATACGATAGAATAGGGTATTTTTCAACAATAATGGACTTTTGTTTGAGTTAATTCCCAAAAATTTGTTAATATTGTAATCAAACATGACAAAGTTTAGGACGTGAATTTTTTCTGAAATGTCTGATAATGACACAGCTAAGAAACTAAAAAAATTTCTACTGATACGCTTTAGTTCTTGAATATGTGAAGCGAAAGCTGAAACAGCTGAGCACTTAATATGTAATTGCGTTGCCTTATCACGCCAATAGCGAACTCAACTTGGCATGGTTACCTTACTCCTTGCACCCAGGAAAATCCTCAAGTTCACCAAAGAATAGGAGTTTCTGTGTAACTACTACTTGCAGCCATTCGACCCCATTTAAACAATACAATAGTTCTTGAATAAAATCGTTGCTGATTAGGTTGTGAGCCTTTACTGCAGTAAATTTGGCTGTTTATAACGAGAGATTATTGGAAAGCCGAGTGAAGTGAATATTGGGAATTCTGTTTTACACAGTCATTTACATCTACCTTCCAATGTGATTATGGAAATCAGTTTGGCTGATTGAAAGTCAGAGCCAGGAATGCAAAATTAGGCATTTAAATGTAATTATTTATTTGATGTACATAAAGCCATAACCTTTTATATTTGGAATCTGTTATTTCAAAAACCCCAATTGAACCGGACAAAATGATCCTGCTTTATACAAGCCGCTAATACCGACAAAGCCACTTGTCGGCACATCTACAAGCCGTCAAAGCCGATCAAAGTAACCTGTCGGCACATCTGGGAATTTTGTTTCTGCAATTGAAAATGGAAAAACTATACCATTATTGAATATATATCAGCTCTAGTTTTAAATTTTAGGCGCGCTCATAGTCATTACGCGCGTTTATGGTCATTTGAAAACAAACCATTCGCAGTGACCGTTACATTTGAATAGAGCACGAAGTCTGAACCAATAAAAACGGTAATGTGAATGGAGCGCGAAGTCTGAACCAATAAAAATTTAATTCAAAGGTATAACTTAATATTTGGAGTTTGTTAAGGGTCTCATTTTATTTAAACTCTTCAAAGTTTGCGAGAACCAGCACTTCCAGCAAATACAAGTTAACTTAATTATACGTTCCACTTTTATCTTGGCTAGATGTTAGCCAACTATTAAGGTGATTAGGGCTGGAACAGCTCAGTTCCCATCTAACCTCCACATATGTATTCCTGCTTGATCTTCCTCTATAGTTGTTTATCCATGTATACACTTATTCTTTCTTCTACCATTATGGTATATAATTTTGTAACTATACTGCCCTCATAAGCAAGAATGCGGCATCTACTGATTTGGTGAAAACGAGTTATGGGCCAAAACAAAATCAAATGTTGTTCATGTTTAATGGTATCTGCGGCAGTAGTTTAATTTCATAATTCTTATTCACGGGGCAGATACGGCTTATTTTCTGTGTAAATGTTGAATGGTATCTAATACAAACAGGCATATTTAGACATTTTAAAGAAAGCATTTGATATAAGTGTACAATTATACGAGAAAAAAAATCAAATACATCTTGAAAAAAGTAAAAATACTTACGAGAGAAGAGAGGTAATAGAAATTTACCATAATTTTCTGGATTATTTTTCCTCAAAAATCAATGCGGTGGTATAACTTTGTTTTTTAATATATTTTTGCTTAAAAGATAAGTTAAGGGCGCCATTCAGTGTTGTGTATATGTAATGCCAGTTATACTCAGAAACGGTTTGACTTAACTCAAATTTGGTGGGTAAACTCAAAAAAAATTGAAGTACTGATTAAATATGTCGAGCTTGATTTTATTCTGAAAATTGATTATTTTTTCCCATAATTGAGCAAAATAAGGGAATTTATGTTTCTGTCTCATTTGAATGAATATACCCAAGAAAATAGTGTTCATCTTCCCATTGAAAGCGAATCTTCAGACAATTTAGTTCAGGAGATTAGTTGGAATTATGAAAATGCGATTATTTGACAAATTTGAACATAAAGCGGTAAATAATGTCTACTTTACCAACATTCTTATTGATTTCGTAGTTCAGCTGTTTTCAAATAGTGGCAGCCATGATATAATTCATTCGGTATTGCGCGTACCGGTATGAATGAAATGGGAATGTAATTTTGATAACGGTAGAAGGAGCAAGTTAGGTAAAATGAAAAGAAGACATCTGTTGTTTCTGATTCGGAGATTGTTTATTGGCGTTATAAATATATAAATGATATAAGAAAGCTTGTTTTGACTGATTCATCATCGTCGTAATATACTATTTCACCCACTTCCAGACGTCCGAATTTAATTGCAAAAACGTAAAATAATTTTCTGCAGGGTTTTTATGATTGGAAGTGGTAAAGGAGCTTACAATGAACGTAAAAAAATTGTCCAAAAAAAGGGGTCCTAAAGGGTTAATTTGAGGGGGTAAAAGGGGGGGGATGGTATTTTGCGATTTTCCGCGAAGCTTGACGTCTTATCAAAAAAAGTCAATTTTGCATTTTTTGTAGATGCTCTTGCTTATAAGGGTAGTATAGGTGACGAGCTTAAACATTATGTATATAAAAAATATCAGGGGTTATAGATTATAGTGTATTCAAACAAAATATTGTGGTAGAAATGTTACTTCCAGTCACCGGAAAAGAAGGAATGGTCCTGGTTGTTGGACAGCAAAATATAATTAACTCATTTTTTTAACCGTGCATTTATGAAGGAGATTCAGAGACCCAGAAATACTTTTTTATTTTTAATATATATTACATCTTTAAAAAGCTGTCTTTCATTTATACATGAAAAATACAACAATTCAAACAAAGCGGGCGCGCTCATAAACTACAAACAGGCACAGAAACGGTGTGGATACAGTTATTTTTCTATTGCGATAGAAAGTTGATTTTAATTGACATACGAAGATTGAACACGCAGTGATAATTAAGAAATTTTTTCTCGTGATAGAAGACAAGTTTATCAGTGATCTGTACAGTGTTAAATTATAACACGATGCTTGTTAGTTGTAAGTTATTATTATCTAAAATTAATTTGATTGTTGATCATTAGTCAAAAATTCTTTTCATCTTGTCATGTATAAGAGGATTATTTATTTTTTTTCTGCGTGTTTATTTTTACTGGCTACCATGTGAATGGTTATTAGTATAAGTAATTAACATTTTTTTATATTATTATTTTAATTTCCATTAGATCGGGACAAAGTCAAATATTTCAGACAATTTTAGACACTTTTAGACAATTTTAACAATTTTAGACACTTTTAGACAATTTTAGACAAATGCAAATTATTATATTCGATCAAGTGACGAGTTAAAATTTCTGGGGCAAAAAAAAATTAAAAAGTAAGTCTTGTACTAAAAATAGCTATTTTTTCATTGGTTTGGAACAAAATAGAAAAAATTCAGACAGCAATTTAGATGATTTTAGACAAATTTATATTGTTACATGTATGATTGAAAACATTAGCGAACCAGAAAATTTTTGCCCTTATTCTCCCGAGTTTGAAAATTTTTCACATGATAGATTATAGGCACGAAGGTGAAATTTTTTGAACCAAAAAAATTTAAAAAATGTTACCTTGGGAGTAACAAAACTGCACAAATGATAGATTATACTTTAATTTGCCACATTCACAATCCAGGTAGTTAAACGAGGAGAGGAATAGCTGAATTTAGCGCGCCTGACGATCATTAGACGAGTCTGGCAAGGCTTTCGAGGTGTTCCACATTAGCCACATTATACTGCGAAAATGTTTAAAAAAAATAGAAGAGTCAATTTTAAACACTAAAATTAAAATAGAAGAGACGAAAAAGGAAATAAGAGTGGAGATGATAGCTAGAATAGATGAAGTAGAGGTGTCACAAGAGATAAAATTAAAAGAAACTGAGAACAAGTTAAAGAAAGATATACAAGAAAACAAGAGGTTAAAAAAATTGAAAGAAAAACAATAAAAGAAATACAAATTTTAGAAGCTAAAATAAATAAAGATATAGAAGTAAACATGGGAATAGCAGAGGACGAGAATAATAAAGTTAAAAAGAAATTAAAATTATAAATCAGAAATATGCTGACAAAGATCGAATAACAAATTCAAAAAGAAGGTTATATTAATAGGGAAAATTACATGGGACCGATAATAATGGCATATGGTGGAAGTAATCACAAATTTGATGGACATATTAAAAGGTTGCATCCAAAAGTATTTGTGAAGATTTTAAAAAACAAAATAAGAGGAATCCAAGAGATAGAGGACATCAAAGAAAGATTAAATGAAAATCGAGAGCGAAATTGGAAGAAAAGGAAAAAATCGAGCATTGTTTAAAGACCAAGTTTATTATATGCCATTACTAAAAATCTAGCAGAATAAGTATTAAAAGAGATACATAATAGATATGCACATTAAACAAAATACAAGGACATTTATTTAATTTAATTGACAATTTACAAAAGGTTTCAAATGACATAATACGTTTATAGAATTTATATTGAAGTTGAAGATAATAAATAGTAGTGAAATTAGTAAAATTCGTTGAACTTCTCTTATTCATTACACTGCAAGAAAAGTTCAACTAAATTTTAGGGAATGTTGTTATGGTGTAAAAAGTTACAGGCGAGTTACATGATCCCTGTATCACCCTATATGTTTTATAAACGATAAGGTACAATGTACATGAAGTAATATTACATCTTTCACATAGTTAAAATTTATTACAGAAATAAAAATAACCTAAACGTTTCACAAACGCCAGAACCTTCGTCTTCTTTCTCGCCAGCGTGATTCTACAACGGCATTTTAATTTACGCAACAATAAACAATAATTTATCGTGGCTATTAATCCGTTTCCGGTCAGTTTGCAGATTTTATAACGTTGGTCCCTTGTAAAACGCCTCGGCCTTTTGATCTTTCCTCAATTGGAGATAAATAAATTTTTGGCAAAAGTTGTCTCGTTAAATTAAACGATCAATTATTTTGAATTTATTCATGTGAAAGGGGATAACGGTGTGGGATTTTGATTTTCGGAATCAGGGTTTCGAGATATATGTCTTAAATTTATAGAAATTTAAGGAGAACCTATAAAATCCGAAATTGTGTTATCTAGTAAAATTTAAACAATAATTTTACGAGAGTTTGGATTTTATTTTCTCGATTCGAAGGCCTAACTGAAGAAGCCAAAAGGTAGAAACTTTTCGTGGGATGTCGTTTCAGATAAATAAAATTCATTGAAAGTAATATGTCTATGAGCGATCGGAAGATGTCAACCGATTTTGATAATTTTTTTTTCTTTTTTTTAGTCTATATGATTCGCAAGTTTTCCGCGCTATTACAACTTCGAAATAAAAAAAAGGTTTTTTCGGCGCACCCTAATGTCCATCCCTAAAAGTAATTTCTTCAAAACGCTCTATTATTATTTTGTTTACCACAGAACCAATACCAAAATTTAACTTTAGCTTGGTAAATTTCTGGCAATGAATTTTGTACCTGAGTAAAATGGACAGGTTACAGATTCTTTTTTTTTTAATTCGAAATATTCCTGTTGCAAATAGTGAAACCACTGATACATTCCGTATATAGACGGTAAGACAAACTGGAAGATATCTACCAGAATGTTACTAATTGCGAAAAGGAAATTCGTTTTTTAAAATCTGTCAAATAGTGAAGTTACTTGAAAGCCAATAAAAATATGTGATCTAGATGTAATTACGTTCAGCCCAAGTCGTAACAATCGAAATAAGACCTGACTCTGAAGGATTTAAAAAAGAAGGGAACTGTTACTAGTCTGAAAGATGTTGGGGAAGTATTGAGTTTTACTAGACAAAGATTAGAAGGAAAAATACTATTTTTAAGGCTTCTCGGCTGCTTCTTGGATCCTAATGGGTTAGATAATTGTTGGTGATGAGCTAAGCAAGTCCAAATAGTCGTATCATCACCCATTAAATCTTAAAATTATTAACTGATGTCATTGTTGATTATTTGGCAGAGCATGATGCTCAGAGAATATGACAGCATCACTGAATACATCGACAGACAATTGAACACCAAGTTTTGTTTCGCTAACAACAGGGTTAAGTCAAGAAGTAAAAGGTATCATAGTTTTTTATCCAAAAATTCATAATGTAAAACCAAAATATTTTCAAAAATTCGTTACCCCACTGGTATCGTCGTCTTCCTTTCCGATTTTATTGACAAGTTCAAATTGGTTGTTGTATTTTCAATTAATATTTTCCCTAATGATTGGAAAAGATGGAGATGAATTCAAAAAACCAGTCATATCGAAAAATGTGAATCTATAATTTTCGTTTGAAATAAAAATTTAGGGTTTTAGAATTTGACTATATACCAAATAATTTATAACCTAACTTTGCCGCAACTGGGTCAAATTTAAACATAATATTCTTTGCCAGTGCGTTCAGCGTCTCCTTTCGGAAAATTCGGAAAAAACTAGTGTAAAACTTTTCCTGAAAAATGATAAGTTTATCGAGTAAATCGAGCTCAAGAAAGCACTGCATAAAGAAGCGATATTTCAAAAATCTCGTTTAGTCTCGACAATATCTCGCTACCAAATCGCCGGAAAGGCCGGATACTGTGGAAATACATCACTTCCGATTTTTGAAATACATCACTTCCGGTTTAAATGTATTAACGGGGCCATATTCAAAGCCGTTTCCGAAATATTAAGCACGTGCCAATGTTGGGCCTTTGTGATCTCGTTGATTTATCGTCAATTTTTATCTTTCTACCCCCTATTTATCTCAATAGAAGCGATAAATGTACATGCATGGCCGCCTGTGACACTAAATAATAAAGAGAAATAAAGAGAGAGAGTGATTGTTTCATGGGCTTACTTTGATTCATCAACTACAGCAACTTACCCTCATTTAAATAAAGTGACTATCCTAAACTCGGTATAGAAGTTTAAAATTTAGGCGAGCGTCTAGAAATGTTTTCTTGAAAATTTCACGCCGCCATATCTAAGCCAATCAGAGTCTATTTTTTGTTTGGTTACCATGGAAACCCAAAATCTTTAAGGAAATTTTTGTCCTCCAGTCAAATTTCGACGCCAAGAAGTTTGTAAATAGGATATCGAAACAAATTCACTTGTAACCTCCCTATTGCTTGGATTATTACCGGTTATTAATTCACTAAGAAAATTTCACACCTAAATAATTTAAAAGTAATTAATTTTAATTTGACAACAAGATTATTTAAGGGCATGAAGAAGGAAAGGTTGGTTTGTCAAGTGGAAATTTTTATGTCAAAATAAAGGGCTTTGGTTAAATGAAAATAAGGTTTTTCTGTTCACTTTTTGTGCATATCAAAATTAAACAATTACTACATAGGCCAGTCAGTAAAGGGAAAAAAAGGGGGTTTAGTTGTAAACGGTGGAGTAGTAAATTTTATTTTTTGAACTTGTTTATTAGGAAGAAAATATTAAAAATGGTAACACGAAAAATGTCGGGAGAACTTTTGGCAGGCTAATAACTTTCAAAATTTTGATTTTTTTTGCTTAAAAGGGTGAAATATGCACTAAATATATAATTTATGCAAGGCAATTGATAGATTATAAAAAAACAAAAATTTTGAGCCATCCCACACATTTCTAGCGTAAATAGTTCCCGAGATATTAAGGAAATTGTGATTTGCTAAACACAGTACGTTGTCTTTTTTCACGGTTTTTACTATCTTATTTCCGTATTTCTTATCCGATTGTTTTTTTTTTAATTTCTTTATTATTAATTACATCTATTAAATGTTTTTCAAAATCTATTAAAACATCTTCTTTCTTCAGTGGTGAGTAAGAAAGGACCCTCGTATTAACTAAATGTCAATGCTTAAGTAAATATATAATATTTTCAAACACCCTTCTTATGATCACCTGAGCTCTTTTTCTTCATGTTAAATGCATAGTCTTCTAAAATTTGACTACTGCAATCGAAACAGATTAATATCATAAGATTTTTCAGAGCAAAACTGCCAAATTTGTCTTCACGCACTCTCTTTACTCTTCTTTGTATGTTGTGGCACTAACTTTTCAACTTCTTTTCTAATTTTTAGATGTGCTGCCATCTATGATTAGAAGAGAGTATTGACAATTACTAAAAGCAAAAAATTCCCGGTGTATTGGGGTTGCATACACAATTTGCATTGTGTGTTGCAAAGCTTTTATTTGACGGATTCTAGTCAAAATGTCACTCTCTTCTTTCGTACGAGTTTGGAATTTTATTTAGTGGATTCGAAAAACCTAACTGACGAAGCCGAAAGGCAGAAACCGGTCTTAGGATGTCGAATCTGATAAATTAAATTCCTTACTCGTTTTCTAACTTTGTATTAATCTCTGAAAGGGATACGAAAGAAGAGAGTGACATTTTGACTAGAATCAGTCAAATAAAAGCTTTGCAACACACAATGCAAATTGTGTATGCAACCCCAATACACCGGGAATTTTTTGCTTTTAGTAATTGTCAATACTCTCTTCTAATCATAGATGGCAGCACATCTAAAAATTTTATCTTATAGCGGATATAGCTATTGACTTGTACGAATTTTATTTATTGGATTCGAAAAGCCTAACTGACGAAGCCGAAAGGCAGAAACCGGTCTTAGGATGTCGAATCTGATAAATTAAATTCCTTACTCGTTTTCTAACTTCTTTTCTAATATTCTCTTGATTTTCGTTTCCAAAACGCGACATTTTTACTCACTCTGACGTGGTACAATTTTTGACATACCAACCTTTCCTTTTTAAGGTTTTAAATAATCTTATTGTCAAATTAAAATTAATTACTTTTAAATTATTCAGGTGTGAAATTTTCTTACTGAATCCCCAACTTGCTTGAACTAATAATCGGTAATAATCCAAGCAATAGGGATATTACAAGTGAATATTAAATTTGAGGTGTCAAAATAAAATTTGTCTCGATATCCCATTTACAAACTTCTTAGTGTCGAAATTTGATGTATATTAACTCTTCACCCTGTTAAAAACGTTTGATGTAGAAGTGTAACATTTTAAAGGATAGTGCAGAAAAATGTATAAATGCGGTAGAGTACTAAATTTTGATATTCTATTTTTTTTAATTAGCCAGGTGTTAAAATGGAAATATAATGTTTTTGGAATTTGCCATAATTGTTTTTATAATCCCAATATTTTAAAAAAAGTAAAGATAGACATTTGAGAAATTTAAAACGACTCGATTTAGAAATTTGAAACTTGAAAAGATCTGAATCTAAATCTGATAAACCAAATTTTAATATCTTGATCGCTTTTTATTTGAGGATAGATTGAAAATTTAAAACAAAAATTACCCGCCTATGATCATAATATAAAATAAATATAAATCGAATAATAATCGATCTTTGCAACACAGACAAATGTGTTCCTTCAAAATAAATGAGGCCGTATAATGACCGATATGTAATACCGATAAACATGCCACAAAATCAAAACAGCAATGCCTTGTTGTTGATATGGTGTTCATACAATATTTGTTGTTCACAAGTATAGTTAGGAAAATATTTTCCCCGCTAAAACAGAGTAAATAGGCATAAAATGCTGTAAGTGTAGTCTTTCAAAAACAAACGTATTATTCCGAAACTTCCCTTGATAAAAAAAATAAAACACGGATATGTATTGGTGTGTCCATAATGTTCCAGAGTACCTTCTTTTAGAATGTTTAGATAGGTGATATGTTGGTAGATTTTGTGCTTATGTATGCCATATGTCCAAATCGGGGCTCAAATCCACTGAAAAAAACGAATCCCAGGAATTTCCGGTATAATGAACTCATGTTGTTTAAATGCAACTATTATTATAACAAGAAAAAACCGTTCTGAGAACAATTTGTCCTTGCAATCTAACAGGCCGATTACAGTTAAAATGAGTCCAGTCGTATGAACATGAAAAACGGTAAATATGGCAGTAATAAGGTACTTTTAATTTAACAGGAATATATTCCTGTCATCTCTACGATCGTAGAACGTTGATTTTATCAGAATTCCTGTAAATCACACAATTCAATACGGTATTCTGAGCAGTACGCGCCGACGCAGTAACTCGTAACTGACGCCTGCCTAATCGGCAACCCTTATGCTCCCCATTATATGGAGGTGTTTCCTTAGTTGACAGTGGCCAGTCAGAAATCCTACTGGTAGACGTATGTTTTTCCTGGTACTCTTTAGAGATTGAGCATGGGTGTAACGTGTGGCTAGTTCCGCAATTGCCGAAATCGTCAAGCCGTAGATATCGCTGGGTCCCAAAAGTCTTAATCCAGCTGCTTCCCTGGCTAAGGAATCGGCAATACCTTTACTCCTGTCGTGCCCTTTAACCCACCTCAGGATAATATTGTTATCTACCGAGCCGTTAGCTAAAGCTTGATGGCACTCTAATACTAGCCCTGATGTAATACGCTGTCTATTCAAGGCTAGTAGAGCTTGTCTGCGTCAATGCAGATTATTATGTTTTTGCCAGAAATTCCTTTTCTGGTTAGTTCTATTGTGGCAATTGAGATACCAGCCAGTTCTGTTTGAACCACGCTGGAATTTTTTCTCATTCCCCACAATTTTCAACGGTTATTGAAATATCATGATTTCTTTTACTTTCGTGAGTACTTTTAAAGATTATATTATTACTTCAACGTATTAGTTCACCTTCTCATAATGAATGTAGTAGTTAAACATCTTCTATTACAAAAAAAAATGTAATATAATATTAATTTAAGTAACACAATTTTTTTCTTAGTGTATATAATGATAAAAAGGTAATAAATCCATACAAAATCTTGTTGTAACCGATCCGCTGGAATGTCGGTTATATTGTTACTGTAATGGAGACTAAGAGCTACCTGAATTCTTTGTCACAATCTGTGGTCCACTGTGCACGAGTTGTTTTACAATAGAACGTAACGCAGATCATCTCAAAAAGGATCAAGTTTCCCATTCAAGAGAGGTTTGTTATTAATAACACATTCTTAATATCTGTGACAAATGAAGATCCCAGTGATTATAAGCTTGAGCTTGAAATCGATGTATACAGTTAACCCTTACGAGACCGTTATTGTAGAATTAAAGTAACGGTTAGTGTATTGTAAGGTCGGTCCATCAACCTAAAATAAAATGACACGTTTTGTATATAATAATATTAATCTTTATTCAAATAGAAATCTTAATGTACAAAAATTCTAGTATTTATAATACATAATTTGATTAAATGAATGTTAGTAAAAACAATACAATAAAGTGATAATAATAATAATAATAATACAATAAATATTTTGTGCAACAGGAATATACATACAAAATGAAGATATGTAAAAAAGAAGTTTAGTTTTCTTTGATGTGCCCCAGAAGCTTAGATTTAAATGAACTCAATGTTGCACTTTTCTTGATATGAATGGGTAGATTGTTATATTGAGTAAATCCTTTGTGACATAAGGAATTCATGGTTTTTTGTAATAGGTTCTGTTTACATGAAAATTTGAATTTGTTCTAGTCTGGTAATTATGAACTTGCATTGAGCGGCCTACAACTCATTTGTTAATCTAAAATTGTTAATAACTTTTGAGGAGAGCGTCCAATTCAGAAACGGTTTTCTAAATTGGATTCGGGGGGAAAAATACAAAAGAAAAACTTGGGTGGAGCCCTTGAATTTTTTCAAAACAACAAAACACCAAATTGTTGTTAAAAAAATGTTAATAACAATTGATGGCCCACCATTAGGGTAAAATGAGTTGCATATTCGGATTCAGCGACCCTGAAAACATAAAATCCACTTGGTTTTACCCACCAATTGGCCAATAGACTATAACTGGAAACACTGTTAGAAAATAAATATTATTTTATTAATTTATTATCTAGATAGATTTTTTCTAGGACCTGAACCCTTCTGCGGAATAAGCACCAGTACAATACTTGATGAACTTGAAAAAGAAGTAAATAACAAAAGATCCCAATACTGGATATGACTACAAGGAATGAGGCAGGCCAAGGCACTACTGGGAAAATATAACCAGAAGAGATCTGACGACTGCGTCAGTAAAAGTAAAAATAAGCTCAGAATACTAACGGGTATCCTAACAGAGCACTGCCGGCTGAAAGGCCACCTAAAGAAACTCGGATTAGTAGATAAGAAGAATGCAGGTTCTGCGAGGAAGAGGAGGAAACCTCATTCTCTCAGAATGCATTACCCTGCAAAATCCAAGGGTACAATACCTCGGAGAATATCAAATAGAAGAGGAAGATCACCTAATCTGAAGCCTACCGACATCCTGAACTTTTTGAAAGCAATAGGACTGGAGGAACTGCTCTAATCATTGAGACGTCCTTAACGATTGGGCAACAGTATGGGGCACAATAGATCTTATAGGTCGCAGTGTATCGACACCCCCATCATAGATAGATAGATACGATTTTGAGTACGTATGTTCAAAACTATTGTTTTCTAAATGAGCAAAGAACTAATACGCAGATGGATAATACGAAAACAAATCAACCAGCAGTTTTGTATTGAACCACAATAAAAGGGACACTGGCCTAGTATACTTACAAATCAGATGAGTAATTAATTAATTAGGGATTCATCAAACCAAGTAGTTTGGCTTGAAATATAAAAGTTAAGCTTTTCAAAAAGGAAAGCTTGACTTGGCTTGATTTTTGCGGATACAGGCTTGGCATGGTTTTCAAGTTTATCAAGCTTTCCCAAGCTTTCAGCAATGATGGCCATGGAACACGTACCCTTTCACGTGCTCAGTGATACAGCATAAACAATTACTCAACTGCCGCCGTCTATCTACTGTCTACTTTTATTTACCGTTGATTCCTTAATGAGGTTAGTATAAATATGAGCCAGACAAAAGTCTCCGATTCCGACGAACCGATCCCTTTGCCAAATTTAACTTTTACTGTTTCAAAAATTATACAATTATCTAAATTTAAGATATCTTTTACAATTCACGGTCATCGAATACAACACGAGGGATTTATGATATTACAGTTCATTTTATTGATCAAAATTGACAAATGCATGCAATTTTATTAGATTTTGCCCCTGCAAACGGATCACACACAGGTAAATCTATTGCTGAAATATTTCAGAGCATATTACAGTTTTATGACCAACACAACAGATAATACCAACAGTAACTTTTGCCACAGAGTTAGCAAACTTAAATGAACATTTTCATTTGCAAGACATGCATTTTGTCTGTTTCTGTTTTACTAACATTTTAAACTTGTCGGCGCAAGATTTCATGAACATTCTTCAAATTAATGTTGATGATTTGAATAAAAAAATGTACTTTTCTGAATCTGATGGCAGTTGTGGCGAATCGAGACCAAATTGTTCAGAAGATAAAGTTCGATGTAATTCACCTTTTGACAAAATTAAATTTATCGCGAAGAAAAGCAAAAAGTTTGAGCAACTTAAAAATAATTTTGAAAAAATTTTGCGATACCTTTTTGCAAATGCCAAAGTTAAATGGTGTTACAAGATAGAACTCTTCCTTTGGCATACTGGCAAGGGGAAATTAACGTTCTAAGCGATAATACGGTTAATTTAAAAACTAATAATGAATGGTCTGTTATTCAGAGCGATTGCAATTATTTAACAGGTTTCAGTAACCTCTCAACAACTTTGGAAGCAGAAAAAAATGTACTTTACCAATGGTGGTAATAGGAATCAATTTATTTTTAAATAAATTAGAAAAATAGACAACAAAATTGATAGAAACAATGTTGACGAAACGTTGATATTGTCGCTTCAAGCATCACGTTTTAAAACATTATGATAAGACAAACAAAAAAACAAATAAATTCATTATATAGTAGAATTCATAAACATCTTCTAAAAAATTGTCGAAAATTCAAGCTTTTTGTAAGAAAAGCTTGGCTCGGCTACTATGTAAGCTTGGCTTGTTTTTTCAAAGACTTGGTTTGATTATTCAAGAGCTTGGCTTGATTATTCAAGAGCTTCGAGCCAAGCTTTTAAAAACCAAGCCAAGCCGTGAATCTCTAGAATTAATTACTGGGTCATTGATACTTAATATTTTAATAAAATAAGTTTTAAATTATTCAAACGTATTAGAACTTTTCATAATTTTGATCAATAATTTTTATCAGAGAATGATTATTTTCATCTAAACCGACTAAAACCTGCGAGTAAATTTTCAAAATTATTATCCAAAAGAAAGATTGTATAACCGAGCAAGCCACTATGAGCTACAGAAATTAATTTTATTATTTATATAATTTTCAAAGCCTTACTGTATATGATTTTTTTTTTAAATTTTACCCCTAAGTTTTTAACGCACTACGAGGATTTTTGGCGTTTTCAATATATTAAATTTCTTTTAAATATTCCTTTATCATCTTGAAAAATTATCACAGGTTCCCTGGCGCTTTCAATGTATAGGTATGAATATCTCAAAAAAAAAATTTGTTAGAGAATAAATTCAAATTTAAAACTTTCGATGTAATGTTTTTTTTTTTTTACTTCAGTGTAATGTTAATAAAATTTATTTTTAATGCTGGACTTTCGACGATTTTGGAAGATTTAGAGGAACTACATAGCAAATCGTAATTTATGGATTATCGAGTTTTATCACTTTTAAAGTTACAATTCATGTAAATAAAAAAATTGGTATGTATGATCCCACATATTATAAACAATCTAGAATTAATGCTTGTAGCTACAAATTCATACAGATGCGTAGGTGTATGAAGAGCTTCTTGCTATCAAAAATTCAGGTATTGTTGGTAATGTGGGCTGTCGACGTAGGTGTTACGAGACCATTCTACAAAGTTGATGGTTATTTGTACTTCGGCTTTTCAGAAATAATGACTGTGAAATGGCTATTGTTCGATGAAACCCTTTTGCAAAAATTCATCTCTGGAAACATGTAGGTTGAAAGTAAGTCATATGGAGTAAAGTCGAGACATTTTTGATTCTTTCACCTCATAATAAAATATATATTTACATCTATGAACCGATAAAATCAACTTGTTTTATAGACATTGGTAAACCATAAAGATGAAATTTGCAGCCGATTTACGTTAAAATTTATGTTAAACTTTTTTTCGATAGGATGCATATTTCCACCCCCGTTTCGGAACCTTTACTCAGTCGTCTTCATTTTTCTTAACTTACCCTAAATTATCCACCACCCACATACTGCTAAGAATTTTTCAAGGTATTTAAAATCGATTTGGCTCTGGTCTAGTAGATAATCATGGCAAAGAATCAAAGTATTGACAAATTAAACCTAAAAGTTGAGGGGAAACAATTTAGTACCTATATATTTTTTCTTAAAGAGTGGTATACAAGCGTATACTTCGTATTTTTATAAAAAGGACTCCATAAAGATGAAATTTGCAGCCAATTTACGTTAAAATTTATATTAAACATTTTTTCGAAAGGATGCATATTTCCACACCCGTTTCGGAACCTTTACTCAGTCGTCTTCATTTTTCTTAACTTACCCTAAATTATCCACCACCCACATACTGCTAAGAATTTTTCAAGGTATTTAAAATCGATTTGGCTCTGGTCTAGTAGATAATCATGGCAAAGAATCAAAGTATTGACAAATTAAACCTAAAAGTTGAGGGGAAACAATTTAGTACCTATATATTTTTTCTTAAAGAGTGGTATACAAGCGTATATTTCGTATTTTTATAAAAAGGACTCCAGAAGGAATTTAAAAAATCATCACGGCCGAAAACTCACAAAAGAGAAATTATAAAGCTATTAAAACTTTAATAACGACTTGCAAACGCAATTTGGCGCATCCTAGAGGTGAAAGGGGTCTGCAGTACAGCAGCGTAGATTTTTTAAGGATATTTTAGTGAAATATTGAAAAGATACTAATTTTGGTGACATTCAAAACTAAGCTTGATTATTTGGCAATTTCAAATATACAAATATTACAAAATTGTTTTTTTTGTTATTTTGGCCTTAGAAACATAGTTGTTTCAATTTTCTATTATTTAGCCATGTTTCGTCCAAGTAATCTATGCAAACTGCACAAATTTATAAAATTATTTATAAAAAACGAGCGTTTGAATCAACAAAATCTTGGATAAAAATAAAAGCATTAATTAAAATTAAACAACTATTTTATTTTTTTTAATAAGAAAACGAGCTCGTTTTACTTCCTTTACAGCACGACTATTAATTATCGAGACACCCACCCTTCGTAATCTAAAATAAAATTACTCACCGGAGGACATCCTTCCTTTCAAGTCCTTTAAATATCCTTAGAGCCTAGAGGCATTTTGCTAACGAAAGCTTGGACAAACGTGCCAGATTAGTCTGAAATTACACCCTAGGGATTGAAATCTTGGCGTTGAATTTTCTGAAGGTGGCTTACAAGGTACTCATTAAGGCGTACGGATTTAAAAGTGTCAAAATTAACAACACGAGAATCTATGAATTAACTCAAGTTCGGAGGATTATAATAAAAAACATTTGGTGGACAAAGCATTTTTCGTAACATAGAATTGAATACAGAAAGTCGTAATTTTTTATAAAAAAAAATCGGATGTGGCCATCCACATGACTTTACCATACTTTAACGGCCCTACAGGCTCATAATCCAATTACTCGTACATATTTAAGGTAGGCCATGCCTGGCAAGAGCGTACAAATGTCTCCATGAAACAAAACACTTCTACTGCGCTTGCGTTATTATGCAACTATGTTATTCCATATTTTATTTTTAACTCGCTTATAATACAAAATTTGAAAAAAGTTTTAAACAAAATTTATAGTAAATTTAATTTAAAATAAATTTTTTCTCTTAGTATTTTTACATAAACTTAATAGAAACGATAATAATTGCGAAAATCTGAAAATTCTCAAGAGTAAACCCCCACTTCCGGTTGTCCGATTTTGCCCAAAATCTAATCAGCTCATTAGCATGTTGTAAAAATGCTAAATATAAATTTGGTTAGGAAATTCCGATCGCAGTTGGAGTTAGAGCGCACACAAATTTTTCCGGACTACATACTACATACTCCATACTCCATACTCCATACATACATTTTCTAGAAATGGTCTTAGATGACTTAGGAGGTCTCAAAACATGTAAATCCACTGAAAGCCAAATTTTTTTTTGCGATTACAATACTTTACCTATGGTAAAGTAAAAAGTTAAAAATAGACCACTGGCTATTCAAACAAAAAAAATTCGTAGCCGTGGTCAGAAAATTTAGGGTAAAATATAAGCAATGGGAATTGGTAAATATAAGTTTTTAAGGGTTGGATATTGGTTTTTTACCATTTGTGGCTGAAATATGCATCTTATCGAAAAAAGTTTAAAGCAAAAGTTGTAGATAATTAAATAATCTAAAACTATTATACAGGGTGACCCAGGGGTGTGTGCATGCTCCATAACTTTTTTTCTACCCAAGCTATCGATTTGATGTTTTTTAAACGATAGGACCGGCAATGAGGCACATTCTAAAAATATTTCTATTTATATACAGGATGTCCCAAATAAGATACACAACTAAGTTCTGTTTTTTAAAATAGCAACCCCCATTTTTGTTACATATTTAGATTCGCCATTAAATTGTCGATATAACGCACCTAGGTTTCTTCGACTTATTTGCAATTTGTGTGTCAAAATAGCGTTGTGCAGAGATCCACAAAAAAATTCAGAACTTTAGAACTGTTCACGATAACTTAATCAACTTTTTCCAGTCGATCGCTTAAGCTTTAGCGCATCTTTTGAGATGTAGACGAACTCGGAGTCGATGTTCTATAGCCTACTACGATTTTTTGAAAATGACAAATTACAAATAGCAATAACTCGACTTTTTCGAATGCATCACCCTATATTTTATTAAATCATTGCATGGCATTTTTTAAGAGCTTTTTGCTAATATAGGGTTTGTTGGGTTTATTATTTATTACGAGATTTATGCAAAATAAGAAATGTTTGACGGTTTATTCGAGAAAAAAAGAAATCGAGTAGGCCGCTGTCGTAAAATTTGACAGATTCATACAATTTTGAAAAAAAAAATGTTTCAACAAAATAAAATTGTAATAGAAACAGAAATACATTACAAAGTAAACAATTTGCAAGATCATGAAAGAATGATTAATAGGAAACATTATAAACATTTATGATTTATAACGAATGCTCGTAGGTCACCGTCACCATCATGTTCCAAACAAAAATCATTACTTCATGTTCTTGTAAATAGTATTACTAAAATTGATGACTGGTATACTCGATGGCGAACAAAAGTAAATAAAATTTCGGCAAACGTACTGGCTTCTAGGTCGGAAGTCGAAACTTTCTCTCTCTAATAAAGTTCTATTGTATAAGACAATCCTTGTGTGTGTGCAAAACCATCATCCTTAAATGTTATACAAAGATTCCAAAACAAAACTCTGAGGTCATTGGTGGATGCACCATGGTACATAAGCAACCAAATAGTGATTTGAAGATACCTTTTATCGAATGACAGCATCGAATAATATGCGAACTATCAGTAATGAAAATGAACTGGTTGGGAACCTTTTCAACAATAGACCCGTCACCAGAATACTTGCTAGAATCCGTCCTCAAGATTTACTCTAAAACTAAATAATGTAGGGCAAGGTGAAACATCAATGGATGTGTAAACCTTTTAACATATTTACTTAATACTCTGTTATGTAGAAGTAGATTATAAATAAAGCAAAATATAAAAAAGACATTTTTTAATTGGGCAAAGCTGTAAATAAATAAATAAATAAATAAATAATTGTATGACATTATTAATATGTGTGTATGTTTTTGTAACATTTATTCTACTAACTGCGCCATAAAAGGATTTTCAATTTACTTTCAAACTGACTACTTAAAAAGAACCTTCAACTTAATTTGTATTTCCAGTTGAAGTGTGGTCCTAACTTTCAGAATCCTTTTAGTATAGAGAAACTAGAAATTAAACATGCAAGCTCTACGCGACATCTGGCGTAAGGAGTATTATCATACTTAACATCATTCGAAGTTTGTCACTAAACGCGTTGGCACTACAAGGGAGGAGTTTTGGCAGTGCAAGATGCAAATTAGCTGAAGCGGGCGTTGAAAACTAACGAAAACGGGCGACGATAGAAGGGAATGTGTCTCGTAAGTCTGGATTCAAATTTTGAGGAAGATATGTTTATGTAAATTGCACCACGAATTAACGTTTCGACTTCGTGACGTCACTTTCTATTATGCTAACGAATATTTTAGAATTCCTTTCAAATCCGTTTGGTTTTAGAACATTTAAGATTGTATCTTGAAGCTGTAAAGAGGATAGAGCATTATTAATTAAAATAACAATAAAAGTTTAAATATTTTTTATGGAGAATTTGTATTTCAGTCAAAACATGAGTTTTAAAGCTAGTAATGAATTTGGAAGTTTAAAATTTGGAAAAGATTTAAAAAAAACTTCGGTTAGCATAGAAACATCAAAATAAATATTGGGATTCATTGATACAGCATTTAAAAATATTCCCATATACCTCGTGAAGTCAGATTAAAGGGAAACTCTCTAAACCAGTACGTATCCACTTTGTACCCATCACTTTAAACATTTTCCCCAAAGCTAGTTATTTCCTACAATATAATTCGCTGGGAGGCCATGTCGTGACTAATTTTATTTTCTATTAGTTCTAAGATTATATAAATTTACTACAATTTGTCTTCTTCGATTACGGTTATCTAACTACTTGAGGACAGCGGATATTTTCGGGCACTATTTTCTAAAAGCTGTTTTATTAAACTCACTAACGAGATTTTATGGGATGGGCGAAGAAATAAGTTGTCTAGAGGTTATATATAGAACATGTTAAAACTGGCGTAGGTTTTATGGTGATATATAAGAAAAAACATAATATAAGAAACAAAGGAAATAGGAAGTATATGCGAAGTAATACAAATATAGTTTTTTTAAAATTTTCTTTTATAATATAGTTATTACAACACTAAAAGTAGTGCTATAATAGGCCATAACGGGCATATTATAGCACGCCTTTTCACAGTTGGTAGCATAATTTCCTACTTGTCAAATCAGCTATCTAAATTTGCCTCTGAATGACTGTCAAGTATAAATGTCAAAAGTATAAAGGTAAAAAATACATAATCTAACTACAAAGAAATTAAGAATCATTTTTAATAAACATACCTTTATTGCGAGATACATCTTATCTTCAGCTACGTTTATAAATTTGTTAATGTCTTCTGGTTCTAAAACTTTTGATTTTTTTGGAATGTAACCTGTAGATACTCGTTTTAACATAGCTTGCAATTTATTAAATTTTGATATATCAACATTTTTGTATAAAAGACAACATCTTAACATTGAGTAAGTCGTCCATAAGGTAGATGATTTAAATTTTTGGCGTTAGATTTCAAAATATGCAAGTAACACATTTTCAATATTACTTTCACGACACCAATCTTGAAACTTATTATATGCTTTCTCATAAAGATGCCGAGATTTGTCGGGAATTAAATTACCTACAGGTACTATTTTCCGCAATTTCTCGAATTTTTGGTGGCGTACACGACATTTCATCACTCATTTTCACATAGGTTTTACAAACTTTAAAATACAAAAAATGAAAAAATGGAAATTCAAACTTGAAATGACTGTGAAGTATAAATTTCAAATCATTGTTACCAACTGCTACAAAATTAAGGAACTACGTTACTATTAAAAGTACGAAATATTTTTAATTATACAATAAAAATAGGCGAAAATTTTAAAAAATAGCGTAAAAAACTCGTTTCATAATCCGTTTATTTTATTCGTTCTCTTCTTCTTCTTCTTACGTTAGGACTACGCCCTGTGTTTGCCTCAAAGGTTGCCCAAAAGCAATTGGGACGATGAGGACCAACTATCATACCATCTTTTTGGTGGGCGTCCAGGTGGGCGTAGAGTGTTGGGCCGCTTCTCTCTCACAATTTTTGCCAGCCGGTCGTTAGGCATTCTGCTGACATGGTCTCTCCATTCTCTTCTTCGGTTTCTTGCCCATCTTACTATGTCTTGGACTTCACATATTTCCCTTATCTCTTCGCTTCTTTTATGGTCAAATAGGGTATAGCCAGTTATCGATCTAAGAGTTCGCATTTCCGTTGATCTAAGAAGTCGCTTTGTGGTCGTGTTCTCCGCTCTGGTCTCTATCGCGTATGTCATAATCGGTCTTACGCATGTCTTATATATTCTGACCTTACTTCTGGTACTCATGTGTTTATTTCTCCAGATTATGTCTCTCAAGAATCCTGAGATTAGAGATGCCTTTGCTGTTTGAGCTTTTACTTCCTCCTTAATATTTCTAGGGCTAGATATTAGCCCCCAAATATTTACAGGACATCACTTGTTCTACACTCTGCTCATAGATTGCAAGTTTGCATCTTCTCGGTTCTTTGGATATTGTTAGCGATTTGGTTTTCTTGACGGATATTTGCATATTGAATTCTTCAGCTGTTTTTTGGAACTTGTGTAAGAGTCTCTGTAGGTTGTCCTCGTCTTCCGATACGATTACAGCATCATCGGCGTAGCATATGATTTTTATTTCTTTATCTCCCAGTCGATACCCTCTTCCAGTTTCTTTGACTTCATTTATAATTTCATCCATGATGATATTAAATAGGATTGGGCTTAGGCTATCTCCTTGCCTGATTTCGGTTGTCATAGGTATTTTATTGCTTAGCTTATTTGCAGTTCTTACACATGTGTAGTTGTTCTTGTTCAATTCTTCGATGGTCTTTATTACGTTCGGATAAATTCTTCTCTTTTGTAGTAGGGCTAAGACATCTGTTAACCGTACCCTATCGAATGCCTGGGTTAGGTCAATGAAACACATAAAGGCTACTTTATTGAACTCAATGGCTTTCTCAGTAATTTGACGTATTATAAATATAGCATCTATAGTAGACCTGTTCTGTCTAAACCCTTGCTGTTCTTCACATATTCCGGTTAGAGATATTTCTTCTGCTAAAATTTTTGTAAACAATTTTAGTACAGCACTCAATAAGCTAATACCTCGATAGTTTTTAGGGTCCGCTTTCTCTCCTTTTTTGAAAACTGGTATTCGGTCGTTATAATATATATATATATATATATATATATATATATATATATATATATATATACAATATACATACAATAAGCATCGTCTTATGAAACTCGTTCTTTAATATACTATTTCAAATATCAAGACAGATGTAAGCAGTCAGACCATCATTACTTTATACAGTCTTTTCACAACAAAAATAGTTCCACGTCACCAATTACGTCATAAATTTTATTCCGTGTTAGATGCACAGCGTTGCCAAATCGAAAAAATAGCATATAAATTGTATTGTTATTAAATTTATTATTTATTTTTATTATAATTCAACTATATTTTCAGAAATTTTATTTTTGCTAAAATATAATAATACATTTTTCGGTTGAAAATTTATTTCAATATAGGTATAGGTACTTACTTCCTTTATACGTATCATAAATAACATCCCTAATAGTACCTACTTGTATCTAACATTATTGGTAATTGTCTTTTGGAATAAACGTTTTTTTAAGGAGATTTCAAAACTTCAACATAACCCCAAAATTCTTTCTTTTATTATGCGAGTTCTAGTATGTATACCGACTTTAATGAAATTTAGACAGAAGATACTAAAGTTTTTCTAAAAATTCAAAGGAATCTATATTAAGAAAACCTTAAAGGTTCTAAGAGCATGTAACTTTGACAGACTGTAATTTCGGTTATATGTATATGAGATATCGACAAAATTTTTGATTTTTTTTATCTTCTTTGAAATGAAACTTATGAAAATCTTTTAAAGCGAGTTACTACACTATTTTTCTAAAAGAGTACCAGTTTTTCTTTTTTTAATTAACGTTTATGTAATTTTAGTGTAAAAAATATATTATTGGATTTTTAATATTATTTGCGAACATAAATATTTACCCATAACTTTTTTTAACTCTCAGAGAGATCTGAAATCTGCCTAAAGTGTAAATAAGGGTTTGACACATAACTTAAAAAAAATATTTTTATCGTTACAAATTTAAATTGATAATGATGTACAAAATAATGAGGTCAGGTAAGAGATATTACATTACGGTTAGGACATTGCAGTCCCCAATCCATATATACAGGGTGAGTCACGGTAGACGCGAGGGTCCATTGTGGCTAAACGATTAATTTAGAAAAGACTGTATGACTTGTACACACTTGAATTTAGCAACGGAAAAAATCTTTTGTAACTTTGAAGCAATTAAAATCTCTTAAAAGTGTGTAAAATTTATTTAAAAGGGGGTTTTTTACAAGTTTCTATATAACAATAAAAACTTACGTCAAAAAAATTTTTTTAGAGATACCTCACAAAGGAGTTCCAAACTATATAACACATGGTTATATATGAAATTGATAAAATTGATAAAACTTTAAAAAAATTTTAAAAAACATTTTTGATATCGAGGCGACATTTTATAAATTTTAAGTAAATGACAAATGACAAGAAACAGCTGACTTTAGGTGGTAGTGACTACAGTAACTAACAGACGTTAAAAAAGAAAAATAGCTCTTTTGACAAAGATTCTCAATAACTCTGAAACCAAAATAATTGATATTGAGAATTTCAATCAAAAAAGAAGGGAATCAATATGGAAAGTTATGTTATGTTTATTTAACATTTCATATTGATTCCCTTCTTTTTTGATTAAGATTCCCAATATCAATTCTTTTGGTTTCAGAGTTGTTGAGAATCTTTGTCTTTATTATAAAATACAGGGTGTCCTATTTAAAATAAGAACGATATGGTCGTTTGAATATGTCATTAGAGAATCGCCCCATTTTGGACGCCCTGTATAATTTTATACAACTCTAAATACGTTATTGCTTTCAATTATTAGTCTAATTTTTTTCAGTTAAAATTGGATTTGGCTGATTCCATAGGTTTAGAAGTTATTGGTTTTCTTGTAAGTGCTTCCATTTTTAGAAATATCAAAATATCTTGAAAACTAAAAAGCTTAGGTATAGGGAATACTTAAGAAAGTTTATCTTATTTTTAACGTGTAATCTATAAATGCAATAAAATATAAATATAACTTTGACTTTTTTGGGACAACCTGTATATTTCAAAATAATTTTAAAATGTAGCCTTCATCAACCCACATATCCATGAATAAACAAAATTTTCAAAATATTAGCCGTTTAGCCACAATGGACCGTCACGTTCACCGTGACTCACCCTGTTTAATAGGTGTTCAAAAAAAATTAAAATTTTTACAGGGTGAAAATGAAAATGCTACTCAGTTAAATTTAAAATTTTTTGAGCTGCGTCCTTGATGTGCACGCATTTATTTTGCAATAAATCGCTTAAATATAAAGCAGAAATGCACCACATAACAAAATTAAATAAGAATATACACTTTTATTAGTGTCTCTCGATTCTAAATCATCCATGGTCTCCATGAGTCCATACCCAAATAAATTTGCAGTACCTATCTAGTTGAACTCCATACTGATCGCTATAGTTCTAGAAGTCTACCGCTAGGAGGATGCAAAACTCTAGCGACGAAACAAATGTCCTGATTAACTCCTCCGTTAAGGCAAAAGTTTTTATTAAAACCATCCTTAATTTATGATTCTTATGTATTTTAATTTAGCAGGACATTATGCTGGACCATAAAATTTTGCACATTTTGACATTAAACTGTAACTGCTTTACAAAACAAGATGAAAATGAAATACAGAACGTGGTTCACACTACAAACGCTTTCAAATTCCAAAAACTTTTGGAAAGGTAATTGGAATTGCATCTAAGGATGGTTTTAATCAAAACTTTTGCATTAACCGAGGAGTTAATCATGACGTGTTTCGTCGCTAGAGTTTTGCAACCGCCTAGCGGTAGACTTCTAGAACTATATAGCGATCAGTATGGAGTTCAGTTAGATACTGCACATTTATTTGGTTATGGACTCTTGGAGACCAAGAATATATACAACACGAATTCATAAAAAAGATGAGCCACCAGATAACAGCGTAAAAAGAGAAGAAATTTTAAATAGAAGCGGAATTAATTTAGAAAAAGAGAGCAGTCATAAAAACAGTGCTCACGAGTGAAAGAATTACTCCAACATCAACATTGCTAGATACCGTACTATAAAATTTTCGCCAATATAAGTTCATATATTACTTGCTGAAGTAAGCAAATTTACCCTTATCGGAACACAAGAACGGACTTTATTTGATGCGAAATCGCTTCAAACTTGATACAAATCTAATTTTAGTTTCTGAAATTCGGTCCGATCTAGCAAGAATGCTCGTCTGCATGAACGCCAAAAAGAAGAGAAAAGTAAAACGTAAAAAAAGACCAGTAAGAAAATAACTTCGATCCAGTACGGGACTATCTAGCATCCAAAGATATCTTTGATCTCGTGTTTGCATATGATTCTCGTAATTTGCGTCGATTTTCCGATTTTGCAGAACGGACCTTACGGTGAAGTACTAAAGCGGTCCACGCACTATACTGGTACTTTTGTTGGAATGAAACGTAAGATATATGAAAAGTGTGTTAAAAATTAGTGATAAAAACGAAAGAGGTTAAGTCAAAACAGTTTTTAGGGATATAATGGAAGAAATTATTGCAGGAGCAGAAGGATAAATTTAAAATACAGGGTGTTTTTTATTTATTTAACATTGGTATCTTAAAAAATCGTAAACCATAAAATGAGAAAACAGTTGCGTATTTTAAAGGTCAATAACAACAGAATAAAATGTATAATTAGAGACGATTCAAATCAAACTAGTTTGAAGGAATGTGAAAATCGGTAATCGCCGCCTGATAATTTCTACATCAGTCGAACTTTACTTCCATGCCTCCTTTGTTAAACAAAAATATATATTACAAATTAAAAATGCAGGAAATCTGGCCGAAACAAATACGGAACAGCAGCGGTTGTAATTTCGTGCCAAAGTGCACCTGTCATTTTCGGTTTAAATAATAAAACGTGTGGTCGGCCAAACAAGTCCTAAAGTGCATTTTCACTTTATGCAAATATCCATGGGAAATAGTATTCTGCTCTTGCAAATTATACGAATTACTGCGTAAATTTGATTGTTCGATATCAAGTACGCTGGAGAAAATTGAGTTATTGTCGGGTGGAACCTAAATGGGGATAGACGGGGGTCGATAGGGGAAGTAAGTAATGAGAGAGTTTGAAGTCCGCTAGCTGCAAAATGACGATGATTACATTAAATATTATGATGGTATTTGGCAAACAGAAATTGAGAGTTAAGGGAGACGAGAGCTTTGAAAATACACTGTTTAATCTGTATAATAAACTTTGTAATTATCGATTTCTCCATTTTTATTATCTCATTGCAAACAAATTGTCTTCTCCTCCATCTTCTACTCCTCCTATTTCTTCATCTTGTTCTTTTTCTTCTTCTTCTTTTTCTCCTTTTTCTTTTTTTTTTCTTATTCTACTTCTTCTTGAGACATTGGCAACAAGTTTTTTTTTCTTCGATTGTGTCGGTTTTTGTGGTATATTCTTGATATTTCTATCTTGCTTTTATTTTCTATTGGTATTCTTTATAGGATATTATTTATCTCTGCACTGGACATAACTTTACCAATATTTTTCAATTCGCTTCTATTCTATGAAATATTTTTCTTATAAAGTGCTCTACTTTGTGCTATATTTCTTTCTTATTCATCCGAAATCTTTTATAATGCTTTGCCAACTTATAAATTTTTTCCGGTTCGCAGATAAAATTCCAAATGTTTTATTTTGAGAACCAAAAAGAAATAGTAGTAAAAAATATTTTCAAAAATTCAGAATTTTTTTGGGTTGTTTTATAGATACACCTTTGTTTATTTTTTTTAAATAATTCTTGGGTTAAACGAATATGGAGTTTGGAATTAAATTTATTTTGTTATGGATCGCCTCCGTTGGATAATAGCTATTTACGTAACCAGTTAGAAAATAAGGAATTTAACAAAAGTCCTTTTTCCTAACATGATATGTACAAGATTTTATCTAATTTTGAAAAAAAAGCTTAATAAATATTACTTATATCTATAATTTTTTAATTTTGTTAAAAATCAAGTAGGCAAATGATTTTGACAAGTTATCAGTCAGTAATAAATATTAGAAACCAACAATCACAATAATAAAAATATTAGTAAATATGTCCTCAAGCGAGTCAGATGTACCAAGCGACGTAGAAGAAGCTGCAACAAAATCTAAAGTTAGATATATTTGTTATGGAAAATTTGAACAATGGCTAGCACAAAAAAATGTAAAATTTATTAACGAAAAAGTAATGCTGGCCTATAGGCCAGCCCCGGCGCCGGCCGGGAAAAACAATAATTGATTGTCGATTTAAATCGATCGCTTAAGTTCAATCGAAAAACTCGCTTATTTATTGTTATTAAGCGTCTACAATGTCGGTTTTGCTAAGATGTGGGTTCAAGCTGGTAAATTTAACAATTTTTCGAAAGAAAAGCCTCACTAAAGGCAAGAAACTCGTCGAAAGCCATTATGTTTCCGGTGCCTACAAGTTAAAAACTGATTGATCATCTGAGATTATAGGAACTGTTTTGCGCTAAGCAATAAGCTCCAAAACGAAAACAAACTTTTACAAGCCGACAATCGAGCCATGTATATAATTATTGTATAAGTTCTAATAACAGATAATGATATGTTAAAGAATCGTAAACGTCACTGATCTTGCAAGTACACAGGGTCGCATTAGGGGTGTTATAAAAATAAGTATGTAATCGATTTCATAAAAAAAATATAATTTTTGATTTTTTAATAATACTATTTTCTTTGTAATATGTACAACGTGTTTACTTCATTTAGATACACCATATGGAAAACTTTTTTAAATTAATTTTACGAAAAAAAGTTACTCTTTATAAAAAGTTCTGCATCGTGTAAAACCCTTGATTAAACAACAAAGGCTCGTCCATACTCATCCGAATAAACGCAATTTTTCAAATCGGAAAAAAACCGCCACATCGTTACAACTGAAAAAATGCATGTTAACATTGGTAAGATGAAGTTCATGGAAAAGAATCATTTTTCTGTTGTGTAATGTATTCTATGGATAAGCTGCAACATATAACGAAGTGGCGGTTTTATTCCGATTTGAAAAGTTGCGTTTATTCGGATGAGTATGGACGAGCCTTAAGACGTTAACATTTCTAGATGTGCCGACCATAAATGTATCATTTAAAAAAAATCATATAGTTGATGGGTTTTAGGTTGATCCTGACAGAAACGTTTTGGATACAAATTGCACTTGCAAAGGAGGAAGAGGATTATGCAAGCATGCAGCAGCAGTCTGTATCTACGTCAATGAAGAGAACAACAATGCAGTTGCAGAAGTATCAGAAGGGAATAGAAGTGGCAAATCTATGGCCATCAAAAGTAAATCAAAAAGAGGTAGTGAGACCTACGGGTGTAAGGACGTCAGTAATGTTTCTTCTGATTACTTGGTGGAAACTGTTATGCTAAGCAACATAGTGTTAGCAGAGGAAAGATGCAGAGTGGGAAAAGAAGCTAGACTGGTAGAAGAGAGACAAAAAGAAGACATTTTATTAGGGTTATTAAAAAATTTATATGATTTGCAAAGTGTTCATGCCAAACACTACTATTATTTCATCATGTGTTTTACACCATGCAGAACTTTTTACAAAGAGTAAAATTTTTTCGTAAGACTAATAATAAAATACATATTATAATGAGAATAGAATTTAAGTATTATTAAAAAATCAAAAATTATATTTTTTTATCAAATAGATTACATACTTATTTTTATAACACCCATAATGCGACCCTGTGTACTAGAACTGTCACTTTTCTTTATCTTGGAAATATACCACACAATTTTTGTCGGACCCGGTCGCCCAGATGTCGCGTCGGGAGATGTGGGGTTGGCGTATTTTGAAGGCAAAAAATCACTATGGACTACGTACTCCATGTTACGATGTGTAAATTATACGTGAATTTGTAATATCTGAAGGGGACATTGAAAATGTAAATTTTGTGGACATTATTAGAAATTATTTAAATTAAAGACCGTCGAATGTACAACATAACCTTTTTTTTTTGTAAAATATTGTAATGGAAAATGTGGTACTCAATCGGTTGGCATTAACACATTTGGCAATTTACCGAAGAAGATTGCTGAATGTATTGGCTTACCGAATCCAGTTTTACGGGACATTGTTCAGGAGCGGATATTTTAAAATTAAAAAGACATGGAGGCTGGAAATCTAATACAGTTGCGGAGGGATATGTGGAAAGTTCAATTGAAAATAAAAAAATATTGCAAATTATATTCTGGGTGAGAAATCTGTTTAAAATATATTTGCATCTATGAGTACTTCGAGTAGTTCAGGAATTTCTTTATCTAATTGTAATAATTGTGTAATTAATATATATAATTCGTAAGCAAATAAGTTATGTACAGGTAGATATTTGTTATTAAACGTTAATTTTTCTTAATTTTTGTCTTTTATTTTTCATAATTAGTGATGAAATAAAGATTTATTTATATAACTATGCATTTATAATTTAGAAAAATATATACAAACATAATTTCCAACTAATTGCAATAGCGAGAAGTAGGTAATAATAGCGAATATATTTGGTATGTTCGTAGAAAGACATTTATCCTAACTGTAAGATGTTATAAATTTTCTTAAGCTTACCAATCAGTGTGGCTTCCTCGGAAAGGAGTTTTCAGCATTGCGTCGTTTAAATAGCTGTCCACGAAATTGCATGACTGAAGAACGTTTGGTAGGACTTGCTCTTATGCATTTATAACGTGATTTTGCATTAGAACCCGTAAAAATATTAGATCGACTTGCTGCTCCGAAAACTCGTCATTCAGATATTGTTAACAAAAACAAAATCAGAAATGTTTAGTAAAAATTGTTACAAGTGATTGTCAGTATTTGTAAAATATATGATATTTTTAATTATACGGCTGTGTCTGTTTTAATAATTTGTTGCATTTCGTGTTCTCTAAACAGGATTTCAAGGTACCTATTTTGATATTTTTTACTTCTATACATTGAAAATTTGTAAGAGAACATTATTTTTCTATTAACTGGCTTTTTTACGTACTATGAATAAAACATATTTTTGTTTTAATGCCGGTATTTACGCGTCCGGCTGAGCGGAGTTAGTGTGCAGCTTATGAATTAATTATAACTCTGAATTGGCGATTTTGACGCTTTATTTATGACCAAACCAGCTTTCTTAGGGGACTGCAACACTGATTCAGGGGAAAAATGATTAAATTTGTCAAGGGTAAAATTACTTCAGTTTAGACTTATTTAATAGACCATTTGTTTAAACATATTGCGTCATTTTTTGCCAGTCTTAGTTTTTACATACAAGAAACATGAAGCTAAAACTATATTCGTGTCAGTTAAAATGGATTTTCTTTAAAAAAATAAGGAAAATAGCCCTCAATTGAACATTTTCTGGATCCGCCTTTGTGTTATTTATGAAAACATTTTACGGAAAATATATCATTTTCTAGTTCAATTAACCTATAATTATTATCACACATGTATCACACAACTCCTATCTCATTAATCCCATAAACATACACAAATACAGAATACAACCCTAGGCTAAAATGCATGTATAGTCATAGACAATTAGATATACCCGCGACTAACCCTTTTGCATCAACCCTCCCAATCAAAACCTTATTATCTGTAGTGTAACGTACTGTTTAATAGAGGCAACAATGAACACAGATGATCACCTATTTTAATCCACACCGATACGTTTACAAAGGACCTAATACTGTTTGGAATACCAATTTCTATGGTGAAAACATTTCGCATGATTACTTCGATTAATGGTGAGATTTGTAGGGAGAAAATAAGGATTACGTTTGGGACGTTCTTTCCAACCATGGGCTATAGTTAAAAATTGTTTTAGGTTCATGTCAAGCTTTACGTTGTATTTTAAAACGTTCGTTTCAAAATTTTATAAAAATATACGTCAAGCAGTTGGGAAAATAATTAGACCAGGGCCAAACCGATTTAGCCCAGTTGCCAGAGAAGGATATTGACCAAAAGCTCGCACAAAATGTGATCTCTATGAACCTTGGCATTTAAGTACTTGAAAGGGTGTAGAAAACAATAAAAAAATCTTTGCTGCTCTAAAGTGTATGCTAACTTCACAATTTCGAAAATAAAAACGAAAATTTGGTTTTTCCATTATATCTCGAAATAAAAAAATTTCGAAAAACTAATAGCACTACGTGAAAGAGCGGGAAATTTTACTAAAAAATAATATTATAAGTTCTTTTAAAAAAGAATTTGTATTACTATAAAAAATTATTAAACATAAAAAAGCAAATTCGAAAACTACTCGCGCCGAGCCGTTGAATACAAATATTCAGGCGAGGCGTTCGGAAAAACTAATGTATCTTTGTCTAAAATGTACGTAAAGAAAAAAAAAGAAAGCGTTTTAAAGAGGAGACTCTAAGCTTTCTCAGGAAGTGATTAGTTTTTAATTTTTTTTTGTTTTCTCATAGAAAATTTGACCGGAAGTTATAATTTCTAAAATTCTCACTGATTTTTATAAAACTGAAGATATCTATTAATAGAGGCATAACAAAAAAAATCCTTGTACATTTATTATCATTATACTTTTACTTTTGATTTAAATATAATTAAAATGATAAACACTATCTCTGTTTAATAAAACTTGTGTTTTGAAATGATCATTTCTTGGCTGTCTCTCTGATACATTGTTCCCTTTTATTCCTGAATGACCCTTCATCCATACTGCTACTATATTTTTATTTTTGGATTTTATTTTGATAATTTTCTTTAAGAATTCCAAGTTCAATATGATTGAAATTTTTACTGAGATGCAAATTATTTATACGATCCTCTGCACTTTTACTATCAGTAAAAATAACACATTTAAAGGTATCTTTTTTGAAAGCATTCAGCGATTTCAAAACGAAGTATTTAGAAACATTGTTGACCCATCTTGGTGGTACAGGAACAGTGACATATCTATTTAGAAGAAATACACACAGGGCCATAACGACCTAACTACATGATTTCTCTTTTTATTGATTTTAACAAGAGGATGTTAATATATATTTTGTTAAAAACCGCGTTTGTGTTATTATAAAGAAGCTTTTTAAAAACAGCACTACTGTTGAAAAATTTTATTTGGGAAATATTAAAATGACACTACCTATCAAAAAAAACCATTTAGGTTTTCATTTTTCACAACGTCCAACATCCTGTCGACTCTAAAACAATTTACAATTTAATTCTAGTTCGTGGAACATTTGTTTTATATTACAAAAATATGACGGTATGCACACTGCGCGAAAAGAAAAAAGAATGAACAGTATTTTTCATTTGGATGCTACGTTTGGTACATTCAGGTGCAATATACATTCTATAAATAATAAAAACTTCTCATATTTTCTAATCGATTTCATACTGAAAATGTCTGTCACCCTTTAATCAAATTTATGTTATGTTATATAGGTTGATTTAAAATTCAGGTGTAAAACTTTTACTAATAATAATATAAAAAAAAAGTTTTTTGCTTTTTTTTATTACAAAAATTCTGTTTCTCTTGCATAAATATCGTTGTCAGAAGTAACAATAAGAAAAAGAGGCTATCGTACCAGATTATTAGTTAGTTTCACCAAAAATCAGAAAGAAAAAAGATTCATATTCTTTTTAAATTTTGAAGAAATTCGGTATAAATAAAAGAAAAGTATACCTGTCAATTGAAAGGGTTTTAAAAAGGAATTTAACCTTTAAAATAGAAATAGAAAGATGTAGTGGAAATACTTGGCAAGAAAATTTAGCAAATCGCATGGAAAATCGTTCCGTAAAAAAATGGCAAGCCAATAGACATTTAACAGACAATCGAACCTTAAAAGAGTCACTGGAGTTACTAAAAAACCAAAATAAAGGCGAACCAGGACACAAATTACACCTTACGAAAAAGTAAAAAAAAAATGAAAAACAGACAGTTGATTCCCCCTTAAATCACAAAAATGTGAATGACACATTTTAACCCGATCTATCCTCCACTACTAATGACGAAAAACATAAAATAGATGATTTTATAAATTCCCCTGTATAGTTAGGACCTACCCTTACAAAAAAAAACCCAGTCAAAAAAGTTCAAAGAATTAAAAGATATTTAAATCTAAATAAGGCTCTCGATTACAACTAAAATACTGCAAAAACGAAGTCAAAATACTTTCTTAACTATTTATACAGGGTGATTAGTAAAGGATAGTAAATATTTTACAGTGGGAAATCGATCTACGAGAGATGTCAGGGATCAAAAACTTGCAGCAGTTAAAATTACCTTGGATTATTCAAAGGCATTCGTTTTGATTGATCACACTTCACTAATCTCTAAATTAACATATTATTATGGATTTAATACAACTGCACTATCCTTTTCCAAATCATTGATAATGAATACTCCCGACTCAAAAAAATAGTCTTTGGAGTTCCTCAGGGATCTACCCTAGGTCCTTTATTATTTTTACCGTATAGTCAGCCTACCCGAAAATTTTAAACACTAGTGAAATTGAACTTTATGCGGATGATATACAAATAATCCATTTCTAAAGATATAATAAATTTAAAAAAAAACTTGCAGAATCCTTAGTTTTATCGCTTCTAAATTATTGTAACATTGTCTACTTTCCATGTCTTGATAAGTGCCCTCAATATAGACTCCAACTAGTGCAAAATACTTGTTGAAGATTCATATTCAATCTGAGGAAATATGAACGTATTTCTCAATCCTACAGTTGAAGTTGCTAAAAGTTTCTAATGTATATGAACACCATTTCCTCATTTTCTTGCATAGTTCCTCATACCGTTTTGATAAACTAGTTTTAAGAAATAATTTACACAATCTTAACACCAGACACTCACAGATACTTAACAAGCCATACCACTCGACAACTCTGTTGGAACACAGTTTTTCCTATAATACAGTAAACTTTTTTAATTCCCTCGTGCCAGATTTATTAATGCCTATTTATTTGGAAAAGTCCCTAAAAATTAAAAATGAACTGCTGAACAAACAAAACTAACTGCATTGCTACATTTTTAGATTACAATATTTACTTTTTTTTTCTCTACTAGTGATAATATTATTGTCTGTTGATTTGTGTTTTTGTTTCATTTTCAAATAAAATCAATTTATTATTATTATTTTTAGAAAACTCTCACTACTTTATAGTAAATATTTTAACAGTGATTGTATTTAAATGAAGTAAAATCGCTTCGAGAACCTATATTTTTGTACCACCTTTGTTTGTCAACACAACAACCAAACCACACTGTTCAAGGTACAGCTATCCAGCTATGTACATGGCCATTCGAAAATAAATTTCTGCGGTCATATAAAAAATTCGAAAAATTAACTAACTGTAAATCTGTCTAACATTAATAGCGAAAGAGGTAAAACCCTACAGTTTAACTTTGGTAAATTTCCATTTTAATAATTTATTTAATTTTTTTACTACAAGGATAACTTGGCAAGTATGCAGATCACTATACCGACCAATTAGAAGATCCACATTTGATGTGAATTTAAAGAAACTGCCAAATAAAAACGGCATGTTCTAGAATCTAGATAAACCAGAAGAATAAATTTCCTATTCTGCATAACATCGACCGAATAGTTAGAGGATTGAAAATACCTTTAACTTTGCCCTTTATTCGGCGCTTATGATTACACATACTCAGAGTTAAGAACGCAGACTAAGGTATGCAATATTTATGTTTTGAAAATAACGCCTTCTGAATAGGTAAACAGTGCGACAAAAGACGAAATAAAAATGATATATGGTCCGTACGAGATGCATCATAAGAAGAACTAATATCTGCTATTTTAGGAATAAAGAGGAAAATTGTGGTTATCCGGGATTTTTAATGAAAAATTTACTTGGTTGAGAGGATTTCTCGTTTTAGAAAATTGTATAGGAAGGTGGCCATTTCTTTTTTCACTCAATGGACCACTCGGCAAGATGCTAGATGAAGGTGGTTCTATTCATTACAGCGAAACTTAAATTGGAATGAAACGAATTAGCAGTAAAAAAGCCAAATGTACAAAAACAATTAAAATAAAAACCAAATTCCTTCTTGTTGGGAAAGTATCAAACTAATTTTAAAACGTACAAGCAGCATTTCCGGGAGGATTTATCAGATGTAAATTAATGGTTGATCTTTAAGATTTTATTAAAAAAAATTGATCTGTTCAATCATTTTGTTTTGATATAAATACATTTTTGATCACAAAAAAATACACCGAACTAATTCGTACTCACAATATATAAAATTAAGACATTTATAACTTCAATTCGAGAAAATAAACATTTGTGCTATCGGACACCGTGGCTCAGTTGGTTTGGGCACCAGCCTTTATTCTCTGGGTCACTGTTCGAAGAGTAGGTTCGAATCCTGCATTCAAGTGGAATAAAAGTCAGATAAAACTTTGGGAAAGTGCAAAAAGGTATATGTGGCATACGCAGTTTTATTCACGCCGGTATACAGGCCGGATGAGATCGGACATCTCGTGGAACTGATAGGGGTTGGTGGCACATTTACACACTTGTTAGTCGGTAGATCACCTGCATGACAAATGCATAGTCCTGGGTTGAAGGTGATTGAGGAGCGTGGTTCGGAGCCCACGATAAGCTACAGGTCCCGTCCAGATTAGCCTTAGTTGCAGAAAGGAGACGTTAAAATTAACCAAACAAACAAACATTTGTGCTACTATCTTTCTTGATGTAGCACAAGCGTTTGATAAGGTTTGTGATGAAGCCTTAATACGTAAGCTCAAGCTTTTCCTTCCAAAACAACATACAGATATCCTCCATTCATATATATCGGAAAGATACTTTAGAATTAGGCAAGACGAAGCCTATTCCGATCTTAAAGAAATTAAGGCGCTGGGTACCACAAGGAAGTGTCCTAGGACCTATCCTATACTTACTGTACACATGTGATATTCCAGAGTTAGAAAACAATACCATAGCCACCACACTGCCATTCTATCAGTAGGAAAGAGCAATGAAGAAGCAGCCCACAAGCTACAAACAGAGGGCCGCCTTATCTATGACTGGACGAAGAGATGGAAAATTAAACTTAATGAAACTAAATCACTCCACATTAACTTTACAAACAAAAGGATAGATCATATTCCAGTCAGAATAAATAATAACCTGAGTGCATGCAAAAAGAAAAGAGAAGAACTTGGACTGAAATATAGCAAAATGTACTGGCTAATTGGAAGAAACTGCACTCTGTCTCTACATAATAAGCTTATGCTTTATAAGCAGATACTTAAGCCTCTATGGACCTATGGTATCCAACTATGGATGCACCAAAGCAAGCAACTTAACAATCAACCAAAGATTTCAAAACAAAGCACTAAGGAACATAGTAGATGCCCCTTGGTACATTTGCAATAGTGATCTCCATAGGGACCTGGAAATGGACACTGTTGACCAGACCATCAAGAAATTAGCCAAGAGTCATGAAGAAAGACTTCATCATAATGTCAATGCCAAGGCTATCCAGCTCCTTAACAGTACTGGGTTAGAAAGAAGACTTAAGAGAATCAAGCCCTTTGAGTTAGTTTAGTGTTTTTAGTGGAAAAGCAGAGATTGTGTGTGCACGTTAAAGTTTAGTGCAATCCATTGTACAGAACCTAAGGAACGCTGATGATTTTACCTTAGTTTTAAGTATAAAACCCTATTAGATTAGGTTAGAATTAAATTGCTTATTGGTCACTGTTGACCAGATTGTAATATACTAAATGCATTTATGGGTGTTTAATAATAATAAAAAAATTCGAGAAAATAGGTTTCATTTATATATTCAAGAACTCATCAAAGATCTAACCAAGAATAAAATTCCAAGAAAGTTTTTTCAGAAATGTTTGTTTGTATAATTTCATGGATGCAAGAATTTTCCGAGCTGGAAAATGAAGCGAAGTTAAATTCCATTTGCAACATCATATTTATGCGAATTTTTCCAGAACCCGCTTATATTTATCGATGAATCTTAAGTACCAAAGTACCTTAATTGTAATATACTAATTAAATAACGTATCATGTTACAGTTTCCATTTTAGTACATTGTTTCGGTCTAACACTTTACGAATAAGGCTTAATTGCTGCTTTTAGCTCGTTACCCTATGATTAAAGTTTGATTTTAATCCATCTTGTAGTTATTCGTAAGTTATTCACAAGCATCTTGGATGTAAATTGCCGACAAGGCGTACAATCTCGTAATTAGACAGTCTTTAGACCTCCCCGTACATTAATTCAGATAATTCATTTACTTAATTACTCTAACTCCACGCCTGGCTCATTCCTAATCATCTGCAGGTAGATATAGACATAAACACTCAATTTTTTTACATTTTGTTCATAAAACTATTAAATACAACGTAACATTAACCAAGATGATTAATATGGATTAAAATTTCTAAAAGCTTGTTAATGTGTTTTAATTCGTTTCTTTTAGTTTAGAACATTACTCTTGAATATATATTAAAAAGAATGCAAACATATACACACAGTTATTAGTTATTTTTTAAATTAATTCAATGGTGCCTACTGTTTATTTATTAAACATGGTGGTCCTTAAGTAATTGTACATAGAAGTATGGTAGATTCCTCAATTAAAATATTACGATTTGAACCAACTTCCTCTAATAAAATGTTGCTAATAAAGAATAAACAGGGTGTTAAAGGTTAAATTTTAAGATTTTGCAATAACTTTAGCGTTTTTGGATATGTATACATAAAAACTAGTGGTTTTTGGGCGCGAGAAATCAGAATCTGGTACCTACTTCGATGTAATTTGTGGCATACATGTGCGATAAACTTTTTTGCTCTATTCTTCTAAAATAATATTAAATCCACGTTATTTTAGTAGAAAACAAAAAGCATACTTGTTATTAACCTTAAAACTTAACGGTTTACGACATAAAAAACCTTTTTAGTTATTAGTTGGAATTTTTAGTACCTAGTTTGCCAAGATAAACACACTTACAGAAACTCTGAAACCTAGATTTAAATTAGGACATCTCTTAATTACTGGTAGAGCAAGAGAAACTCTAACCGTTGGTAGGAATCTATTAATTTTATGAATGACTATTAATTACAACGAATAGGTAATAATGGAACACTCTTTGTTAACTAAATAAAAAAAACTCAACTTTATAAATAATCAACAATAAAAAAATTAAATTTTAGGTATGAACGGTACTTAAGTAAATTTTTCTTAGTATAGTTATGAATTTTTACTAGTCTTCTTTTTTATTAACATAAAACAAAACTTACAATTATGTAATTACGTAATTACTTTTAAATTGTTTATTTTAACTTATAAGTTTTTATTGTTTTTAATTTTCAAATAACTAGTTATTTTTGTTGGTACCTTTTTTTTATTGAAGCACTAATTTACAAGTGTCAGTTTAGGAGGAAACATCAATCATCATGGATTTTACGGGATTCAGGAATTATTCAGGAAACTAGCAGGATAGGACTATGGATATCCAATTATCAGGATATTTTATTTTATTTTCATCTTGGATAAAATCTTCAACTATGGTAAGCAAAACTTCTAATTGCTGGTACAAGTTTTCAATTCTTTACAAAACCTTTTACTTTTTAGATCAACTTCAATTGTTTTTTTAACTTGACACGACGATGTGTATCGTACAACAGATTTTTATGAAAAAGCCTCGAAACCTCGGTGAATTTGGTTTTATTAAACTTAAATGCCATAGCCTACTCTGTTAAAAATCACCGAAATTTCTGTAAATTTCACATAATTTCTTAAATTAAAAGAATTTTTTTATATAAATTTAATTATTACATTCGATATAGTAATAAAAAAGAACACTTTTCATATAATTAATATTTAACTTCGATTATTATTACTTCTATAGGATGACTTTAAACTTTCAATATTATTGATTTTTAAAATGTAAGAAAATTTACTTAATCAGTCATTTATTTATGAATTTATACAACTATTATAAAGAATGCACTAGTTTTTTCCATTTTTGATAGGATCTTCTACCTGAAAGTCTTTTATTTTTGATTTATCCTGAAATCTAATTTTGAGTTTATATTGAAATGATATTTTTTAATAGCAATAAATGAAACAAACTTCTTGGTATAATTTGTGGCACAGTCTTATCTATCGATATCTTACTTTAATTTTATTAACTTATTTTCATTCGAAACTTGTGCTAAATGTATTAAATTGCATGAAAAGTTCTCTTATGGAACTTCCCATGTTAAATTTGACATCCTTAATTTATAAAAATTCTTGTCTTTAAATTTGACCTAGCTTCGGTTTTCAGAACTATAAAAACCAATTTGAAAAATTTTTGTTTAATTTTTATATTTGATTGTAGATTTTTCTTAGCAAACTATTGATGTACTTTACAAAATTTGATACCATTACAATATACATATCCAAAAACGCTAAAGTTATTGCAAAAAATAAATCTTAAAATTTAACCTTTAACACCCGGTATATTCCTTATTAGCAACATTTTATTAGAGCAAGTTTGTTCAAATCGTAATATTTTAAAGTGAGGAATCTACGTTACTTCTATGTATAATTACTTAAGGACCACCCTGTATACAATTAAATCAAAAACTTCTGAATGAATAATAACAAAAACAAATTGACAATTCTTTCATGCCTTTGGTGTGATAACGCAATGCTAATAATCATCCGACATCAGAAATACTCTGTTCCGGAAGAAGAAATGATAAACTAGCCAGAATTCAAGAAGGTAAGTTTAAATGGATAAACCTGAAAGTCATCCACCATTACCATAAAAGCGAAGCAAAAGAGAAGAAATAAAAACACTTTCTTCTACTAGCACGGGTGGCGCCATACTAAACCTAAGTGGGTCCCTTGTCCAATAAATTGAAACAAAGGAATTAAAATTTTCGGCGTCAAATTCGTCCGATGAATTTACTTTAACGCTACAAGTCACCCGAAAATCGTTAAAAATCCGATTAAACCTTGTTAACAGGTCATTCGGTTTAAAACGTTTTAAGTGGTTACTATCTAATAGTAGCCAAAATTAAAGAGAAAAATAGTAACGTAAAATATAGTCAACAAGAAGGAAAAACGCTACAAAAAAAAGTACCAGCAAATAATAGCCCCTATGAAACGGAAATATCAAGAATGCATAAATAGCGATTCGGTGTGCCAGTTTTTAATTTATTATATTAAACAAAAGCTCCTCATGGCACATCCCAAAAATACGAATAATCGTCCAACATCAGAAATACTCTGTATAGTTGGAGCGTCTATGATTTACTGTGTTAAAAAGGTTTTTTTTTAAGCGTATCAAAATATGAATATTATATATCATAAACATTTATTGAGAAGGAATATAAGGAGTGCCGAAATATAGTAGCTTCTGAGTGAAAGAATTAAATGAAACACTGCTTGCAGTCTAAAATAGAAGGCCAGTCATATAATCTGAAAAACTAATTAAGCAGAACGTACTTGTAAAAAGAAAATGCGAAACAACAAATAAAGAATATTATTCTTGACAGGTTTAAAAGAAGGAGTTATTTTCAGGATTTTTACTTCATTAACATATTACGAATAACGATGTCACGTGTGCAGGAGTCGTGGAAAATATGGGTTCCTCTAAATTTAGTTTCATTTCAGCTGTCAACTTCTATTATATATTTTGTACTTATATTTTGAGTTATGTGTATATTAAGAAACGCAGTGGCTGAAGCTTCTCAGTAGAATTGTTACAGATATAAATTTATTTTATTTTGCAACCTCTAAACAAAAAAAGACGAACTCTTGCATAAAATGTAATTGTACAATTTTTTTCTATGGTCATTATTTTACGTTCAAGGAAAAGAAATTTAAGTAAGTTTAACACAAAAATATTAAATCTTTATATTTTATTTCATTTTTAGTGTCATGGTATATTTTATAAACGCAATTCTCACAAATAATATGAAAAATAACGGTAAACCAACATCTTTTTAAAATTTTAAAATTTATCTTGGTTCTGTGGTGCTTTTGGAAGAATTTAAGCCTAATAAGACGTCTTTATGATAGATATATTAATTTTTAAGTCGAATTTAATCGAAAATAAACAATTTTGCAAATTTTGGGCCAAATCCGGTGAAACTGATCTCATTTGACTCGTTTCGGTATATATCTTATCTTAGATATCAAGCTTAATTTTATATCTTTGTTAATTTGGCTTTTGAACTATTTTGAAGAAACGTTTAAAAAAACGATTTTCACCATTTAATTAATTTTTAAGGGTTATCTACGTCCCAAGATCTGTATGAATCAGTTTTAACGTATTGTAACACAAGAAGTTCCGTTTGCGACTATTTTTGATGACAGTTTTTGTAGTAGAGTGAATGTTATACTACCGAAAGGTCTGGTTTTAAAACAATTAAAAGAAAATCCAAGTTAACGAGTCTCAAACACACTTACCTGTTACTGCATAATCCGTCTCAGCGGTATATACAAAATGCAGTTATGAGTGGGCCCGATTGCACAAAATAACACAATAAATTATACTAGCGGATTAAGAACAAGTCAGCAGATACGTCACTAGTTTTTGGTACTAGAAGCGCATGAGGTCAAAATAAGCGATTTGAGACTAAAATAGGCGCGAAATATTTAAAATAAGAAACATTCATTCTGGAACAGTTTTATAGGACCATCAGAAAATTAATTCAGTCATAATAGATAGATATTCCACACAATACGGATAATTTTGTACAAAATTCGTAAAACTATAGGTCCAAAAAAATATGATGCCGAAAACAATTCGCAAAGCTCTGGTACGATAGAAAACGTTCTTGTCATTTTTGTTAATGTTCATTAGAACCTAATAGCAAGTGACGTTTGATGCGAAGTGAGGAAAGTGAGCATATAGGATGTCTTCCAGATGTTCCTGCGAGATAAAGTGGAAAGTTCTGAGCAGGCAGCAAGCAGTAAGAGTTGTTAGAGTTTATTCCGCATCGTCTGTTAACTTAAAAGGCGCTTTTAATGGCTTATAGTGCTCAACAGCCGGGAATTACGATAAAAGATCCAATGCTCTTGTTTTGTTTTATTTTTAAATTATATTCTTATCTTAATTACGCAGTATTTGATTAAAATGGAATTCTAACTTTTCTTGATTTGTTTCTTATACATTAAACTATGTAATAGAAATATATTTTCAGTGTTAGGATTAGGGTTGACATTTAAAACGATGTAGTCAATAATTACTTACCTTTGAGTGAAAAATTTAAAACTATAAATTCCTTTCCTGAGACTTATTTTTTTATGAAAAATGACATACAGGGTTTTACACCAAGTTGTATTCGAATTTTAATATAATTTAGTTTAGACTATAAGTTTCGAGTTATAGCGCCTTCTTGACTCTTCCTATATTTAATTTTTCTGTAAACAATTTTTGGATCTTAAATAAGCCATTTTATACTTAGTTGTAATATTAAAAGAAGGCAAGGATGTGAAGGTTTCAGGAAATCATGTTTTGGTTAGCGGCAAAGTAAAAAAAATTGGTTGTGGTAGCTGTAAACGTGTCGGTAGTTGCACAAGTGACCCCATTGGCGAGTATCCACAACTGCATATGTATCAGCACCAGCTTTGGTTGCCAGGAGCCGCTTTGAGAGTCAGGAATGTCTTTGTCAGGAGCAGCTTTGGGCTATGAGGACCAGTTTGGGTATCAAGAGCGGTTTGGGCATCAGGAGTGGCTTTTTTCCCCTATTAATGTAGTTGTAATGTTCCCGGAGATATCAAATAGCGTCCCAAATTTTTTAATCCTCTGAAAAGATGGTCGAATGGCGCCCGAGAGATAGGCGAGTAGCGCCCCGGTCTTACCTGAGGGTTACCCCGGGCGAATTTAATAAACTAATCTGGTTTTCTCGTTGAGTCCCAAATAAATAATAATACATTAGAAGTATTAAAAAGTATTTATTTGTGGCACGAGGTCCTTGGAGAGGTCCCACTGCTACAAGCCAACACAGATTCGATTGCATCAAGATATGCCTTTCACAGGCCCTACAGGGTAATAACAATAAACGTACAAGAGGCGACATTGGCAGCAGGTGCCTTGTGCATCTACACCGATGGGTCTAAAACAAATGAGGGGTCAGGCTGTGGAATTCATTCCAGATCCCTGAATCTCAATATAAAATGGGCAATGGGTTCTAATGCCACTGTAGCTCAAACAGAGCTCACTGCTATCTCCATCGCCGCAAAAGAGACTACCAGAAGAAACATTACTGGTAATAATATTTACATCCTCACGGACAGCAGACAGGCAGTACTATCTCTGGATAGACCACGCATTACATCAGGTCTAGTAATAGAATGTCATCAGGCCCTGATCGAAGCTTGCAACAACAACGTGGTCACTTTAGCTTGGATCAAAGGTCAGGGAAAATCAAAAGGCAACCGTGCAGCTGACTCTTTAGCTAAGAAAGCAGCCTCCCATAAACTTTTGGGACCTGGCACTTTCATAAGCTTCCTTGACTCCCTTGACAAGTATAAGGGTAGATGGGACGACGAAACAGGTTGCAAGCTAACCAAGGAACTATTACAGTATCCGAACAGCGAAACAGCCAAAAAATACATGACTATGAACAGACAGAACCTGCGCACAGCCACAGGTATCCTGACTGACCACTGTCATCTACGAAAACACCTCTACAGGATGGGGTTATCTGACACTCCACTGGTGTAGAGGATGTGAACAGAAAGACGAGACTGTCGAACACATTCTTTGCGAATGCCCGATACTCTCACAAATGAGACATTTTCTTTTCGGCTAACACATGCCAACATGAGGGAGCTACCTTCAGGCGACGTCATCGCCTACTTTGAACAAGTAGGCTGGCTGACGAGCTAGAAGGAAGGCGCAACCTCAGAAGGATGCACAATGGGCCAAATGTGGCCTACGTGCTGTGGGGTGACCCACCCTTCTAGATTTACAGATACATAAGTATTTATTTATTTTTAGAAATTAATTATTAGAAAGATTTTTTTTTATTTTTGTATGCCTAAAAACTTTATTTTACTTACGAATCTTAAAATAGTTAATTTCTCTCTCTTTCCATTGGATTAAAACCACTTAGTTGTTAAAAAAGTTTTTTTATTGACGTTTCGGCTTTCCAGATCGAAAGCCGTTATCAAAATGACATAAAATAAATAAATTTACTAGAAACAGAACACTTGATAATCTTGCAAAAATATGACATCAACATAGTATACATAGAATAAGATTTTGAGATTGAAGATGTCAAAATCTGTTTCAATCATATTTTTGTGACGTTAATGGGAACGAATTTTTGAAAGGATAGCGCATTTGCATATTATAAGAGAATTTATACTTCGTCATAAATGAAGTTTTCTTATTAATATTATCATAAGAAAAAACCAGATAAAAACTTATGATACTATCCCGATATAGAGGGTATCCTTTTTGCAATTAACTCTTTTTGTAAAATAGGTATTCAAATTTTTGAAATATCAACCGATACCTATTTTACAAAAAGAGTTAATTGCAAAAAGGATACCCTCTATATCGGGATAGTATCATAAGTTTTTATCTGGTTTTTTCTTATGATAATATTAATAAGAAAACTTCATTTATGACGAAGTATAAATTCTCTTATAATATGCAAATGCGCTATCCTTTCAAAAATTCGTTCCCAGAAACGTCACAAAAATATGATTGAAACAGATTTTGACATCTTCAATCTCAAAATCTTATTCTATGTATACTATGTTGATGTCATATTTTTGCAAGATTATCAAGTGTTCTGTTTCTAGTAAATTTATTTATTTTATGTCATTTTGATAACGGCTTTCGATCTGGAAAGCCGAAACGTCAATAAAAAAACTTTTTTAACAACTAAGTGGTTTTAATCCAATGGAAAGAGAGAGAAATTAAAATACAAACCACAATGAGCTTCCGAAATGAATTAAAATAGTTACCCACTACTCTTACAATTTTAGTCAGTTTTTTTATTACTTCATTTGTATATTTGTTCGTCAAGAAAATATTTAATATAAAACGATGTATTGAACCGAAAATGAAAACTTACACAGACATTTTTTAATCTCTAATTTTTACCTGTCCTGATAATCCTTGTCCTGGAGCGCTACTCTCATCTCAAGATTTGGATCAGGATTAAAACAGGTAAAACTCGAGTATGCACGATCCTCCTTATTCCATATATTTTATTAGAATTAAAATTATTACGTCAAAGATTTCTATAAAATTGAGAAATATTTTATTTATTACACCGCAAGTAATTTATATTTTATCACAATTTTCTTTTAGTTTCAACAGTGCATTGGTAAGAACGGGCAAGTATTTTAAAATTTGAACCAGTTATGGGACAAAATTTTGTTTCAACTGTGAGAAAAATACCCGTTTTTCGCTGATTATTTTTTTCATCTGTAAAAACAGTCAGATTTTGTGGTTTCAGCCAATAAGAGCTCAGGATCCTAACCAATCATTGAGTTTTAAACTGGATACACCGCGTCTTCGTTTTTGTTTTTGATAAAACTTTATTTACCTTATTTGAAATGTCAAATATAAACATTTAGCAACTTTTATTTAGTATTATCAATTATTATTATTATTATACTAAAATGTATGTAAACTAACCTGTTTATTTCAAATCGCTTTAACACAACTCACTTCATCACTAAACATCAGTTTTTGAATAGGTGGCCCTGTATTTAAAAATATAGGTAACAGCTCAATATTCGACATTTCAATTTAAAAATTGGAGGCGAATGGATTTATGTGAAATTGATAAAGAAAATATTGAAGATTCGTGCGTAAAGTGTCTTTTGTATAAGTGACTATATTCTCTGTTTTTAATACAAAAAGATTCAAAATAATAATCTTTCCAAATACAACTCGTCCTCTTAAATTTTATAGATTAAATTTGGAGGACTCGTGGTACCTATAACCTTTGAATAAAATAGAAGATTTTTAACTCCGCCACTGGTCTTATTTTTATTACAACTTTTATCACCAACAATAAAAACAATTACAGAATTTCTAGAGAAATGTGCGGGAAAATAGAATTACCCGCATGCTTGATAAACTCTGTCGTAATGAAGGAATATTCACTAGTGAGCAATGTTTCGTTCTATTGTCACTTATTTAGGGTAAAGTTTGGTGGTCTTTTGTTTGGGAGCTTATCAATGCCTCAGTGCATATCTTGCGGTGGATGGTGACACTTTATTTCATTTTGGGGAAGTTAAATAGGGTTTTGTTGGTAGATACGTGGATTCAGAAAGTTATAGAAGATTGCATCATCATCAATTTCTCGCGAAATACTGATCGCTGATCGAAACTCTCTTTATTATTCTCTATCTACTTTGAACGCTTTTTTGACTCGCCCTGTAGAGCCACAAAAAATACAGAGGCCATAGTTGCTTTACCAATAAAGTGCTAGAATGATATATCTATTGACTCTAAATTTATTAAATTCATCGTTTTTAAATTATACCAAAAATAGTATTACACTTATTATAATTGCGAATTAAATTAAGCAATAAGGATTAAGAGGTAGGAAATTTCTATTGTGGGTGGTGTAATCGCCTCAAGTGCTGCACCATGTTATTGTAGTTCGCAAAACAACTTCGTCGTCTTTCTAGTTTTATTGCGTATTCGCAGAACATGACGTGGCAAAATTATAACGGAATTGTTCTATGCAAGCAAACGACCAAACACTATAGGAGACATGAAATTCTGAGAATTTGGCAGGAGTTTTAAACATTTTGATTTCGTATTTAGCGACTATTTCTTTGCTTGCAAATCAAATAGGTTATTTAAACTGTTAAAATAATTAAACATATATTTTTTCAGCTCACCTTCTGCTTTATGGAACTGCCTAAGATAAATTTAAAGGGGTCTGTACATTACATTGTCATTTTTGAGATTTATTTTGAAATACTGTGAACTGATTGTACTGTCTATAAACTCACACTAAACCGAAGGCGAAAAGAATCTTCCTAGATAGAATCCAGGTCCGAAATATAGCTGTTAGTCTTGGGAGAAGATGAATCCTAGTTACTAAAGAGGCATTACGACAAAAGTCGTTTCTGTTTCCAAAAAATTATATATTTGGATGAGATTATACTACATGTCATCGATTTTGTGTGTATATCAAGCTGACGCCAATCTGAAGCAGAACAAAAAAGTAACGAATTAACTTTTTAATAGGTAATTTTTCAAGCGATAAAATCCCCTAAACACAAAGTGGAGCCGGAGATGCATCTTCAATGATAATTTTTCATCGTTAACAGACGTCTGTAGAGTCGCGGTTGTTTCTAATCCCGTAAACAAGCACCGGCGGCGGGATGCTGTTTTCCAGACTCAAATAGGCGCCTCTTTATTCGTCAGACTTCACCCCGTTTCATCCTCTGTCATTGCGGTCGGCTTCTCACAATTGTTTTGTATCCAAGCTGTCAAAAAGTTTTAATATTAATTAACCGAGATGCGAAATATTCCACGGTATCAAGATGTCTAAATATTAGAGAGAAGTAATTACCCGAGAGCTTTTTTTATTTGAAAAAAAAATGATTGAGTGTGATATTGAATGAGATAATGTAATAATTGACGAACAACTTGGGGGAGGACGAAAGCCCTATATATCATCAATTTGTTACAAAAGGTTTTGGTAAAAAATCAATTTTAGTTAACTCTGGTGGTCAAACTGGTCATGCAACTCTCCATCTTTCCAAAAAGAACAAAATCAGCGTAATTTCGCAATTTTCCTTAGCTGCTGACTGGATTTTGAACGATGAAAATAAAACGAATTTGCGGTTGCAGGAATTTGCTTCTTTTTGATCTCGAAAAAATCCAACTAGAAAATCTAACATATTTCTAACTAACTTATTTCCCAGAAACTAACTCACTTTCCGAAGTCCGTTTTATCTTGTCCTAAAAGACGCTCCCAAATTCAAACCCTTGAAACCTTCTTATCTACCGATTTATGGCCTACAGGACGGTAAGAAGTGTCGAAATAACGCCAGTATTCTTATTATTATTCTTATCAGCTGCTGACCACGTTGGTGGACCAGATGTATCGGACACTTGTGTTTCGTTGCGAGAGGGTAGAAAGGGGTGCATCCCCTCTAGAAAGTGTACGTGAGTGGAAGTAATGACCATAACACCCCATTTGTGTTGAAATACGACTGAAAAAGAATTTACACAGAAAATAAGGTTTCAAACGTTCGTATTGTAAAGGTGATTTAGAGTAAATATTCAGCAGCGCATCTTCGGATTTCGCCATTGGGAAGTTCAGAAAAAAAATATTATAGTTTTCCTGCTGTTACTTGGTTATATTTAAAAACTAGCAGTAGGAGATTTAAGCAAAGTGAAGACTTTGGATAGCAAAATTGCTGATACACATGTGGAAGATAACAAGAGCTGCTTACGCAGATGATATTCAGGCAATGTTGCCAGTGGAAAGGTAGGAAAATTGCGATTTTTATTTAGACCACAGAAAATTAGTATTAGAAACCAAGTATGAACATATCCGGAACGTCAAAATCTAAAATTAATGCAAAAATTGGTTTTTCTGAAAAGTAGCGTATTTCTCATAGCTTACTTAATTTCAAAACCATGTATTGCTCATACTGTGAGAAATATTTTTGCCCACGGCACTTTGCCAACACCACATACATTTATATGGAGAATCAACAAAAATCGACAAAAACTTAGGTGGCTGTGGTTCAGCTTTAAATAGTTGTCACAACTGTCAGACTAGAAGTTTTTTAAATTCTTAAGATAGTTTTCTTTCGTGCTTCGATAAAAATTGCAATTTCCATTAAGTAAATATTATTTTAATAAGACCATTTACCTATTTATGATACTACATACTACAGTTGTGACGATTTTGATAATATTTCGCCAGAGATATTAGAAAGAGCTGCAAAAGTAACGTTAGATTTGTTGTCGGTAATTTCAAGAAAAAAGTATGAATTGACATACGAAAAATTTATGGAATGGAGAAGAAATACAAAAATAAAATTAAAAAAATTATTTCAATGTTAAGAGGTAGGATACTTTAAAATGTTATTTTAGTTTTGCTAACTATATTAAGTTACATTACTTGTATTCTTTAAATTTGTGCAGGTGTAGAAAAAGTATAGTGTCCAACATGTGGGGAAAGAACTTTCCCCACTTGTTGCAGAATAGTCTATTTTCTTAGCCCAAAATATATAAAATCTCGTATATTTAAAACATATAAATATTTATTAATCTTTTATAATTTTTTAAATTTTTTATAAAATTGAATCAAAAATCACAAAATTAAACACACACAGTTATTGTGTGTCATCATAGATTGGAATTATTGAAGTATATGAAATAAAAAAGAAAACATTGGTTGTTTTTTTGGCGAAAATACACGGGAAACTTTGAATTTAAAACGTACATATATCAAATTCTCTAAATTGTAGATTTTTTGAATAATATTTCTATTTTTTTACAATAAAAAAAAATCTCAGAATATAAATCGTATAAAATTAAAAATACATACACAATGGTAAATTTGCAGCAGAAAAAAAACCAATACTAAGAGGCAAACTGCGAGAAAAGTGTGGGGAAATGCGTAAAATTTAAGTAAAAGTAAGTATGGGAAATCTTCTCAAATCCTAAAATCGATATTTTTTTAGGAAATTGCAAATATACTTATCTAGTAGATATTTGCCGTTTTTAGTTTTACCCGAAAAATAAAAATCACACAATAAAATACGAAAATAAAATTACACAAATTCACCTTTTTTAACAAAAATACATAAGAAATTTTAAATTAAAAATACATATAACTTGTCTAAGTAGCAGATTTATTTGACAATTTTCTTATTGTTTCTACAAAAAATATGAAAATCTCAGAAAGAAATCTTAAATTGAAAATACACACCAAAAAATTACAAAAAAATGTATTTATCGGTAAAGGGAAGAAAATGTCTGGGAAATCATCTTTTTTTCGAGCATACATAGCAAATAGTTCATTAAAAAATTGGACGATTTTTTTTTTCGTAAGAAAAATAATCGCTCAATGAAAATCGTACGAAATTAAAAATACACACAAATGGATAAATTATTCATGAAAAATCGATTATCATTATCAAAAATTAGGAAAGACAAAATTAGTAGGCAAAAGAAGGGAACATTATGCGAAAATTTGGAAAACTTTTCTGGAAAATTTCATCAAATCCTAAAAATGGGTTTCTTGAACTTAAAAATCACGCAATAAAAATGTATAAAATTAAAAATTGGCACAAAGGGGTAATTTTTGTTTGGTGAAATTTTTAATTTAAAAATGCAGATATCGAATAGCAGAATATTTTATGATGTTTCCATTTTCATAATACAACAATTTTTAAAAAAAATCCCACTATAAATATCATACAAAATCAAAAAAGTGGTAATTTTGCAAAATTATCGAAAAAAATTATTAATCGCACAGAAAAGAAATCAATTCAAAGAATATAAAAATGTAAAGGCTACTTTTTATATACAAAGACTAGACTTCCACGGATGTACTAAATATTGTCATCTTCCTTTATTACGTAATTGTCAGACATCATAAAATTCTAACCATAATCATTACAGTTTCCCCGAAATTTCTCCCTTATTCACAGTACCCGTTTATAGTTGACTGAAAACCAGGAAAGTTTTTACGACATTATTACGACCCTATACACTCACCGAAATTGAGAGAGATTCTAGCATTGCTCACCCAATAAAAAAACAAATAAATAAAATTCATAATTCCCCTTTTATGGCCCCGCAAGTGTACAACTTCATTTAACGAATGTCTCAGCTCCTTTTCCGCGTTCATCATGGCAGAACCAAGGAAGGGCATGAAGGGGTTAATTAAATTTTTTTAATAACATCAAACCGTTTTGTAAGCTCCATTTATAGAATTTTAAGGTTATGGGTTGTAAATAAATTAAATTCCAAATTCGTTTCTTCACTTTTTAATTTGCACTTAAAGGGATACGAAGAAGAGACTGACACTTTGACCAGAATCGATAAAAAACTTTGCAAGCCCAGGCAAATTAGGCTTCATTTATCAGTTTTAGATGTAGCAAATAATTTATTAATATTGATAAATTATGACTGAGGGGTTTTTTTCGGGATTTCGGTACAACTGTCGAAACAAAAACCTGTTAGGGTTCATCACCGTTCGTTTACAACGGAAAACTCTTCTTATTGGCCTGAAGATGTTAAAATAAATTGACGAAACGTTGGCTTTCAAGAAATATTGTTTCCTTTAATCCAAGACCTAAATCCCAAGAACAACACCTCAGTGATTGTTGTATCTTCAACGAGATACCCTTTGCAACTGTTTCCAAGGTCAGCCGATGCAAGTTTTTTGCTATACTGCCGCTTTTTAAACATTGTTTGAAGATGATATAAAGTGGACTGTATAACTTTCGTTTTTCCAGAAAAACTCCAAATAAAACACACCCGTTACGTTAAAAAAGTTTATTAAACTTTTAACGATTAAAGAAAAACGTAACAACAAACGATTACTGCATTTGGTAACACTAAATAACTATGAAATGATTTGTTACTATTAGATTATAAGAAATATTTTTACGTTAAAGTGACGGAAACGTAGTCAGTTGAACAGTCAAAGCCACACTAATTTACCGTACTTGGAGACATCAGAGGGCACTTGACTTTGTCAGAGATATATTGGGCATTTTAATATCCCAATATGGAGTGATGCGCTCACGATGGGAGCTCGATGCACACTAAATAAGATATTTTTCTAATTCGCGCTTCTAAGCGCTTAGACTCGTCCTCCTGCTTACGTTCAAGAATGCGTGTACGTGTTGGAATGCGGATGCAAGTGTTCTAGGAAACGGAAGTTTGAGATGCCTAAATGGAGTTCGTCTATCTCAAAGTACTTCAACTCGTATCGAATGAAAGATTTTTAACTTTATTTTATCGTCTAATTCAAAAATATCTGGAGGGTTGCCAGTAGCGCGGTTGCAATACTGATTGTTGTCAATTTAAAAGGTTTGAAAATTAATAAATTAATAAAAAGTAAATTGTTACAGACGCCATAACAACACCAAATTGATTACCAATCCTTGAATGTTAAAAAATTGACTCATTTTTTTTGGGATAAGGCCAGTCCGGTCCACTTGTAAATCGCAACACATTTCTTAAAACAAACTTTAAACCTAAAAGTTCCATCGAGCATCAGGTAAATCTGCATTCATCTTTATTCTGGCCACACATACCCGAACGGATCAGTTGGCGAGTCAATGGAGCCCATCAAACGTTTCGAGACATTAAAGAAGATGCACAACCATATCGCCGTTCGGTTTCGGTTCAAAAGGAAAAGAAAACAAACGTCTGGGTATGATACGATGGCGGAGTTCAGTCTAGTTTATGGTAATAGAGCGGATGGATCGTTTAAACTGCAAATAGAATGGAGTTCCGTGGGGAAATACGGAAACAGGATTTTATTGTGGGGCGGTACATTGTAACATGGAAATTTTGATTTAGAACTTATTCAAAATACGTATATGGTTTTCTTTTGGAAAAAATAAAGTTGTTGGGTTTGTTTTTAGCCAAAATACAAGGTTGTTTCCAACAGAAACCTCTAAAATAACTTCGTTTTGCTAGTGCTAAAGTGTAAACATAAAAATCGCAACTCTTGGGGAATAATATTTGTTACTCGAAAAAATAAAATGCTTTAACCTTCACTTTACACGTATTTATCTTTTTTTGCTACACCCTGTATCACGTTAAATACCGTAATACAGAACGTGCATGTAATACATATTCTCTGAGAGCTCTAAAGGACGTTAAAAAAGGCGTTTTGCAGTCAAGTGGCCGACCCTTAGTCCTTCTTCGATGGTAGACACCCTCAGCACTTGACTTTTTTAGGGTTATTATCTCCGCTAATCTGGCAAGGTGCCGATAAACTCCAAACAGATGTACAAGGTGGATAGTTTCAATTTTTCGTAGATGCTTTGACTGTTTTATAATTATTGGTATTTAGTCTATGAGGTTTATGAGAAAATATAGTAAAGGTACTTGAAAAACAGCTGAAAAGGTTAAAATTTTTAGCACTAGTGTTTAAGCAGTTTGAAAAATGGAAACTTTCTACCTGGAAGCTGAAAAAGGAACAACAAAGTAACGTCGTTTAGGTAAAGCCTGTCGCGGCATTGAGTGGTGCGACATTGCATGACACTTGCCGTCATGGCACTGAATTTCATGAGCTATTCACACGCCCACATACTTCTATGACGATGGTTTATATTCTGGATTTGTCTTGTCCATAAAAAGGGAAATTGTTGATACATTTCAAGGAAATCTAAAATGTCGACTTGGCAGCCAAAAGCTAAAAACTCTCAGTGCCACAATATGAAAAAGTTTTGATGCAGGACACGGCATCAGCTGTTCGGCCTGCTACATTACTGTCGCGACACTGGTGTCCCGTCTGAACGAGGCTTAACTATGGAAGTGCTGGAAGAAGAAGGATTCTTTAAAATATATTTTTGTCTAATAAAACTGTACTAAGTATATTTAAAAAAAAACCAGTTGTATTAACATTTACTTTGGAAAGCTTCTAAAAGATATAGGAAAAACCCCAAAATAAAAATAAGACGAAATTTAAAACTCCCAATAAACGAATAATGTTAAAAAATGGATTTGCTTTTTAGGAATTTCCAAAAAAAAAATGAAATTTCGGGCAGAATTTTATAAAAGGAGTCTCCTATTTGGGTTTGTCCATCAAATTATCAAACACCCTATATATTTAACAGCTTTATTTTGTTACTTACTGAAAGATCTTCAAGTTTCTCTTCTCTTCAAATTCCTTACTGGATTTATAAATACCAGTTTCGTAAACAAGGCCTAAAATTAAACGTCCAATATACCTTTCAATAAATTTACAAGAAACCACATAATTTAGTTTGAAGCAAAGCAAGTAAGGGCCCGTGTCCATTCAAAGACCAACACAAACACCCTTATTAAGCCCTTAGAAGGTTTGGGTGGCCTAACCCTCTTCACTTAATAAAGAACGAACTCCCACGTGTCGAGAAGTACCTGAAGGGTCAATGTTGCCAGTATCAAACAAAATCCCTGGTTTTATATTTTTTTTAAGATACATATTTCTTCCCCAAATGTTGTTATTTTACTACAAATATTTATTTATTTGTAGATTTTGTTTTTTCTTTAATGAACCAAATTTCAAATTTGTTTGTGAGAAAACTGAATATCACAATACAAGAAATGTAATTTTTTATGAAATGTACTAAAAAATCCTGATAAAAGTTGTAAAAAAGGGTGGAAAAAGTCAGAAAACTGAAAGTGGAAAAGTGTGAAAATTTAATAGTTGGTAAGAGTATTTTTTTTCAAATTTAGGCAATCTCTTTTGTTTTTCTGAGTTATACAATTTTTTTATACACAATGCGAAAATAAATCCGAAAATTCATTTAATTTTTCTTTGGACCCTCCAAAAAATAAATATGTGACTCGGTCAATAGCAGTATTAAAAATGCAGGAAGGTTTTCTAATAAATACATTATTTGGCAGAAAATTGCAGTAGAATTAAAAGGAGTAGGATTTAAATATGACAAATTAAGTATTAAACAAAATAATATTCAACTTTATGCCCCTATATCTCAGTAAATATTAACGTTAGATCTAACTAAATATAATCATATTTTTCACTCCTGAATATACAGTAGATTAATCCAACACCTATAAACACCCTGTGATTGATCGATATTGACAAATCTAATTTATAATTATTTGTAAAATTACTTGTGATCTAAATAAAACGTCCAACATTTTTATCAACTTGGCAACAGTGTTTGATCCTGCGGGCAAACTGACCATGTTTTGGTTAATTCACTAATTCAAAAAACGTTATAATTAATCGTGTGGTAATCTTTTCTAAAAATTTCGTTGCCTGTGGTGAGGTTTGAGCTCTTTATTATCATTAACTGGCGTGTTCGTGCTGATAAAGGATCAAAATTGTGATTAATGTATCACATTATTGTTAATTTCTCAAAACAAAATTTGGAGAAAAATATTCATATATTTATTTATCTGGTAAATGCTTGCCACTCGAGTTTTGAAACTCCATGTACATAGTAGATGAATAAAACACATTTAGGTTTGAGTTAATCACTATTTTTAATCAAATTATAACTAATGATTTAAGTGACGTTCTATTGTGTCACTTTACTATCCTTTTGATAGCACTAACAATAGTTTCTGGAAGTTGTTCTTAGACTGAATGTATTTCATAAATTAAGTGACATTATCTATTCAGGAAGGAAGGCTTTACGCGTCCTTAATTCACTCAAATGCTTGGAATCCTTCTTAATGACAATATTAACTACACGCCCGCTTGTCTACAAACTCATACACATTCTTAGATTGTCTTGATCTTCCCACGTTTGCTTGTCTAGTCTTCTTTTAGATTAGACAGTTGTTTTTTTTTGTTTTGCCATTACTCTAGTTTGTTTTAATACTCGGAGTAAGTGTTCTGGAAAATGAAAATAAACGCCTTAATATACTTCGTGCATATAAAATAATTTTATCAAGTTTATCTCACTGAAAACTTACCAAAATTGACTACATAGTAAATCTTGAGGTGTCAAATTAATGGAAATTTAACTTAATATTTTTTAAATGTTGCTATAAAATACAAGTTCTTTATATGTGAATAACAGTTTGATTTTTAAGCCTTAAATAATACCAAAAAAGATGTGCTTTTAAACTTTTAAGAAATATATAACTAATTAAAATTATATCTATCTAGAAACAGTAGCGCACTAATAATTATATTTCATTTTTTATTTCAGGTGCTAAGCTTCAGAAAAAGTACTGGACAATGTGGACCAAAATGTAAATATATAAGAAAAGAACATACTTGAGAACTTCTAAAAATACATAGTAAAAAGAAGACGAATAAATCTTGACAAATTTTGTCAAAACTTAAGCCTCTTTGTAGCCCATTTGTCAGAGACTTTGACCTCTCAAAAAATGTGATATAGATGAAATTAGATCCACCTGAAAAAAATGTTTTTATTATTATAAAAATTATTAAATATAAGAAAGCGAATTCGAAAAAAAAAGCGATTTAAAAAGGAGACTCTCAGCTTTCTCAGGAAGCCATTAGTTTTGATTTTCTTTTCTCATAGAAAATTTGACCGGAATTTCTAAAATTCTTACTGATTTTTATAAAACTGAAGATATATATTGTACAAGTCGAGACTAAAACTCACATTGAATCACACATTAGTGGAAACATTCTATATCGGTTTAACTGATTTAGTCTACCGTGCATAGTTGCAGGATTTAAAAAAATATGTTAAAAATGATTAAAGCTTTACAATAAAGTTTTAAACTAACAGATTTCTTATATTCGGAAATAATAAATAATAATTAAGAGATACAAAATAAAAATTTAAAGAGGAAATGTGAAATACCTACGTTTCTAGTTTAATTTTTAAATAAATTGGTAATAGTTTTAATTGAAAGATATGAACCAACAAATGAAAACACCACATTCTTCAGTGATCTTTTACTGAACTGCAAATAATGGGCGTGACTGTCAAGTACAAACGGGTGCCATCTACATGAATAGTATCATGTATTGGAATTCCAGCCTCTATCCTAAACAGTTCAGCTAAAATATGAATTCTATTGAATTTCCCAACCAAACAACTAACATCAAGAAACATAGTCCCTGACTATGCTTCAGCCTCAAATTATCGTAGCTTTCCTTATTATTTGCTTAGAAGTCGAGACATCATTAGTAAATAATTACGAAAAGCTTATAAAACTTCTCTAAAACACTTACGAAATGAACTGCTTTTTGTATAGATTCGACGTGCTTCGAAAGACAGTATCACGACAATTTGAGTTGGCGTAAAAATTGTATCACAAAGGAGAAAGAGTAAAGTAATAAAAGGTCGTTTTAATGAATTTAAGTATCTATGAATATAAGTAATGGAATTGAAGAAGATTCGTTTAAGTGTTCTTTTCCTTAACTCTTCTTCTTTACTAGAGTCTCGATTCATAATTGAACAAAGGAATTTCTACCGCTTCACGTTAAATATCCATTGGCGTACTCTTGATATTTACTGAATATGCTACCAGTAAAAGGGCGATGACACTACATGATTATTCCCCATGTAAGTTTCCATAAAACATTGCTGATTTAATTTTTATATGTTTGTCAATTTCAACGATGTTTGTGGCTTCGAAATCGTTCGATTGTATTTGATATATCTCAGAAGCTTACGTCAAACATCAAAAGCATACGTCAAACATCAAAACATATGTCAAACATCAAATTTTTAAAGGTTTCCGACAAGTTATGATGTTTGATGTACAGAGATATTTGTAAAATGTACGTCAATCGTCAAAACCTCATTTTTCTTGCATAAAATTGTATGAATTACAAGCGCATGGACTATAAATTTGCTTTTATATCTATTGTCACTACTATAATGGAACTTGAAAGGATCCTAGACAATTTAGCAACATTTCAGGTCTAAATAATGTTAAACTAAATAACCAAAATTCCAAAAATCTAGAAACTAAATACGTTTTTTATAAAAATTCAGATCAGTCAAGACAGCCTCGGTTATTTTGTAACTTATTTCTGTACGAACAAATTACTTTTCTTATCTCAAACTACTTTCCCAACAAAAATAGTTCAATGTGAAATTTTAAGAAGTTATGAAGTGAGTTATAGCCAACGATGACGTATTAATTTGCTAGCGTGGTATGGCTGCAGCTTTTCCACACATCTGACACAGGCGTAAAATTTAATTTATAGTCAACACATTTGGAACTTTTTTTTCTTATAAACTACTCAACAATTTCAATTTCAAATAAACGAACATGTCTACATCTAAATTAATTTTAACGCTGTTACAGTAACCACTTTCATTTCTTTGGAATGCTATTTTTGGATTTTTGTCACAGGAAAATTTCTTCAAATAAAATCCGCTAGTCATTTATTATTTTTTTTATTTAGAGCATCGGTTCCTAAACTTTTCTACTCAAGATCCAATGGATATTGTAAACATTGTTATGCGCCCCACCAAATTTTAAATTAATAATAATAATAATGTGTTTATTTACATTAAAAGTATGTACAGGGTGGCCAAATAAGAATGCGAGGTACTGTATCTGGGAAACTATCCTTCGTAGAGGCTTACGGAAAAAAAAGTTATTACTAAAACGGCCAAGAGAAAAACCTGGAAAATATTTTCAAGTTTCTGTAATGGCCGCTAGGGGGCGTAACTGCAATCTTGAATCTAAGAAAGTGATGTTTCTGTGAATTCCGCTATATTAACCTAACAAAAAAATACCGGATCTTTAAAGTATAGGATAATCTGAACCTTTTTTATTGGACAATTTTTGTTGTATCTCTAGAAATAAAGTGGTGGGGGGTATTCAAAAGTTTCAGTAAAAAACACCCTGTATATTCGAAACGGCTGAGCCGATTTTAACAAACTTGGGCTAGTTGAAAAGAGCTATTCTCGGGCTAAAAATGCTATAATATTTGAAGTTTTGTTACTTTCAGATGTCGCCGCTAGAGGGCTTTTTTCGACATTTCGACAGAAATGGTTAATTTTCTCAAAAAAATTAAATATATTGGTATGATTTCTTTTTCATGAAAAAGTAGCTAAATGATGCCTAAACAAGCTCGCGAAAACCGCATCTCGGTATCTTGTTCCTAACCTAAAATTTAGGCCAAAGAAAATTTTATACGGAAATCTCTTAAATTTTTATTTTTTAAACTAATTAATTCCTTTTATTATGTAAGTTGTGGCCCTAAAAAGGACCGATTTAAAAAAGGAGGTTTTTAATGCCCCGTAAATGCTCGAAATGCTGACCATCACGCTATATGCATTGCTGAAGCCTCTCATGGGTAGACAAAACTGCAGCTTCAATTTCGGCTCTCGGTATGTTACGTAATGCATTACGAATCCATTTTTTCATATCTCTCTGGTCGTAGGTTGAGTCTGAAAATCAAGACAAGTTAAGTCTGGTGATCGCGCAGGCCATGGAAACAGACTTCCTATTCCAATCCAACGCTTTTGTAATACTTCATTAATATGCTCTCGCACAATAATGGAGAATTTTTATTTCAAATTCTTTGGACCGATGAAGCCACCTTTAAAATCTGCACAGTATGCATTATTGGTCTGCAGAAAATCCGCATTGGTTGCGTGAAGTTCAGCACCAAGGACGTTGAAGTTTAAATGTGTGGTGTGACATACTGGGAGGCAGACATATTGGGCCATATTTTTTCAAGCAATCCCTAAGCGGTAATATCTTTCTTGACTTTTTGGCCAATAAACTACCGTTGGTTTAGGAAGATGTGCCACTGGAAACACGCCAAAACTTGGTTTATGCTATTATTGAGAGAGAGCATATTAATGTAGTATTACAACAGCGGTGGATTGGAAGAGGAAGTCTGAGCGATCACCAGACTTAACTTGTCTTGATTTTCAGACTCAACCTACGACCAGAGAGATATGAAAAAATGGATTCGTAATGCATTACGTAACATACCGAGAGCCGAAATTGAAGCTGCAGGTTTGTCTACCCATGAGAGGCTTCAGCAATGCATAGAGTTTGATGATCAGCATTTAGAGCATTTACAGGGGCACTAAAAACCTTTCTTTTTTAAATCGGTTCTTTTTAGGGCCACAACTTACATAATAAAAGGAATTAATTAGCTCAAAAAATAAAAATTTAAGGGATTTCCGTATAAAATTTTCGTTCGCCTAAATTTTAGATTAGGAACAAGAAATCGAGAAGCGGTTTTCGGGAGCTTGTTTAGGCATCATTTAGTTACTTTTTCATGAAAAAGAAATCATACCAATGCATTTAATTTTTTTGAGAAAATTAACGATTTCTGCCAAAATGTCGAAAAAGGCCCTCTAGCGGCGACATCTGAAACTATCAAAACTTCAAATATTATAGCATTTGTAGCCCAAGAATAGCTCTCTTCAACTAGCCCAAGTTTGTTAAAATCGGCTCAGCCGTTTCGAATATACAGGGTGTTTTTTACTGAAACTTTTGAATACCCCCCACCACTTTATTTTTAGAGACACAGCAAAAATTGTCAAACAAAAAAGGTTCAGATTATCCTAAATATTTTCCAGGTTTTTCTTTGGGCCGTTTTAGTAATAACGTTTTTTTCCGCAAGCCTCTATGATGGACAGTTTCCCAAATACAGTACCTCGCATTCTTATTTGGCCACCCTGTACAATATCAAAAAATACAGCTTAGAAATAGTACACAAATAAACAGAGTACTCACAGAAGCAGTTAGAAATTGCCAGTACGTGAGTGCAGTACAGTTTAGGAAAAACAAAATGAAAAGGTTTTCATAACTTATTACATCACATATTTTAGGTCACAATAAGGTAAGTTTAAGTTATAGCAAGGTAATATAATCACATTTAAAGTAAATCATTATGAAATAGTTTCACATATTTGCAATATTCGCAAGTTTGAGATTTAATAATTTTAAGAAGAAAATAACTATTGTAGGAACATTTTTTTTATTTTTTTCATGTCCAAAATCTCTATCTGTTACAGTTTTTTCGGTATCACTGTTTTTTTTGGATGCACGTATTTATCAAGTTTTTTATTAATACGAAAATTATTTGGTAAAATAAAATATTTTATGACACACAGAGAAAAATGCAAATCTATATTCAAGAAAAGCTTTGTACTCGGAAGATTATACTTCTTTCAAGTAAAGCACAGTTTGCCCCAAATAATATTTCTCGATACAATAAGAAAATAAATGTTGAATCAAATGTAGTGTTAATCTTGTATTTTAAGATTTAAAATTATTAATCTGTAACTAAATTATTTCATCCAAATGTAGAATTGTTAACAAATCCAAGAATGCTTTTAAGTTTGTTGTAAATATAATTTGCTCTTAAAACTGACCAATGCGTACTTGATCCAATGTTTTAGGATTCAATTTAATTTTATAATGGAACTAATATTATCTTAAGCATTAAAATTTCAGAGCAAGAATTAAAAATTCGAATCAAAAATCTATGTACTTCACATAAGACTAGTAGTTCTGGACATGCACTAAGGTCCTGTAGGAAAGTTTAAGTATGGAGAATTTTTTTTCAGGACTGTTTAGTAGGTGTCCTAGTAAGTGTTTTGGACTTGGGTGGACAACCGCCACCCCGTACATTTTCCAGCTATGACGTCATCAAACTCAGCAGTTTCTGGGCGTCTCCAAGGAAAAAGTTGAATTTACAATTGTTCATTGCTAATATACTGATAGCTTCTCTAACTGAAACACCATCTGCTACCAACCAAACGTTCAGTGCTTTTTATGGTGATGAAGAAGATGAGGTCACCTTCAATTGTACATCGGTGCAAGGTGGAAGACAAGTGAATTAATTGTATGTCAGTAAAGGAAGCAGACTTCAGAATGCTGATTCATTCAAAGCAGGTAATACGTGTGGGTTCAAAAAAGTCGTTCTCGTTAGTGCGGACACTGATATAATGGTGTTAGCTTTGTTTCACTGGGATACTTTTCATGAACTTGGCGTTCAAGAACTTTGGGTGCGCACTGGAGTTGGTGATTCCACGCGACTTTTGTCTGTTCATGATATGCACACAAAAATGGGCCAAAATTTATGCTCTTTGCTTCCAGCCATCCACGCATTATCTGGATTAGATTATACGAGTAAGTTTGGCACCAAAAAAGCAACTCTTCCAAGTGCATCTACAGTGTACTTGGAACACTTTGGTGTATCATCTAACTGGGATGACATAAAACAAAGCCTCAAACCAGCAGAAGAATACCTAGTGCTGTTAATTAAAAAAGGGCCATCTTGTAAGTCCTTAGACGAACTTAGATTGTGGCTGCATCATCATGCCAAGAATATAGACATTGCAGATTTGCTGCCTTCAAGCAGAAGCGTTGGGGGCCATTTGTTGAGATCGTATTTCAACACATACCTTGATGATGTGCTTGTTGGCTAGACCCTTGTGATTTTGGTTTTACAGTGTTTGAGGATGATTTGGTGCCCCAAAAACACTTACACAAATATCCCACTGATTTTTTTGGTTCTTGCAACTGTTTAAAATGATCCACATCCTCCTGCATTTGTAGGAAAAAGAAGTTAAATGTTGCTCTTTCTGCAAGTGTGGCAGTAAGGGAGTGAACCTGTAAAAATCCTTTTTAGACAATCACATAACCATGTTTCGGTGTTAAGTCATTTTTATGTGATATCGTGCAGTTCTAACAATTATAATATAACCATATTTCAATACAATATCTGTGTGCATTTATGATACTTATGTTTTTAATAAGTTATAAAGAATATGATATAATTAACGAAACTGTTGTTTATTTATTTATAGTAGCAGTTAAAACACATTTCTATTCACCTTAAAAATAATATTTACAACAAACTGACCTAAGTTTCATGCAAATCGGTCAAGTATTGCCTGAAATATGAGAATTTCTGTGTACCGGCGGCCGCCTCTTTGATGACGTCATAGCTGGAAAATGTACGGGGTGGCGGACGTCCACCCAAGTCCAAAACACTTACTAGGACACCTAATAAACATTGCTGAAGAAAAATTCTCCATACTCAAACTTTCCCACAGGACCCTAGTCCAGGTCTTGGACTATAGTGAGGCCAACCCCATCAGCATCACGCGTTCATGTCCCAACAAGATCCAGTTCAAGTCCGTTCTTTGTTCTTTCTTATTAGTGCAGCTTGCATTGTATTTTTGTGAGAAATGGAAGAATTATTAACTTCTAGGGACCTGGGTGAGCTAATACCGATATTGAAATGTAAGTAAATTGAGTTCACTTACTTGTAGGTACGTAAATACAATTATTTGGGAAAACAACTTACTTGTTTTTCTACTTTAACTTGTTGATTATACCTACCTAATGCTTTGCAATAAATAAAATTGTCTTATTATTTTTTAAGAACATGAAATAAATCTTGAGAACATCTTCAAAATATAGATGAGTAGTTAATTAAAGAAATGATCCCAATTATAGACCAGAAGATTAAATTTTTACAATAGTGGAAAGAATTAAAAGAGAGGGGGGGATTTCAAAGTAATGACTGCGGATTTCTCTGCAATCCGTTAGACTAACCATAATCAATTAAAAGAGTTATCAAGCTATTTTGGTTAAAGCAACTTGATTTTAATCTTGAAGCAAAATTAATTCGCTATTGTTGAACAAGCAATAATATAATCTTAAATTGAGACTAGTACTACTTACGGCTATTTAAACACAACAAACCATTGAAATAAGACCATTCATCTTGAATATAGTACACCTTTTCTTCTGTGCACATGCTTGTAAAAAATTTAATTTTTAATTTAAAACCTTCCGTTAAAAAAATACTAAAATTTTATTTTAATTATAGAAAAAATAAGTTTATAAATAGTAAAGAAAAGTTTTCTCATGACAAGTACGCAATAAAAGTTTGTAAAGTAAAAAACCGATATTTAAGAGAAATAATGGGTTTTTTCTCATTTTAATTGGATTTTGTTTTGTAAAGGAATAGATCATCAGTGTGTGATCCTTTCTTATTGTTGTTTTTTCCGGCATCCCGCTTTTTTATCTTCGCTAAGAATTTCATGGAATAGAATCGATTCACTTTGCTTGTTCCCGAGAGACCATTTACTTTTAATCGGATTGATTAGTTTACTATGTGTACAGCAGGATCAAAGTAGATTATGTCCTGTGTGTTCTAGTCCCAGCCATCCTGCTCGAGCGTTTGTTGTATTTTCGACTTCTATCTAACACACAAGGAACAGAGACGGACTACCGTTTATGACGTTTAAAAGAGGAAATTGAAGAGTGTTTGTGATGTAAGCAGCAAAATGACAGACAGAAAAATAACCAGGTGCTTTTTTTTTAATATATTCTGCCTGCAGTTACTTACATCTAGGAGTTTATTTTTTCGGCTACATTTCCTTTAATTCTTTACTCAAAATATCGCTTACTCCCATTTTTTTATTAGAAACTTGTAGTTGTGCCAAATACCTATCGTTATAAAAAAAAATTTCACCGGAAAATTCAAACCGTCGCCATTTTTTTTAATTGTATCTATATTATAATAATAACTTTATTCAATCGTAAATGAACAATATATAAAAGTACAAGGGAATAAAATAGTAATTAAATAAAGTTTACCTCAGACGATGACGATAAGTCAGTGACTTGTTTCGTCAAAAAATTTATAAATAAAAATATAGAAATACTTAATACAGAATACTTAATAAAATAAAACATAGAAAACGCAAACTGATTAATTACATTTAAAAATAACAAACTAAAACTAAATTTAAGAAGAATATCCCTTTTTTATTATTTTCTTTAATCGTTCGTTCGTTTCTTGTTTAATAGGTATTCTTTTAATTCTTTTTTAAATGTTTTTGTTTTCTGGAATCGTATTGTAAATTTTAGGAGAAAAATAGCTGTAAGATCTTTGTGAAACCTGTTTCAGCATTAAGGGAACAACAAATGACTTTTTTTGAGGTGTGTGTTACTGATGACTTGGAAAAATGGCGGTATTTTTGTTAATGTGATATTTAACACTGGTACATAAGAAATACATTTGTCTTATATCCAAAATTTGTGTGTTGGACTATAGTAAATCAGATGGATATCTACTTTTTTTATTCTAAATAAGTTTTAGAAAACGTCTTTGCATAACATGCTACTATTCCATAACGAATATGGCTTTCTACAAGAGAATAATATACTGTTTTTAAGTGGGATATACTTAAGATTTGTTTTAGTTTTTTAAACCTATATAAAATAGTTCTGAGTTTATTGACAATAAATAGTATGCCATCAATGTAAATATTAAATAGGGTGGGCCCTAGCACTGAACTGAACTTGAGGCACTCCTTGTAACAACTCAGAACATCATCCACCCTTACAGCCTGGTATCTTACTGTTAGATAGCTTTTAAATAGTTTAAGAGTGTTGCCTATATCTTCTAAGGACTGCAGGAATAGATGATGACTGACAGTGTCAAAGGCTTTTGCTAGAATTGCATCTTTTGTAGCAACCTTTTCCCTAAATCCAAATTGATTTATCGAAAGAATATGAAATTTATTGATATAGGAAGTGAGCCTTTTTTTAATTAATTTTTCAAAAACTTTGGATAAATGAGTCACTAGAGAGATTGGTCGGTAATCTGTAATTAGTTAGTCATCTTTTTTGAAGAGGGGTATAACAATAGCTTTCTTGAATTCGGACGGATAGATCCCCTGATCAACACACATATTAAATACATAAGCCAGTGGGTCTGAGATTATACACCGCTGATATAGTTTTTTAATCCTATAGGTAAAGTAGGAGGACAATAATTTACCTGATGGATTAAAGGTACTACTTCAGTCACAAGGTATGATTTTCTTAATTATTTCAATTATTTCACCATTATATCCTGGAGTTTTTTAGTGATTTCAGTAAAACTCCAAGAGATGACGTTTTTAGCCAGGTCGCGTCCACCAGCTCCTCCGGAGGTCGATGTTGATGTCAGATCTGGGACGAGCGACCCAAAAAAACTCCGGGTGAGGTATTTCGATCAATTTGGTAAGTAATAAGATTTTTGATGAGTTAACAGGGAACTCAAGGTGATGACGTTCATGGCGCCGGCGCCGTCCTGATCTCCAGGTACACCGGAGGCTCATGTGGCAATCATATTCAGGTGCAAGGTATGAATTTTTTCTTCAACACTTGCACTCTAAAAAATGGTTGTGAAAAAACTTGATAAGTATGGTAATTTTCACAAAATATACTATGTGACCTACATTTTACAATATCTATCAAAAGTACATTGTAAAATTATTCACAGAATAATGTATGTGAAAAGTATCGCCAACGTGAAAATACATTGTGAAAATTATTGATTTACAGAATCCATTCTGTGAATGAAATTTTACAGGTTTTCTTATGTGAATACCCCACCACCTGAACTGCGTACTATGGGATTTCTATTTTTAGAACTCGGTGTCTCAGAGGAAATCTGATGATAGGCAAATTAGTTGAGGGTTACGCGAAGTTGGAACGCAGTAATATTGTTTTTCTCCCTAACCTAAGTAATATTTACTTGTATTCCAAGCAGTTTTGTGGTGTGAGTCGACCAGAAATCGAAGTTAAGTACCTACTTATTCTTTTAATATTATACTTGCATGTAAATTATGTAGTTTATTTTTTCTTCCAGGATATAGTTGCCATAGAAAGAGGAGAAGAGGAGAATCACCCCTTACTACAACCATTGTTGAAGTACGTGAGTATTCAGTTGTATGTTGTAGTTCTTCTAGTGTCCACAACCCACAACTATGGAATTCATACAGAAAATGTTCCTTAAGATTCAAGAAAAGTGTCAGCCGTTAAAAAGAAGGTTTTCAATTTCATTAAGAAGTGTTCACAATGTACTTTCACGTTGGCCGTATCTTTCACATACATTATCCTGTGAATAATTGTACAATGTACTTTTGAGGCTAATATAATGTAAAATATAGGTCACATAGTATTTTTTGTTTAAATTACCATACAACTAACCATTTTCTAGAGTGCACCAAAATTCCGGATTTTTATTTATTTAAGCTTAATCTTTAAAATTATATAGTTAAGCGATTCATTTTTTATTTGATTTTAAAGTAATTTTTTTTTTCGTTTTATAATGGATAGTTTTATTTGGGGAAATCGGACCGGTCCTGGAACCACGCGCCGCCATTTTGCAAATAGATTTACAATTAGATTGCGAAAAACGAGAACCGACGCTGAAAACTAGGGAATTTTGTTTTCCGAAAAGGGTTATCAAATTGCTATTAACCGTAATTGGAAAATTTTATTTTCTCCACGTACCGAGAGAGCGGATTACTCTGAAATATTTGATTAAATTTTTATAAGAGAGATTATGTCGATTCGATACCTCCAGATTAATATTAAATTTTAAACTGAATCCGGGCATTTAGTCTTCATAATTAATTTTATTCGGATATAGCGAAATTGCTTTTGAAAGGGAGTTCGAGTTATGCGAGGTTTATTCAGTCTATTTACCCTATACTTTTTGTGAATTCAAATAAATTTATTTAGGTAAAAAAATCCTACACTCAATTCTGTATACAGTTCGAGGCAAAAGGGTCAATCCATACCAAGTGGTCAAAAAAAAATAATTGTTTGCTTGACCATCTCAGAAAAAAATAATATTTGGTATGTAGATTCCAATATGTTTTGGGGGTTCAAAAATATTTTTTCAAAATTTTTACTGTGTACCATTTGGAAATGACGGCCATATTTGTTTTAGGCCGCACGCTATTTTTCGCGTTTGCAGGCATCTACGATTTTTTTCTTAATATTTTTTTTGCTGTTACACTATACAGTATAGTTACTTTTATGGTGAGACTGAAACCAATAAAAAGATATGCATTTTAAAAAAACAAGTTTTTGAACTTTTTTCAAGGTTTAACCTGCAATATTTTTGTTGGGGGGACCAGATAAAAATCTTAAAAATGCAAACATAATAGGTCTTTATGATAACAAACTTAAGTATAAATTTCAACTTTGAGATTCGATAACAAAAAAATACGTTATTTTCGCATCCGCTATATACAGTAAGTAAGTACGTATAGTAATTTTATGATTATCCAATTAAACACAAACTTTGAATCTCAAAGTTTAAATTTATACTGACGTTTGATATCATAAAGACCTATTTTTTAGATTTTTGAAACTTGAAAAAATTCAAAAAGTTGTTTTTTAAAAATTCATATCTTTTTATGGGTAAGAGTCTCACCATTAATACTTTATAAAAAGTAACTATACTGTTTAGTGTAACAGCAAAATTACCCTTCAAAAATTGAATTTTGCCAATTTCCGACCAATAATTTTGAGCTGTAAAAAATATATTAATAAATACATATAATTAGGAAATTATGGTTTTATTTTGTAGGCCACAGTTTACTGAACTCAATGCAGTTTATTTGAGAAGGCTAGAACGATCCATTGCTCTACAATTTGAAAAATTGTAGATGCCTGCACACGCGAAAAATAGCCTGCGGCCTATAACAAAAATGGTACACAATAAAAATTTGGAAAAAATATTTTTGAACCCCCAAAACATATTAATTTAATTAATTATTAAATATTAATTTTACTTTCCCGGCCCTTCGCCAAGGGAAAGTATTGTGTGAACGCCCTAAAAAAAAATTGAGATAACGACGGATAGGTATGTCCATTTTGAGGTCCCCTGAGACGATTAAAACGATTTTCAGATGGAAGTTTGTCCGTCTGTCTGTCTGTCTGTCTGTCTGTCTGTCTGTATTCTTCCACGATAGCGTTCGCACGCTTAATCCGACTGAGCTGAAATTTGGTATACGGGTTTCGGGTGATCAGAGATTAAACCCATTAGTTTTTGGTTGAAATCGCCCCTATATACATCGCGAAAAAATATTCCTGAAATTTTCATTCCTTAATTTTGAACCTAACCTAAAAAAAAATTTTTTTAACTAAAAAGTCGCAACCCGTAGCGTCCAAACGCTTGATCCGATTGAGCTGAAATTTGGTATGTGGGTATAGGATCTTCGCGGTATGAATCCGTTTGTTTTTGGTTGAAATCGCCCCATCAGGGGGCGCAGTAGCCCTATGTACATTACAAAAAAAATAAAAGATCTAAAGTTTTTATTTGGTATTTGGTGCCTTATTGGCTTATAAATACATCCTGAAATTTTCATTCCTTAATTTTAAAACTAAGCAATGGAAAAAAAATTTAAAAATTAAAAATCCAATTGACATTTGACATGTCAAAGAAAAAGTAAACAAAATTGCGACCCTAAAAAATTGTTTTACTTTTTTTTGACATGTGAAATGTTTTTCCTTTTATAATATTTCAAATGTCATTTTATTTTAAAAAAATTCGAAACGAATTTTTTTTTGGGGTACCAAATATCACTTGATTTTAACACCAAATTAATTTTTTTAATTTTTATTTTATGCCGGGAAAGCCTTGTGGCGACACAACAGATTTTTTTTGATATTGTCAAGCAACTAGTGCTGGACCACTTGATATGGATTGACCCAAAAATAATCCAATATTTTTTACCTAATTTTATTTAATATTGGGGATAATTTTTGAAAAAAACGATATTTACGAATTTACGCTTTCCTTTCCGGAATTGAAAATAGAAAAGTTATTACAGTTTAAAAAAACACAAAGAAAATATTTTTAGAACCCAAGTAGCATTATAGTGACAGAAACTGATATTTTAACTTCGATTGGGTGGCTATTACGTAATAATCACTAAATCTACCCCTACACAGTAAGAATAACTTCATTTTATTTTTGCCGTTATAACCACTAAGCGAAACTGCCTCAAAGTTGCACAAACATTGACTTAGAAGTGGCAGTAATCTTAAAGTGGGCGTAATAGTTTTAGTGTCGTTTCGGAAACCATTAATATACCTTTAAAGTGGCGGCACTTGATTATATGATTGCATTAATTCTCGCCACGTTTTTGCCACACAAAAATCACTTTAAAGTTTTATTTTGTAAACGCCGACATTTTTGAAATCGTCATGATGAGAAAAATACGGCTTCATATTTACTACATTTCCATACATAATTAATGATTTTAATAACAAAAATTGATAAACACACTTTGGAGCATCCAAGTACTTAATTTCCATGATAAAAAATTTACAGATTTTTACTTTTTTCTTAAATTATGAAGTATTCCGAAGGCGCGTGCCCGTATTTCGAGCCACAACATCTATATTTGACAGTCAACTTTCAATAGTTCGTTTTTGCCTTTCAGTATTGTTAAACCAATATTCTTGTATTTCCATAATAATATAATAATTATACCTAATTATTATTCAGTACGTACCTACTTAAGTAAAAGTTATGTCAGGTTAAAGAAAAAGCAAGGAAAATAGAAGAAATAATAAGGAGGACAGAGAACAAGCTACAAATCAAAAAGACAAGCGCAGTGAACAAAGTTTCGTGTTTAGTGTCGACCACCACACCATTACGTGGCTGCCACCAAGAAAGTGTCACCGCCACGTTATAGAACCGTTTCTATTATGTGGGAAAGACTTTGGTAATACACACGCCACGTTCCGTCTACGAAAAATGCTACTTGGGATTTAGCAGGTAAATCTATTATTAAAATAGGCACTAAAAAGTTTTTACATACAACACAATAAAACTGTTGAATTGACAACATTAACGTTTTTACATATTAAAAAAATATAATACAAAAAAAAACTATTACATTGGACAATTCTAATCTGATACTCATAAATTATTTGATCTTTATTTTAAAGACATTAAGAGATTGTGAATTTTTACATCTATGAGTTAAAGTCTGAAAAAATTTTAAAAAACAATGAATTTATTGTACTTTTATATCCTAAATTGTACCCCTAACATTAGAAAAATGTATTAGGTCATTTTATCTGGGATTATAAAAAGGTCTCCTATTGTTATATATCCGGTACATTGAGTGGCACTAATAAAGTAAAATAAATATTACTATTACTCTATGGTAAGAGCATTAAAGTATAATAATAGTTTTAATAAAAACTATAATTTCAATTAGACCGTTTTGTATTTCTAGGATCGCAAACCGTCAAAACCAGTAAGAATATAAAAAAAACATCAATTAAATTATGATAGATGAAAATTTCAGAAATAAAATATAAAATGTCAGCAACAGAAATCAGTCATCGCGCTCTCCATCCAGGATAATAATCTGTCTGGAAGCGGGACCAGGACGCGTTGTGCTGAGAATTATTTTCTGGTGGTGACTTTTCAATAGCACCCCAAAAAATCACCCCTGAAAGTCTTCATGACTGAGAGATAGTATATATGAACGTGACGCGTTGTCTGGGGACATCAATAGTACAGAACCGTATTGTAATTATCCTCGTTGATAAGCGAAAATTTGGAAATTATTGATTTGTCAATGATAAAGCGCAAAAAATTAAATTAGAATTTCTATCAATTTAAAGCATAAAAGAAAATAAATTGATATAAATTCTTGATTTTGACCAATAAAATCAACTAAAACTAGTAAAAATATAGGGGGATTTATAAGAAAAATAAATTTTAAAAATATTCATGGTGGTTCAAGAATAAAAAAGCTTACAAAGGACCCCGCACTAATCTTATGGAAAACCGGTTTCGGTGAAAATCGTTGAAATTTCAATATGATTTAGCCCATGACATTCTGAACAAAAGTTACCATTGCGCCAACTCTCTGAATGCCAGCGTTTGGATTCTACAGGGGGTCAAAGTTTGATATTTTGACGATTTTTCAAAAAATCCGGAATTTCATTTTCATCGTATCGATCTGAATTTTTATAATGGAATAGTCCACAATATTTGCATCAAAAAGATCAAATGACAAAAGTTTCTAGAATCAAAACTGGCGGGTATTCAGAGGGTTAAACTTTGTTTTTGGTAATTTTTATCGAACTTTTTTCGATAAAATATTCGTTTTCCTGTAGATCCATATGCAATTTATGTTACTTACAGTACATGAGAGGGCGATCATATTATACATTTGAACCAACCATCCAACTTTAAATATTTGGAAGATACTGGGCGATCAAAAATATATTTTCAATTTCGGAAAAATGTATCCCTTTGTATATTCAGCTTCCACCAACATATTTAGCTGATATTTTGAAACTACGTAGCTAATATATATTATACAAATGTGTCAACGTCTGCGCTCATTAATCTTAATCCAAATAAAGTTGCGGCGATGGTCCAAAAAATATGGAGAAGGGATGTTTCGGAATAATTTTGAAATGATTTCTAAAATCATCCGTGAATTTTTTTTATTTTCTGACATAATGTAGATGATTCGTTCTTGATCAAAAAGTTTCACAGTGCCTACCTCGCCTACCTCGCGAATGCCACAGGGGGTTGAACTACACGAAGGTGGAATTTTTTGAACCATAAAAATTCCAAAAAAGGACCATGGGAGTGACAAAACTGCACAAAGGATGTGAAATAAAACCACACAAGCTCCCAAGAACAAGGACATTAAAAATGTCCTACACTGCACCAGCGTCTGGACTCTCCCCGTTCGTGATACACTTGCTATAACGCAAACACTTTTATCAAGAACGAGGCGAGTCGAATTCATTTTCAGACATCCTTCTTACTGACGAGGCACAATAATGCAGAAATCGGTCTAAGAATGGCAAGCTCCTTTAATAACAAAATCCAGACGTGGTTTGGTGCCCGACCAAGTAGGGGCTTTAACCCAAAAACTTCGATTTTGTCATTAAAGGAGCTTGCCATTCTTAGACCGGTTTCGGCATTATTGTGCCTCATCAGTACGAAGCAGGCACAGGAAAATATTAAAAGTGTGCATGTTATCTGCACTATTATTCGTGAATCGCCATGTATAAATTTATTTCAAATAACATTAAATTAGAAAAAAATATTGAAGCACTTACTTTATCTATTTTTTAATTAAAAGGTGGTTTTTCGTACCTGAAACAAAAAATACATTTTAAAATAAAATATTTTTAAATTTCTCACTTTTTAAGAATTATTTTAAAATTAGTATTTAAATGGCTGGCAAGTGGTGAATATTTTAAATTATTCAAATAAAAAAATCTTGTTTTTTAATATTCAGATATTTGACATAATCGTTTTTGTAACCTCAATATTTTAAAAACAATTAATGAAAAAGTGTAAAATTTAAAGAAAATCTGTCAAAAAATATCTAGAAATGTTGTGTTGAAGATTCAGTCTTACTGCTAAGTACTAGTTTTTAGAAGAAGAGGTTCAAATTTGTAATTTGCATTCTCAGATATTTGACAAAGTGGTCTTTGCCAACGTGAAAGTTTGAATTTTGGAATGGTTATGTAGAAAAAAGGTGTAAATGTTTTTTTGAAGACCGCATTTCAATATATTTACTGGTTTTTAGTAGAAGAGGTTCCAAATTTAGAATTTGCATTTTCAGATATTTGACCAAAACTAATTAACTGATAAGTCTAAAATTTGGGTAGAATGTGTAGAAAAGCTGTAGAGATGTTTTGCTGTAGACCACACTTCGATATATTTACTAATTTCTAGTAGGTGATATTTGACATAGTGGTCTTTGCCACCTCACTATTTCAAAATCAATTGACCTACAAGTTCAAAATTCGGGAAAGTTGTGTAGAAGAGATGTAGAAATGTTCTGCTGATTATCTTATTTCAATATACTAACTAGTTTTTAGTAGACGAGGCTTTAAATTTGGACTTTACATTTTCAGATATTTGACATACTGGTCTTTGCCACCTCACTATTTCAAAACGATTTAACTTGTAAGTTTGAAATTTGGGTAGAATGTGTAGAAAATATGTAGAAATGTTTTGCTGCAGACCACGCTTTAATATATTTACTGATTTCTAGTAGATGAGGTTCAACTTTGGAATTTGCATTTTCAGATATTTGACATAATGGTCTTTGCCACCTCACTATTTCAAAACCAATTGACATACAAGTTTGAAATTTGGGAAGGTTATGTAGAAAAGAAAATGTTTTGTTGATTATCGCATTTCAATATATTAACCAGTTTTTAGTAGACGAGGCTTCAAATTTGGAATTTGGATTTTCAGATAATTGACATAGTGGTTTTACCACCTCAATATTTCAAATCGATTTAACTTGTAAGTTTGAAATTTGGGTAAAATGTGTAGCAAACATGTAAAAATGTTTTGCTGCAGACCACACTTTTATATATATTCTAGTAGGTGAGGGTTCAAATTTGGAATTTGTATTTTCAGATATTTGACATAGTGGTCTTTGCCACCTCACTATTTCAAAACTAATAACTTATAAGTTTGAAATTTGGATTGAATGTGTAGAAGAGATGTATAAATGATTTGCTGTAGACCATATTTTAATATATTTACTGTTTTCTAGTAGATGAGTGTTAAAATTTGGAATTTGCATTTTCAGATATTTGACATAATGGTCTTTGCCACCTCACTATTTCAAAACCAATTGACATACAAGTTTGAAATTTGGGAAGATTGTGCAGAAAAGATATGGAAATGTTTGGTTTATTATCGCATTTCAATATATTAACCAGTTTTTAGTATACTAGGCTTCAAATTTGGGATTTGTATTTTCAAATATTTTACACAGTCCTATTTTTTGTAACCTCACTTTAAAACCAATTTATTGATTTTTTTTTAGTAGAAAACATTTATTAACTCTACAGTAATAACTTGGTTATCGGACAGTGTTAGTAACCAAATTAGATAAAGCGTCGTTACCCTATACGTGTGAAAACATTTGCAATTTCTTCTCTGTATAATTCGGTGTCGATATTTCTCATGCCATTTTATTTTCATAAAGAACGAGATGAATTTTCGTCGACACATGTGTTGAAAGTTTTCGCAATAAATTCGATAAATCGCAGTGTTTTCCGGTAGCTAGCAACCATTTTAACATCTTCCATGCGGCGGAAAAGTGGTTTTTGTTGAGAACAAGTGAAACTGGAAACCAATTTGGAACAAGCGATTGCAATGTAGTAGGGGACAAAAAAACTGAGAGAAGATTGTGGTCAAGGAAAAACCAGGGAACATATGGTAGTTGTAATTTTGATAAATTCTTTATGGCTCTGCAATCTAGATTAGTATTTTGTGCAAGTCTTTATGTGAGCTGATTACACGATATAGTCTATGATTTACTTATTTATTACAAAAAACTGACAACCTGATAGACCAGCTCGGTATGCATGACCACCATTATAACTTTTAAAATTGAAATGTTAAAGATATAAACAATAATCGGTGCATACAAGTAAATAAGCACAGAGAAGATTCACAAAGGCTAATCTGCGCGTGGATCACTAATAGCCCAGTCGCCAGAGAAAGATATTGATCAAAAGCTCGCACAAAATGTGATATCGATGAAACTTGGCATTTAAGTACTTGAATCGGTGTAGAAAACGATAAAAAATCTTTGCTGCTCTAAAGTGTATGCTAACTTCACAATTTCGAAAATAAAATCTAAAATTCGGTTTTTCCATTATATCTTGAAAAAAAAACAATTTCGAAAAACTAATAGCACCGCGTGAAAGAGCGGAAAATTTTACTAAAAGTTATATTATACGTTGTTTAAAAAAAAATTGTATTACTATAAAAAATTATTAAAAATAAGAAAGCAAATTCGAAAACTCTACGCGCGCCGAGCCATTGAATACAAATATTCAGGCGAGGCGTTCGGAAAAACTAAAGTATTTTTTAGATGTGCTGCCATCTATGATTAGAAGAGAGTATTGACAATTACTAAAAGCAAAAAATTCCCGGTGTATTGGGGTTGCATACACAATTTGCATTGTGTGTTGCAAAGCTTTTATTTGACTGATTCTAGTCAAAATGTCACTCTCTTCTTTCGTATCCCTTTCAGAGATTAATACAAAGATTAATACAAATTTTATCTTATAGCGGATATAGCTATTGACTTGTACGAGTTTGGAATTTTATTTATTAGATTCGAAAAGCCTAACTGACGAAGCCGAAAGGCAGAAACCGGTCTTATGTTGTCGAATCTGATAAATTAAATTCCTTACTCGTTTTCTAACTTTGTATTAATCTCTGAAAGGGATACGAAAGAAGAGAGTGACATTTTGACTAGAATCAGTCAAATAAAAGCTTTGCAACACACAATGCAAATTGTGTATGCAACCCCAATACACCGGGAATTTTTTGCTTTTAGTAATTGTCAATACTCTCTTCTAATCATAGATGGCAGCACATCTAAAAATTTTATCTTATAGCGGATATAGCTATTGACTTGTACGAGTTTGGAATTTTATTTATTAGATTCGAAAAGCCTAACTGACGAAGCCGAAAGGCAGAAACCGGTCTTAGGTTGTCGAATCTGATAAATTAAATTCCTTACTCGTTTTCTAAAGTATTTTTGTCTAAAATATACGCAAAGAAAAAAAAAGAAAACATTTTAAAGTTTTTAATTTTTTTTTGTTTTCTCATAGAAAATTTTACCGAAAGTTATAATTTCTAGAATTCTCACTGATTTCTATAAAACTGAAGATATTAATAGGAGCATAACAAAAAATTCCTTGTACACTTATCATCATTATACTTTTACTTTTGATTTAAATATAATTAAACTGATGAACATTATCTCTGTTTAGTAAAAGAGCAAAAAAGTATATCGCACATTTATGCCACAAATGTGGCTTAACTAGCGCCCTCTACAAATTACATCGAAGTAGGTACCAGATTATCATTTCTCGTTCCCAAAAACCCCCAGTTCCAAATTTTTATGTACACATATCAAAAAACGCTAAAGTTATTGCAAAAAATAAATCTTAAAATTTAACCTTTAACACCCTGTGTATTCCTTATTAGCCACACTTTATTAGAGCAAGTTGGTTCGCAATATTTTCAAGTGAGGAATCTACAATACAACTACTTAAGAACCACCCTGTATCCATGTATTTTTTTTCTGAATGAATAATTTGGAGTATAAAATAGGTAGTAGATAAACAATAATAATAGAAAATATTGACTAATATATAAGATACTCAGCGTTTGGTATGTATTTCTGTTGTTTTCTTGAAAGTTTCGTTTGATGAGGTGTTACGTGTCTTGGTGGTGTTTTTTGACTGATTTTGAGACTCTTTCCTTGCATTCACTTCTCTAGAATTGGTTGCTTTTTCTTGTTCCGAATTTATAATTGGTTGGATTGCTGGATCTTCTTCAAAATCTACTTCTTACCTAATATTATAAATTTGACTGACTTCCAGGACCAATTTACTTCTGAATAAATATGTGATGAGTGAAACCAGATTTTCTTTGCTGCCTTCTGATGTTTCTTGTAAAGACTACAGCACAAGATTATTGGTAATAATTCTTCTTTCGGCTTTGTTGAGTTGTTGTTTCAGTATTTTATTTTCTTCTTCAAGTGTGTCCGCTTTTTTTATAATAGTTTCAACTTCTGAATGTAATACTTTGAGTTTGATCTTGTATTTAAAGGGGCCAGTCCAGTATATTAAATAATAAGAATCAATATCAGTATTTCACTTGAAATACTATAGCAAGTATTTCAAGTGAAATACTGATATTGGTTCTTATTATTTAAGCAAATAAAGTATTGATATTATTATCATGTTTTAGAATTTTATCACCTGAAAGCCAAACCTTGGTCTGATTTACTGATATTTACCTGGCCAGACAATAAGTTCGTAGGAAAACATATAGATGGTGCCACTATTGACAAATCCATATGATTGTTAGGAAGTACTAACCTTCAAATGATACTTTTCATAATTTCATGACAATCTGACTATTAGTTCACAAATTATAGTGGTTTTAGTGACGCTACTTTTGTAATTTTTAAAACAATGGAAAAAATTGATAAAGTATCGCTTTTTAATGGGAAAAACCGTTCAAGTAAAGCAGTGGATTAACTCTGCTCCATCGAAACAAATTGTAGAGAAATGGTTTGCTGATATTAAACGCGGCCTTACAAATACCGATGATGCTGAATGCTCTAATCGCCCAAATTCGGCAGATGTATGCATAAAAAAAGTAAAGCATCGGACTACCAAGCTCATTGTAGAATCCTTGCGTTAAAGCAAGAATTCAGAGCGTGGAAAGACCAACGCCCTCTTCACTTAAATAACAAAAACAAAGTTCAAACATGGCTAGATGCTGTCTACTTCCTACTGATGATGTACAACAAGGCCGAAACGGGTCTAGGAATGACGGCTCCTTAAATAACAAAATCAAAGGGTTGGTTAGTCTATTGTATAGCTCCGACACGTGTCTGTACCGATGTAATTCAATGCCTGTGGGGGCATTGGCCCCAGTAGTTGTTTTCGGTTCAAATGTGGTACTGACTTTGAGAAATTAAGTTTTAGGGTTAAATATCAAGTTGATATAATTACATGACTTGAATAAAACTCTGTTTCCTAAAAAAACCGCATCTCTAACCCAAAGTACTGACGCATCTATCGACTTTTTTTAGAGACTGGCGAAATCTTACATGGAGTATTGTTTCGAAAACCCAAATCCCTGTATACACCTTTGAAACTTACTTATAATTACGATTTATTTTTAACGCTAACCAAGCTCGATAAAATACAAAAATTATTTAGAAAAAAAAAATACCGCATTGAAGCAAATTATGTTGTGCCTTTTTAACATGCAAGTATAAAAATACGACCTAAGTACCATTCTTCAGCTTACCCCGAAATGATGTTGATGCACTTTTAACGTCATGACGTGATTCACAAGTATCCTCATTTTTTCTATGTACGTCATAATTTCTCATTATTGATCCTTTTCGATGAATCACACTATTAGTCTGTATGCCAATGCATTGGTGATAATTATTATAATTTTTTAGGTAGTAGTTCTCAAAGGGCAGATCGGAATAATCAACCGAAAGGTTTAGTCTTATATCAATAGGTTTTTTTTGGCATACCAGAAGACTGGAGTGATGCCATTTTTTTCTTTAATCCTTTCATTGTGCGAATTGCAAAAAGATTCTAGACGAAAACTAAAATTTTGATAAAAAAATAAGTAGAAAAATTGTTACAAGAATTATGTCGAGAATAAAGTATGGAGAAAAAATTTGCTATGAAAAATTTTATCGTAAAAAAATAAACATTAAAAAATTGTTTGTTTTTAAATTAATTGAAAAATCCTTTTTTAAAAAAATATAATTTTACAAACAGTATGTCGAAAAACAAATTAAATAAATCGTGAAAACGTTTGTTGAAAAAAAATATTTCACGAAAAAATTATGTCGAAAAATAATTTTATTTAAAAGTCGATAGAAAAAATCAAAGGGAAAAATTTTGTTTAAAGAAAATTTACATCTATCAGTACAAATGACTAGGGAAAAGTAATTAATGATTGTATGTAAAAATTTTTAAGTATATTCGATTTGCACAAATTATTCTTTAAAATTTAAATTTGAATTAATGTTCCACACTTTTCATCATAATTTATGTCACTACTTATTTTAAACTAGGCCCATCGACTATGACTATAACTGATTCATTTCAAAGTTCGAATGACAAATCGCGTGTTGCTCCACAATGGATAAAATATGAAAATTTCCACAAATCAATTACTAAAATTGAAAAGTCCTAGAAAGTTGGAGTGTTATAAATTGAAAACGTTTATGTAGGTAGGATCCGCGGGATGGAGCAGCAATAAAATTTATTTATCCTCGTATACTCCTTTTCTTATTATTTGGATTTGCTCGAGATATAAACTTTTTAGCTTTTAAAGAATTGCTCTTTTACGCAAATGAAAAAGGCGCCGCAATGTAGGTATTTCTAGTGTGAAAAACAAAAATACCACAAATATCTACAAATTTTGCAAATACCATAATATTTGTCTCATATATTTGAAAGTTTGTTTTGGATCTACATTTCAGCTATTTCAGAACTGTTACACGACTTAAAAATGACGCGCACACGACATTCTCTTTAACCACTATACATATATTTCATAGGAAATAAAAAAACCAATTGTAAACATGTATTTTAAAATGTTGTCAAAAAAACTTGCCAGCACTATAAAGTCTAGTTCAAATATTTAAACATCAATTCTTGCAGGACACTTCTTGATTGTTCAAACATTCGTATTTAGACAGAGTCGGCATACGAATATCGAGCATCGTTTTATTTCACATTCTGAAGATACTGATGGAGTACATTTGGTAGAATCTCTTTGACGGTAGGTTAAACTAAGATCTGAAAAATGTGACTTTAGGCTTTTCGAATCCAATAAATAAAATTCCAAACTCGTACAAGTCAATAGCTATATCTGCTATAAGATAACATTTTTAGATGTGCTACCATCTATGGTAAGAAGTCGAAAGACAGAAACCGGTCTTAGGATGTCGAATCTAATAAATTAAAATTCCTTACTGGTTTACTCACTTTGTATTAATCTCTGAAAGGGATAAAAAAGAAGAGAGTGACAACTTGACTAGATTCAGTCAAAATTTAATGTCAATACTCACTTCTTACCATAGATGGTAGCACATCTAAAAATACAAATAATAATTTAATAAAATTAAACCCGCAGACCGCCGGCACTGCACCACCAATTGCAATGGGGGAGTTCTTTCCAAGTTGCCAACCTAGAAAAAGGTCTGCCATCGGGGAAGCCTTATATTTTGTCAAAATCTGCTTCATTATTTCCGTAATGATTTAATATGTTCACAAAAAACTACTGAGCTCTCCAAAATATATCGTTTTAGAAAAATAATGATTTTAATAAACTCCATTTCTGATTGGTTAAAATTAAAGTTGTTATCGAGACTCGGGGTGGAAAACAAGGCTAATGTGCTTCTCGCGACAGTATGAATATGGCTGCAACATCGGCAATAATTCGCATACGCAAGCAGATCCAAAAATATATTTACTTGAAATATTACTTTGTACATCATTTTTCTGAGCTGAGCTGACCTGACGTATGCTTATCTTACCTGACTTCACCCTGTAAATTATCGATCTGTTACATCTTATTAATTTTTGCTTGCGTACAATCGCCGAAGCCGGCAGCCAAATTCATACTGTCGGGAGACTCCTCCTGCCTCCGGCTAACGAAACGAATGACGTAGATAAAATGACATTTGATAACGAAACATGTCAACTGTCACATTGAGTCTCGATACCAACTTTAATTTCAACCAATCAAAAATGGAGTTTATAAAAATTATTTTTGCTAACGATACTTTTTGGAATTTTGTTATCATATTTTATCATTGCGGAAATAATGCAGTAGATTTTGATCCAATAAAACTCTTCCCGTTGGTAGACCTTTTTTTAAATTTTGAGGTTAGTAGGAAACTCTTCCATTGCAACCGGAAATCTCACATAGCAACGTAAGTAAAAAGTGAAAACTATTTCGGCTGTACGCGACCGGGCGAGACAAATTCATATAAAAGCGAGATGCAACGAACACATGCGTTTATCTTAGATCCAGTGGCGGCGATTAGGGGGGGGGGCAGCTGCCCCCCCACTTTTAGAGGGATGTATCCATAAATAAATGTTATGTTTATTCCGTTTTAAACATTTCAGGGTAGGAGTTATGTAAAAATTATTTGTACAAAGTCTACGCCCCCCTACTTCTAATGTCCAATCGCCGCCACTGCTTAGATCAGTGCAGACAAAGTCAAACTACGTAATATGAAACGACTGAGAGTCAGCCAATCATCGCGCATTTGACACATCACGCGTATTCGTTTCGAAACGTTCTAGAATAATTCACCCCCGCTTAGAGAATAATAATAATAATATAATAATATACGCACTGCAATTCACTCCCTTACGAGTGAACCGTAGAAGCTCCCCAGCTTGTGCGGGGGAGGGACGGCTATTATTATTATTATTTGCCAGTCTAACCAGTCGAGAATGCTCTTCTATATCATTGCCGAACAAATTATAAGCTTACTTTTTGATGCTCTATCAAAAACTGAAGTCAGAATTTTAAAATTCATAAAAACAAAAAAGCTACATACACACAGAGATCGAATTCAGATACCGAACAAATTTGTTCGGTGAAAATCAATTTATACTAAAATGAATTAATTTAAGAATAGTACATATTCAAATCCGCAAAATTGCTATGAATGTGACAGATTGTCGTAAGACAAAACCAAATGTAACTATTTTTTATTAAATTGTGAGAATTTCTATGTGTTAAAATAGAAAACTATCAGTAGCGTGTTCTTGTATTTATTTATAGGATATTAAAAGTTTATTAATACAACTACAGTCCACTAATCCAAGACATAAACCCTATAAAAAAATTAAATGGACTAAGATCGAGAGACCGTTAATGAGCTTGCCCAATTACTCTCTGACTGGTATGTGACAATGAGCACCTGAACCATCTTATTTGAAATTTCAACTACAGAGTTCAATTACCGCTCTAAAAATAATTGCTACAAAAGTTCTAAATATTAAGGCCCACTAAGGTTCCCATCCCGGCCCAGACATTATGCTTTTGAGAATACTGAGAGTCAGAGAGAACTGGATTGGAAATAACACATATTCAAACCAAGTAAGCAGATAAACCAAAAAATGAGAGATATACTGCAGAAATTTAAGAATGAGCCTAAAAAATAAATTTTAATTCGTGAAACTAAATGTTGCACTAAGACCTTCAAATCTCAACAAACCAAGAAGAAAAAAGGAAAGAAGACCAAAAATTATAAACGCATATTAACGGTCATTAAAAACTGCTGGTTCAAAATAAAAACTACAGAAGATTAAAGAGAAATTAGTCAGTGGAACTTAAACAAAGTGTAGAAGAAACTTCATCAGGATAAAAACGTGAAAAGTAGATTAAAAAAATCGCACAATCGATTTTTGCCCTATGAATTATCTATCAGAATGTGAACGAACTCGGTCCTGTGTATCGAGGGGTAGAAAAGTAAACAGAACCCCTGAAGACATAGAGTAAACTTAGCTTCAATGTTAGCAACCTTGGATTGCTTTCAATGTTTGTTAGTGTATTTTGGTATTGGGTGTCGTCTTTCTATGGAAATCAAGATATTTGCTTTATTGTTTAGGATGTCGTGCGTTTACATAGGGTTAGAAACAGGGGGTTGCAATCAAAAAGGTTAACAAAATAAACTTGACGTTAATCTATTGTGGAGTATAGACATTTTAAACAAAATGCAGGGAGTTTTTAAGTTTAATTTTTGGACAACATGAACATGAAAATCCTTTTTTTAAGTTACTTCTTTTAATTAATATCATTTAATGGAATCTGGGCAAACTCCGGCTGCATGTAGAGTCTGGAATTTGACTCCTATTGTTTTCTTTTTATGTTATGAATAAAACCAAAAGAGCTTTTTAAAATGTATTTATATTTTTCAGCAATACTAACAAAATGAAATTCTATATCTTCACATTTTATTTCTAAAATGGCGAAAAATCTAAGCTAAAGGCCATTATCAGGCTAAAAAGTAAATGAAGTTAATACGGAACAGAAATTCTCTTCAAAGTTTGAGTTCCTCAGCCTGTATAGTTACTTCTACAGGCACAGAGTTTGGATATCGATAAATTCGGAAATTCCCGATCAGACACCCCCAGAGGAGTTATTAGAAGGCGCTAACTCGTCAAAGTAGGCCCGGATCGATCCCCGAGGACGTTTCGGTCGCGAAAGTGCCATCCCCGAAAAATTTATTATTACGATTGAACGCCCGTAACTTTTACACGACGAGAGATATTTGTAGATTGCAGCTAATCCGAGATGAAGGGTTCGGAATGATTGCTGTGATTGCCAGGGGTTAAAAGTGGTCCTTATTGGTTGTATTACACCCGAAAGAGTGACAAGATATGTGGGGAGACTGAAAAACTAGTATTGCTGATGAAAATCGAAAGTTTAAATGCGCAATTCTACTCGCAGTGTCTCCCAACGCGATTTTAGGAGCAGTAATTGGTCTGGTATATGAAAAGTTTTTCGTATTTTTTTCATAATGCATTCACGACCCTATTAAAACTATAGAAGAAAAACAAATATAAATAAAATTATTTTAAAAGCATTTTATGACTGAAAAAACAACGCCAGCTGGAAAAAATGTGTACAAAGGGCGATGGTTTGGAAAAGATCATCTCACATGTCCGATAGATGACCTATTATAAATGGACAGGCTATCAATAACGCTTAAATTTCATCCCTGTCTAACCAATCATTATATACGGAATGATCAATGTGAAAATCGATCTCTTAGTATATCATAAATTCAGTAGCGTAACCGAAAATCGTAAGTTATCGACATCAGTACGCAAAACTTTTCCTTAAAACCAGCTGTAAAGACATTGCAAACAACTAGGAAATTGGTAATTAATTGCACTAACAAATTAACCGGTTATTGCCACAAATTTAAAAAACCACGAGATAGGACCCAGTGGCGCGATAGCGCTCATCGAGAATTGCGTGTCAATTAACTAGAAATCTGAACAGCGCGATCCCACTTACGTAATTTTTTGACTACCTGGAACTATAAGGATTGTACTGAATTCTAATTATTGTTTTTTTTTCTGATCTAAGATCTCCGATATAGCTGAAGCCTACTGGCTTATAGCGTTTACTGGCCCATTTTGTTACTCTACTGTACTAGCTTGTACAGTTTTTTGCTGGGTGTTTGTTAAATATTTCTGGGTTTACTGTTGGTTGCCCAAAAAGTGCCATTTACCCAGTACATGTTTCACTATCTCTGGTTTCTTGCAGCACTAGCTAATAATGTAGCTTCTTTTACAAATAATATTTTTACCCATTTTACCAGAACAGCTTTGATCCATGGGAATAGAAGGTGTTTTTATCAGGACTCAAGCTTAATTTTATACAGGCGAATTTAGGGAGAACGATGATAGGCTGCCTATTTTAAGGAAACATATGATATTTATCTTTTGTTAGATCCTGGAAGAAAAAAAAACTGAGAACGTACAAAAGGAAATACAATCCTCAATTAGAGAATTTCAAACTACCAAAATTGTGTTTTTAATACACATTTTAGAAATTATAGATCTCAATTAGAAGATTTGCAAATAGGAAAATTGTATATTTTATAGTTAAAACTCTTCTATTTGGGTAAATAAAACTTTTACCATTTATTCAAATTTCATCTGTAACCGTAAATATTAAAAATTATCTGGGTAATTCTACTATCTGGTATACTTCAACCTTAAACTGAGAGTCAAGATCGAAATCAATCACTTTTTCTCCTTCGCTCTCGAATTCTCGACACAAAGTTCCTCGTCTCGCGTCTAGAAATGAATCTGGCTAAGTCTGGATAGGTTTAGAAAGGGAATTTGTACAAGCCGATTCCCGGGGCCAAATCCTTATGTACACATTATCTGGAATTTAATTAGAAAATAGGATGGTTTGGTCGAAAGTCAAATACTGCTGAATTTGGAAATAAAAAATATATGGAAACTACATAGCCGTCGGCGAAACGTCTATTCGGACTAAGCAAGTTATGTTGAACTTTGGGCAGTATGTCGGAAAAATGTGAAAATTAAATATTAGTTCGAAAATAATTTTCACAGAGAATCACAAAATTCGCTTTAATTTTCAAATACGAATCTTTAAGACAACGTTTTTAAATTCATTTGTATTAACAGGAAAAATAAATATGATATTAAAAAAATATTCTTGTAAGTTTAAAAAAAATATATGGGTGAAAAGTTATAGCACGTAACAACAAATCAAGGATATTTGAAAAATTATTGCATTTAACAAAACTTCTCTGTCGAAACATTCGGAAGCCATTTTCCTTCTTTTTTTGTCTGTATTTGAAAGACATGATTTTTAAATTATGCATTGCAACCAATGTTCCATGAGTCAATTTTTGTGACCAGGTCATATATTACAATCATCACGGTAAACTGTATATATAGGGGTATATGTTTAATCCTTACAAATTATAAAATGGCTCCAAACGGACAGGTCAAATTCGCGCGGGCAGGACATTAGTACCTGCCTCTAATAACTGGGTTTTCCCAGTCTTATGATAGTACACACCAATATCCTATAAATGTACCTTCAACAGAAAATAATAATAATAATTATTATAAGGTTAGGTTCGGTTAAAAGGGTGACCGGAAAAAAGCGGACAGGAAATATTAGTCTAAGAGCTGGAGCCGAAAAACTCTTTGATCTTTGATATGGACAAACTCGGTTAAAACTCATTGTATTACTAAACAGGATTACATATCCGAGCTCTCCGACACTTTCAGTGGTGCAGGACTTAGGTACGGATGACCAAAGTGGCCATTTTTTTCTTAAACGCAAACTATCGATGATACGTGTGATTTTTTTTTAGGATGGAAGATTATAAGCTACTTATTATATATTCCAACTCTCCGACAGCTACGGTGGTGCAAACTTGGTGGCTTGACAGGGGTGAAGTTGCAAAAAATTAAAAAAAAACAAATCACAACTGATGTGTCGGAGAAATTGACTACTGCTTTCTCATTATATAATAAATCATGTGTGAAAATCTCCGACGGCTACGTTGGTGCATAAGGCAGTAAAACGGGATTTTATAGACGCGCCCCCGAGACTCGCGCCATTCACATTTATCATATGCATACGTATTTTATCGATAAAAACTCGTACAAATTCAATTTTTCATCTGAAAATTAACATTTTTATGTTTATTAATGTAATAATTAACTTACCCCAGTTTTGTTGAATTGAATTATATATTTCATTATAATTAATTTCACTTGCGAATACTTAGCTATAGTCTATTCAACCAACTTATGTCTCTAAAAGAGTAACATAATTCGCTGAAAAACTTTGTTTGCAGTGAAAGGCACGGTAAACTGCACTGGATTTTGGTAAATATATTTAATTTTAGCAAAATTTGTAGTTATTTTATGAGAAATTTTTCTTCGATTTAAATTAATAAAAAGTAAAACAAAAAAATTAAAATAAAAAATGTAACAGTATAAAATTTTATTTATAATAAAATACAATATTAGCAAAAGATAGTAGCACATCTAAAAATACAATATTGTTAAATACATTTTATAATATTTTAACAGCCTTCTTCGTCGCTTACAGAATCATCAACATTATCGCTTAGATCGTCATTTTCATCACTTTCGCATTCATAATCACTCTCATTTTCAGATTCACTCTCGATTATAATATCCCGAACTGTTTCTGGTAATTTAGGACCTTCAAACCAATTGACAATTACTTACTAATATTACATTTAATTTTTTTATACTGCTCTGTGACTAATTTATTTGCAGTCGTAAACAATCTGTAGCAGGTTCGATGATACCCATGCAAATTGTCAATTTCTTCCGGTAGAACCTCATCACTATATTTAATATTGCACGTTATTCTAATTTCTAGTTTGTCTCTGCAAGTTTTCAATGTCTTTTCATTAAATAATATTACTTTTTTATTTTCAACCTTGCAAAATTTAAAAATACACGCCATTTTAATAAAAAAAATTATTGTTTTGTTAGGTCTAAGCAAGCGTGTGTAAATTATCTATGTGAGCAATGGTTTTTAAAAAGCTACTGATCTTGACGCTTGTGTATAAAGGTATATTATAATGAATCAACAAAATAAAACAAAGAACTCTTTTACAGTAATATTTCGTATATCTGTTCATTTTTAGAGATTATATATTTTTAAATTTTACAACTTTGGAACAAAGAAGATTATATTACCGAATTTAGTGGTTGAATAATATACTTGGAGATTCAATATTATATCTATCTGATGATATACATATAGTACCTATTGAGTAAACCAGTAAGGAATTTTAATTTATTAGATTCGACATCCTAAGACCGGTTTCTGTCTTTCGACTTCATCAGTTAGGCTTTTCGAATCCAATAAATAAAATTCCAAACTCGTACAAGTCAATAGCTATATCCGCTATAAGATAACATTTTTAGAAGTGCTACCATCTATGGTAAGAAGAGAGTATTGACATTAAATTTTGACTGAATCTAGTCAAGATGTCACTCTCTTCTTTTTTATCCCTTTCAGAGATTAATACAAATTGAGTAAACCAGTAAGGAATTTTAATTTATTAGATTCGACATCCTAAGACCGGTTTCTGTCTTTCGACTTCATCAGTTAGGCTTTTCGAATCCAATAAATAAAATTCCAAACTCGTACAAGTCAATAGCTATATCCGCTATAAGATAACATTTTTAGATGTGCTACCATCTATGGTAAGAAGAGAGTATTGACATTAAATTTTGACTGAATCTAGTCAAGATGTCACTCTCTTCTTTTTTATCCCTTTCAGAGATTAATACAAAGTGAGTAAACCAGTAAGGAATTTTAATTTATTAGATTCGACATCCTAAGACCGGTTTCTGTCTTTCTAATAAATTAAAATTCCTTACTGGTTTACTCACTTTGTATTAATCTCTGAAAGGGATAAAAAAGAAGAGAGTGACATCTTGACTAGATTCAGTCAAAATTTAATGTCAATACTCTCTTCTTACCATAGATGGTAGCACATCTAAAAATGTTATCTTATAGCGGATATAGCTATTGACTTGTACGAGTTTGGAATTTTATTTATTGGATTCAAAAAGCCTAACTGATGAAGTCGAAAGACAGAAACCGGTCTTAGGATGTCGAATCTAATAAATTAAAAGTCCTTACTGGTTTACTCACTTTGTATTAATCTCTGAAAGGGATAAAAAGGAAGAGAGTGACATCTTGACTAGATTCAGTCAAAATTTAATGTCAATACTCTCTTCTTACCATAGATGGTAGCACATCTAAAAATATAGTACCTATGTTATAAATTATTATAAAATTACCCAATAAACATAAAAATGTTAATTTTCAGATAAAAAATTGAATTTGTACGAGTTTTTATCGATAAAATACGTATGCATATGATAAACGTGAATGGCGCGAGGCTCGGGGGCGCGTCTATAAAATCCCATTTTACTGCCTTATGCACCAACGTAGCTGTCGGAGATTTTCACACATGATTTATTATATAATGAGAAAGCAGTAGTCAATTTCTCCGACACATCAGTTGTGACTTGTTTTTTTTAATTTTTGGCAACTTCACCCCTGTCAGCCACCAAGTTTGCACCACCGTAGCTGTCGGAGAGTTGGAATATATAATAAGTAGCTTATAATCTTCCATCCTAAAAAAAAATCACACGTATCATCGATAGTTTGCGTTTAAGAAAAAAATGGCCACTTTGGTCATCCGTACCTAAGTCCTGCACCACTGAAAGTGTCGAAGAGCTCGGATATGTAATCCTGTTTAGTAATACAATGAGTTTTAATCGAGTTTGTCCATATCAAAGATCAAAGAGTTTTTTGGCTCCAGCTCTCCTACTATATCCGCACAGAAAAAAGCGCACTATCATATAAGAGCACAGGAAATATCCGCACGGGGAAAAATATGCACAGGGTCAAAACCGTACACGGAAAAACCTTATTTAGATATGGTTAAATTATGAATTGTACGATAATTGACTATACCACAATTACTGTTGATCGTTTTGTTTTGGAAGAAAAGATCACATGAAAAAAAAACGCAAACTGCATATTGTAGTGTAATATGTTTAAATTGTGACTTCCTCCAAGTGTGATAAAATTGTGAATGCCACTTCTCGCAATGTTATTGGAACTACATTATCAGGGGTAAGCAATGATGCACTTGCTTATATTCCAAAGCAATCGTCTGTTGCCGGAACACTTCGAAATCAGAAATCATAAAGCAGAAAAGCACTTGCCGAATCCATCTACGAACGATTTTGTAATTCCTGAGAAATATCGTACGACTCGGGAATAGAAGATGTACCAAATACAATTTTAATATTGAGAGATCGAGAGCTACTGTACCAGTTAAACTAAGACATTCTTTTTGGCGACGGAACATTTGAGACGGTTTATCCACTTTCAAGTTTTAAAAAGGATAGTTCCAGACATAGCGCCCCAGAAGATACTCTTAGATTTAGAGAAAGCCTGCATGAATGCTGCAATGCGAGTTTTTATGGACGCTGAAATTAATGGTTGTTATTTTCATTTACGCCAAAGCTTGATAAGGACAATAAATGCAGTTCGTTTAAAATCGGACTTCGAGTCGAACGTCGACACAAAATTAAAGCTAAAATCCATAGCGGCATTATCATTAGTGCCGTTTTTTCATTTGCGCTTTTTTCGTGAGCGTTTTGACCCTGTGCGTCTTTTTCCCCGTGCGGAAATTATTAAAGGGCAATTATTAAAGGGCATCCCTTTAAAAAAAAAAGAAGTTATAATCATCTTCCGGTATATCCGTAAGTAACAAAATTCATTAAATAATTCACCCTTCAAAACCTCTACGTGCCAATTTTTAGTTTACAGATACTTTTAGTCCTCGAGATCTTTCTAACCGACGGTTTATTTTCCGCACGCTGTAAATGTATATGTAATTAAGTTACTTTTTGAAAGATAACGTCAAAAATACCCTTCGCATACAACACGAAAATGGCCGGAACAAAAGATTTACCTAGTTATAAACTTGAGAGTTACATCTTTGTAAGCACAAACGAACCGCTTTTGTACAAGAAAAGTATTTTGATTACTTGTGACTTTATCCTTGAGCCTTTCAGCAAACATATCCTTAAAAGCATCTCCTCGGGGATAAAAGTTATAAGGATAACATTAACGACCTTAAATAGATAACCGTGAAAACTCCTTTTGAACTTTGGTGGTAAAAAATCGCTGAAATACAACTTTTTATTAAATTATTAATATTTTTTTAAAAATATGCATGGTACTCAATAATAATTCATCATCTTACGAGTGAACCAGAAGCAAAGCTTGCCTGGATCACTCCTGGCGCATTTGGTGTACAAAAAAATCCACCACAGATACGACGGATCCTCTACAATTGAAATTAAGCTAACCAATTAAAATAACCACTTATCACACCACTGAATTTGACTGCATAAATGCAAACAAACTATTAAAAATATGAAAAAAGTATAAGTACAAGGGTGCTATACAAATTCAGTGTAAATTAAAATGTTGAATGATTTCTTCTCGTTTGAAATGATAAAAAATCTTGCAATTAAAATTAAGAAAATTTGTATCGCCAATAAATATTGTAAAGTGTAAAGTGTAGTTTTTAGTCGCTGATAAGATTTCGCTTTATCCAGTAGATTTTCCAAAGGAACAAGCTACGGATTAGAGGGTAGTAAAGGGGGTAATTATCTTCCCGTCTATCAAAGTTCAGATGAAAACCTGTCGAACGTAAAATGTATTAAACTCGGTACTCTGCAAACTTAATCCCATCTCAGCATTACACATTAAGTTTTAGATTAAAATTCATTGATTAGTTGCATACCTACTTTTCTAAAATAAAATTAGTTTAAATTAAAACATTTAAAAGGGAAGAGATGAGCTGAAAATTTTGTCACTTACTCTTTACGCCAAAAGATACATTTAAGAGCAAACCGACCCCTTGAAAAATTTGAATAACCTTTTAAGCCCTTTAGCTTTCGTCTGTTTTTTGTGAAATTTTCAGGAAATACTAATAATTCCAAAACTTAGGGTGGAGAAATCTGGATTTTTTTGTAAACCTTCGAAAAGTATTTATTTTGTTAATTTTAAATGGAAAATCACAAAAAGAAATATCCGCGCCATTCTCCATTAAATCTATGAAAATTTGCTCCTATTTGTTTAAAAAAATATCAAGTACTTTTTAAATAATATGGTTTCCCATTTTTTCTTAAATATATTTGTAAAGTGCTGCCACATCGTTACATACATTTAAAGCTGTAGAGAAATATTCCATGGCCAAGTGTTCCCAGTGGCGCGCATATAAATACAATTTTATATTAGAAAATCCTCATAAAATAGAAGTGAAATTTGCTTCTCACAAGAACTCCGGTTGCCACTTAAGCGATACTTCTAACTCTAAAGCCGGTATTCTATTCATTGAAATTATCTATTTGTGATTGTAAGTGAAACTGTACAGTGCTGGAATAACTAAATTTGAAGTATTTACATACTCTCCTTGTGAATTTAAAAAACTATCTTCGTTCCGACCGACGGTACTGTATACAGAAGGCGAATGGTCTGTGAGGTACGTCCACATCGCCAGAAGTCTCTTGGAATAGTGAATTTTTACCGATACAAAACGGAGCAATCACGAGCACGATGAAAAGTATATACGATTTTTTTTTTATTTATTTATTTATTCAATAAATACAATAAATGGTAAGCGATAAGTGCTACTGCACTTGTTTCGCATGGAAAGCATCATAAAACATCATCATCAACATGATAAATAGAATTATACCAAAGACCAGACATCTGTATGAACCTTGACCGATCTTCTTTCTATGTGATGTGCGAGTTTATTGTCCCAAACAACTCGGAATCACCATATTCGCCATTGCTAACAAAGTAAGCAAAATATGAAAATTTTGAAGCCACAACCACAGCCACACTGTGTTGATTAGAATGAGAACTGTCAATCTAAAATTTTATTAATACTTTCATTAAAATTTGTTCAGTCTATGTCAACTGGTTTTTATAGGTTATTTGCTCATTAGTTTTCCATTATCACGTAGTATACTGGCGTTTTCTCGATGTTGACACAGTAGCTAATATCTCTATCATCAGTCATCACTATGAGCAAACTCTATGTTAGCAATCTGTCAAATGAGACAAAAGAAAAACTTTATGAATAGAATCTTTTGTGTGGCGGTTACGAAAACGGGGGGAAAGACGTTTTTTTACAGGGAAATAATGTGCTGCCCGTTTTACCCCTTTAGGGGGTAGTTTTTGGCCGTTTTGGGGGGTTCGGCTGGCGAAAAGAGAAATTCTGATACAGCCACCGTGCTCAGCATCCTCGAAAACGAAGGGAAATACGTTTTTTTTACAGAGAAATGATTCGCTGCCCTTTTAACCCCTTTATGGGGTAATTTTTGGCCGTTTTAGGGGGTTCAGCAATCGAAAACAATAATTCTGATACCGCCATCGTGTTTAGCATCCTCGAAAACGGGGGGAGGGGGAGGTACTCTCAATCCTGATAAATTTTGGTCCATTTTTCATGGGTTTTTCCGACTCACAGACGCCACTATATGTAGTAAACTATCTCGCTGATATTTTAGAACGTCAGTTTTCTTTTTCATATACAAAAACTTCAAAGATTCCACGTTCTGTATTTATTTATATACTAAAATAACTAGAAATATTTTAATTTTATTTTCAAGCACTATTTTTATTTGAAAGCTCTACATTTCTACCTCGACGAGAACATTTTTATTTTTTTTGAAAAAGGCAATTCGAATAAAATTAACTCAGCAATATTGGCAGGATACATACTAGTTTTTTGTGGGTAACTCTACCATTAAAATTAATCCAATTTTCTCTTTGCTGGTACATTTCAACAATTTCCCGGAGACTTTATGCATTTATGGAAATTGCTGTGAGCTGGACACTTAAAAATGGTACATACTAACTCTTCTAAAAAAAACCAAAGCATGTTTAAAGTTACATGTGCACAATAGTCAAATACAAAACTTTCAATTTATAACTTATAAATCTGTTATTCAAACTATTTTTATGCTGAGTGTAATTTTCCAAAAATTAACTGAAATTATAATCATTTTTCATTAGGCTTGACAGGTTATACAGGATGTTCCATAAACATTTTTAATATCCTGTGATCTTATCATTTGGTTGATTTATTTAAATACTTTATTTTTTAGTTTTTTACTCGTGGAGGACCAGCTTCTTCATTTAAAACTTTTATTCAGCTTGTTCTGAAGGTTTCGCTATTTGTAGTTAGTTCTCGTTCCAGAATGTGCGCAACTATTTCAGTTTTTCTAGAAATTCTACCTAACAAAAAATTGTGGTTGCTATAAAGGAATTTTGAGTGTTACGTCTTTACAATTGTGAAATACTATTTAATTTAAATTTTTTGAGTGCGAATAACGGATAAAAAAGTAAGTAAATTTATTTTTATAACCCAACAATTTTTTTAAATTTCAAATATCTTTTTTTCGTCCAAATATTTAATTAAATGTTCTTCTTCCTCAAACGAAAGCTTCTTTTTTTAAGATCACTATTATTTTCATAAACATCATCTGCAGATTCTATCAAAATCTCTTCATCTTCTATAAAATTTTCTGGATTCGTACACATATTTTCTCTGCAAGTTTTGCAGTGTAAATTATATTTTAGCTCATATTTTCTGCAAGTACCTACACCGTTTTGTGCATCCTGTTTTACGTGCATATACATTTTATAATATCAGATTCAGGAATTATCAAAAAATATGAGCTCTACTACGTTGGACGGAATTTAAAGTTTTAAGTTTATTATCAAGCCAATTAGTATTTTTTTACTTTTAAAATTCTCTGTTTTGTAATTTATATATAACCTTGTATAAAACACTGCATATACGGGGTAATTGATTAGTATGTGATAAAGCTCAGTAGATCTGTTATCATTAGAGATACAAAAAAAATTGTGTATAAAAATTGTAGGCAGCTTTGAGCTTCACATTTAAAATTTAGTTACAATGTTACAGGGTGTTCCATAACGCGGTGCCAGATCAAAGTTATGTTTTTTAAATGAAACACCCTGTATTTTTAAAAACCTTTGACAATCATTAAAAAACTTTGGCTTTAATAGATTATTATTCTTATACTCCATTTTAATTATACATGCCGTTGAACTTGTTAAGATTTCCATATAGAATTGGTTATAACTTTTTAAATACCCTGTATAACATATTATAACCTTATATTGTTGTAATGGGGAGGTAAAGCGGATTTTAATTTTAAGTTAAAATCATTTAAAAAACATAACTTTGAACTAAATTTGAAATGTGAAGCTTACTGCCTAAAATTTTTATACACATTTTTTTATGGTATCTCTTATGATAACAAAGCTACTGAGCTTTATCACACGAATCAATCACCCTGTATATGAAAAATTACACGTTTCTAGATTATTCTGCTATTTCAATGGAGATCGCAAAACCAAACTTTATTTAGTCATAATTGTTTTAATAGTTCAAGAAGATTCATCGTATTTGAAAAAAATTATTGTGAAAATTTCCAACCAACAGTTTTTAACCAATAAGAAGTTTTCGTTTTACCAAAAAACTTGGCGATAGTATCTTCCTACCCTGGACTGTACCACAGCGATTGTATTTCTGTCAAGTGTCAAATTATAAAAATACACCGGTCTTACGAAAATAGTAATTCAAGCTCTAGGGAGATTACAAGTGAAAGTACATTCTGTGAGTCGGAAAAAACTCGAAAAACACAAATATTATAAGCAGCAATTAAACCACCTCTCCCCCCAAACGTCCAAAAACCACTTCCGAAATGGGGTATCGCGTATTCCGCATATTCCATCGATAAAATATTCCCTACCCCCCGAGGATGCTGAATACGATGGCGGTATTAAAAATTATCTTTGACTTAAACCCACCCCCCAAACGGCCAAAAATCACCCTCTACAGGGTGATTTTTTTGCTGTACACAAGAAAACCCGCGACATTTCCCGCTTTTGAGGATGCTGAGCACAATTGTGATGTTACATCTGTATACCGACTTGGCCACATCTCACAAACATTGCCAACAACCACCCTCTACAGGGTGGAAATTTTTTTCAATGATTTGTAAACAAATTGACGGCGCGTCAAAGGGATAGTTTGGGTCCGTTGGAGGTGTTCGCGGTGGCCGAGGTGACTACCCCACTCCCCTTCCGGAACTTTTACCGAGAAGTCTTTATTTTCCTTAATTTCCTACCCTAAATTTTCCGGCCATCCACATGCTGGTAAGATTTTTTTTGTTTCAAAAATGATTGGCCCTGGTGTAATACTGCAACGGAAAGGTTTCTTTTCGTATACATCAAAAATATTTTAAATGACAACCTGACCCATAAAACGAAATACGTAATAACTGCATTTACGGCTATGGCCGAATAAACCACTACGTCAACTTTCTGAATATCCTTTTATTCATTTCTGTTTAATTTGGCCCGTTTCCAACTTCACCAGTAAAATTATTCGATATTTCTCTTCGCTGCATGACTCCTAAAAGTTAATTAATAGATATCCAACCTACCGACATCATTGTCAACATATTTGTTTTCCCACTGGTAAAATTTACGAGGTATAACTAAAACTGGTTGGCATTTTCTCGTATTTTTATTTTTAGTTCATTGCAAGCAAAAGTTTATTTTCAAATAGGCACTAAATCTTTTGAATGGATTGCCGTTTATGTTTAGATTCTGTTCTTCATTTGTCCTCTTCAGGAATTCTTATTTTTAGGTTGCCTTTTTTTGAGTGGTAAAGAGTAGGTGAGTGAATGACTTTGCGCACGTGTTTATACAGAACCGGAGGCATAAAGTATTGAATAAAACATTGAATCTAAAGAAATAAATTCCAAATACACTTAGGCGCAGTGATCCTATCAAATTTTAACAAAAAGAGCATCGCACAGTTACCATGGGGTATGAAATATTAGGGGATGAATCGAAGGAAGAACTTTTTTAATAACTTTGAACCAAATTTCGATTAATATATGATGCAGATACTAACAGTCACGAAAGGTTTAAGATTTTTTAAATAGGGAAATATTAGCGTGTGCAGTTGGCCAATTTTCTCGGATTATCAGCTTTATTTGTCAGTTTTTCTAATAGATGGTAGCACAATTGCGTAGTTTATAAGTTTATAGTTTACAAAAGACATATTTAAGGACCAAATTGATTATAGGAAATTTAGTTGGAACATTAACAAGAAGTAAAGACATGTGGTTCATTTTTAAACAGATTTCGAAAGAAGTTGCTACGGAAAAAAGAATAAATAGCAGCTAATAATGAGCAAAGATGATAATACATCCACGATTTTGATGTACTGCTGCATCAGCAGGCACCAAAGGATGATTTCCGGAAAGTTTTATAGCATTTATTAATACCTTTTTTTATATTTGATGGTATTTATTTGAACTGTTTCTTATATATAAAAAAGCAACACTAAGGACTGAGTGTTTGGAGAGAAATGACATTAAACGTTCTTTAACTATGATTTCAATAATTTTACCATATATGGGGATAATAGATATGGGACGGTAGTTGTCAGACGAGTTTGGATCTCCTTTTTTAAATATTGGAATAACCTTACTCACTTTGAATACGCCTGGAAATATTTCTTCAGTGAAGGAAAGGGCTTCTACTTCTACTTTCTCAAAAAATAAATCTAGTTCCTTCGATAAGGAGGACCTATAAGTAGTTATAAGGGCTGTTTTTAATTTAGTGACTTCGATTCCGCAAAACTCTGAGTGTTGTTCAGTACAGAATTCATTTAAAGAAAAAGGTTTACATTCCATATTAGAAACACTATACTATACTTCAACAATATTGAGAATTATAAGATATCAATATTTCGATTCGCATGTTTTCTGATTTTCTGCAACACCTGTTATCCAGAGAAAATGCGTTACCCTTCTTCTTTTCTTGGCGTAACAAAAAAAATTGAAGTGAAACAAAAACAGTTTTTGCGTAACAAATTACCAACAAAATAGCAACTAAAGATGCAATGATTCTTATTCCGATTTTATCTCTTTTTCGAGAAATGTTTCGTTAACTTCACCTTAATTTAGCGGAACATGGCGTAACAAAAAAAATTGAAGTACAACAAAAAAAATTGAAGTGCAACAAAAAAAGTTTTTGCGTAACAAATTAGCTACAAATTATAATGGGAGGACAGAGAACGAACTACAAATCTAAAACACATGCACAGTGAACAAAGTTTCGTGTTTAGTGTCGACCACCACGCCACCACGTAGCTGCCACCAAGAACCGTTTCTATTACGTGGCAAAGACTTTAGCAATATACTTTATAGTTACTAATGTCGTGGCCGCCACGTTCCGTCCACGAAAAATGCTACTTGGGAGCTTATTTTCGTTACTATACCGTATTATTGCAAAAACTACATGGTTTAAAACAGATGGTAATGAATTTCTTAAAAAATTTAAATAACGGTTACCAGTTAAATTGCCGTGGTAAAGATATGGGCAAATAATATGTCCGTTTAGAATTCCGCACCAAATATTTACACCGAACACAGTTTGATTTACAAGTTGCCGCATCCAACTTGAATTATTTTCCGAGCACTAATTATTTCTAATTACCATTCCGCAAATCTGATTTTATTATTCAACAGAATTTTATTCAATGAATCATTCGATCTACTTTAGTATTCAATAATATCCACCGCAGTTATTAATCCCCAGTAAAGATAGACAAAATATCACATTACTTTCTGAAATTATCTTTTGGATAGGTTTTTGGGGTTTAAATAGTATAGTCCCAAAGGTAAAGTATATAAAGGTATATACGATATTTTTCGTACTTTAGGGACTAAATCGCCCATTTCTGATGTTTTTTTTAACCCAAAAATCTATCCAACGGGTTCCAAAGCCCGACCCAAATATTTGTTGAATTTGGGGTAGCAAAATTAGCTTATTTTAGATGTGAAAATTACCAAATTTAATAAGAAAAACATTTTCCTAAATTTCGATGGAAAAACAATGTAATGAAAACACTTTATTTATCACTAACGATTATCTGATAAGTTGTTATATAACTGTCTTAATTTCAATGCATAAAAATTGAATTTCCTTAATTTATCAATGAACTAAATTTTCCCACGATCGAGTTTTATCGTAAAAATCCAATGTAAGAATAAATAAATTGATAAGAAAAACAAAAAAATCTACTAAGATCGAAAACATTCTATTACAACATTTAATATTGACTCTAACTAGACATTGGATATTTACTTAGACAGATATAATTAAATGAAAACAATATACAGGTTGATAAATTATCAAGAACAATTTATAATCAATAAAGTAGTAGGTCGATACATTACAACACGTCTTTTTTCATCAACAATTTTTTTGTTATCACAAAAAACAATTAACCTATTTTACCGTTTAAATTTGCGGTCGGGGTGATATGTAAAGAACGGTAAATATTTTAGCACAAGCTTAAAATTTTGCTCGACTATTTCCCTCGTCTTAATTTCCACCAATCACAAACGCGCAATTTTTAATTACAAATGGTTTCTAGATGAAAAAACTGTATGACAGCTCCTTTCAGCAGTTTTTTCGATTTTACCCTCGGCAAAACTTGACAGCTGTTGTCACCAAAAATTACAATACCTTTGATAACAAGTAATTATGGTCTCCTAGGACACCAGAAAACGATGCTAAGTGGATAATTCTGATTTTCAAAAATCCTACTTTTTAGGAAGAGTAGAATATAATCCTCTCTTCAATAAAACGGCCCAGGGTGGAGAAAAAAAAATGGCCGATAGTAAATGGCTGGTCCCCAATACGAAGAACCCTACCTTTTGTCCAGTCCGTCTTTTTAAAAATCTAATGGTAAAACGTTCATCTAAAATAACAACTGATAGATTATTCTTAACAGTAAACCCATCATGGAACAAAGACCAATCAAGTGGATGGTACATAAACACTCCAGTGGGAAAAAACGAACTTTCGAAATGGACTAAAGAAACAGCAGAGAAGGCAGGATTAAATACAAAAGAAATAAAAATAACAAACCACTCTAGGCGGTCGACAGCAGTCAGTAACCTGGCTAAAGGAGGGGTGAGTGAACAACAAATAATTAAAATTACTGGCCACTGTCCAGCCAACTCAATTAAGCCTTATCTGCAAATGCATCTGCACCCTTAGAAGTGACGCCTCAGAACCTCCAGATAAAAAAACAGAAAACAGAAGATCCTGCAGCCACTCCTCGAGCTTCTTACTCTACAGCTGGACCCATCAACAACATTAATGATTTGCCTACATTCAACGTTATCAATGAGTTAACAAAGATTTCAAACAATACTCCTACTGTGTACCAAAATTGCAATTTATATTTTAATTGTACCATAAATAATTAAGTTTGAAGTATTTTGTGATTAAATAAATTACCTGTTTTTCAGTTTTCAAATTAATACCTACATATTTATTATGTATGCATATATAATAGGTAGTATGTTTTGTAAGCTATGTGTATGCAGAATAATCTGTTACTCATGAACAATTAGATGCTCAAATAACATGGCTGGCGACACTGCCGCTCTTCAGCTCTCCGTTTGCTTTTTTAAATAGTTCTATAATAAAAAGGATTATAACAGAACTTTGCCCTTTGTATAGCGTGTCTCACTGCCATTAATGTTTATTTGATATTTAAAAACATCCGGAAGCTGTTAACAAAAATCTGAATTATCATCCCTCACTATAAGCTTCCACCTCCCTTTTTACGTTAATTTTAAACATGTAATCAGCCCTCACAATATAGGTTGAACATTTTGGACCATCTTGTATATCAGCACTTTAAGGATACTATCTTTACTTTGACAAAAGTAAATTCAGAATTAAAATTATCCACAATCGAACTAAAACTACTTAAGTTACTTAATATAGGGGAGGGTCTGCTTTGAATTACTTCATAATATCCAATCATTGACATGTTAATAGCGCTATAGATGGTTCAGTCCCCCTCTATCATTGACCCCCGTTTGAGGAGGGCATCAGCGGGGAGGGAATATCCCGGATATTACAATCACGCTGAAAATTACCGAGGAGAGAGACATACGCAGAGAGGAGATCTGGGCATCTGACAAATGGTTCTATCCGGCTAGAAACAGTGACGGAGGTAAAGAAAATTTTTTTTAAAGAAGGGTGAATATCCACAAAAATTAAATAATCAATTATTCAATATATTGAAAATAAATTCGACACAAAATGTTTACATTCATCAACAAAAATTTGAATTTTTTGCTAAAAAATGTTTTTCTGTTTAAATAAACAAAAATTAACAAATAAAACACTAATACGAGATCACAAATTCGGTTTAAAAGTCAAGCATTCCACAATGTATCAAGTCCATAACGAACGAAATAGAAAAATAGAAAAGGAGAAGATTTCTATCTTCCTTATTTTTATCCGAAATGAGCTTGAAATGACGTACTACGGTGGCCCCCCACCACCCATTTTCTATAGGAGTTTGTTCCCATTGAATCGTTGGTTTGTTCCTACATTTGGTTTGCACTACTTTTCATTCGGTCTTCATCTGTCCTTCTTTTCATCGTGTTATTAAACAAATATGAAACAATACCACAACCATCAAGAGCAAAATAGATTTTGTTGTTTTGAGCGTATAAATTTAAAATAATCTGCAATTACAACACAGAAATTTTTACCTTAAAAATAAATATCAAAATTGTCCAATACTTCCACTTCACAAATAGTTTATAAAAGTTTCGAATCACATGAAAACAGGTTTATTGAAGAACAAGAAATACGTATATCAGCAGCAAACACTCCAAAAAGTCCAAAAACTCAAGGTATATGGAAAGATCACGCAAACACAATGTACCATTCGCTAAATGTAAATACAAAAAATGCAATTTCATTCCTATAAAATTTCGCACTCGAAGTGTGTCGTTTCTTTTTTTAACGTATGAAATAATAAAGGATAGATGAGCACCCAGTGCACTACGAACAGACGAATTGATCTGTTCAACAGAATGGGTGGTAGGGGGCCACTCAGGTACGTCACTATCAAACGATTGGTTGAAGTCTAATCTGGCAGTCCTGTATTTGCTGACTACATTTATTATTTTTGGACATAGCATAAGGCTGTTCATGACTAGAACATAAACTAAATATGAAGAAGAGAGTGACATCTTGTCCAGAATCTGTCAAAAAACTTTGCAACTCCCAATGCAAACAGTTTAAAAATTAATCTAGTTTTTTCCTGTGTAAAATTATCAGTGAATAATAAAATTACCAGCTGACTCTTTAACGGAAATAGTACGGTAATATAAATATAAATTAGAATGAGTCCAAGAACAGATCCTTGTGTTATCCCTTATATCGATTTTTACTCATGAGAGAATAGCATATATATTATATAACTGGCTGGCTGACTGGCGTCTCGATGGATAAATCAACGTATTTAACACCTTGGCAATGTAAATTAAATGGACTTTCATTATTCCACATAGAGTATAAAATTCAGAAAGTCAGAAATTTTTACGCGTGGTATAATAGATACCTTCTCAATAAATGTATATGCTATATAATATTCCTACTTTGATATGCTTGAAAAGAAAAGTTTTGTATTTTTTTGACAGACCCCGATTTACTACGCCTCTGGTCAACGGAACATTGTTACTATCCGCATTGGAGGCAACCATAGCCACGATTTTCCGAACGTGTTACGGCTCTCACAACTTTTATATGACATAACGTTAAATATCAAATGAGTAACGATATTTTCAGAGAGACAGATTGCAGCGATGACCTTCGGCGTGGGCAAATCAAATATTCAAGATTTTCGCGGCTTTCAGGGTTTCTGCGGACAGACTGGTTTCCGCGGTTTACAACGAGGAAGAGATTTAATTTTGTGATTATGTGGATACTTGATTTAGCGAATATTTTCAAGATAGTTTTTTTATCAGGGTACAATTTTAGTCTGAAAATTGAAAATTTGTTTGCACTTTATCCAGCTTTATATTCAAGTTAATTATCGTAAGTAATATCATAAGGACATCTAATTTTTTTCACAGGAAACATTACATGCCCGAATGGTATTTGACATGATTATTTCATGAGTAACAGATTATTCTGCATACACATAGCTTACAAAACATACTACCTATTATATATGCATACTTAATTATTTATGGTACAATTAAAATATAAATTGCAATTTTGGTAGACAGTAGTAGTATTGTTTGAAATCTTTGTTAACTCATTGATAACGTTGGGTGTAGGTAAATCATTAATGTTGTGGATCGGTCCAGCTGTAGAGTGAGCAGCTCGAGGAGTGGCTGCAGGATCTTCTGTTTTCTGTTTTTTAGCTGGAGGTTCTGAGGCGTCACTTATAAGGGTATTTATGATGTTGTAATAATGCTCATTATCCATTTGCAGATAAGGCTTAATTGAGTTAGCTGAACTGTGGCCAGTAATTTTAATTATTTGTTGTTCACCTACCCCTCCTTTCGCCAGGTTACTGACTGCTGTCGACCGCATAGAGTGGTTTGTTATTTTTATTTCTTTTGTATTTAATCCTGCCTTCTCTGCTGCTTCTTTAGTCGATTTCGAAAGTTCGTTTTTCCCCACTGGAGTATAATCTATCAGTTGATATTCTAGATGAAGGTTTAACCATTAGAATTTTAAAAAGATGGACTGGGCATAAGGTAGGGTTCTTCGTGTTGGGGACCAGCCATTTACTATCGGCCAAAATAATAAACTCTGCATTTGACTGCTTCTCCACTTCTCCAGGCAAGTTCTACTGAACCGATATGGTAAAATTCTCGCTGGAGTCCCGCCGGAGTGTTTTCGTCCCATAATAAAACCATTGCGTAGTATTCCTCCAATTTTAATTAAGCAGAGCTCGATTTCCTTTTATTGGAGCACATCTGCAAATTCCTTCGTTTCGCATTACGAGCTTCCCTACTAGACTTGAAGATAATATCTTTAAATGGATCAAAAATTATTTTCCACTTCATAAAATACATCTCTTGCATTTTTTTGCAACGGTGTTCCACATTCTTTGTAATTTTCACCGTTTTCTTTCTTCATATTCCACGCCCAATCTTTCAGGATTAGGTTTAGTTGCTCTAAACTTTTAGTTTCCAAAAGCTCGTATTTCTTTGCCTTGCAGAATTCCGTAAACTGTTTCATATTGATGTATAGGTTTTAATGGTATTGTACGGTACACTTTTCTCAATCGCCAGATCAATATTATTCATAGAATCACTTCCAAAGCGACTCATTTTCACTACATAAGCTGACTAGCACTGTTTAAAAACAATATTACAAAATTTATTGACAATAAAATCAGACGAGTGATTTTATCTCAAATCAGTTTGTTTGAGTGGTTTTGCCTGAAATAAAGGCGTTTGAGTATGAAAACCGAAAATTTGATCTATAAAATTTGACAGGACGAGTGGTATTTTGAAAGATTATTTTTTGAATCATTTTATGTTAAAAAGAGAGAAAGACACTTTACACTTAAAAGTTCGATATTTTCTTTTACATTTAAACGCCAAATATTACAAACGTAATATAAGTTGCCTATCTAATAGTAGGCATTTAAGATTATTTATTAAGTGTAACGTTTAGACGTTTTGACATTATGTCAGTTTTAAACGAATTTATGGATGGAGCATGGAGCTGTGTTGTGTGTTACAATAAACGAATAAAAACAGGTTAGTTTACAAATATATTTTGAAATTTGGGTATTAACATAGATTTGCAATACATTTTAGTATAATAATAATTGATAAATGTTTACATTTGACATCTCAAAAAAGGTAAACACAGTTTAATCAAAAAACAAAAACGACGAAGCGGTTTTATCAAAGGTAATACCACGAGTCCTCCAAATTTTATCGATAAAATTTTTGGTTTTCACGAAAACGGCTTTATTTGGAAAAACCACGAAAACAAACAAACAATCAGTTTGTTTGAGTGGTTTTGCCTAAAATAAAGGCGTTTGAGTATGAAGATCAAAAATTTAATCTATAAAATTTCAGAGGACGAGTTGTATTTGCAAGGATTATTTTTTGAATCATTTTGTATTAAAAACAGAGAACATAGTCATTTATGCAAAAGACACTTTACACACAAATCTTGAAAATTTTCTTTACCAATTTAAATTGAAACCTGAGTTGTTATAGTTTTACATACAGGGCCACCAAGGCGATTTTTTGACTGGCTACCCCGCGAAACGGCGCCTTAAATAAAAGCGAAGAAGAAGAATGAAATGATGTCTTTGTTAATTTAATTAATTTTAAGTTTAGTGTTAAAGTGAGGTATGTAAAAATGTTAAAGGCGTTTTTGAAATAAACTAATAAAAACAGGTTCGTTTACAAATACATTTTGAAATTTGGTTATTAACATAGATTTGCAATACATTTTAGTATAATAATAATTGATAAATGTTTACATTTGACATCTCAAATAGGTAAACACAGTTTAATCAAAAAACAAAAACGACGAAGCGGTTTTATCAAAGGTAATACCACGAGTCCTCAAAATTTTATCGATTAAATTTTTGGTTTTCACGAAAACGGCTTTATTTGGAAAAACCACGAAAACAAACTGATTGATAAAATCACGAGTCCGCAGTCCGCAGGACGAGCTGTTATAGTTTTACATACAGGGCCACCAAGGCGATTTTTTGACTGGCTACCCCGCGAAACGGCCCCGTAAAAAAAAGCGAAGAAGAAGAATGAAATGAAGTCTTTCTTAATTTAATTAATTTTAAGTTTAGTGTTAAAGTGAGGTATGTAAAAATGTTAAAGGCGTTTTGAAATAATAAAAACAGGTTAGTTTACAAATACATTTAGAAATTTGGTTATTAACATAGATTTGCAATACATTTTAGTATAATAATAATTGATAAATGTTTACATTTGACATCTCAAATAGGTAAACACAGTTTAATCAAAAAACAAAAACGACGAAGCGGTTTTATCAGTATAAAACACAATGATTGGTTAGGATCCTGAGTTGTTATTGGCTGAAACCACAAAATCTGACTGTTTTGACAGATGAAAAAAATAATCAGTATAAAACACAATGATTGGTTAGGATCCTGAGCTGTTATTGGCTAAAACCACAAAATCTGACTGTTTTGACAGATGAAAAAAATAATCAGTATAAAACACAATGATTGGTTAGGATCCTGAGCTGTTATTGGCTGAAACCACAAAATCTGACTGTTTTGACAGATGAAAAAAATAATCATCTAGAAACCATTTGTAATTCAAAATTGCGCGTTTGTGATTGGTGGAAATTAAGACGAGGGAAATAGTCGACTACAATACACCAAAGGGTTTTACCTGGTGGATTTTTTGCTCGTTTTTTTTTCATAGATGGACGAAAAGATTGAGACGAAAGAATCGCGTGGCTCTCCGACTAATATCTAAATGTCGAACATCTATCTGGCTTATGTTGAAAAGACATACTTTACACAACATCAGCATAATAATAATAATTGGAAAGAACTAACGCTTTACATAAAATTATTGTTATATTTATTTCTATAAATTACTTTTAAACCTGAATCTGATATCACTTGATTCCAGACTATTACCTTCACAAACTATCAAGTGGTTTGGTATTGGTTTAACCGTATTCTGTTTTGATATAGAACAACATATTTTTTTATTTATAGCATTTAATAGTGTTTGTCTTTTACCGGAGAACAAAAGAACGCACAGAATGACTGCAATCCGTCGTCGTACTTTCATGAATTTATACAAAGGCCATTGTTTCTTTTATTTTACGATTTAGTCACGAAATATCAAGTACTTGCAATGTTGGGCTATGTGCTGCACTTTACTTTGAAATATATCATATAAAAGAACATTTTTAATACTTTTTTAAAAATAAATACTACTATTATTATTATTTGTGTTAAAAAAGTGTAAATAAATATTTTTACTGATAAAAATAAAACAATGACCTCCACCGGGTCTTGGAGATGGACACTGTTAACAATACGTAAATGTCGAGGCCATCCAGCTCCTGGACAACAGTTGTTAGCCCCTATAAAATCCTTATGGAGCGCAGGTACTTTTATTTACGATTTAACTAGCTCAGGATATTCTGAGAATAAAATCTCTCGTAGAGTAGGGGGATTCAAATATTTGTTAGGGAAGAAGAATAAACAGATTACCTATATTTAACCTAATAAATTTAATTCAGATTAAAAGCAGTAATTTAGTTAGGATCTCTGCGTGGTACCAATCAGCTCACAGAGGCTATACACTACAATACAAGCTATTATATTCTATTATTATCTCATAATCAATTTATAGATATATTAGATAATATATAGTTAAACACTTCGGTGGTAACTTGAACTACTTGAAGTGCTGGAGTATCAGCTTTATTGCCGACACTATGATAGATAGGTTAAAATGAGGAAATCTCTTACTTGTGATCATCGAGGTGCTAAAGGCAGGCAGATATGACCAAAGCCTAGGTTATAGAAACCAAACCGAAGGAGTAACTACTACTAATGAACGCGTAAGCAATAGCACACGCAAGCGAAAAGTGTGCAGGAAGGTGTTGAAGTAGAGTAAGCAGCCCTAAATTAGTTAAAGCAGGTGCCAATGCCAGTGGTGGAAGATTGAAGTAATGCAGAAAAGCAGATTAAAGAAAAATAGCAGAAGAAATTAGATTTGGCCTAAAAAGAAATTAGCAAATTTAATATTTTTATTTAGAATTTGGCCTTATTATTATTTTTAAAAACGAACCGTAGCACAGGGATCTAGTAAAAGACTCAAGAGGAACAAGCCCTTTGAGTTAGTGTAAGTAAAAGTGACAAAAAAAAGCAGAGCACAGTGCGCAGTAGTGAATACACGTTAAGTCAGGTGTAAAAAATCATCAAAACCTAAGGTATCCTAGTGAGTAGACTTTAGTTATCGAATCTTCAAGTAAGAGTCTCGGAGTCCGCAAATTGCGGACTCCTATTACTAATTAATGCGGGTCCACAAATACAAATTGAAGGAGCAATTTGCGGACCCTGATTTGCTAACAATCGGGACCCGCACCTGTGGTTAGCTGGCGGCGGGAGATGGGCGAAACATAACCTATTTGAATATGTGAAGTATACCATCCTTTTTTACTTCTGTAAATGCAAAATTTTCTGATGAGTATAGGGAAACGGAAATATAATTTTTAATACAGAGATGAGTGATAAGGATACTCAAATCCAAAATGCTCAATCTCAAGTGATAGAAGATGTTCTATCTTCTATCAAAAAATGTAGATTTATCAATTATTAAGTTATTAATTTAAAATAAGCTGTTGGTTTGAAGAAGAGAAGAAGAGAAGAAGAGAAAAAATAAAACTGGATTTTTAATCATGAATTGGCGATTGAAATTTTATTTCATAATAACTACAAAGTTCAGTCTAGCGATTTACCGTGATTGTGAACTCAAGCATTGTACGATTTATGAAAAAGAAGTTGATATTAAAATAATAGAAATTTTTTTTTGAGGAATCTGCATTTCTACTGCTTGAAAAGATTATGCATGAAAAAAAAAATGGTTTTGCATTGACAGCATTCAGCCAAATGTGAGGTGTGACTCATATTTGATGTGGGTAAATAAAAGTTGTTCTGGGATCTCCAAACTACCCTGTTCATGCTAAATGCATTTGTATTTCATGTTGTTAGTTTTACCACAAAGATTTTCAATTCTCACGGAAGTCAACTTCCCTTACAAAATTTCCCCTTCAATTTGTTATTGGCGGACCCGCATTAATTAGTTATAGGGTTCCGCAATTTGCGGATCCCTAGACTCTTCCAATCTTCAAACGTATTAATTTAAGTTGGACAAGAATTACTCATTGATCTTTATGTGATCAGATTGTAATATTAATATGTAAGGAGTATATATATTTTTTAACTAAAATATGTGTTCTTAAATAAAACAAAATTGATTTTTCAAAAAATCTATGCGTTAAGGGGTTAATTAATCACTTCGGTATATACAGTTACAATAATCTAAATGACAGGAGGCATTATAGTGGTTTATTCACCTCCTTTTATGTATTGTTGAATACCACTGATTATGTGTTTAACGATCTTTTTTATTACCTCTCAGATTTGTTCACTGTAACAATGGGAATCTGAATCGGAATCCAGATAAAAGGAATTTATGTTTGTGAATGTGTGTATTAGCTGCTTTGCATTAATAATTGCAGATACTTTGTCTGGTTTATGTTAGAACTGGGGCTGAATACATTCACACGACACGAGTTGGAATAAAAAGGAATAAAAGGCTTTAATTACATTTTTAACCAGGCACGTGTTTAGGGGGTTAATAATCTTGAATAGATAAAAATAAAACTTAATTTCCAAAGAGATTTATTTTAAAAATATGATGGTATTACTGAGATTTGCTCATTTTTAAGAAAATTATTTGGTCTCCAAATTTTTATTTCTGATTTTAAAACATTAACACTCTCTATCAAAGATTATGAATTCACGAGAGCTCCCAAATATCGGTCGAATATCGCAACACCATGTATAGAAAATACTGGCATAATCAATATGGAAATGTACATATTAATACACTTAATATGATCCTTACCGTTATCCTGGATATATTTGATTCAATCAACTCGTTATTTTTAATAATAATATTATTACTAAATCCAAAATTGCAATTTTAAAAAATAGCTATTCCTAGAATACTGGTAAATTACTAGCTGCAGACAATATCGTCTAGCCTAAAGCTTTTGGCAAATCGTCAAGAACCATAAATTATTTTACTCTGGAAATAAATACAAATCGTTTTACCATTGAACTCCCAAAGATTCATATCCTGTCAGTGGAAAATATATTTTAGATCGACTTTTTAAAAGTTAAAGGAAAGAAACAAAGTAAGTATTAAAATTAGTTTTGAATTCCAGATACCTATCGTAAGAAGTTGAACTCGGAGTAAATAATAACAAGCAATAAGAAAACTTTGATTTCAAAATAGTAACAGTGTAGTAGAATGAATGGAATACTACCAAAAGGGCTGGTTTTAAACAATCAGATAAAAATCCAAGTCAACGAGTCTCAAACACGCTTACCTGTTATTACATATTATTAGATATTACACGTAAATATAGATACTTCACATGTACCTTTCTCAAATGCTGATTGGTTAACACAAAATTCGACATTTTCAACACTGTAAAAAAAGTTTTTTTGTATGGAATTCAAAACGATATAAACTGAATATTATTGGCAGATGTCTAACCTCTCTGAAACCGCCGAAAACAGCAGTCATTGTGAACCATTCATTACAGTCTGAGCCATCTTTTGAAAAAGTTTGTACAGGCAATAATTTTGTATATACTAAAATAAAGCAGCATAGACCTTTTAGAAATCGTTTCCTGCGATAGGAAATTTATTTCCTGAAAATATATTCCCTATCGGATTGGTGTTGTATTTGAAAGTTCATCCCGGAGAGATTTGAAATGAGAAATAATTAATCAGAGGGGTCTTTCAAGAATAAACAAATAGGAGTTCCCATCTATCATGCAAAATTCACATAATGAAAGAGGATAGCTTCAAAAATATCTGCGTTTTTGAAGTAGATGAAGGGAAAACAAACAACATGGTTTTATCGATAAGAAAAAAGAAGAAATAATGGAAAAAATACAGCATAACAAATGTTTTACTTCAAGTTATGTATATTTAAAATAGTTTGAAAAATAACTAATGGTTAAATCCGCAAATCGTTCTTGTTGTTTCTCATACATTATAAATGGCGCCGAATTAATACTTAAATGAGTAATGTAATGAATTTACACAGTAGAAAATAATTTCAATTTTATTTAAATTGGGAGATAAAAGAACAAGAAGAAGTGGGACAGGGAGATAAACAGGAAGTAGAGAAATTCAATAGTAGGAAAAAATACGAATAGAAGAAAAAAAATATGTTGAGCCGGCAAAATAAAATTTAAAAAAATTAATTTGGTGTTAAAATTTTTTCAAATCCAAATCAAACGATATTTGGTACCCCAAAAAAAAATTAAAGTAAAAATGACTTGAAATATTATAAAAGAAAAAACATTTCACATGTCAAAAAAAAGTAAAACAATTTTTAGGGTCGGAATTTTGTTTACTTTTGACATGTCATTTCTTAGTTTTAAAATTAAGAAATGAAAATTTCAGGATGTATTTACAAGCCAATGAGGCACCTAAATACCAAATAAAAACTTTAGATCTTTCATTTTTTTTGTAATGTACATAGGGCTACTGCGCCCCCTGGTGAGGCTATTTCAACCAAAAACAAACGGATTCATTCCGCGATGATCCTATATCCACATACCAAATTTCAGCTCAATCGGATCAAGCGTTTGGACGCTACGGGTTGCGATTTTCTAGTTAATAGTTAATAGTTTAGGTTAGGATCAAAATTAAAGAATAAAAATTTCAGGAAGTATGTACAGGCCAGTGAGGCACCTAAACATCAAATAAAAACTTTAAGTCTTGTATTTTTTTCGCGATGTATATAGGGCTCCTGCGCCCCCTGGTCGGGGGCCGGGAAAGTAAGTTAACCAGATAATAAAAAGGTTCTCTGTGATGATGAAACTGGATAAGGAAGAAAGGAGACAGGAATATAAAGAAGATTGGCGAAGTGAGAATATTAATAAAACTGATTTATTTAGCTCTAAAAATATAGAACGTACACTAAGAAAATAAACGATAAATAATTAAACTTTTATTCGATTACGCCAGCTGAGAATTTTTAATTAGATCTGGATAATCCATATCCAGATCTAAATAATATTTAAAGCTTTGTAAACGGAGGGTCTCCATTTTGTAGTTATTTACAAATTTTAAAAATAAATCCCGTTTTTAAAAGCTGATTTTACAAACTAACCTGTAGAAATCATTTCCTGGATTGAAAAATACATTTCCTGAAGATATTCCCTATAGAATTATTGTTTTACTTGAAAAGCTCAGTGTATACTGCGGGGATTTGAAATGAAAAATAATTCATCAGGGCGATTTCTCTCTGTCTCCTTCTTTACCAGCAGTTAAAGAAAAACAAATAACAATTCTCATCCATCACTCAAGGGTCTCATAATACTGCAAGTTGCTGCACTTTTGCTAACAACGTTAAACGAGTGGTACGATATTTGATTTTGAAACTGAATGGCTAACAGCCGGTGTAAAACAGGGCAAATCATTTGAGAAACAAAAAAATTCTTAGCAGTATGTGGATGGTCGGAAAATTTAGGGTAAATTATAAGAAAATTAAAAAAAATGTAGACAACTGAGTAAACGTTCCGGTAGGGGGGTGGGGTTTTTACGATTTTGGGCTGAAATATGCATCCTATAGAAAAAAGTTTAATGTAGAAGTTGTAGATAATTAAAAAATCCAAAAGATTTGTAGTAATCATTTTTCAACACGACCTTAAAATTATCGAGAAAACGCTAAAAACCGTTTTTTTTGTTTTTAATTTTTTTTACGAACGCAAATTTTTACTGTTTGTCGTATTTTCAATAAGAAGATTACTTTTTGCAGCTGTTTCCGAGGTCGGTCGATGCAGGTTTTGCGTTAAAATGCCGCCTTTTTAAACATTGTTTGAAAAATGATATAATAAAGGGGACTGTATAAATTTCGTTTGTTCAGAAACCTCCAATAAAATACACACGTTAAGTTTAACACTTTCATTAAACTTTTAACTATTAAAGAAAAACGTAACAACAATGAAATGATTTAGGTTACTGTTAGCCACTACCAGGCACTCAGGAAGAATTTGTATTTGTCAGATAATTTATAAATTACGTTGTATTTGCACAACGGAGCAGACTTGCTTGGTTCGCAGCAAGAATCGTACTAAATAAAATTAAAACTGTTCGGGGACCGCGTTCCGGTCTCGTCTTGTTAAGTCCCGCCCCAATTGGTTACGTTCAAAAATGCGAATACGTGAAAGAATGCAGGTGTTCCGGAACCGGAAGTCCGGGATGGAGTTCTTCCGTCTCAAACTTGGCGATTTCGTCGCACTCCCACTCGTATAGAGTGAAAGATTTTTAACTTTATTTGATCGTTTAATTTAAATATATTTGGCGAGTTACTAGTAGCGCAGTTACCACTACTGCTCGTTGTCAGTGACGTGGTTGGCGCGGTTGCCAATTTGTTTATTAAATATGAATGAAATGAATTATTTGTAATTGGAAACTAAACACTGTTTTTTCTAAAATGTATTTGTTATTCTATTTAGCATAATTGTTTGAAATTTGTAATTTTATTTTAATAATTACTTTATGTAATTAATTATTCTTCTTTTTAATTTTTAACAACACATTTATAAATAGAAAACTGGGAGAAACACATTATACCAAAATGAAAACAGCCCCCGTTTCATTTTACAACTTTATAATAAAATTTAATAGCAATCCCGCTAGAATCCATAAATCAACTCATAATCCGTTTAATTCGTTTAGAAGAAATGCCCTGAAATATTATAAAACCGTGTGCAGTATCTTGAAAAATTTATGATTTTAAAGGCATCTAACAAAAAGAGTCATAAGTTCTCGACGCTCCGAAATGATCCTATAAACCGCAAAGCAATAAAAATAAACCGTAAAAAATGCGAATAAAAATTCTTTTGGATGTTTTCCCCATCAATTCTCTGGTGTGTTACACGTTTCATTAGAGTCGAGAACCTGACGATACTCTTTCTCCCTTCTTTTTTCTGTCGAGTTCTCGTTCGCATTTCAACAGTCACTCAATCGTAAAAGCCTTGTTGCCTTTTTAAATTTTGAAAAGAATGATATTAAAAGAAAATGACCTTTTGGTCTGGAAAAATCAGTTCAGTAGAATAAGTTTACAATTTATTTTTATATATAAGATATTAATAAAACTGTAGTACGGTCATTTTTATAACCCAGAACAATAGAAAAAAGTTTGGACAGACCGAAAGCCGCAACTATTACAGATTTCAGAGTAAGAGTTAAAGTAAAAGTATTGCTCTTAGAATAATCTTAATAGTAAAGACATATAGTGAAGTAAAAAGGAGAAGAAAATTGAGGTTAAGTTATTTGAATTAAAAAAAAAAAAGAAAGTTGTACATAATAAAAGCTTTGTTTTGTTTATTAATAATAATAAAAAATTGTACATAATTAAAAGCTTCTTTAGTATAATAAATTATCACTTTCAAAGTATGGTAGATACTGTTTTATTATAACACTTTGCTAATAAAAAAGTCTTTATTGATGACAGAACTCCGATATCACGGAAGCCTACTGGCTTATTGCGTTTACTGCCCATTTTGTTTCTAACCATACTAGTCTCGGTGATATTAAAGGCTGTAAATCCTAATGAATATGTTGCTTTTGCAGACGATATTTAATACTTTGTCTTATATCTTACCTTTTGGTATTTTATTTCAGTCAAACTCCAGTTACAAACGCCAAACGCGACCTAAGTCTTAACCCTTAAAGAGAAAATTCGAAAGTGATCTGTTAAATTTAAAAATTCACGCACAAATAAATATGGGTGAAAAATATGTACAATTTCAAACGATCACTAGAAGCTCTTTATCATTCAATACTTAATTTATGTCAAATTCAATAATTCAAATAATATTTTGAAATCCAGGATTGGTCCAAATAATCTATGAATTTCTTAGTATATTCTACTTTTAAGCAAAATGTTTCGTGATTTTCGCAGTTTTTTATAAAGCTCCTTTAATATCGAGATAAAATTTAATTTGTTTGTTTTTTCTTGATTATGTTTAATTCCTTCTGAGCTTCTTATCAAGCTGAATCTTTAGACAAGCTTCTCTCAAGTGTTATTTTCAAATTTTAAATAAGTATGTATGCTTATGCTACATATTATTGTCATAAATTTAGACCATCCAGGTCTTATCCTGCAGGTCTTTTAGAACCTCGCTTATAATGTTCTTTCTTTAAAAAAAATTAGAACAATTGCAGGAATCGATAGTAAACATCCTTGCACTCTTTTTAAGTAAAATATATTGACTATATCTTTATTGTATTAATTATTATCTGATTCTAAAATTTATGGTGTATTTGTCTTTATATTTCCTTTTTCGTTATATTTTGTGTTATTATTGTTTAAGTTCAATTGACGAAATTCATACATTATAAACTATACTCTAAAGCAGCCGTTCTCAAACTACACCACTGGTGGTATATTGCAATATTCTTAGTGATACAATTTTAACAGAAAAAAGTTGATTAAATGTAAAATTGCGCCTAGAAACACATATGTTTTTCAAGTAATATAAATTTACCCAATTTACGCCGAATTTAAAATGTTTTAATTCAATTTTAGGAATATTTAATTAAAAAGTGAAAAAAGAAATAAACTCTTTCACCTCCTCTTCTGCCTCTATGAGCTGCAGCAAAGTCGATCTTCTTTTTTAATTTACGTTTCGACAGTTATCCACACTCTTCTTAATGTTTGTAAATTTATTTGTAACCTACTAGAAAAGTAGATAAATTTGGCAACATCGGGTACATATAATGTTCCTATACATTTCCGAATAGACGCTGTCGGGGGTTGTTCGGGCTAAAATTACTCCGGCACGCATTTTGCATGCAAACGAGGTCCTTAATGAAATGTCATATATCTGACATTTTTTGGGTAGACTGAAATGTATTCCCAACGATTGTGTATACGCACGTATTGCACAACATGAAAATAATTTAATTTTTTATTCCTCATATCTGCGAAATAAAAGAATTTTATTGGTTCGTTGTTTGGCTAAAATTAAAACCATAAATTTTTGTTCCATTTTTAATTACAACAGTTTATTTTTTGTGATACAGGATGATGAAATTTTAAAATTGCCGCCCCATAAAACATACACTTTTTAAAAATATATATCTTTATTTTAAATAAAAATCAAGCGGACCTTCCTTTACCAAAATACTTCTCTCTGCGTCTCCTAAAATTTTGGATATGCTTAAAATTTGTAGAGAGCTGTCCGTAGGTGCCAGGTGGGTGCCAATTTTGATAGTACTTTCATTCATTCATTGATTCAGAGAGTTTTCTTTTATAACCGAATTTGATTTGGGATTCTTTGAGTCCTCGTTAGTTTTGGTACTTCCAGACGAACTCTGTAAATAATTCTTGTTTTTGCCTTTGGTTTTCCTTTTCCATCCTTCGTTTTTTATACTGGTAACCAGATAGTTTTCTTTTTCCGTCATCAGACATTATTAAACAGATATCTTAAATTAAACAATATAAAATACAAAATAATAAGAATAATAATAAAAATTAAAAATCAATATTTACCCTTCCCAAAAATCTAAAACCGTAATTAGTATCACACAATTTAGAAAATGTTTGATTTGGTAACTCAAAACGTTGACAAAATAATGAGATAACTAATTTACAGAAGTGGTACTATTAAGACATAAAACTATCCTTAATGAACACACAGCAAATTTTAATTTTATTATACATTTAAGAAAAAACATTTCCTAAGCCCTAAAATCACGTTACTTACGGGTAAACCCGTCTTAAGCAGACCACTCAGAAAAAAAAAGTTTTGTAAAGAGGTTAATTGAATAACAAACAAACAAACTTCGGTACTTTCAGATTTAAAATATTAGTAAGACTTACCTTTAGAAATTAACAAATCACACTGAACTATTGAAATATTGAAAAATACTATTGTGTTTTGAAGCTGTCTTTTTATATTAGAAGTAATAACAAAGCCAATGCACGATATTCCTTTCTATTCCCGTTTAAACAAGTTCACGCGGCGCCCTGCGTAATGTTCTATGCGGTTCGCGACATCGATACCAAGCCTTTTTATTATTTAATTTATGGTTCTTTTCTTCAGAAGTAACGATTACAATTTTTTTTTAGCTTTTAGACAAAAACAGTAAATACCAAATATACATTGCACGGTGATTTTAGTTAAAGAAAAAATCAACAAGTATAAATTTCGTTTAATTAGGTATTTAACTTATCAATATTTTGTCACATTACCCTCCGTACCTATTCGGGAACACTTTCAAAGTGGGGTCCAAAATATGAAAATTTTGAAGTTTAAATGACATTGAATTTAAAGTAGACCACAGTGAATGACGATTTTGGTAAAAGTGAGTAACTGTGGTAGCTCTGTTGATTCGAATAAGAACTGTGAATCTAAAATTTTATTAATACTTTCATTACAATTTGTTTGGTCTATGGCAATGCTAGAAGAGGATTCTCAACTGGTTTATACTGTGAATTTTAAAAATACGGATATGCAATACTAAAAAAACGTTTACAAGGAAAATAAACCAAGTGCAGGAATTATAAATATTGGAGCAGGGCAAAACATAAATATTCTTTAAACATTTTTTAAATTAAGAGCTTTAACGAGAAAAGATTTTTGTCTTGCCTCTGGCTCCGCTCGAAATTACTGTAAGTCACATATAATGAAAAAGAAAAATCCGCGTTCAAGGAAAAAGTAAAAAACCAGGGCTGATTCTGCTATGAGATAAAACCAGAAGGAAATTGTGTAGATATGCTTTCAGAAAGCAATCTGGCAGCACTGAGAACACCGGATCCGGCACACACCGGAAAGGAATAAGTAACGACAGTGAAAAGCCCTATTTTGTCTTGCGAGATGAAACCACTTTCACTTATTGGTTGTTAATGGAAATTTAGAAAGAACGAAAAAAAAACAAGATAAATGAAATGCGTTGAGAGTAAACGTGTGATTTTAAGAATACTATTATTCTACTTGCTAAAAGGAGAAAATTTTGGTTGGTGTAGCATCATAAAAACAATATAAAAGATTCAAATCAAGTCTACGAGCTAACCAAGGAAATTCACGGTAATATCATATATATGATAATATATCTATGACATATAAATATTATGAAATAATCTGCAGCCATTACACGGTAATATTTATATGATATAGACAGTGTTACCAATTTAAAAATGTAAAATTTCCCATCACTTATTCCCAAAATGCCCTTTATCCACCAGCACTTTTAAAAATCGCCCACTTTTCCACCCACACTAAAAAAAATGTTTTCGATATAATTAAAGTCCGGAAAAGCTATCTAGTTAATAAAAATGAAAATAAATTTCATCTTGTCAGTTAATCTGTTGGCGAAATGTACTCGACGGTGAGGGCCAATTAAAAATAAATATTAGTTGAATGAAATTTCGAAAAAGGCCATAATAAATATATTTGTTATTTTGAATTTGCCGCCTATTTATTAAAAAGAAGAAAAACCAGATTAATGACAAAAATGTCATTATGGGAGCAAATTCACCAAAATTTTCACCTAAACGGCAACACTGGATATAGATTATCATATCTATTATAATATGTTGTGGTTACTAGAACCTATGATATATTTTTTGATCATATATCTGTAGAGGATCTTTTATTTTTTTTTACCTGGCTAGTAAGTAGCTACACAAAGAAAATGTTTATATATTCATTTAAATATTAAATATATGGCTCAAATGTTTTGTTATAAAATAAGTACATTGAAAAAATGTTAAAATTTTTTTTATCAAATATGTTTATTTTGTACAAGTAGTGGTTACACATTAATATAGGTGAAAGCACCACGGAGATATCTACCACTGATATACAAATATAGACTTTGTTTTTGTATATACTAACAGACAGCGCATCCCTTTGATGCTGTTATTAAAGGAACTTATCATTTCTCTATTTCTATTTTTATAGTCCTTATCTTTTGCATTTTATAACATTTCATAGCAATTTAGTTGTACTTAGTGACAATGACCAATTTAACTTGTTGGTCGCCATTTTCTTCTCAACTATGATAATATGTTTTCATAATAGAAATGTCACCATAGTTGAACTATTATCAAAGTCGGGACATTACACAGTCATATGTTTCATCAAATATATTTGTTAATATAACTATGACACATAAATATTACCATGAAGTGGCAGCCTTAGATGTTAAGATATTAATTTCAAATTTATTACAGAGATTGTAAAGATATCTTTCTTGCATAGTTACGGTGAAACGTCAAATACGATATTTTATAAAGGGTGTCTAGAATGGAGCGACCAATGTCCATATTTTTAATCCTCAATAAGTCGATAATTTCAAATGAATCACCCTGTATTTTATTATCACACCTGAATTAGTATTTTATTCTCTTTCGATCTGTATTAGTATTCCCTATACCTAAAGTTACCTATTTCTGAGTTATTGCTAGATTTATTATAATGTTTTACATAAATTGGTGGGTAATATAATCTAGCATGCCATGAAAATTAAAAATGACCAACTAATTACCTATCAAATTTACTATGAGCCTACTAGATACAAAAATAACTCTTGATTAAAAAAAAGTGGTTCTATTATAAGAATTATCTTTTAGAGATTAGTAGTCTGGGGGGTTCTGAATCGTCTGGATTTCATTATTTATTATTTTATTCTGGATCCCGCGGCATATCTATCCAACCTCGCGGCACACACTTTGGGAAACCCTGCCCGAGGCACTCGATTAATTCAAAATTTCCAACTTCGCTTCTATTTTTTGATAAATTTTACAACGAAATTATTTCTAGTACGCCAATGCCAAGTCAACACGTCTGGGTAATTAAGTCGTCTTAGTGAAGTTCTTTTTCTATTCATGTCTGTGCCCTAAGAAGACACAAGACGTCAAGATTGATGCCGCGCTACCCTCGAGAATAAAATTCTTATCTGCCCTTTTTCCAAGCAGTCTTTCGGGTGTATGTAAAATACAGAAAAATGCTTTACGGATTACACTTGTAAGACTTTTGAACATGATGAATGCTTTAAAGCTTCCTTCGGATTTTTTTATTGTCCTGCTCGACTTGCTCACTCATTTATCAAAGTTAAAATGCTTTTAGAGTTGGTTTTTTGCTTTTTTTATTATTCGCGCTTAACGCAGGTTGAGGCAAGTTTACAATTAAGCTTTTGGTAATCAAGATAAAATTAAGGAGATTTTTAGTCAGTTCTATTTTTCTGTATATAATCAATAATCAGTTCAGATTCGTTAATGCGCAAATAATTAGAATTTCTCTGTTTTGTTAAAATTGTTAATAAAAAGCTCTCAAAGTCAAAATAAATAAAAGTCAAAAATAAACCCGTATTAACAGAAAAAAAACGAATATTAGTTTTATCTAAAAGAAATTTTAAATTTTACACAAATAATAACAAAATTTGTCGAAAAAAATGTTAAATAGCTATTTATGATATAAGTGTTAAAAATGCAATTTTAAAAGCACTTTTAACATAAAGAACCTGGTCACCTAGCTTCGCTCTTAATATTCAAATCTACCTTTTTAAGCAGCCCAATGAGCATATAATTTAAGTATGTTTATAACCTGACAAATTATTAATTCGCGAAAATCACGGAGTGGCCGACATACAGGGTGGTCCCTAAGTAATTGTACATAGAAGTATGGTGATTCCTCACTTTAAAATATTACTTTTTGACCCAAATTGCTCTAATAAAATGTTGCTAATAAGGAATATACAGGGCGTTAAAGGTTAAATTTTAAGATTTATTTTTTGCAATAACTTTAGCGTTTTTGGATATTTATACATAAAAATTTGGAACTGGGGGTTTTTGGGCACGAGAAATCAGAATCTGGTACCTATTTCGATGTAATTTGTAGAGATAGTTATGCCACATTTGTGGCATAAATGTGCGTTAAACTTTTTTGCTATTTTTGTAGAAGAATATTAAATCTACGTTATTTTAGTAGTAAAAAAGCATACTTGTTATTAACCTTAAAACTTAACGCTTTACTAGATAATCGCATTTTAGGGTTCAGCTGCATGATTACACTGGTAGGCAAAAAAAAAAATTTTTCTGGTCTTGACACCATTCTTGACCTCAGTTTCCCCCCACCACCCACTGTTTTTTTTCAACCCTCCAAATTATCGAAAAGCGAAAATGGTGAGCGATGGGAGAAAACTAAGGTCATATTCGGATTCAGGAGATCATTTTATTAGAGCAAGTTGGGTCAAATCGTAATATTTTAAAGTGAGGAATCTACCATACTTCTATGTACAATTACTTAAGGACCACCCTGTATACTCGAACTATTGAAAGAGAGAAAATAAAAATTTAATTGGCTTGAAAGTAGGCGGGAAAATTAAAAAAGCTGTCAGTGTTAATTTTCAATTAGCTACAGGTGTTGCTGACGTTTATTAAATGCTTGTCACAGAGGTTAGTTAAATGCATTAAAAGTTGAGACCTGCATTTTTTGCCGGTTTAGATAGGAATTACTCTACCCTGAAAGTAGCATTGATTTCTGACGAGTGGATTTTTAGATCCTGCGGACACACATACACACAAACATACAAACCTTGCTCGTTTAATAGTATTTGATATCATACACTATTTTTTCTACAAACAGTATTAAAAAGAATTAATCCGGGTAGAAATAAGTTAAATAAATTTTCGAAGTGGGCACTTGTCAATGATATATAGTAACAATGGTGGCAACCATTATTGTATTCAACATTTTCGAAAAGTTTGAAAGTTTTGGATGTGTCACTTTTAAACGTTTGTGCCTTTTTGTCTTTAAAAAGTAAAAAGAAAGCGGCCAACCGAGCTATTTTGGACTTATTACCAAGAAAATGCCGGATTCAATATGAAATTGCATACAATAAGTTTGTGAAGTGGTGTGAAGAAAAAGGCGTTCCTGCAAAGTATACTGAAAATGTATTCTTGGTCTATTTTGAGGAGAAATCGAAGGTTTGGACGTCTTCATCTCTAAATGGTCAAATTATTATGATTAAATGTTACGAAAAAATAGCGAAGTAGATATCAGCAAGCATTTTAAGCTTATTACATTTCAAAAGCGTCAAGGAGAAGGTTACCAACCCAAAAAATCAAATATCTTGACCAGAGACCAAATTGAATAATTTTTGAAGTGCGCACCGGATGACAAGTATCGTATGATGAAAGTAGTTATTATTTTGGGAATATTTGGTGCCTGCCTTAAGGTGCGTCCTCACCAAAATAACATTTTTAACAAACGCTTGCAAATGTTTGCAAACGTTTGTGAATGCTTGCAAACGTTTGTGAATGCTTGCAAATGTTTGTGAATATTTGCAAACATTTGCTCGAACAAACAACAAATCTCTTTGATGTACCGACGGACAAACGATTGCTAACGTTTGCCAACGCTCGTCAGTTTCGTCTCCACCAAACAAATTTGGAGTTTGCAAATGTTTGCTAACTATCGCAAACGTTTTGCGCGCTTAAACTTAATTAATAAATAATTTTTAAATTTTTAGGTCACTAACATATTCTTAAATACAGCGAAGTGGTAAATATCATAAATCATTATTTTTTTAAGTTATATGCCCTTTCGACCCCGTTTCTATCACATCGAATTGATTTACTTCCGCCATCTTTATAAATGTTGACTCTAAACATATTCACCCCGTTTATGCTGACTCAAGATATATTCAAAATAGTTTTTAAATATCTGGGAAATTCTATAACCGCTTTTTGATCGATTTCGTTCACCCTTCTTCAATACCAACCCCTGACACTTTAGATAAGCACATGTAAATTAAATGCAGAATGTATGCAAACCGAGCAATCTGCATAATCGAAGTAAACAACAAAAAACCGAGGGGAATCAAAAGTGAGTCTTTGTGTGGTTTTCTGTCTTAATTGACGTTGAACTGTGTTAAACGGACTCGGGAATTTAAAACGGTCATTACTGTAATGAAGTTTTTTTCAAGTTTAAACTTTTTTTAACCACCTATATATTTAGTTTAAATATTTTCAATTGACGAACAAAATTTATCCCGTTTTATACAAGGATCATTTAAAAAATTATGACTATATATTATAATGGTACTGAACGTCTTTCTTATTTTTTTATTAGTTTAATTATAGTTCTTTATCTTTAATTTTAACTTTAGGTTTAATTTTAATGAAAATAAAAAAATCTTTAATCGTTTAATTTAAGATTATTTTACTCTAACTTGCAAAGAAAGAAATTAAAAAAATAAATTACAAACTTACCGTATTTTGTAATCTTGTACAGAACTTAAAATTCTTCGGCGCCATCTCTTAACATGTTTTAAATATCAAGGTAACTCTTAGCAAATGAGTAAGGAATTTAATTTATCAGATTCGACATCCTAAGACCGGTTTCTGTCTTTAGGCTTCGTCAGTTAGGCTTTTCGAATCCAATAAATAAAATTCCAATCTCGTACAAATCGATAGTTATATCCACTATAAGATAAAATTCTTAGATGTGCTACCATCTATGGTTAGAATAGAGTTTTGACACTTTACAAAGCAACGATTCCCAACGTATTGGATGTTGCATACACTCAATTTGCATTATGTGTTGCAAAGTTTTTATTTGACTTATTCTAGTCAAGATCTCACTCTCTTCTTATAGCTATTGACTTGTGCGAGCTTGGAATTTTATTTATTGGATTCGAAAAGCCTAACTGACGAAGCCTAAAGGCAGAAACCGGTCTTAGGATGTCGAATCTGATAAATTAAATTCCTTACTCGTTTGCTAACTTTGTATTAATCCCTTAAAGGGTTACGAAGACGAGAGTGACATCTTGACTAGAATCAGTCAAATAAAAACTTTGCAACACACAATGCAAATTGAGTGTATGCAACACCAATACGTTGGGAATCGTTGCTTTGTAAAGTGTCAAAACTCTCTTCTAACTTTAGATGGTAGCACATCTAAGATAACTCTTACTTCAGGTTGGTAGGTTCCAAATAGCTTATAGTTAGAGAGATGGCAACCAAAACTATGTTTCATATTAGCCCGGCTAACACCGTGTAAAATCGATAGATTAGATGACCCTAGAGCCGACTGCTGAGTAGTAACTTCCAGAAGTGTAGCATCTTCGCGGGAGGCTATTTCTGCCGTGTAAAAAAAATTGGTCGACTGTCGTATAACAGCCCGTCTGATATTGAAAATGTACATAGATTTTGCCATTTCATCACTAAAATTTGCGTTTTCAGACATTTTGCGCATAGAGTTTGACCTGAGTCATACCCCGGCCCTTGTTACGCTCATGTGTCAAGAACGCCCAAAAAGTGGACATATGTGATAAATAATGTTTTTCGTGGACTTCTACAAAAAATGACACTTTACGTACTAATTTCCGAGTGAAAAGTCAACTATTTTTGAAGGCAAATACTTTTCGTCCTCAAATGACTCGCACCGTGCCGTATCCTAGTAACCACAGCAAGCACCGTGCCGTATCCTAGTGACCACAGCGGACGAAAAGTGTTTGCGGACGAAAAGTGTTTGCCTTCAAAAATGATTGATTTTTCTTTCGGAAATTAGTACGTTTTTGTAGATAAAGAATGATCTAATATTATTGAATTTTACAAGTATTTTCTATCTAAAACATTGTTATTCACTGTGTATTGAGATTTAAATTTGAGGTTAGATTAATTATTTAGATTGTTATAATTCTTTTAAATTCCTACTATCGGTAAATATTACGGTCTCAGTTTTATTTTCCTTTAAGGTATTTTAATTTGATTAAAACATTTTCATTTTAAAATTAATCTAAATGGGTTAAATTTGTGTGAGAAAAACTCTTATGGGACTACCATGTTAAATTTATCGGATAGTATTTTTTTGAATTTTAAGGTTTTAAAACGTTTTAAATCTATATGTTACTATGTTTTAGTTATATTCTATGCTGACATCACTTTTTAGAGCCTTTTATTTTATAACAAAATGTGAAAACTATTTATTTCGGTTTATTTTTTTGGTTTATGTTTTATATGATTTATATCACTTTTTTATCTCTTTTCATGTATGAATTCGATATAAAGGCTTACAAATATAAACTCAACAAGTTATTTTGAATATGTTCGATTGTCTTTGAAAGGAAAATAACCAGCAATCTGCTAATGCATAATAGTCCAGTAAATTAACGCCACAAAAACCCCAAACCTGGGCATCAAGTCTGTCCGTCCATTTTTTTTTAAATTGCAGGTATTCATAGGTACATTTACCTCCGAAAATCTCAGCTACGTGGAATTTGTGGAATGGTGGGAAAATTGCTCTAGAGTTCCCGAAAATCCGTTTTACGACGATATATGCCGAAATATGACCCTTAGGACATTTTTGTTTAGACAAAAAATGAAGAGCAATTCATTTCCTACAAAAGTTGTCTGTATGATTCTTTTCGCTACACTGATATTTTTTGCAAAAACGGCGTTTCAAAAATTCACAATTATGAGAATCTGAAAATTCGCAAAATTATTGTGGTGAAAACGGAACATTTGAATATCCTCCCAAAACTTGAATATCCTGCCGTTTTTGTCTGAAGACAAAAGATAAGGCGATAATAAACCAACTTTTTTCACTTTTTGCAATTGATTAATAAATTTATTGTAAAAAATCAAATTTAATAAAGTTTGAAGGCAGAGTTTTTTCTCGCGCACTTAATAAAATACTTGATATATATATTGATGAAAAAGTGAGAATGTGATCTTTTATTTAGTACAATTCCTAACCCCAAAAAATTTTAGTACGAAAAGAAAATAATCCTCAAAAAAATGTCGATTCATAGGGTGAGAATTTTCTCAATTTTCCGGAAAACCAAAAAATATGAAAAAAAAAGACAAATGCCATCGACAAGGGGACAAGCTAATATTTCTAATGATGTACGTTTAAAACCGATATTGTCCTTGATTATCTATTAATTCCCGATAGACCCGAGCATTTTCGAAAACTCCGGAAATAAAAAAAAACGCCCTAAAAAAACATGTTGTTTATGAAAATACACAAAAATAATTTACTGAATCTTTCTGAATATATTTAACACCTTGCAAAGCCCCATTATCCAAAAGGATTCGGTGAAAATTGGCTTGATAAAAAAAATATGAATAAATTTATAGGATGATCAAAATATCGAGCAAAAACCAACTTTGGTCCGATTTTTCAATAATTCAGAAAAATAGATAAAAGGAAAAAGTAACATGATATTATAGCTACGAGTTTCTTTATTAAGAATATTAATTTTTACATAATTTATTGAAAAAGTTGTAATCCGCTTGGGAGTGTCATTCCTTTAGAGGGTGCTCTCTAAATGCAGGGCAAGAGCTAAAAATGGAGGTGCGTTTTGGAGCCGGTTATGTTGAAAAGTATCATATTTTTGACAAAAATGATGAGGATCATTGGGCATTTTTCCCTCCCTTTGACAAATTTCAGGCAGCTGAGATTTTCTGGAGTGAATGAATACCTGCAAATAAAAAAAAATGATGCCGGACAGACCTGATGCCCGAGTTAGCACCTTCGTTTATTGAACTATAATAAGAATTGATGAATTAACTAATATAAATAAATTTTCGATCTATCGAGTAATCACAAAAGCAGTTGCCTTGGATCTTTCACAAAATCGAAAAACGTGTAAAGAAAAATTGAAAAAAATTGATAAAGCTACGCAAGAACTGTTTATGGTTATTATCGTCTTTTGTATATCGTAAATTATTTGGTATATTCATTTCCTTATCCTTATCATTTCGCCGCTGTTCCTTCTTTGCGTTCGTACAAACCACCTCGGATTTTGTTTTTATGAACTTTACGATGTCTTCCCCTTCGATTACATTTTTTATTTCGTGTATGAGTGGCTCACTTTACTTTTTTGATTCCAGGATTTTCCTTTCCAATATTATTAGTTTTTCTTCATCCTTAACGGTTATACAGATAATTTTTTTCGTTGAGCCGCAATACTGGGACCTTTTAAAAGACATTATGTGATGAAATACAATTTTTCTTAATCGTCTGTAATTTTAAAACCCACCTAAATTAATTAAAATATGGATTTAAAAAAATATTTTATAACGTAGGCGTCGCATAACGATTTAATAAAGTTTCAAATCCTACCATCTTATTGAAAATGATGGTACATCTCATTAAATTTTATATATGAATTTATTAAAATTATTGCTATTCCTACATTAAATTTACATTTAAAGATACACAAAGATAAGAGATTTATACTAATGTTTTCTGACATGTAACACCTTAACAACTATAAAAATCGTTAAGAAGCATTTTTATGATGAGCTTATTGGAATGTTAATTTTTTAATGCCAAAAGATTTGATAGTAACAGCGTTTCTCTGAACTAAAAAGAAGGTAAGAAGTACGAGGTACCGTTCATATCTGGTTTGCCTTGAGGAGCTTTCTTGGAATAAACCGAAAGAGGTTACCATGACAAAGAATATGAGTTTTGACAGATAGTTAATTTTTTGTGAACCAAAGTTTAACTCACTATGTTTTATGATGCCAGTCTTTTAATTATCACCGATCACAAACGCGCAATTTTGAATTACAAATGGTTTCTAGATGAAAAAACTATATGACATCTCCTGTCAATAGTTTTTTCGAGTGTACCCGCGGCAAAACTTGACACCTGTTATCACCAAAAATTGCAATACCTTTGATAACAAGTAATTATGGTCTCCTAGGATACCAGAAAACGACGCAAAACAATTTTCCTGATTTTATTGTCAATAAATTTTGTAATATTGTTTTTAAACAGTGCTAGTCAGCTTATGTAGTGAAAATGAGTCGCTTTGGCAGTGATTCTATGACTAATATTGATCTGGCGATTGAGAAAAGTGTACCGTACAATACCGTTAAAACCCATACGTCAATATGGAAACAGTTTACGGAATTCTGCAAGGCAAACAAATACGAGCTTTTGGATACAACTAAACCCAATCCTGAAAGAGTGGGCTAGGAATATGAAGAAAGAAAACGGTGAAAATTACAAAGAACTAAAAAAAATGCAAGAGATGTATTTTATGAAGTGGAAAATAATTTTTTATCCATTTAAAGGTATTTGCAGATGTGCGCCAGTAAAAGCAAATCGAGCTCTGCTTCATTAAAATTGGAATAATATTAGGCAATGGTTTTATTATGGGACAAAGACACTCCAGCGAAAATTTTACCATATCGCTTCAGTAGAACTTGCCTGGAGAGGTGGAGAAGCAGTCAATTGCAGAGTTCATTATTTTAAAGTGGAAGTGGATAATTCTGGGATTAAAACACATAGATAACATAGTTACATATTTTTTAAAATAACTGATTTTCAATAATCCTACTTTTTAGGAAAACAGAAGATCCTGCAGCCACTCGTCGAGCTTCTCACTCTACGGCTGGACCCATCAACAACATTAATGATTTACCTACACCCAACGTTATCAATGAGTTAACAAAGATTTCAAGCAATACTCCTACTGTGTACCAAAATTGCAATTTATTATATTTTAATTGTACCATAAATAATTAAGTTTGTAGTATTTTGTGATTAAATAAATTACCTGTTTTCAGTTTTCAAATTAATACCTACATATTTATTATGTATGCATATATAATAGTTAAAATGTTTTGTAAGCTATGTGTATGCAGAATAATCTGTTAGTCATGAAATAGTCTTATCAAATACCATTCGGGCATCTAATTTTTTCTGTGAAAAAAATCGAAAAAACACAATGCAAAGTAATATTTTTTTAACAAATTGCATTCGAGCAGGTGCAAAAATCCTCCTCTTAAACTCGGATTTTTGTTGTCACCAGCACTCATGTTTTTTGTTAAAAAATTACTTAGCAACATGTTTTTTCGATTTTTTTCGGAAAAATTAGATGTCCTTATGATATTACTTACGAAAAATTTTAATGAAACTGTTTTAACGATTCGTTTTCTTATAACAAGTAAATTATCTGGATTCCTAAATATTTTTGAGGATAATACTGATGAATTAATTTTGTAAAAAACGCAATTATCTTTTGTAAAAGATAAATTGCAACAGCTGCACTTTAAAATATTTATAAGCATTTTGTTTTGTCCGATTTTGTTTTAAGAATTTTTTTATTCTTTAAAATATTGGCGGTCGCCACTATTAATGATTAACCCGGTATACAAGCAAGAGATTATCTCAATGAACAACACAATAGACCAAATGGACCACGACCCAGTAGACTGGCCCGCTAGGTCTGCTGATTTGGCGCCATTAGGAATATTTTTATGGGATAACTTAGAATCAAACATTTACACTGACAAATCCAATATTGAAGTACATTTTAAACTTTTTTTCTAAAATTCTCACTGATTTTTATAAAACTGAATATATATATATATATATATATATATATATATATATATATATATATATATATATATATATTAATAGAGGCATAACAATAAAACCATCCTTGTACATTTGTCATCATTATACTTTTACTTTTGATGTAAAAATAATTAAAATGATGAACATTGTCTCTGTTTAATAAAACTCTAAATTATAGATTAATTTAAATAAGCACAATGAATATAAAAAATTCAAGACAAAAATTTAAAGCCAACAATCCCAAACTTGCCGTCACGTCCCAAGTTAGATATCAAGTATCTAAACATCGTCAAATTTTCTGCTGGCAGTTTTCAGGAGTCCCCAAGGACACTCACAGCAGGGTTGGTCCTTTGAAAATGATATCTACACGGGAATCCTCCTGTGAATTATAACGTACCATCTTAATTGACAGGATTAGCCTTCCTGCTTTTTATTCAGCTCGATCTCAACTGAAAGCTTAACGTCATTTTCATCAGAGTTCAAAGAGAATTTTCTGAACAAATACGTCATCAGGATAAAGTGCCTCGGTATAAAAAAAATATGAAAATTGACTGTTTTTAAATTAAACAAACAGAAATTTTAATCTTGCAATTATCAATTTTAGTATATCAGAACTGTTGATAGGTGAAGTGTATTCAGAAATATACTTTTATCAGTACATCTTGATACAAAATAAATTATTTTATACTAAAAAAAAATTCCTCTCTTTACAGTGAACATTATTGAAAAAAATTCTTTTTTATTTTACATACCAATTACTAATTCATGAAAGATGGACCTGTAAATGAGTTTACGACTTGTCATTACGGAAAATTGAAAGTTCAAATATATTTATTCGTTTTTAATTATAGAGGTGTCAAGTTTGAAACTTGAATTTTTTGAGATTTTGCCTCTAACAATTTAAAATTAAAACATCTCTTGGCCGTTTTTTTTATAGAAAATGGGTGTACGCATTTATCCTAATTACCTTAAAAACTACAATTATTGTTTTTATTTCCGTTTCCGTGAAAAGTGGAGGCGTGCCAGTGTTAAACCCAATAATCAATCGTCCAGATTTCCCACCTTTAATAGAACCAACAACAGACAACAATATATCGTCGGACATTAATTTTTATTCGATTGCACGGTCTATATGGCAAACCTAATAGAAAATTGATGATCAATTTCCCGTCTACCATAAATCAATATTGGAAACTCTTACATGAGCGATTATTCAACTGTAATAATTTTCAGGATCGGACTATTAACAGTTTAATCTTAACAAATAGTCATGAGTTAGTTTCCACTATTCTAAGTGTCTCTATTTGTTGACTTTATATATCCTATACTCGTCTGTTTCATCTGCAATCTAGACACATTTTCCATTAACTTCAACCTCGAAATATCATAGTTTCACTTGCATTCTAAACCTTCTGTAGCTTTCCATGACAAAGCTTCTGACGAATAGAAAAAGTGGCCCGCTTTGTCCTAACCTTCTTATTTTTGAGCAGAAGTAACTTTGGCTTTCTCCATTACTTGAGAAACATTTCCACCTACCTATTCGGCTTCTTTGAATCGAAAAAATGACCCACTCTGTCCCAGTATGCTTTCTTTAAGGTTATTTTTGAACCACAGTAAGTTTGACATTTCCATTCATCTTGTATTTGTATTCAATTACTATCTAACTCTTATGGATATGTTATATCATAAGGCAGTTTATTATTTTTAATTCGAACTTTGTGAGTTTAAAGATTTTGTTAATTTTCTGTGAATTTAAATTTAAATTGTCAGAATATTTAATTAGATTTTATTATCTTCGTTCCAGATAGTCCAACACTGGAAAATGTTCTAGGAATGTTCGATGGTTCTGGATTCTCTTCAACTTCCTTTAACTCGTACACAAGTTTGATTTTCATTTTGGCTTGCATGTCAGTAGAATTACAGGAATTGCTTCCTATTTATTCAGATCTATCTATTATTAACGTTTCAACAATCTACAAGACCTGAAATAAATCTTTGGAGTCTAGGTTTTACTTATTTTAAATTTTTAGAGGAAATTTTATTAAATAATTTTAAGAACAACTGAAGAATTTTTTATACTACAAGTATATGAATTTACTGATAAAAACGAAGCAAAATTTCACTAAAGTAGATTGAATAATAAAGAACACAGGTCATACTACAGAAAAGTAAAAAAATCCGTCCTGCTAATCATTATGCGACGTAATAATGGCAACTGTCCTCTTCGAAAAATAACAGGAAAGCCGGAAACATAATAAACCTTAGACTGCAGTGCCAAGACAAGAAACAACTAAAAACAATCCTGCTAATCATTATGTTACGTAATAATGGCAACTGTCCTCTTTGGAAACAGGAAAGTTGAAAACACAATAAATCTTCGATTACAGTGACAAGGCAAGAAACGACTATAAAACCATCCTTGTAATCATTATAATAAACGTAATAATGGCAACTGTCCTTTTTTAAGAATAACAGGAAAGCAGGAAACACAATAAACAGTGGCAAGACAAGAAACAAGTAAAAAACAATCTTGCTAATCATTACGTGGCATAATAATGGCAACTGTCCTTTTCGAAGAATAACAGGAAGCAGGAATCATAATAAAACACAATAAATCTTCGATTACAGTGACAAGGCAAGAAACGACTATAAAACCATCCTTATAATCATTAATAAACGTAATAATGGCAACTGTCTTTTTTTAAGAATAACAGGAAAGCAGGAAACACAATAAACAGTGGCAAGACAAGAAACAAGTAAAAAACAATCTTGCTAATCATTACGTGGCATAATAATGGCAACTGTCCTCTTCGAAGAATAACAGGAAGCAGGAAACAATAAAACTTCGACTGCAGTGCCACCACAAGAAAAAGGTAAAAAACAATCCTGTCCTGATAATCATTATGTGACGTAATAATGACAACTGTCCTCTTTGAAGAATAACAGGAAAGCTGGAAACACAATAAACCTTCGATTACAGTGACAAGACAAGAAACAACTATAAAACCATCCTTATAATCATTGTGTGACGAAATAATGGCAACTGTCCTTTTTAAAGAATAACAGGAAAGCAGGAAACACAATAAACAGTGGCGAGATAAGAAACAAGTAAAAAACAATCTTGCTAATCATTACGTGGCATAATAATGGCAACTGTCCTTTTCGAAGTATAACAGGAAAGCAGGAAACATAATAAAACTTCGACTGCAGTGCCACGACAAGAAACAAGTAAAAAACAATCCTGATAATCATTATGTGACAAGAAACAAGTAAAAAACAATCCTGATAACCATTATGTGACGTAATAATAGCAACTGTCCTCTTTGAAGAATAACAGGAAAGCAGGAAACACAAAAAACCTTCAATTACATTGGTAACAGAAGAAACAAGTCAAAAAGTCCATGCTGCTACTACTGAAACTCAATCAATCAATTATTGAACATATTCTGTGCTTTACGATTTAGATACTGCTCAGTAATATCCTTCATTTTTAGACTCAACCTATACTTGACATTTAATTACAGATGTTGAAAAAGAAGAGACCAAATATACTGATTTTAAAGCTTTGTTTGAGTATTTAAGAGCACTATTAAACAACATTGTGGTGTAATAACAAAATATTCACAATTTAAACACTGTTTGCCAAAACGAAAAGTCTATGAAAGCACGTTAATACCGGCACAAACATAAACATCATTAAATATGGCACAACACGATTCCACGTGACAAATATTCTAAGCTCTCTCACCTTTGTAGACCCCATCACAAACGCTGCATTATGTAGAAGGTAAATTTTCTCATTCGCGTAGCTATTTTCGAAACTATATTGGAGTTGTTGAGGGAACTTAAGCCCTTCATTTTCAACTTATTAATTATCCAAGACTGGGATGTTGACGAGCTGCCTGCTTGCTTCTTCATCACAGCTTGCAGTCACTGAAATTTAGTTAAGTACTTGCCTCCGCTAAATTGGGCACACTATAAACGTATTAGCTACGTAAATTGGGTACGCGACCTAATTATTAGGGCAAAGGTACAATATTATTAAATATACAATGTGTCCCAAGTAATAACAAGCAGCGAAAACTAAAAAGTCCTGCTGGTTTTAAATTACACAACTTGTAGGGAATTACCCTGTATAATTGGGCTATTCCTTATCCAACCAATATTAAGGGTTGGCATCAAAGTGGACTGTTGATGCTGAGTTGGCATAAAATTCACCTGTTACTTTAACTTTTCTATTAACAGCAGTAAAAATAAACAGTTAACAATGAAGAAGAGGAACATTTCACTTGTAACTTAACTAAATACGCATTTGCTCAGGATGATTAAATAGTGGGGGCACTATTAGCCCTCGTGTAGTTTGAGCTTATACTTGAAACTGTGTTAAATTGAAAAATGGCACTTTTAAGGCCTAGAAGTAAATTGATTGATTGATTTGTAGATCGAACTTTGTTTTGAATTTAAAGTGGCACTGTAAGGCCAATATATTTGTTGTAAGTCTACATGACGTTTGTATTGTGTGAGTATATTATATGTATGTATATTATTTTGTAACAAACTTTGAATCTTCGACTCGAGAATAATGTTTACTAAGCGATATATCTCTTTTAACGGCTGAAGTGACCGTGAGTCTCTTTTTGCAACACAACTTCTAAATGCTAAAAAGAACTCGCCTACTAACAAAAAAATACGCTAGATAGTCAGGTATTTTTGAGCCAATCAGAGAGAGATGTTTTAAAGGTGCTTAATTCACACATTATTTACGTTAATGTTCATCTGGAGTGGAATTTTATAAAATTAATAAACTCAATTCATTCATTCCTCAATTTTAATTATAAAAGACGCCGATTTAGCCTGTTCTAACGCCGCACTCTAGCTAGTGGACTTATCAGTAGCAATACCACAAGTGATTGAATTTTCGCGATAAGTCTGTCGATTCATTTCATAACGAAACTGAGTTGCTTAAAACCACCACGAGTCCCCAGGACGAGTGGTATTTTCTTCAAGCAACTCATTTGAGTTATGAAATAAGGGACAGACTTATGAGATAAATTCAATCAGGAGTGGAATTTTATTAGACTATTTCACAAACAAAGTAAAAGGTAAAAATCTAAAATTCGGCAAAATTAGAGGAAATTAGCAAAAAAGGTAGGTAACAAGTTGATCAGAGAAATTAATAAAGTTTAATAAACAGGAAATATTAACATCGAACGAAATCCCAAATCTGCTCATTTTTAAATGCGTGCACAGCGTGATATTTGACGTTTAACTGTCACATACACAAATCTGAAAACACCAAACTTGAAAGGCCAATCAGAGTCAAGTTTAGTATTATCGATAATCCGAACTTGACTGGAGCTCCTGATTGGTTCATTTGAAAGTTGCGTGAAATAGTCAATAAAACAAGTATTGAAAGATAAACAAAAAAAATACAGACCATACATACCAGGTAAAACCTCTTCTGGTATTATAATCGACAATTCGACAAGTTATACGGATAAAAAAAATAGTAATTATTCCCGATTGTTTGTCGAGAGGCGAGGGACAAATAAAAAATTCAAGGACGCTCGAAGACCTTCCTGTAAAACCGAAATTCATTTCTCTTTAGATTTTCGATTAAGCCACAAGTCCGTAAAAGTGATCTCTCTCAGGTTGACGAATGTGGGAGCCCTTTCAATTTTCCTAATGTGATAACCACAGACATCAGCCCTCTACAAAATCCCAGAAAGGATCGGCGAATTCTGACATTCGATAGGAGAGAGGAGAGAACAGAGAAAATATACCGGTCCATTGCGTCCCCAACGAAGGAAATTGTTAAAGGCCATACACCGGGACCGGAAATTGGAAGCCAATAAATTGACGACAAGAGACGATCACAGGAGACATTTGCTTTCTTTTTCAGCGACGTTCAAGAGATATTTTACCACAGAGTTAGGAGGATGCACATCTAATAAGGTTTGTTTACAAATAACTAATTGCAATATCCTAAACATATGAGAATACAACAAACAGAAAGTATTTGTATCTAGATATATTGGAAAAATCATTTTCGAAATTTTTCCAGGTAGTTCTTATATTTTAAATATTTACTCCATGCGTATGCGTTTTAAATAAACTAAATATATGACAAATAGAAGACGTCCAAGGACTGCACCTTGGGGAACTCCAGAAGTAACATTTATTCACTGTTTGTTAGATATCTAGCTATTTCCTCCATTCTTTAATAATTTTTGTTTTGTTATTTCATTTCAGAAATAATGAATAATGAATTTCAAAACCCAATCTAGTCGCCTTTCCTTAATTTTAACAGGATATCACACTTTACCCAAAAGTTAAAGGATTTGGATAATACAAGAACTCAAAGGTCTTAAAACTTGGTTATTTTCTATATCATGTATCAACTAACTCTACATTTTTTACTTATTGCTAACATTAATAATAAGCCTGAAGATTGGGTTTTAAACCGAAACTAGTGCCTGTATATTTGATATTTTGAAAGTTTCTTTGATGACCTAAACCACTTATGACTTAACTGATTATCCATTACAAGCAATAAAACTGCTATACTGTTTATTTTATGTATTAAAAAAATCCAAATATTTGTCAAGGAGAACGAAACAAAAAATAAAAAGTAAATTGTATGTACTGTTAAAGAAGATAGCAAAGAATATTTTTAGATAAAATATCTTTACCATATGTTTGAGGTAACCTGTTTTGAAAAATGAAATGTGGTTGTCGCAGCAGGATGGTATATAAACATACCGTGTAAAGTTTCCAATCATATTGCTGTACTTACATAAATTTATTATTCACCATGATGCAGCGAAGTCGGTCACAGAAAACAATGTAATCAAAACAATAGTGTTCTAAAATATACATTTCTTATTAGAACGCTACGTTATCAAAGCTGATTAAAAATTTAGAACCAACAACGATAGATTTTTATTTCAGCAGCATTTATTTTTAAAGTTTTTAGTATAAATTGTTGTAACAAAAGTTTTAATTCAAATTTGACAAGTTGCTGTGAGAAATAGATATTTGTTTAACTAGGGAGGAAAGTGTCACTTTTCCTCCCGCACGCAAATGAAGAGTAAGACACTTCACTCTAGTGTAAAACATATAATTTTTCTAACACCTCCAGCACAAAACCACCAATTAATAATAAAGAACATAGTGTTTCAAATATATTATATATATATATATATATATATATATATATATATATATATATATATATATATATATATATATATATATATATATATATATATATTATATTGAGCAATTTTTCAAAACAACCCATTAACAAAGCTAAAATAGCCATTAGATTAAAAAATAAAAAAATTAATCAAATTCAAACAGTTAATCTAGTTGTCTCAGCAAGTTTAATTGGAATCCGTAGTTACGTATAATAAACATTAAACATTTTGACTGTAATTTTGATGTCTATATCCATTTATTTAATTTTTAGGGGGGCAAAGTGTCACTTTCAACCCTAAAAGTAGGGAGGAATTTTCAAAGGAGGTGCTAGAAAAACATTTTTTCATTCTACAAAATCTTTTGTACAGCGTAAATTTGTTATTTCAAAATTACTAGGGTGACACAAGAACACTGCATTCCTGGACAGATACGTGAATATCCCGAATACATTTTGTAAAACAAAGTGAATAAAAAATTTGCCACAAAGAAATTGTAAGACAGTGTTTTGCAAAAAAAATCAGTTCTCTGTGAGTGTTTGTGTTTACATCGTGAGTGGTTTTGAGGTTAAGTTTGCTATTAAGTTCATAAGACTGAACTACGGCAAATTTTTGTTATTTTCCATTTGCCTCCTCTATGTTCACGAGCCGCCACTGGCAGTTATAAAAAATATAATCTTTACATTTATTTATTAAGTACAAAGATACTCACAAATGTTAATTACACAATATTCTTTTCGGAATGATTGCTGCTCGTAAATTTTTTGCAGATGGAACATTTTGATCTCATTTTGTTATCTTCAGCCCTGGGACACAAAAAACAGCGACCTTTTGATGATCACGCGTCGTCATACAACCAATAACATCACATCATTCAGGACCCAACTATGGTTTTTGCATTCAGACATGAATAAATCAACAGCAAACGTTTGCTTTCCTGATTTTTTAATCCTATATTTTTCAAAACAGTTAGAAAAATTATTATTTAATAACTTTAACTTAAAAAAAAATAAAAACGTAAAGACTGGGGTCCGTTTGGACCCCACTTGGCCCTAGGAAGGTTAATAAAAATTTTGTTCCGATACACTATTTTCTCGAAACAAATTTTTGGGGGAAAAAATAAAAAAAATATTCAAAAAATGACACATTTTACACATCCATAGCGATAAATAAATGTAAATTTTGACAGTTGGACAGAAGGGTATTTTGTCCAAAAAATTATCGAAATAAAAGATATTTCCAACAAAAAATATTTGAAAAATAAACCATTTACATTTAAAACACTGGTGTTAATTTTCAATTTTTTTTTGCTCCACGCCACTGACATTTAGATTTCGGGATATTCGTCAATAGACGTTCGGCCTCAAGTTTAGTAGAACTTCATTTCACGCTCGGTTGAAGTTGCAGCGGGAATTTCAGTTAAGGTTTTTCGTGTGCGTGCATACTACCTCCCCTCAAAGGTCATATTTGAATAGGGAAAATGTCTTTATACGTGTCACTGACGCTGATAAGATGCGATCAAAGTAAAATCTGTGATTCTGTGAATCCCACTAAATTAAAAAGAGGATCTGTTAAATTTGATCGTTGTAATGTAATATTCATAGAGGGCGATCCCAAAACAAATTTTGTAAATATAATACGAACGCTGACGACAATGATCTATAATTCAAGGACAATGTTAGTCTTCCTTCGTCCAGAAACAGCAAATTATAACTACTGAAAAATTAATTTTTTTATCAAAAATAATACCACGAGTCCTCCAAATTTTATCGATTAAATGGAAAAACCACGAAAACAAACTGATTGACAAAATCACGAGTCCTCAGGAACTCGTGATTTTATCTCGAATCAGTTTGAGTATGGTTTTGCATGAAATAAAGGCGTTTGAGTGTGTAAACCTAAAATTTAATCAAAGGTAATACCACGAGTCCTCCAAATTTTATCGATTAAAGGACCCCGCACCATTTAAACAGACCTGCGGGGTCCTTTTTGGTTTTCACGAAAACGGATTTATTTGGAAAAACCACGAAAACAAACTGATTGATAAAATCACGAGTCCGCAGGAGTATGGAAACCGAAAATGTAATCTATAAAATTTGACAGGACGAGTGGTATTTGGAAAGATTATTTTTTTAATCATTTTGTGTTAAAAACAGAGAAAGACACTTTACACTCAAAAGTTCGATATTTTCTTTTACATTTAAACGAAATATATTGATATAATTGATTGTATACCTACAAGCGTAATATAAGTTGCCTGTCTAGTAGTAGGCATTTAATATTATTTATTAAGGGCAACGTTTAGACTTTTAAACGAATTTATGCATGGAGCTGTGTTGTGTGTTAAAATAAACGAATAAAAACAGGTTAGTTTCCAAATATATTTTGAAATTTGGGTATTAACATAGATTTGCAATACATTTTAGTATAATAATAATTGATAATACTAAATAAAAGTTGTTAAATGTTTATATTTGACATTTCAAAAAAGGTCAACAATAGTTTAATCAAAAAACAAAAACAAAGAGGCGGTTTTAGCAGTATAAAACTCAATTATTGGTTAGGATTGTGAGCTCTTACTGGCTGAAACCACAAAATCTGACTGTTTTGACAGATGAAAAAAATAATCTATAAAATTTAAGAGGACAAGTTGTATTTCTAAAGTTTATTTTTTTAATCATTTTGTATTAAAAATAGAGAATATAGTAATTTATACAAAAGACACTTTACACACAATATTTTCTTTATCAATTTCACATAAATCTATTCGCCTCCATGTTTTAAATGTAATCGACAAATTGAGAGGTGTTGCAGATTAAAATACAGCGCTCACTTGATTTAGGTGATTGATCTTATACTAACGTAATGCAAATTGCCTATCTAGAAGTATTATTTAAGGTTATTATTTATATAATGTAATTATTGGATGTAAAGGTCAAATATATAATTTAATTAAAGTAATAATTTGTGTATGTGTTCAGAATTTTTTAACTTATTCTAAATCCAACAATTTATGTAATCTAGTACCTACAGAATTATCTACTACATTTTAAAATCAAGGCATGTGTGATTGTATTTAGAGTAAATTGTACATGGATTTATGGCTGGCAAATGCACTTGTATACAAGCCATAAACGAAGCGAAGAAGAAGAACGAATTTGTGCCGTGTTTATAGTCTGAAATGAAGTCTTTCTTAATTTAGCTAATTTGAAGTGTTTAGGTATTAAAAAACTGATGTTTAATGAACAAAAAGTTTAGTTTTGAAGTGAGTTATGTAAAAGTGTTAAAGCGATTTGAAATAAACGAATACAAACAGCTTAGTTAACAAATACATTTGAAAATTTGGTTATTAACATAGATTTGCAATACATTTTAGTATAATAATAATTGATAATACTACATAAAAGTTGTTAAATGTTTATATTTGACAATTCAAAAAAGGTAAACAAAGTTTTATCAAAAATAAATACGAAGAGGCGGTTTTATCCACAAAATCTGACTTTTGATAGATGAAAAAAATAATCAATTAAAAATACAAAATGCTGCTGGTAGATTTCGCCGAATTTTATTTGATATTTGATTTCACAATTCAGCGGTGAAAAAATGGGTCAAGGTCATTCAAAATTTTTGTTTCGGATAAATGTATTTTCTTCTTCAATGCGAATTTATTAAAGAGGGGGCTAAAACAATAAAAGATCAAAGGACGAATTTATCCAATATCACGAAAATTTAATTATAAATACCAACATGAAATAAATTGAAAGTACATATTGCACCAGTATTCCACTTTGACTTTTGCATAATCGAGATCGATTGTTCAAGTTTGAGATAAACAGTTTTTCTAATGGTGCACGAAGTGAATGAAGTCTACTCTATACCGAACAAACATGACCCATAAATTTTATCCAACACAATAATTATACTCCGGCTGCTCAGATAAAATCTTTTAATTTAATAAGAGAATAAATCTGAGGACGAAAATTCCTTTTCCTTATGAGGAATAGAATTACAGAGTTACCGTGTGAGAGACTTCTATTTTATTTCGATTCCGTTGTTGCCTTTAGAGGAATGTATACGAGGTAGGGTTAAAAATTTCTGGTTCGAACAATAGTTATTTATTATACAATGGAAAAAAGTAGTAGATTTTGGCTCGATGTGTATTTGTCTCCCAACGCGAGGCGGTGGGACATTTTTGTCATATGAAGTTCTAGTAAATTAAAATTTGCTCGTTGTGGTGTTTAAAGTTTTGAATAAAACTAATTATTAATGATGTTTGCACATTTTATTATTAATGCTTTGTGATCTACCGCTCCAATTGCTAATTTCCGGGGTGCTTAATTTATTTTTAAACTAATGTCAAACCTATATGCATTTCCCAACAAACAATCAAGTGCCGGGAAACTGCGGCCCTCGTGGTGTAAGTGAGGGCAAACTGACTTTGATACAAAGCTGCTGCTGGGCCATAAGTTACCCACTTTATGATGGGCCAACATAGGCAAATTAACGGTGGCCCACTAAGGGCAAACCGCCAGTTGCCCACACTATTTTACAATCCTACGAACAGTGTTGCCGGACTCGTCATATCAAAATACCACTACAAACAAGAGAAAATACCCGCACACTTGGCTGACATATGACGTCACAATCACAAAAGTATATGTCTTACGAATTATCAGTCATTCATCATTCTTGTTCTTGACTTACTGTGCTTAAGAGCCAAAGTAAAATTCCCCGATTTTACCCGCATTTCTTGTAAAATTCTCGCAATCGGCAACACTGCCTACGAACGAGATCATCTCTGGAATAAGAATAAGAGGAAGTAAGGTTATGTTACTGAAATTAAATTCGCGGGTGTGCATGTAAAAGTGATTCTCTACTAAATAATATATTAAGGCCATTATAAATAAAAAGGGCATATCCAGGAGATTCTGATATCTGTAAAATGAATGTCAAATACAAAACAAGCAAGTTTAGTTCATGTTTTACTTTTTATATGGAAATGTATACACTTACCAATATTTAATTTACAATATTTTTTAGATGATTATCAGAAAACAGTATATAATATGAAAAAACTAGAAGTTAAATCAAACCTCTCATGTGCCACATCTGATGAAGAAGGCAGAGGAAAGAGATCTAGTCAGTTGTCTAAAAAATTAAGTTCAGATGACTTATCTAGTTCCTCTGATAATGTTCAATTATCTAGAGTTCTACCTTTATCGAAGAATCTTCCACAAGAAAGACTATCCCAAAAGCAGCACAGTAAATATGTAGTTGAGTCAGAAAATCCAGCTCTAACTGTTGTGAGCTAATTTTGTTGTTTACCTAATAAATTTAAGAAAAATACTAATCAAACTAGGATGAAACTTATTTAAAATATATCAGAAAACTGGAAAAGTCAAGTCAACTTGATTTGATTATTTTTTATTTATGAGTGGATTTATTATTCAAAAAGAGTAGTAAATAATCAATGCATTCACATAATTATGTTTTTTGTTCCTATATAAGGATATCTCATTTGAAACAATATTTTTAAACTTTTGTTAATTTTTTAGCTACCACCAGAAGAAATCTGTTGTGCAATAATGTCACTCAACGGCAGATTTCACACTAAGCAGCACGGTAACGACACGACATGGAGTAGGGATGAATTTACATTGAAATCGACGAAGCCACTACATCGCTTTCAATGTAAATTCATCCCTACTCCATGTCGTGTCGTTACCGTGTTGCCAAGTGTGAAAGCTGCCAACAGGGTGTTGAGTTACACACAAAAATCTGGCTTAGGACTGCCAGGGATAGGGAAGGCGGAAGACACAAGAGAAGACAAAATTGAAGATTTAGTTTTTTTTCATATTTTGTAGTGACTTATGTAATCGTTGTCATATTTAGTTGTATAATTTTATTTCTAGTTAATATTATTAAACAAGTCATTCTACATTCTGTTTTTTACATCTTCTTATTGGATATTAAAATCCCTTTTTTATTAAAAAGTTTTCATTTTAACGTTTCGAATTTCATATTATATATATACTTTCATATTATATTATATATTTGTTTTACTTTAAAATTAAAACTTTTTTTATTAAAATAATAGGTTTTAATATCCATTAAGAAGAGTATTTAGAAAAATAGAAGTAAATGCCCCTTGACGGCCCGAATATTCGGGCCACTGGGGGCAAGCAATGAAAATGTGTCAGTTTGCCGGTCCGGGGCCCACAGTCGGCCACTGGGGGGGAAGCAACGAAAATGTGTCAGTTGCCGGTCCGGGGCCCACAGTCGGCCGCTGTTAACCTACCCCAGTGGGCCCCGGATCGGCCGAATTAGTGGTCTGGCCCGATTGTGCGGGGCTTTCAGTTTCCCCCCAATAATTATTTGTTGAGTTGACAGCACAGTTACTGAAAGCATATTTTTGTCTCTTTTCCTTTTACGCGGCGTTGCCAAATATAAATACTACAGTAGTCAAATATCACAGATCACACATTTGACTATTGTGGTATAGAGAGTACTACCTTAATTGATGTTGCGTTAGTAAAACAATCGTAATCAAACAACTGTCAAGTTGTAGTAGGTAGTCTTTGCTGTCAAGGAATAACATAATTTGAGAATTTAATAGTTGGAATGTTAATTTTGTTGAATAAGCTCAATAATGCAGATTCTGATTCCGAGTTTTCTCTTACTCCAACAGGAATAGTAGAGGCCGCAAAAGTAGTACCATTGAAATTATTATGAAATGTCACTTTTTGTAAAATGACTTTTTTCTCCGGGAAAAAAGTGGCCCGTCAATATAGACAAAATGTCAAACTTTTTTCCCGTCGCAGAAAAATGATGTTTTTTATCGGGATTAAAAATTGCTACCTTGGATGTTTGTACCTGACCTGACCTGACCTGACCTTGGATGTTTGTTTTTTAAAATATGTCATAAGATCCACATTTCTCGAGTTCCGTAGTTATACACCACTTCAAAAAATTGTGATTTTTAAGGTTAGGGAAAAAATTAGAAGTGATATAGCAAAACTGAAACTAATTTCATTTTTAGCATGCCCGAAAGCCTGTTATTTTTTTGTTCGGACAGCCACGTAAATCCAACTAATTTAAATATTTGACGTCACGAAGTGGCAGGTGACGTATTGAGAATTCGTTAGGCGTTTTTTATAGGCTAAAATTTGTTTAAATCGTTACTTTTTTGATAATGTCGAAACGCTCTGCAAGAAAAACATACACAATTGAAATTCATGACATAAATCTTAAACCAATCATATAACTTATGAAATAAATAACAATAACTAAATATGTGACGTTAATTGAGAGAATCTCTACTGCACAAACCCTCGGGCACTCGTTACTTTTTCTCAATATGGCAATGGCAGAATTGAAATTGATACGAATAGCAGACGATGGCATCAGGAATGTCTCAATAACTCGTTTTACCGCGATCTTCTGCCTTTAAAAGATAAACGCTCTCTTCAACCTTAAGTTAATTAATTAAAGTATCAATTTACCCGCAGATCAAGGTGGCTCTGGTTTCTGGTAAACGCCGGAGTGGTCGGACGTTGTTGTTGCGGCTTTTGCTTTTGGACATATAATGGACATATAATCGAACGGATGATTTAGGCAAGGAAACGTGAAAGAAATTTGAAAATTTGGGGAAAATCAAGGAACAAGGAACGACTAGTTTCGGCACAAATAGACCATCTTTAGGTTTATAATAAAAATAACAAATACTAAAAAATATATATATTTTTGATAAATTTAAACGGGTTTAACACCTCAAAAGCTCGATCAGGAAATAAAAAAAACAAATAAGTACACCAGTAGGTTTGAAAACAAACATTTGTATTCCGAATAATAGTTAATTGACTCAACGTAATTCCTGTTTTTGAAAGCATCTAACTAAAACAATAAAATGCAACGGAACGATGGTGCCAGAGCGGCATTTACTCCTATCTGCAGTCGATGTTTCCGTATATTTTATTTCAACATTGGTATTCCTGCAAGGCAAATATTTGAACGCTTTGTTTCGTTTCCAAACAACCTTTTAATATTAATGAAGCTCATACTCATAGTTAGGGCGATGCATTTTAAAATATGAAATTTTCTCGATATGATACGTCTAGTACGATGCTGAAATTGTTTAAAATTCAAGAAGTTCGCTATGATTTAAACTGATTCATCACGTGCTAGAATTGTAAGAATTACAATAAAATAGTTCGAGTTATTTTTCAACTCAATATTTTATCAAGGAAACAAGTATTTAATTTTTTTTAAATACCGACCCAGTTTAAAATTTATTGGGCGTTTTCACACTTGACACGACACCGACACGACAACGACAACGAAGCAGGTGGGGGTGAATTTACATGTGAAGCCACTCCATTTATTTCAATGTAAATTCACCCCCACTATCATTGTTGCCGTTGTCGTGTCGGTGTCGTGTCGTCCAGTGTAAAAACGCTCATTGGGGTATTATAGTCGACAATTTTAAATTTGTTTAAATAATAATACCTACTCTCTCTATGATTTATCCCCTGAAGAATGAACCCCTGAAGGTAAAGGGAAGAGAATCTGCTACAATGTTTGGATTACCAGTACGATCTATCTATCTATCTATCTATCTGTTAATGGGGGTGTCGATACACTGCGACCTATTAGATCTATTGTGCCCCGTTCTGCTGCCCATTCGTTAAGGATGTCTCAACGATTAGAGCAGTTCCTCCAGTCCTATTGCTTTCAAAAAATTCCGGATGTCTTCAGGTTAGGTAGATCTCCCTATTCCATTTGGTATTCTCCGAGGTATCGTATCCTTGAATTTTGCAGGGTTATGCATTCTGAGAGAATGTGGATAGAGGTTTCCTCCTCTTCCTCGCAATATCTGCATACTTCTTCCTCTACTAATCCGAGTTTCTTTAGGTGGCCTCTCAACCGGCAATGCCCTATTAGGATACCCGTTAGTATATTCTGAGCTTGTTTTTACTTTTGCTGATGCAGTCGTCTGATCTCTTCTGGTTATAGTTTCCCAGTAGTGTCTTGGCCTGCCTCATTCCTTTTAGTCCTATCCCCTGTATTAGGATCTTTTGTTATTTACTTCTTTTCCAAGTTCATCAAGTATTGTACTGGTGCTTATTCCGCAGAAGGGTTCAGGTCCCAGAAATGGTGTTTCAGCCCCTTTTTTTGCGAGTACGTCTGCTATTTCATTACCCTCCACTCCAGTGTGTCCCGGAACCTATAGGAGTGTTGTTCTTGCCTAGTTCGTTTAGATTCTCTAGGAACTCCCAAACAATCTTGGAGTTGATTATGTGGGAGTTGAAAGCCTTAATGGTTGCTTGGCTGTCTGACATGATGATGATCATCTCTTGTCTACGAAAATTTCTTTCTATGTTGAACTGTACACATTTTCGGATGGCGTAGATTTCAGCTTGGAAAATGCTCGGAGATTTGCCTACACTTTCGGAATATTTGGTTCCAGGCCCATATACTCCTATTCCTGTTCCTTCTGTTGTTGTAGAACCATATGTGTACCATTTAATGGCACTTCTCTTAAGTTTTGGGATAGTGTATTTGTTCCATTCGCTTTTGTTACTTAGCTGTGTGTTGAATTCTTTCACAAAGCTAAACTACTTTGTCATCTCATTTTGGGGCGTGTGCCAGGTTTGGTGATTTCCAGGAAGGAGTCGAAACTTGCGTTTGGTGGATCCTTCTCTGGTCATTCTATAGGTTGTCCTTAATGCTCTACTCTCCACTACTATATGGAGGGGTGAAAGGCTTAGGATTACCTCCATGGCGGCCGTTGGGCACGTTCTCATTGCACCTGTTAAGCATACGCAGGCTAGTCTTTGGAGTTTCGCTAGATTTGCCTTTGTACTGGCCAGCTTAGTTCTGCTGCCCCAGACTACTACTCCATAAGTGATGGCCGATCTCACTATTGACGTACATCCCCAGTTATTTCCCGCAAAATATCTGCACACCATTAGAGCTTTCGTGGCTTTGTTAATTACTTCTTTTTCGTACTTATTCCAGATGAGTTTGTTATCTAGTATTAGTCCCAGACATTTACCAGTACGATAAATTTATTTATTTAAGAATAAATATACATTTCAACCATCAAAATATGTAATACAAATTCGGATATTGATGTGGTTAGTTTATTTCCTACAAAACTTACATTACTTACAGTAAATAAAGACTTGTATCGACACAACTTTGTTGTAGCAACATTAATCCAAAAAATATGTTATATTTTCATAGAAAATTTTAAAACGGAGGTAGTAAATTAACAAAATTTAAGACTTCCTGTTTGTTTTTATGTTTGCCCTTTATTCCTTTTTAATTCAAAGTTGTTTAAATATTTTCGCTTCCTTACTGGACTAAAAAATTTGCTTTTATCTATCGGCGCCGGTTTTTAGTTAGACAAACAATAGGTGAACGATTCTGTAAATATCGGAACTCAATGTTTGCAGGAGCCGATCCGAACAAAAAAAACTTAAAATTTTACACCTATATTGGTTTTAGAATGCTTCGCACCGGCACCGGTACGGTAGATTTAACAATATAACTGCTTCTCGTTAATTTGTAAATGACCTCTATTTTGGTCGATTTACATATTGAGTCAAAAATTTATGAAATGCTAACAGAAACAATTTTCCGTGTTAAGTAGTTTTAATACTAAACTAACGCTTCTTACTTTAAAAGTCAAAATGAAATCCAATACAAGTTTCTCAAAAATAATGCCTACAGTAACATAAAAAACACGTCGCATTCAAATTACTCTACACCTCACATATTTCCACTGTTTGAGGTGGATTTTTTCTTAAATGTTCGCTTTGGATTTCCCTATCGATCCCTCATTTGGGACTTTTTTATTTAGGTCTTTATTTTTCTGAAATTCGACTCCAAAATTTGATTTTTACGAAAAAAAAACTGATTTTCTGCGCAAATGTGGTCCTACGTGGTGCAAGATGTTTTTCGAAAAAAAATTCAGCTGAAAATCTTCGTTTTGATAAATACTACAAAACTGTCTGAAAGAAAGGAAAAAATTTTTTCATATTCCCAAAAACGACCATAATGTTCCAAAAATTTTCGCGGAGAAGCGATTTTTTAACTCAAAAATTATTACATTATGGCCGTTTTTGGGAATATGAAAAATTTTCTCCTCCCTCTCACGCAGGCAGTACTGTAGTATTTATCAAAACAAATATTTTTAGCTGAAAAAATTTTCGAAAAACATAATCTTGCACCACATTTGCGCTGATAATCGATTTTTTCTTCATAAAAATCCAATTTTGGAGCCGAATTTCAGAAAAATAAAAATCGAAATCAAAAATACCAAATGAGGGATCGATAGGGAAATCCAAGACGAACATGTAAAAAAAATCTACCTCAAACAGTGGAACTATGTGAGGTGTAGAGTAATTTGAATGCGACAGTTGCGTTTCATCCCATTGTGCGGCATACCATCACTTTGTACTTCCGTATAAGGAGTCATCAAATCAAATATCACGTTATAACATTTAAGTAATGTCAAAATACACTCCGCTAGATGGCAGCGAAATGATCACCCTTTGCTAAATATAATATTTGTTAGTTAAAAAATAGATTTATATCACGTACAGGGCCTAAGTAAATCGTGATAGGACAACAAAAGTTTTACAAGTTAATAGTACCTGAAGAATAAAAGTTTTCTCATGCACAAAAGGTAGTGCCAGAACCAAATTTGGACCTAAGTTTCTCATAAAATATGATGTCGCTGAAACTAGGCTCTTAGGTACTTTTTTGGATATACAAAACGATAAAAAATATTTGCTGCTCAAGTGTATGCTAAGTTCACAATTTCGAAATCAATAGAGACATAAAAAATAAAAAAATATTGTAGGTACATTTACCATCTTTATACTTTTACTTTTGATGTAAAATCATGAACATTGTCTCTGTTAAAATAAAACATGTTTTAAAATTATCATTTTTTTACAACATTCATTCGAAGCCACGTTTATTTTCAGAATAGTGTTTTTTTATTTATATAAATCAGAATTAATTTTTTTAAATAAAGTTAAAAATACACTTTATAATGTGTAATAATTCAGAAATTGATATTTTTGAATAAGTTTTAATATTAGAAATATACAGGGTGTTTCATAGTTAAACCAACATACGTTAACTGTAAATAACCGAGATACGGGGTGTTTCATCCATTTAATACCTGGTAGATTTCTTTCATATTTGGTGCAGGTATCATTTTTGAGTAGCCCAATCGTATAATATAAGGACTACACTACAGTTAAAATCCAGATATGGATTAAGAAAAATTTGTAAAATTTGAAAATCCCCAAAGCAACATCAGATGTTTTTGAATTGGATAAGACATTCGAAACGAATGGAAAAAACTCTATTCAAGTTAACGTATGCCGGTTTAACTATGAAACACACTGTATAAGAAAATGCATGTTCTTTGCTTATTTTAATTCCTGCAACTTAAAGTTAAGCTTAAAATTAATATTAAAGATATAAAATTAAAGCTTTGGGAATATATTATTCATTTTTTGATTAAGCATTAAGGTTATATGCAAACATTAATTGAAAACAGGTTAAAAATAAAGAGCAGCAAATATTTTTTTATCGTTTTCTACGCCGAAGAAAGTACCTAAGAACCTAGTTTCAGCGATATCACATTTTATGACAGGTCAAAATCTCTAACAACTGTGCTAAAAGCTGTTGTAAATGGTTATTTAACGAACAAGTGTATTAGTAAGGGCGATTAACAATCGAGATAATTTAACTTAATGTTAATGTTCGAGATTGTTAATCGCCATTTTAATTCACGAGTTCGTTACAGAAGTTTTCCGTCGACCGTACTTTTCAAAAATAAAGATATCTTGCTTTCAATTTTTCAATTAAATAATGACATACAATGACAGATATTATTAACAACACACCTTCTTTATTTCAAATGTATATGTATGTTTGGTTGCCTACACCATAGGTAACTGTCAATATAAATGTATAATAAGAGCAATGTACCTTGGGTTGCATATAATAAAATCATTGAATAATAGAAAATCATCCATTAATAGGGGTATTTAGTCAACGATTTTAAGTGCGTTAAAATACATCATAAATGGTCGGTCGACAGAAAAATATGTTAAAGTGTTGGTTTAAAAAAACTAAAGAAAAGTCTATTTTTTTAAATAATAATGGAAACTCTTAATACTAATCATGTTTATTTAATGCTTAAATAAATAAAAAATCCCCATTGACAAAGATACTTGAGATATGAAAACGTTTCTCTGTAAATTAACCTTTACCATCGACGGCTTTTAAAATGACACCAAAAACGATTACAAATAAATCCTCCTAAAATTTCATATACCACGCATCAAAAATACTAATATAAATTTTAAGCACCTTGTATGCATGAAATCTGATCCGATCATCGACCTTGAACAGGTCAATTTTCTCGACGAAGTCAACAGCAAATAATGCAGTCAGTACCCTCTTTACTCCTTCAACTCCTCGCATCCCTCAACAAAAGTGGTGTAGTCGTTGATATATGCACCAGAACAGCCTATCTGTTATATAGGGTGGCCCAAATACTGATGACTTATATTTAATCTTGTGTTAAATGGCCACATTTGAGTGCAATGGATTTTTCCCCTTTATTTAATTATATAATTATTTTGACGTTTAGCGACTTTAAATTCAAATCCTGTTTATTTTAAACAACTGCTACCTATAAACTATTTGACAGATAACTGTAAAAGCTTTCAGTTATTTGTATTTGATGCCGTATTCAATGAATTCATGTCTGCTGATAAATGGATTGCGCAACCTACATTAGAGCGATTTTTTTTAATCCTAAATCCCTTTCAGGTAAATAAGGCTAAAAAGAATCCATCAAAGTGCCAACGAAAAGCTGACTTGATTTTTTTCAATTAAAATATAATTAATAATCGTTTTCTTTTGGTCTACTGATTTATATATAGACTGGACTTTTTTAATAAAAATTCTGGTTAAAAATATACCACTTTGTTAAAATTCTGGTCTACCTTGTAGTAATGCCAGTCAGTATTAAATAACTATATTAAGAAGATTCTCACCACATCATCAATTATCTGTGGTAAATAATCAGGTTGCTTTTGCCGGTATTTCGGTTTTATTTATTTATTTTGTTTAAGGCCTTTTTTTTAAGTAAATAACAGTAGTAGAAGTAGTAGTAAAATATATTTAAGATACTAAATTAAAAAAAGTCTTCAATTAAAAATAAAAAGTTGCTAAATATACATTTATAATGCGTTACCAATAATCCTTGCAATCACATTTCTAGAAAAGCAGTTTCCGAGAAATAGTGCAGTGCCGTTAGTCGTAAAAAGTGAAAAACCTCGAACGAGAGTAGCAGTGAATCGATTTTAATGGGGTTTTTTGCATTGTATTTCTAAAATCTAATACTAAAATGTCTATATATTAGAATTTGCCGATCTTTGTTTTAGAGGGAAAGGCATCAAAAAGTGAGGGAAAAAAACTTGCGCAATCGATAAATTATCCTTTTCTATTGAATTTTAACATTAATTTTTCATATAATTTTTCATGAAAATAAAATAAATTACGATTTTTTTAATTTCATTAAAAAAAATGTATTTTTTTCCCGTAACTTTTTTTTGGCTGATAATATCGAGATGTACAATAAACAATTTTAAAGCTTAAGATATCGCCGAAATGAAAAAATGACATTGATGGTAATAAATGCAATTGTATGCAATTTCAAACGGCCATATATCGTTACAGACAGAAGATAAAAAAAAATGGAAATTATTCAGAAGAACATTTGCTCAGTCTTGTCAAATGTCTTATAAAAAACAAAAAATTAGCTCAACTTTAACAGACCAAAACTTAAAAAATAATTATCCCACAGGGCTAAAAATTACTGGACAATTGTAGAAACATATGTTACGATTTTCTGCAAAAGGTTTTTTTTTTCAAATACCACTGTCTAAAAAAAAATTGAAAAAAATTTATTTTGTCCATAACTTTTTTCTGCTTATGTTAAACGGTTCTGGATGGTCTTAAAATGTTCCCATTGTTGTTCTCTCATTAGGATGTTATATACATTTTTTTTGTGGAAGTCATATTTTTCCTGATATTTATGATAGAACAATTTAAACACCCATTTTTGAATTACCATATCTTCCTTCGTAGAAATCGTAGAAAAATAAAAAAAAATAATTTTAATTGTTAGCTTAACGCCATAAAATTGTCAATATCAATTTTTACGTAATACTAACAGATTTTCGATTATATTTAAAAAAACTTTTACAAATGTACGGTTTTGTGGTGAAACTCGTAATTTTCTACGACCTATAAATCGGAAGTGGTTTATTTTGATGAAAAATTGTATTTAACATTAATTTATTAAAAAAGGATAATTTATCGAGTTTTTTTCTTTTTTTCCCTCACATTTTTCTATGGTATAGTAATAATAATTAATAATCATTCTTTATTTTCCATAAGACAACAATTTTACAGGATTCGTCAATGTATATATAAAAAAAAGAGAAAAGACAAAAAACACTAAATACTAAATAGGTACGAATATAAATACTTATTTATATTAAACTAATTCTTACTTGTTATTAAAATTTAAAGTTATGTTGCTGCAATTCCAGAAATTAATTGTTGTATCTACAACACCAAAATTCATATATTGTGATCTGTATTTAATATTAAATTACTAGAACTAGCATATGTTGTTGGATTATTAGTTATTATTTTTATGGATTTCATGTAAAATTCTATTAATAAAATATTCATTTCAACAAATTTGATAAAATTTTTAGTGAATGACTTTTACTGGCATTAATTTAATTTGACATTGACGTATAAATTAAAGGTCGTGCTACATAGTAAATGTAAATACGTTCTTGACCTTGATTGGTTAAATTTTGTTGCCTTGATTATTGGTTATTAAAGTGTTGAATTTTCATTATTCAACGCTTTTTGACCAATCAAATCAATTTTACAAACACACTATTGAATAATGAAGGTCAAATTTCGGTTTGATTTTTGGTTTATTATTTGGCGTTAGTAGATAAAGATATTTTATACCCACTATATTTATTTAAAAAATTAAAAACATGTATTTGATTTTAAGATAAACGAATTCCTGTTTCCTCCACCAAAATTTAAAAAATGCGCTATTCTTTAAAAATAAATAACTTATAAATAATTCATAATAGTTCAATATTATTTGTTTATAACTGATGCATATTTTCCATAACGGTCATAACTATTAATATCTATTATAAATGATTGATAGGCGATCAGATTGGAATACCTCGATGCAATTTTCAAATAATCTAAAAATAAAAAGAAAATCGGAATTTGAAACCATTATGATGGACTTTATCAATGTGTAGAACATGAATATCTCGACCACCCATATTGTAGCCACCAGACACATTCAACTTGACTTGCTCATTACCCAGTGTTGACCACAGAAGCTGCTTCAGAAATAAAGGAATAGCGATTGTAGACTGTTCTTATGTTCGATTCTTACATACGTGATTTTTCAATGGCTACTTTTATACCTTTATTTTTCTCTATATACGATTTTGGTTTGGTGGTTCATAATATAAATCTGTCTTAATTAAGAATAACTACCCAAATAAATTTATAGATTTAATTTAAGAACATTTTTTCAAACAAATAATGCATTAAAATCTTTAGTAAATACAAAACCTTTTAATGAAATTCAAAATACAAAAAATTGTGTTTATAAAATTCCATTCGAATGTAATAAATTATATATAGGAGAAATATCTAGACCTTTTCATATAAGACTTAAAGAATACCAATCATACATTAAAAATAAACAATTCGAAAAATCAAAAATATGTGAACATGCTTGGGATTTTGGCCATAAAATACAATAGAATTTTTCAACTAGACTAATAAAAGAAACTAATAATTATAAATATAAAAAGTATAAATAAATATTTCAACTGGTAAAAATATATTTTTTTCGAAACAGCAATTCGAAAAGAAAGATAAGAAAAGTCGATATACGTGCAATATTGCTTGGTTCTTTTCTGAAATGTGGATCAAAATCCAAAATTAAAATAAAAATTTTGATGAATTTTGTATTTTTTTAAGTTTTGCCAAAGCAAGATTCTAAAATGTTTTTCCTTAAATAAAACAAAATTGATATTTTTGCCGACGGTTTTTTTTGTAAAAATGTATGCATTAAGAGATTAATATATTAGGTTTTTTAGTGTATATTTTTTCATGTTTATTTAGTGATGAAATTAGGCGGTGGTAAACTGGACGGGAAGGTTACCTGCTTCATAAGATGAGCATGTAAACTGGATGGAAAGATTTTAGGGTCAGTTTAATCCTATAGGTAAATTGGCCGGAAACGTAAATTTTTCATATATTTGGTATTTGTATGAGGTGTGCGTATTCCAGTATTAAAACGAACAAAATTTTTCATTTTACAGGATTTATTTTATTATAAAAGCACGTAATATACATTATAAATACGAAGTATATTTTAGGTAATGCAGTCTATTTATTTCTCTATGAAATTATACAAAAATATTTTCTAGGAACTCGATTTTATTCTTAAATATATAATATTGGCGGTTATAAAGTAAATATATAATTTTTCAGATCTATAATTAATAATGATTTTCAGTCGTATATTTTTTTATTTTTATACAATCCGGGTCTCTAATTAAGGGCGGTTTTAGTGGAGTGCCGTTAGATTTATACCTCGAACGAAGTTGACATTGATCGAATTATCATTTTCTCTTTTGGAATGTGTTTTTGACACTACTTAAATGTCTATAAGTTATTTTTTACCGCTTTTACTTTTCCGCCCTCAACTATTTTCAGTAAACATGTCAGTCGAATGAGGTACATTTCCGTCCAAACTACTTATAGGTAAATCGTTGCCATTATTTAAAAAAAATTATTCGATGTCATTGGAAAATTACAGACCTGTGACGGTCCCCTGTGGATTGTCTAAGCTATTCGAATATGCATTTCTAGATCAACTTTTATCATTTTTAAAACTATATCAAATTGTTTCAAAAAATCAACATGGATTTTGAGCAGAAAAGTCAACAGAAACAGCCATGATGTTATTTTATAATCAAATTATTGAACATATTGAAGCAGCCGAGTGCCCTGTGGCAATATTCTGTGATTTAAGCAGGGCATTCGACTGCGTCAATCATGAATTGTTATTGTCTGTACTGGAGACATGGAATTAGAGGCAATTCTTTAAAATTGATTTCAACCTTTCTTATACACCGACAACAATATGTATCTCTAAACTTTAAAATAGACAACAAAACTAAAGAAGTTAACTCTAATCTGTTAGATACTCATATGGGAGTTCCACAAGGGTCAATTTTGGGGCCAATATTGTTTGTTTTATATGTCAACAGTGTAGACCACTTATTAGGTAATAGCCATTATGTTGCATATGCTGATGATTTTTCTGCATGCGTTAAGAGTTAAAAGCTCTTCTCTTATGGAAAAAACTTCTAAGTATTTTAATAGTCGAGATTTGTTTTTTAACACTAATTAACATTAGGTTTCATAATAGGCAGAATATTTTGGATGATTTTACGGTTGATGTGGGTAATTACAGTCTTGTTAGTATGCATGTAAGTGTTCGTTTTCTTGGGATTCATATTGAATTTCTTAATTGGAATTATCATTGCAGTAAACTTGTTGGAAAAGTAGATTCGCTAAAATATCTTTTTATTAATTTGCGAGAGGTGCTGCAATCTCATCAGCTTGTTAGTGTGTACTTTGCTCAAGTCGACTCTCGACTTAGATACGGAGCATGTCTCTGGGGCAACTCTACGTATGCTTCAAATGTTTTCATTGCACAAAAGCGAGTAATATGATGTATGGCTAACATTTCACAAAGTCAGTCCTGTAAACTATATTTTAAAAATTATGGAATACTCCCACTTCCATCTTTGTACATTTTTGAAATTTACATGTACATGTTTAAAAACAAAAGTTATTTTGTCACTAACAGAGTTGTTCATAGTTATCAAACAAGACAAGTTGATAAGCTTTGCGTGCCTTTCGCAAGGCTACATATAAGTTATAATGCGCCAAATTTTATAGGTCCAAAATTGTTCAACAAACTACCGATTGAACTAAAAATGTGTATATTTATACATTTAGAAAACATTTGAAAATTTTTCTTCTGGAAAAATGTTTTTATTCAATAGCTGAATTTTTATAATCTTTTAATCCGTTTAGGATTATAGCGTGTTTGTATTTACTGTAGGTATAATAGTTTCTTATTTTTTATCTGCATAAAATATAATAGTTTCTTAAGCATTTAAAAATGTTCTGTTCTTGATTTGATATAATAGATATTTTTAAGGTAAAAATAATCTATTATTTGTCGACATTAGTAGATAAAGTATTATATTCAACTCGTTGTGTGGTTATTTTATTACACGCGGATGAAGCATCCGATTGGATTCGAAATCCTAATTGATGAAGCCGAAAGGCAGAAACCGACCTTAGAATGTCGAATCGAATAAATTAAATTCCAAGCTCGTTTGCTTGATATCTTACAAATCCCCAGATCCTTTTTAAACAGTTTAATTATTTATGCCTGCGCCACTTTTTTTTTGCTTTAATTAATCACGAATCAGTCCCGAGTTTGAGCAATTAACGAAAACATACCAATAAAAACGGATTAAAAAAAATTAGAAGGTCGTTTTCATGTTAGGTTTTTATCAATCGCGTTTCTAATGGCATAACTGGTAAAAGAGTTTCTTAAAAAAGAATCAATTTATCTGGAGGCAGGCAATAAAAATGATAAATTATGGCAGTAAGTCGAATTTGTTGCTGCAATCTTAAATGATGATCTAATTACTTCATTCTCGGACCGACTGACGTCCAGTCTTCATATTTCATACTGAAAATACGAAACTATGGATTAAGTGTTATGGTTGCTTTCGTAAAATCGCAGTAGAAATTAAATACTTGGAGAAATTTCTGAATTATGAGTTCGGTTTATCTCATATTTTATATAAAAGTTATAGTAAAAAGTTTATTTACAAAGCTTTATATAAAAAATGTATTAGTTAATAGCTTTATATTATGAAGTCAAGAAAGCAAAAACTGAAGCATGGGAGAAATCTGAGAAAAATATTGAAGAAAATTGTACAGAAAATTAGAAATTATTCTACAGGGTAAGTAGTTGTACATACAAATATGGTTATATTTGAACCAACTTGCTCTAATATAATGTTGCTAATAAGGAATATAGGAGGTTAAAGGTTAAATTTGAAGATTTATTTTTTGCAATAACTTTAGCGTTTTTGGATAAGTATACATAAAAATTTGGAACTGGGGGTTATTGGGCACGAGAAATCAGAATCTGGTACCTACTTCGATGTAATTTGTAGAGGGCGCTAGTTACGCCACATTTGTGGCATAAATGTGCGATAAACTTTTTTGCTCTTTAAGTAAGCGCTATTTTTGTAAAAGAATATTAAATCCACGTTATTTTAGTAGAAAAAAGCATACTTGTTATTAACCTTAAAACTTAACAGTTTACGAGATAACCGCATTTTAGGGATCAGCTGCATGATTACACTGGTCCTGACACCATTCTTGCTGATTCTTATGTAAAATCAATCCGAATATGACCTCAGTTTCATCACTTTTCCATAATTTGGAGGAATGAAAAAAAAAACGGTGGGTTATGGGGGAAAACTGAGGTCATATTCAGATTCAGTAGGTCATTTTACATAATAATCAGCAAAAAAAATTTTTGCCGACCAGTGTAATCATGCAGCTGATCCCTAAAATGATTTTTTTCTACCAAAATACCGCGCATTTAATATTCTTTTACAAAAGTAGCGGTAACATAAAGAGCAAAAAAGTTTATCGTACATTTATGCCACGAATGTGGACTACAAATTAGATTGAAGTAGGTACCATATTATGATTTCTCGTGCCCAAAAACCCCCAGTTCCAAATTTTTATGTATACTTATCCAAAAACGGTAAAGTTATTGCAAAAAATAAATCTTAAAATGTAACCTATAGCACCCTGTATATTCCTTTTTAGCAACATTTTATTAGAGCAAGTTGGTTCAAATCGTAATATTTTAAAGTGAAGAATCTACCATACTTCTATGTACAATTATTTAAGGACCACCCTGTATAAAATAAGAATTTATTCTATAGGGTACAAAAATAGATGATAGAAAAGCAGAATGTACGTTAAAAAAAATCAAAAAAACAAAAAAAAAGGCATTGCAGAAATCTCAACAAAATTTGAAGAAAATTGTATAGAAAAACACAAATTATTCTACAGGCTATAAAAATATAGAATGTATGTGAAAAAATGTCAAAAAAGCAAAAACTGAGGCAAGAGAAAATTGTATAGAAAATAAGAAATAATTCTACAGGATACTAAATAATAGCAGAGGTAAGAATGATGGCAGATCTAAAACTCCCTACATCAGAATCAGAAACTACTAACCAAAGAAGACGTAATTATAGAGAGATGGGGGAATCAGAACAGAATAAACTAGAATTAATACGGTTAAATAGAAATTAGAGAAATCGATATAAAGAATCGATAATAATGGATTTTCACTGGATAAAATGAAAAATGGGAACAGCATCGGAACTGAATTAGATCTCCACCAGAAATTCGTGGGAGAAAATAGAAGCATGGCTTTACTAGAACTAGAACTCTTTTTTAAAATTTTGTTTGTTTGACAGCTTTCAATTGTCAAAAAAATTTTACTTTCTAATAGCAAAAAAAAAACTTAATGTCACATGGAAACTACAAGTATTTAAATTAATTTAGCTCTGGGGGCTTTGTTCCAGATTGCTTCATGGCAGCTGTGGAGTGTACGGAGGGTTGAGGTGGATTTCATGCAGGAATTTTTTAACCAGCTGATACATAGGCTCTTATGGGGTCTAAATTTTTTTTGAAATTGTCAAAATCTTTTTGAAAGTTCTATTTAAACTACAGTATTAATTTCAATGTATGAAGTTTTTTTTAAACAATCCCAAAAAATCCCCAAAAAACAGGTATTTTTGGGGGCTTTATAGTAATTAACCCCCTTAAAAACGTCTGTGACAATTATAGAGGTATCTCCCTACCACAGGTAAAACATAGGAAGGATTTCTTAAATAACCCTTACATTTAAAAACGGAGCATGATCTGGACGAAGCCCAACAAGCGTTCCGAATGGAAAAATCAAATACGGCTTCACTTTTTTTTATAAAAAATTAATAGAGAAATCAATAGAGAAAGAAGGGTCAATATACGGAGACATTTCAAAAGCGTTTGATTCATTCGAATAAAATTTAATAGAAAATATTAAAAATATTTATATCTCACACATGAGTTCGATGAGAAGGGTCACTAAGCTACATCTAACCCTATGAGCTAATATCTTTAGACCACAAAATAAAGAATAAAACAATTTTGAGCCGTTATGTGGTAGTGAATTCGCAATCATCGACCGGCGATATGTAAATACATAAAAATCGTTTTAGTTTTCCAACAAACAAATTAGTAAAAGTAATTCTAGCAAAAAATAACAAAAGCAATTTCCATTTATCAATCATATTTAAACAACAGCAGAAAAATCAATTATGAAATTGAATTTTTGTTGATTGTCTTACGCAAATCCACATATTTTATTTAGGTATAAAACCAACGGCGCATTATTTTTTAGCGGTCGTGATTTCGATTTTAAATTTAAATTTATATTTTTTTAGTGATTCATTTATTTTGATGTTAACCCGTGTTTTACATTTAATTGAAGTTTAATAATATGAATCATTCGTGAACAAATATTTTTAAAATGTATATTCCAGTTGTTAAAAATGTAGGGTTAGAAAATCTAAACTATTTAATAATTTGCCTGATATTTATCCTGACAATTAATAGATAAAAATCAATCTGGAGATTTAAGAGAAGATGGAAGAAATCCAAACAGAGTAAGAAAACGAGTTAGGAAAATAAATTTATTCGATTCGACACCCCAAAACCGGTTTCTGCCTTTCGGCTTCGTCAGTTGGGCTTTCGAACCCAATGGCCATTGGCACAGCCTTTATTGTTAGATTAATTACAGTAAATCGTGCATTTTAAGAGTTTTTGAAGTTTTGCTAGTAGGGGGTTTTTATATTGATTTATATTGACTAACAAAAATTACTTAAAGCAGGAACACAAAATTGACGAAATATTACAGTCCCAAAAACATAAATGATGTTTTTCGTAAATGAGGAAATTTTCTTTACCAATTGGAATACATTTTAGAAAGCCAGGAGGGTCCTGCATCATTGATATTATTTTTATTATTTGTAAAAAAAATCGCCTGCATAAATAGGTGCTATAATATATAATTTATTACTGCAAAATAAATATCAAGTAAAAATGAAAGTATTTTAGACAACATTTAAAATTGTTACTACTACAAAAACCGTTGTAGAGATAAAATGAAATTTTTTCTCCAAAACAAAATTAAAAATTTTCTCATCCTTTCCAAGTAGGGTAAATGTATAATAAATATTTTCTGTCAATAGCTTTAAAAGCACGAATTTAAACAAAATCGACAAATAAAATATTAAAACACTTAAGGAAATGTATATTCACCAACGGCTCTCTTCTTTATTCATTTCGCTTACCTTTTAGTCCATATCTAGAAAATAAAGAGCTATTCTCGCTTCGGCTTAAATAAAAAGCTGCAATTCGGCCATGTGTAAAAATTAAGATACGAACTAATACACTAACCGACCGTTTCATTCACTCACAATCGAAAAATATTTCCAGAGCCGAACTGTTTCCTATGAGACCATCCTCATATTTTTAAATTTCTTTTTCTGAATATTAATGCCTTTCTGGATTCAAATGCACTCATCCATTAGCTTCAAACTTATAGCGGCTAGTCGACAGTCCAACCTTCCAAAGTTTAGGAGCGTTTTTCGCAATGCGAAGTGCCGACTTCGCATTGCGTACCGAATTTAGACTCCCCCTCGTAAGTATTCGATTTACAAAGGAGAAATAATGTTTGCGTAGTATTTAGGCTCCACCCACCAGTAGCGAATTTTATACCTCTGCCGCGCCCAATGCCCACAGGTGTTTCAGTTTGTAAAGTATCACTTCCACTTAATGCTGGTAAGTAAAACCAAGAGTAGGATGTTGAGTAAAATAATTTTAAAGAACGTTAAATACTCTTGAATTTGGCATCGTAGATATTACTTGCAAATTACACTACTCCTCAATAATCTGCATTTTTATAAACTTCCAGATTATCTGTAGCAATTTTTAGTGACAAAACGAACAAAAAAATATGAACGCAAGGCATAAGGAAAAGAAGAAAATATGCAGATATAGAAGATGCACTTGAAATCCAAAATAAAGACAGGAAAGGAAAGAACATAATGATGATAGGCAGAACTCACATTAACCTATAAAACTCAAAAGTTAGTAGAGTAGATCTGGCTAATGAAATGGAGTAATTTTTTTTCCCAATGAAATGTTTAACCGCGGTGACGGCGGGGGATGGGGTAATACTCTATCTAAAGTACATGAAAACAGTTTTTGTTTTCCCCCCGTATCTCCCCCCGCCAGATCTACTCCACTAAGCGTTAGCCATAATCCGAAAGAATTGAATGAATTTATGATGATGAAACTTGCTCTTATATCTTTAGATTTTAAATCTAAGAATGAAAGATGTATTAGATAAAACTATCTTGCTTTTTTCCTCTTTCTGTTCTTGCTTATACGGCTCGTCATCTTCTTTATGAGCCAGCAACTCGTGGTAGTTCCATCATCTCTGTCTGTATCTGTAAAGCTAGAAGGGTGGGTCACCCCACAGCACGTATGCCAGATTTGGCCCATTGTGCATCCTTCTGAAGTTGAGCCTTCCTTCTAACTCGTCAGCCAGCCTACTTGTTTTAAAGTAAGTGATGACGTCGCGTCGCCTGAAGGTAGCTCCCTCATGTTAGCAAGTGCTAACCTCTGCTCGCCGAAAAGAAAATGTCTTATTTGTGAGAGTGTCGGGCACTCACAAAGAATGTGTTCGACAGTCTCGTCTTCCTGTTTACATCCTCTACACAGTGGAGTGTCAGATAACCCCATACTGTAGAGGTGTTTTCGTAGATGACAGTGGCCAGTCAGGATACTTGTGGCTGTGCGCAGGTTCTGTCTGTTCATAGTCATGTATTTTTTTGGTGTTTTGCTGTTCGGATACTGTAGAAGTTCCTTGGCTAGCTTGCAGCCTGTTTCGTCATATCATCTACCCTTAAACTTTTCAAGGGAGTGCTTCTTTAGTAGGTTCGCCACAGATGAAGCCTATGAAAGTGCCAGGTCATAATTTAATCATTTTAGTTTTTCCTGCAGAAAACTTTTGTATTACTACGACAAAGTCTAACATTCTTTATTACATCGCCATTTTAAGACTCACTGCTGTAGATCTTTAATATCTGGATGATATATGTAGAAAATATGTACAAATGTTAATGTGAAAACTGCGTTTTAATATTTTGATTGGTTTTAAAATAATGAGGTAATAAAACTGAAGTTTAGGTCAGGTCATTAATTTAAAATAAACGGCCTACGATGTTTAATTTTCGATAGAATCACGTAGAAATGTGTACCGCTACGCTGCACTATATGTATCGTTTAACAGATCAGTAAAATCCCATTTCTAAACTGTTACTTTAACAGTATTAATCCCGACCGGCTCTGTGCAACGGAATATTCAAGCTGGATGATTCTGAATAGAAGCGGGTGCAAAAAGGCTGGGGCATTGACTGTCGGTCCGACATCACAATGAAAGGCTTTTCATTGGCACAATGTTGGGTTTTTGCGGGTACAATCCCGGGCACCTGCTGGTAGCCACTAGATAGGCCCGTTTTCATTAAAAATACTTAATACCGAAAAGTAATCAAGTTATTGGAATGGACTGCCGAATGCCAACAAAAGACTCTTTTATATATATAGCGAACGAGTGAGTTAGTTTTGATTAGAACAGTCCCGGATGGACGAGACTGATAGGGTGTTGGTCGGAAAATCTGGCTCATTTTTGACCCAATTCTTAAGTTCCTCAATTAACTTTTGATTATGCTAGAACTATGAATAGAACTTTTTAATTTTTAAAAGGCAAGGATGATACGTCTCGGAGCACCTGGCACTTGTTTAAAAATTTTAAAATATATTTTGGACTACAAAAAAAAATATTTTTCTACAAACGTCAAAAAATGTCAAGGTTCGCACATACATAACAATATGCGAAGTGACCTTTTTTTCACCGTGCACGAAGTAGTGTACGAAATACATATTTCGCGCACTGCATGTGCTATGAGATTTTTGTATTTTAACCATTATGGTCCTTAATCAAGCAAAAATCCAAGCAATCATTTATTTCTAAATGTTTAACAATAATTAAGGCTTTTCAAATTGTGACATAATTTTTCACTACCTAATTTTATTTATTATTCACAATGTTAACATTAATAGTGCAGCCATTACACGAACCAATATTTATTCCTAAACCAGATAATTCATAAATGTGCTACCATCTATGAATGAAGCTTAGAAGAGAGTTTGCTAACCAGATACTTTAGATTCCGCCCGTGATATTGTAGTTTTGGGGGTTGGAAGACTATCCATTTTTGACGCTTGTAGAAAAAATTTTGTTTGTAAATCGTGCGCAAAATACTTTGGTGATCTCGACTATTTTTTTTAACTCGGCTGCACCTCGTTAAAAAATCAGTTCTCGATCTCAAAAGTAGCATTTCGCGAACTAGATATAAACATATCTATTGTTTCAGGCGGTTTAATAATATAGAATCTAGGAGGGGATTTTTTTTAAATAAAGCACACAAAATACCTCAATATGGATATCAAATGAAAGGACTGAACTTGTAGAAATACAGTACTCCATGAAAAAATTCCAAATAAAAGATAGCCGCCACTAAAAAATGGCGGATTACTTTGTTTTTGAGTCCGCTCAATATGGGTATCAAATGAGTTGAACAAGTAGAACACAGTACCTATACGTTACTAAAAAATAAAATAAGTAAAAAAAAAATTAAGTAAGTTAAACGATTTTCGATGCATCCATAATTTATAGTTTTTAGTAACTTATCATTTCACTGCCTCTAGTGAAAACAGGAATAAGTTTAGTTATGCCCTTATGTTTTTATTTGTTTTTTAGCACCGGCAGGTCCAACTTTATACCCTAGCAAAACGGTATAACTCTATCTTACTCCTAAATAGTATTTTCAAAAAGCACTAAGGGCATAACTCGTCGTGTATATCGATCTAAATATTGGTTATCCAGACATGAGTAGGTCCACAAAGGCATAAATCGCGTTACGTCAGATTTTTTAGATAGCTTAGAGACATAACTATAATTATAAAATAGTTTGATGCTGTTACTAGGGAACAACTAATGATGTGGAAAGCAATAATTCGTTCATATGGGCATAACTATAATTATAAAATTGTTTGATGCTGTTACTAGGGAACAACTAATGATGTGGAAAGCAATAATTCGTTCATAAGGGCACATTTCAAATAAATTGCAAAAAAAAAATTATTGAATTGCAGTATTTCAAGATATAAATATTGTGCTGAGAGATAGTAACCCATAACCTTTTTATGACAGCAATTACTTTACCTAATATTGTTATGGCTTAGGAATGGTTTAGACTATTTTATTGTAAGCAGTCTCCTGAAAAGTAGCGTTTTCCAGTTATGCCGTTTTTCACTAGAGCCAGTGATTTGTCATCGCATATTTAACAAAAAGAGCGACAAAATTTTTTTCTCAGCGACTAATTAGGGACAAAAAATGGGCAAATTATGGATGCTTCAGAACTGTGAAAAAATAGAAAGTATGGAAGTTCTTGGCATATTTAAAAAAAAAATTCTCCGCAACTAATTACCGACAAAAAGGCGGCAAATTATGGAATAATCCGTTTTCAAATTTTTCGAAGTTGTCTCGCTAACTTATAGGTAGACAAAGTCGTACCACAATATTTATGTAAAAAAAGAAGACGGCGACTAGTTTCGACTAAATAACCATCTTCAGGCCAACACTGGAAAATTGAAAATACAAAGTCAGATATAAAGCAAATTAAAACATTTAAAAAACTTAAAAATACGTTGAAAAGGTACCATGGAGACAAATACTAAACGGTTCATTTAAAAAAAAAGTGTTTAAAAAGAGTTGGCTGGTGTTATAGACTGCAGTGTTCGAAACAAAGGTAGTAAAAGTAAAAAATGTAAAAATTTTTGTAGAACCCCATTCAGATAGATAGATAGATAATTACTTTATTGTTGAAAGTAAAAAACTCGTTGACAAAGCAAATAAAAAAAGTATAAAAATTAGAGAAAGTATAAAATATGTATAAAGTACAAAAAATATAAAAACTACAAGAACTATACGAGAAACTTTTAAAACTATAAAATTACTACAAACTGACAGAGAAGTATTCATGAATACTGTAGTAAGCTTTTTGTTGTAGTTTAGGTACATTTTAAGTTTCGCCTGAGTAGTTTCAAAGTCTGACTATACCATACCAAACCATAACAAAGAGTAAAACACACGTGCCAAGTAAGGTGAATACAAAATGGTAGAAAATTTGACGCGTTTACGATTTTATACATAAATATTTTGGTACATGACTTTGTGTGTTTTATTTTTTTAAGATTTGACCACATTTGAGACATGGATATCCTTTTGGATTTAGAAAAGGGGAACTTTGCATGCCTATTGTAATGTAATAATTTTTATAATAAATTTTTTAAACATTACTTACTCCTCCCAATATTTATTTTTTTTAAACTCTTTAGTTCTATTCTTTTTTCCTATACTTAAAAATTTCTCAGGGTTCAATATAAATTTGTGAGTTATAATTCCTTATTACTGACCTGTACTCTCGACCACAGCAGTAAACAGCTGTTTGATTAAAAAGAGACTCATTGACCTTGGCTGTACAGAAACACATTAACTAGAACAAAATTTACTCTGTAGCAAAATTTTTATCTAACCTTTTTTTTAAATACCTATTTTTTCACACATTCACATTATTTTCACACCTATTAAATTCTAAAACTATAATAAACAAGGAATTGCAAAAATATTTATATACAATGGAAGTTACTTTGACTAGCAAAGTACTTCTGTCAATTTATGCCTTGGGGTTATGAATCCCATTTCATTTCATATAAAGTTAAAGTTAAAGTAATTAAGTGTTTTATAATAAATATTTTTACCAAAATTGCTCGAAGGGCAAACTTTTATGATATGTATCACAATTAAATATTTATAAAATACCTTTTTTTAAATTATGTTTTGCTTACTAAATTGTTCGTCCTTTTTTTTAAGGTAACACAAGAAATTCTGACTTCCTAAAAGAATTTCTACTTATGGGTACTGTGGCACTTCATGGAAAGCCTTCGTTGTCTCGGGTTGAAGATTTGGCAATTGAATTCAGTTAATTCAATTACTTATTTTACATTTATTTACATACTATTTTTTAACAATTTCTTTCTTTTTAGGATCAACACAAATTACGTCCTCCTAAAATTTTTCAAGGTATGACACCCTCTTTTTTTTTCAACAACTTTCGTAACTATGTACCGGGTGCTCTATTTATGTCATTATAACTTAATGTGAATTAATTGTTTTATGATAAATTCTCACAATAATCTAAATTCCCTTTTTTTGAAATTTTCTCACTAGGATTATGATATTTTAATTATTACATGTCACTATATTACAAAAATTTTCGATTTTCCTCTTTAGTGCCTTTTTGGATCTACCTCTCTATTATATAACTTTACTGAAAACTGCACATTATTCCTTATATTCACTTTAAAAAAAATTTTGGCGATCTACTCAACAAAAATTTTATTCCGAAAACATTTTTTTTCGACAATTTTTATTTCATTTTCTTTCAAAATTCTGCCGAAAATTGTAAAAAAAATACATTTTTCAAATTTTGATTTTTTTTAACAGAATCTAAAGTGAATTTTTTATTTATTTCCATGAAGTTTTGTTAAACTTTTTTTAAATTTAAGTTGGTAGAAATCATTTTTTCTGTCATACAATTATTTTTAGTTCCAATTTCACTACGAGCAGACCAAACCTTTCAGAGCGATGCCAGAAGCAGTACTGAACTCCCAGTAAGTTGCGTGACACACCCCTAGCGGGAAAATTGCGTACTAAGCAACCTCCGCCTATTCCGGTTATGTTGGGTACCCCTTGGTATTAAATATTTGAATCACAATCTTTTTTTTTCAACGGCATCAACTACTATGGTTATTAGCATCGTGTTCTGTGTAGGCTTTGTCACTGTTTCCCAACGTCACTTTAAGAACAGCACTGGTATAGAATCCCAATTAATATCAATATTACTCTCTTAAGACTTCTTTCAATTTTAAAAGTTTCAAATTCTATATAATTAGAAGGATTCAGGAATAATCATCTGGAAGGTCGTTTTATTGTATGTGTATAATAACCGTAATTGGTTTAATTACTAATTAAAACTCGGTTATTACATATTTCAGGGTTCTTAATTGGGTTAAGTGTAGGCATATGTTATTTTATTTAGTATGGCTCACTGTTATAAAGAGCGACGTAATTATGTAGAGAGGTTTGAAAACGTTTCAGGAAGTTTTAGTCTGTTTATAAGATAAATTCTTGTACTAAGTTTTCCTTTGAATCCTTTTACTTTTACGAAGTATTATGAGTTTCAAGGACCGTACTTGAAATTTGAACGTTATTTAAAGTTTTATAGACATATAAGTAAATAGAACTATTTTTTAAAAAGTATATGGGCGTACATTGTATCCAATATATAAAATATACGGTATATGGTTAGTCGCCGACCCTCATTATTACCTATTGTTCGAGATGTAGTAAAACAATAAAATCGTGTGTCCGTTAAAAGATTCCCAGGACAGGATTAAAATATCTTATGATTATTATACCTATAGAACAGACTTAATGGCTAGAGCTGCTGATAACTCAAAGGTTTGATGATTTATGACCTTACTATATTTCTGGTCAGACCATACCTTCGTTTGTTTTTAAGGATTTTGATCTCGAGTATATCCTTATATTTTAAATACGTTTTGGGTCATTTTGAACCATTTTCATGCATTTTTACTCAAAGTCTATATACATTTATATCGTTGGTCATATTTTAAACCCATATTAGAGCAGTTTTAGATTAGAAAAAGAAAATGTGCGGCTCTAATAATATAAATATTATGTAAGCAACAAAACGGAAATGAAATATTCGAAACACTGAAAGTGTACAAGTATTTTATTAAAGAAAATAAATCTTCATTCCCAATCATTAATTATCTTATTGTAAATCTGTCCGTTTCCATTCAAAAATATCGAATACCAAATTTGGTAGGTTCACCATAATTTATACCAATTTAATATCTATTTAGGCTCTAAGCAGTTTCATTTTTCACTCTCACAACACAAAGCAGTGGCAGGCGGAGGATTTTTAATAATGGTAAATAATTTAATTATTTTTTATGAATTTACCTACACGTCCTTCAACACAACCATTGAATGTCCATTTTTCAATTTTGTAATGTGGCAACTACTTCAATAGAATTTTTCTAAAATTACGGTATCATCTGCAAAGGTTTGTTTATAATTAGATCATTTGTTAATAAAATTTATAAAAGAGGCACCAAGACGCTTCCTTGTGGAACAACTAAAAATACTTTCCAAATTTTCACCAAAAGCTCACTTATTTGGTCCAGTATTATTATTTTTTCTCATTGGTGAAATTTGTTTACTTAATATTTTTAGTGGCTTTTGGTACTATGAATGACTAGTTCCATAAATAACAAAATCAAAGGGTTGAAGGGCTATAGTATAGTTTTCACCACGCCTCTGGACCGATGTAATTCAATGCCTATGAGGGCAAGTAGTCCCAGGAGTAGTTGTTTTAAATCCAAATTTGTTGAGAATGCAGAGACAATTGCAATTTTTACTCTAGGAAAAGCCTCACATTTGAGTTTTGGTACAGTTAAAAAAAATTGTTTGAAATATTAAAACAGTTTTATTATTTCTAAGAAATTTCTGCATGACCTTCCTTATGAATGTGAGATTGGTTTCTTGTCGATATATCCTGGAATTCTTCCTTTAACGTTTAATAAATTATTTTTTATGCCCAATATTAAAAAGTTCGTGTACATTTTAAAAATCATTTACATTAAAAAAAATGTTTTATTAAACAATTCGTAAGTAAGTAAATAAATCGGCGGGTCTAGATGTTCTACTACTTCTTCATTTTAATTCTCTGTCGTTTTTAAAGTTTTTATCATTCCCGGAGTCTTTGTTACTTCTGGAATCTCTATACATTTCCTCCGATTTCTTGATTTTCTCAATTTCAAGGCATTTCTTGATCCGGTATGATGATTATGTTGGAGGTGTCGGAATTTACTTTAACTTTAACTCTAATGGTTTTGTCAAGTTAAATGAGTATTTTTTTACTTTATCGCTATCTTAATATTCGATTGCAATAGAAATAATCTTTACTTAAAGTTTAATAATAAATTTCGTGATTCTCACCGTTACGTACTTCACTGACATAGGTCAATTTAAGAAAATGACGGTACACTTTAAAGAATATAAATATTTTTCACCTGCCAAACCATTCCTTAATATTGAATTATAAGCCTTAGTTGTACCATAAATAATTTATCCAATATGTCAACACCGTATTTTTTTATTTATAGAGTTATATAATTATTTTCATGAGTTATAATTTTAATCATATATCCTAGGAACTAGAGGATGTAAATTTGTTGAAAAATCTTTAATAACAGCTGCTATTTATTATAAAATTGAATGGGTCATTTACTCCTACGTTTAAGTCAAAAATAAGTGTTGGATAATAACTAAGTACCTTTTACTTAATTCACTTTGTATAAGTGATTGCTTTGGAGTTTTTTTATTATTTCCAAGCCACAAGTCACAAATTAAAGATTTACTATTTTTTGTGTACGTATAACTCATGCAAACGAGTTAGGAGTAGGAATACGAAGAAGAGAGTGACATATTGACCAGTATCGATCAAAAAACTTTGCAATCACCAATGCAAATTGGGTTTGCAACCCCAAATGCAAGTTGGGAATTGGTTGCTTTGTAAAGTTGTCAAAACTCACTTTCAAAGCTTCATTTATCAGTTTTACTGATATATTATAGCAGATTTGCGATGTATAAGTAGCAAAAACTTTAATAAATAATATTTAAAGTATTTTTCAAGTTGCATGACAAACGTATAGTTCTATATTTAATAAAAAGGACCCAAAAAAAACCTAATGGGTAAATACGTAACAATATTTTTTAACAGAAAATTGTTTAAAAACAGGTGTTATCTATTGTAAGCTGCTAAAACCTGGCGAAATTGTTAATACTGAACACTACCGACAACAAATGATCGATTTGAACCAAGCAATGCGTGAAAAACGACAAGTTTATTCATAAAAAGGCAAAACAAAATGATTTAGCTTTATGATAATGCACCAAAGCACACAGCGAAACTAGTCAATGGATCGTTTGGGGCGTTTAGTTGGTAAATACTTTCGTATGCGCCTCACTCGCCAGACTTGGCTCCATCCGATTTGCATAGATTGAACACGCACTTACCAAAATAACTCGATGATTGATTTACCTCCAAAAGCAACAGTTTTTTTGGCGTGGAATCCACAAATTGTCCGAAAGGTGTGAACATTGTATAGGGAAACATAGGAAATAAACGTGTATTTTCTATAAAACAATTCCAGTTTCATATAGTATTTACAGGGCTGGTATAATTATCTTAAATCCTTTAAATCGTTCTGCTTATACGCCTACTAGTTTTTACATTTTTGCTATCGATATTATTATCACCTGCTCATTTGCTCAGATGATTTTCATCATATATTAGCAACAGAACTCAAGCTGTCAAGATAGGCATGTATACTTCTGCTTCTACAGATATTACTTCAGGAGTTCCTCAGGGGTCCCATTGGGGTCCCCTGTTATTTAATATTTCTATTAACGACATAAACAAATGCTTTACTTTTGCCAAATTTTTAATGTATGCAGATGACCTGAAGATTTATCAGAAAATTACAATCCTATTTGATTTTATCTTCTTCAGCAAGACCTTAACAAAATTTTTCCAATACTGCCACCACCTTAATCTAAAAAAATGTATTACTATAACTTTCTCAAGAAATAAAAACTTAATATTAACAAATTATACATTTGATAACGTATCCTTAACCAGAGTGTCCGTAGTAAATGACATCGGGTAGGGGAGAGGGTGGATGGTTTGAACACGAGGAGGTTTTGAACAATGAAAATATTTTCTACTAAAATATGTTCTTGTCGTCTGCGAAATTAAAAATGCACTGTCAACAATGTTCCCTTGGCCTATCAATAGGGATGCATATTGACCAAATGATATTTAGTCGTTGTTAGTGTAAATAAGATTTTCGCTGAACTCCTTATTTATTTCGATCATCCTTTCAACCCATATTTTAAAAAAGCTGACTATCGTTTTTAATTGTTCTATATTTCGTGCTTATCACTATATTTTTGAGGTAAGTTTACAACACAACTATTTAAAAACTCAAACATAAAAAAGTTATTCAATTTTTTCTGCCAAAACGTGCCATCGGGAGGTTTTGAACAAGCAGCTTGGGGAGACTTTAAACATTGTTCAAAGCCTGAGAGACCTGAGGGGCGCGGGCGTCGTCGTGTGTAAAAAAAAATAGTTTATAAGTTTCTAGTCTAATTCTATTTATAAGCACTTAGAGGACTTTATTGGTCTCTGTGTTATACAATAGATGCCTATAGGTAGTGGATAATGGAGTGGCTCTAAAGAGCTAGGGTTTCTTGTATTTTTTTTATTATTTTGCTATTTATTATTGAGCTATTTTTGCCATGTTCAAATCCTCCCCTTTTCTGTTCAAAGGCACTCCAACCAGAGGAGAAATTGAACAAATGTAGTGGGGTTCTTTAGATAATTATTTTAAAAATACAAGAGAAATTTATAACATACTTTAATTTCAAATTTTATCCTCAAACTAACAGTTTTAGTCTAATAAAAAAAACCTCAGTTTAATGTCACTTGAAGATATAAAATTCATATTTAAAATTCTTAACAACCTCGTCGATTCTATAAATATCATTAACTTAATAAATATAAATGTCCCAAGACATAACACTAGAAACCACCAGTTATTCTATATCAATCAAAGCTCTACTAATTATCATTCTAACTCTCCACTTTATCGTTGCTGTAAATCATACAATACTTTGGCTAATTTAGCCAGCTTAGATATTTCTTTCTTTACAAGGGTCATATTAAATAATAATAACTTATAATTTTTTTTTAACTTATAAGTTGTAATTCATTTTATAATTTTTTGTATATTGAAAAGTAATTATTGTTTCTGGGTTCGTCCCGCATTGTATTCCGTTTTGTTAAATAAATAAGTCTGCATGCATTGCGCCTAATTTTGTTTTAAAACAAGTATTGCATATTGATTTCGAAGCCTTTTTGATTTTAATTTATGTAATTTTGAAGTAAATTGTTTTACTTTAAATACCAACTTGATTTAATATTTTACAATTCTTACACTCGATATTACACTTTTATTATTTTTTTAAATTTATTTATTTATTTAGCGGACTGAGACTGTATACATGATTGTTATTATTTGAATTAAAAATTTTACATTATTGTTTTAAGAACCCTGTTTATTTATTATTTTTAAAATAATGTAAATATTTTTAAACTTACCTGTAGGACAAATGCATTCAGCAGCATCTCGGATTCTCCTTCCGTCAGCAGGTACATCTCGCAACACCCTCCTCTTCAAATGATACACTGCTTCCCTTCGGTACCTCTCAAACAATCCTTCCATACCCTTTTCGGGCGAAGAATCACCCCTCATCTCCAAATACGCAACCCTTTCTTCAACCACAGCAAGTCTTCCTTTCATATCAAACTCCCTCCACACTGATGATGATACACTCACTAAGCACAAAACACACATCACTAGGTTAATGCCGATATTGCAATTCGGTTTCGGGGGGTTTTGCGTCTTTTTCTGGGGGATCCCCCTCGAAATAGCGCCCAAAGAGTCTTTATCCATTTTAAATTAATCCTAGATGCACATTAAAATCACTTTTTATGCGAAAGTTTGCAACATTTAGAAGTTTTGATTAGAAACGTCACTTTTTTTTATACTTTTAATTCGTGACAGTTACGTCAAGTGAGTTAAAATTTATTGTTCTGTCAAGTATTTTTCAAAAAATACGCGAGTATATCGTGATTATTAACTTATCGAGGTATTGAAGCGATACAAAGTTCGTTAACGGCGTGTTTTTGGAAGAGACGGGACGAGCAATTTATCCACAACGTTCGGAGGCCGTGGCTCGACTGAAAGCTCATGCTTGAAATAGTCACTTGGAGTGAACATCTATAAGTTTCTGGATGGGGGATGAAGTTTTGAGCGCGAAAGGGGAGGGGCGCTAAAATTATGTGTGAAGTTGTTTCGGGGAGGTATGGAGGAGTTTACATCTTTTTTGTTTTTAAAATTTTGGTGGAGGAATCAGGAATAATTTATTTTAATATTTTAGCCATATAAATCGATAGACAAAAACTTTAAATCTGTCTTTCAAAAAAAAAGCAAAATAAAATGATCAGAAGATAAAAATCGACTTTTTTTCATATCGAAATTTAAGAAAAAACATTTGTTCTGGGAACGCTAATGAAATATATGGAAAACAGTAAAAAATCACAGAATCTATCGGAAATTTTGCAAGAAAAATGAAAATCACATAAAAAATGCGAAATAATAAATTCACACTAGGATGTAATTTTGTATCAAAAATTGATTAAAATCATCAAAATTAATAAAGGAAAAGTTTTGATCGAAAATAGAAAACAAGCTTTAGAAAACAAAATGTTTTGTTTTGCAGCATTTCTAAATGTATCATAAGTTTTGATAAAATCTGGCATATTAGGCTTTTATATAGAAAGCAAGTCCTCATCTATAGCCACCGAGGTCACCGGGTTTTAACCGGGTAGACTATTTTTTTTAAAGATATAAAAACAATGGTGTAACGCTAAAAATAAATGTTGTGATGTTGAAAGGGAATAACTAGTAAGGAATGGTGTGAAAAAGTGTAGGAGAATGAAAAAAATATATAAAAATCCTAAAATTGATATTAAAACATTTCGGACGAAAAATAGAAGCTCGAGTAATGTTATTTTTAACAAAATAAAAAATCCTAATTAACGGAATTCCCATACATATTGCAACATTGTTTGAATTGTAGTAGTAGTATTAAATTAAGCAGTCTAAGGATTTGAGGTTTTACAGTGTATGTTTATGATAAATAAAACTCAAGCAAATTTAATAAGAATATTTTAAAGCTATAAATTTAGCAGGTTGTAAAGATTGGCTTATTCTGGCACATAACGTCATAATAAATGACGTACATTTGAAGAAACATCAATAAATGGTAGTTTATGTTGCAAGGATGAGAAGTGTTAGTTTTTCGGACAATTATGGAGTTGGCAATCCATAAGAGTCGGAAGAAGAAACTTCTCGTCCGCATTATCATCCAATATTTTTTATTCGAATATAAAAAATATAATAAAATAAAGAAAAATTCTACCTAGTTCTACTTATAGTTTTGTAGTTTGCCAATGTCAACGGAGCTTCTGTTAGAAAGTGTAGTAGGGAGCTACACAATTTTTATAAAAACTCGTTTCATTGCATTTGTATAGTGTAAAAAATACTAAAATAAATAAAATATACACAATACTTTTCGAAGCAAATTGGCATGTAGAATTTATAAACACGTTTTGAGTTATGATAAACTAAAACAGTGTTATAACTTTTTCATTGAATTTGAAGAATGCGAATAGCTGATCGGTTCGGTCAGTGTAATATAGACTACACTAAAAAGCAATAGAACAGAAGTGTAAGAAATGTCAAATTTCAAACAAAAATTATAACTATTTTGACATTTTAACATAACCTACAAATATCACTTGGTTTTTTAAAAGAAACACATATCACAGTAAGTAAATATGTTATTCCGATAATAAAATACACCAAATATTATTGAAAACAACTATTAATAATTTAAAGCTAAAAGAAGAAGGTAAGCCATATTTTACTTTTCCGGACAGTTCACAATTCACCCTCCAAAAAAGTATGATAAAAGACCTAGGCCGAAAAGTTGTTCTTCTTGTTATTGTGTACTGTATCGAATTTGACTTAAATGAAACTACTGAGATAAAAGCCACTTTTAAAAATTCTTTCCGAGCGATATTTTAAATTATATCTTACCCCGCTTACCTCTTGACGCCCGCAAGGACCACTTTGTGTTTATTTACATATCTTGAATTGTTTTTATACTTTTTGACTTGTTGTGCATTGTATGCCAACTAAATCAGTTGAAATTTTTGTACTTCTTTCTTTGAAAATGGAATATTTCATAGAAAGTGTTAGGAAATATCTGTGTTTATGGAAGAAGGATGAAGGTGATTATAAAAACAACGAAATTAAGGAAGCAGCCGAGAGGAATATTATAGTATAGTAATATAATAGAATGCGATATAACAGATGGTACGTATTTACTTTAATTCAAATTCTATATAAATAATTCAAATTAGATCAATTTCAACAAAAGTAAAAAACTACAGATCAGTCTACTAAAATATTTTATGACACAGTCCATTGCACTTGTATATAATATATTATATCTCATTAACAAAGATATAATATACAGGGTGTATCGTAAGGAATGATCAATATTTTAATCACAGGACTTCGAAATATTAATATTTTACTAAATAACTTTGGGTCAAATGTTATCTACTACTAAGATAAAATTTATTTTTCGTTTTTTTGCAATAATTTCTTTATTGTTTAATATATGGACTTTAAATTCGGTATGGTTATTTTTTTATATTAGTAAATCATAAGCGTGTTATCAATTTTGAGATTAGATAAAGAGGGGGCGCTACACTCTACTGGATGAAGAAAAGTATCAATTTTTTTTATTTCGAGATATTTGCATTTAAAATATTTAATTTACTTTAACATATTTCAACATACTAGGCTTTGAAACTAAAATGAAAATGTACAGCTGTGTCAAATAATTAATTGTTAGATGTAATTTTGTTCGCTAAATTTAATCTGAGTAGGTAATGAAAATGCCACGATACAACCATTTCTCTAATTCAGAAATGAGAGATATGTTTTGTGTTTATGCGCAAATAAATTTTTCTTGAGTTGCTGCTGCCATCTATCAATTAATTATTTGACAGCTGTACATTTTCATTTTAATTTCAAAGCCTACTATGTTGAAATATATTAAAGTAAATTAAATAGAAACTGTTGCTAGAATATTTTAAATGCAAATATCTCGAAGTGAGCTGAATTTATGCTATTAAAACAATTATACCTTTTTGGTTCAAATTTACAGGGTGTATCATAAAGACTTGAAAAGAATTCAAAAAAGGCCAGGAATAATAAAAATTGATACTTTTCTTCATCCAGTAGAGTGTAGGCGGCGCCCTTTTTATCTAATCTCAAATTTGATAACACTATCTTAAAAATATAAACATACCAAATTTCAAGTCAATGTATTAAATAATAAAGAAATTATTGCAAAAAACGAAAAATAAATTTTATCTTCAACACTCTGTATTTTAGTAGTAGATATTTAGTAAAATATTAATATTTCGAGGTCCTGAACCTATGATTAAAATATTGACCATTCCTTATGATACACGCTATATAATATAGTATCGTTCTATAGTTCATAGTGGCTTCGTACGTGAAACACTCTTCTCTTTGCTTCCCACCTCGGCTAGGCATTTTATCGCTCGACAGTAATGACATATTTTCCACCTCAGTTTGTAAGGAACTATTCTTTTTGTAGAGGATTCCCATGAAAACGTCTCTACTTCAAAATCAAATTTATCAAATTTTTCTTCGCACTGTAATCCTGAAACTTTAGAAATTGATTTATCCAATTCTTTAGTCATTAAAAGTTATAGAAGTTCGACGTTCATTTGACTATTTTAAAGCCACGTTTTCGGAATAAACTAACTAATTGGGAATGTGCAGATATAACTTCTTGCATATTGGAAAAGCATCAATAACATTTGGCAATGGGAAAATTTTATTATTAGGAGGCTTATGTATGGCGGCGATTTCACTTCGAAACGTATTTAATTGAAACTCAAAAATTTGATCAATAGAGTCAAATCTCCAAACAAATTTGAACCTGTCTATACATTTATTTGAAGTAGGCTACTCCTGTAATTGGAAAAAGATGAAAATATAACAGTATAGTTATAGGATTTTCAGGTCGCGACCACTGCTTTCTACATGGCTCAATGACAATTGTTATATCACCCATCGTTTTACATGCTCTCCGAGACATGGTGGGTTGCCTCTTGACGTTTTTCGGGAATAGAACGTGAGTGCCAAGCAAACGCGAAACCGCTGAGCTATGACATACACGTAAATTACTATCCAAATTAATTGCCACTAAAAATAAACTTTTGTTACAACTGTCTTCATTTAGATCTGCCGTTGACGTAGGCCTGATTCATTTTAAACCCTAATTTTCTTGATGATTTTAATCATTACGTTATCAAGAAAGTAACTTGATCATAATAATATTAACCCATTAAAAATATCTCTGCATATCAGCGTAGATAACGAAATTAATTTAAAATCTAAAATCCACGTACTTAAGATCTCTATTCGAGTCTCAAACACCTCCATGAAGGTATATCGACCCTTGGAGAGTAGTAACCCTTTCGTATTGCGGCAACGAAACCAAGAGATCCAAGAAGCGCTCCCTGGAGAGCGAGAAGCAAGAAGTTCAGTAAGAACAATCGTTCCACATCGACTTCCGACATTCTGCAGGCAAACGCTGGTTATGCTTGCGAAATTTTGATCTGCCAGCGTTGCACCGAAATATTTGTAAGAAAGCACAGTGGCATATCAACGCGTAAAAAAACAGATAATAAATTATATTTGATCCCACCTTTTCGATATTTACCTCAGACGTAGATTATAAAGGTTATCGGATCTAGTTAGTATAGGTTGCCTTGACATAACCAAATAACAAAATCGCGCACAATGACAACAAAGATTTATGTACGTCAAAATATTGTTATGTTTTAATTGTTGTTTTATTAAAAATACTACTGTTGAGCGTCTGATCTTTTATTCTTTAAAGTCGATGTCGAGTGTTCTACTTTAATATATAGCTCGGGCGCCAGAGAATATTTCTCGAGTTGATAAAATCAAAACATGCATTCACTAAGATGTAATCGAATCGACTAATCGCTCGTCCACCCGACCAAATCATAGTTTAACTGGTCTTTGCGTCCTCGACAACGTAGCGGCACCCTTTGCTGCAGTCTCAAAGGATGCCGCTACGTTAGAAGTTTTTTTGGTAGCAACAAAGGCCCCGCTTAAAGCTATTAAATTGGGGCTACTATATGTATTACACGAACCATACCTGTTAGTTTTTTCTTTTGAAATAGTCCACTTAATCTCCACGTACAATTCCTTCCGTGTTGATGTTAATAATTGTTGGAATGATTGAACACTGCAACTCTGTTGATCAAATCAATGAGTAATATTGACTTTAGAGAAAACGTCCATTTATGATGCCTCAAAAAGTAAGTATTGCATCTTTGTATTTTTCCATCTTGACATAATTATGATATAACTTCACAATAGCCAATAACTAATTTGCATATCAATTTTAAAAAAGTACTTTGCTTCTATTTATAGTTTTTACTAATTACACAGGTTTACAAAAAAAAAAGGTCGGGACTATTTGACCAGACCACGCTATTCCTAGGTATTTTGGCGCCCTGAATCCGAATCCGGGCTCAGTTTTTCCCCAGCACGTCACGGAAACGAGATTTCAAGGTCATTTATAGATACTACATTCTGTGAGTCGGAAAAATATACAAAAGTTTTAAGCAGCTACCAAACCAACTCTCCCCCCGTTGTCGAGGATGCTGAAACACGATAGCGGTGGTGAAAATTCTTTTGGAGTTGACCCAACCCCCCAAACGGCCAAAAACTACCCCCAAAATGGGGGAATCGCGGATTCCGCGACTTCCACGACCTCCGCCGGCGAAATATATCTTCGCCCTCCTTTTGGAGGATGCTGAATACGATGGCGGTATTCAAAATTATTTTCGACTTGACCCCACCCCTTAAACGGCCAAATACCACCTCCAAAATGGGGGAATCGTTGATTCCGCATCTTCCACCGGCAAAATATATCTTCCCCCTCCCCGTTTTCGAGGATGCTGCATACGATGGCGGTATGCAAAATTATTTTCGACTTAGTCCCACCCCCCAAACGGCCAAAAATCACCCTCTACAGGGTGAAAAATTTTCGCGGGTTTTCATGTTTGCTCAAAAAAAAATTTGGCCGTTTGGGAGGTGGGACTAAGTCTAAAAAAAAATTGAATACCGCCATCGTGTTTAGCATCCTCGAAAAGGAGAGGGAAGATATATTTTGCCGGTGGAAGACGCGGAATCCGCGATTCCCACATTTTGGGGGAAGTTTTTGGCCTTTTAGGGGTGAGGTCAAGTCGAAAGTAATTTTTGATAACTCCATCGTGTTCAGCATCCTTGAAAACGGGGGATAGGGAATATTTTACCGATGGAATATGCGGAATACGCGATTACCCCATTTTTGAAGTGATTTTTGGCCGTTGTGGGGGGTTGGGTCAACTCCAAAAGAATTTTCACCACCGCTATCGTATTCAGCATCCTCGACAACGGGGGGAGAGTTGGTTTGGTTGCTGCTTAAAACCTTTATATATTTTTCCGACTCACAGAATGTAGTATCTATAAATGACTAAATGACCTTGAAATCTCGTTTCCGTGACGTGCTGGGGAAAAACTGAGCCAGGATTCGGATTCAGGGCGCCAAAATACCTAGGAATAGCGTGGTCTGGTCAAATAGTCCCGACCTTTTTTTTTGTAAACCTGTGTTATTATCCGATAAATTTTATATGAACTTCCCTTCACGAAGGTGGAATTTTTTGAACCATAAAAATTTCAAAAAAGGACCATGGGAGTGACAAAACTGCACAAAGGATGTGAAATAAAATCACACAAGCTCCCACGAACAAGGACATTAAAAATGTCCTACACTGCACCAGCATCTGGACTTCAACAACTACTCCTTGGGCTATGCCCCAAGAGGTATTGAATTACGGAAGTCCAGACGTGGTTTGGTGCCCGACCAAGTCGGGGCTTTAACCCAAAAACTTCGATTTTGTTATTAAAGGAGGCCATTCTTAGACCGGTTTCGGCATTATTGTGCCCCATCAGTAAGAAGCAGGCTAGCTCGACATCCTGTCACTAAAGGATGTCTCAAAATGAATTCGACTCGCCTCGTTCTTGAGAAAAGTGGTTGCATTAGAGCAAGTGTATCACGAACGAGGAAAGTCCAACGCCATCTTCACTTTAATAACAAAATCAAAGCTTGCAAAACTATAGAAAACTACACGAAGGTGGAATTTTTTGAACCATAAAAATTGCAAAAAAGGACCATGGGAGTGACAAAACTGCACAAAGGATGTGAAATAAAATCACACAAGCTCCCTTAATTAAAAAAAAAAACCCGTTTTTCATCTATTTTTTCAACAACTTTCTTTCATCCTAGATTTTCAGCATATTTTACTGACCAATCAGCCTGATGTAAATCTAAGATTTTGACATTTCTTTTAAAAATGATAACAATTCTATATACCAGGTAAGTTTAACTTTAATTATTGATTCTAACTTTGCTAAACAGTATTATTTTATAATTTAGAATTCTACATCCCTGTTTGATGTTATAATTTTTAATTTATCAGAACTTTTATTTAAAATAATTTTATATTGGTCAGCCTGCCAACACACAATTTTAATTTTGTCTACCCTTTTTTATATACTGTATGTTTAAATTGTATCTCTGATTAATAATTTTATATCTATATATTGTATGTATGGCTTACTTTTGAATGTTAATAATTTTTTAGTCATTTAATGTAGAATGACATATAGGATTTAAGTAAAAAATAAACTTTTTTATTATTATATTTTTTCTGTGCAACTTCAGGTTTCTTTGTTGACAAAAGAGTTAAAACGGATTTTAAACCAAGAAGGAAGTAATAACATTTTGAAAAACGCTCAATCTGGATTTTGAACATTGTTTGAGCCTTAAATCACTCACACATAAGTTGTCGTTCGGCTTGTTTATCTCCAATTAATTCTATTTTTTGTCTTTGTCTAAATATTTCGTTTTGTATTGTACCTTTACTCATTTTGCCTTCTGTGTTTATTGTATTTATTTTAGTACTTCTTACAATATACAAATGCAATGAAACGCGTTTTTTAAAAATTGTGTAGTTCCCGTACCTACTACACTTTCTAACACAAGATCTATTGACAAAGGCAAACTAAAAAATTATAAGTAGATCTAGTATGTTTCTTTAATTTACTAATATTTTTAATATTCGAGAAGTTTCTTTTTCGAACTCTTATGGTTTGTCGATCTTTGGCAAACTCTATAGTCGTCCGAAAAAGAAACACTTCTTGTCCCTGTAACTAGTTTTATTCCGGGGAAAACTTTAATTCAGGTAGACTAAAATGTAAGATTTCTTTAAGTAAAACTAAGCGGGACTACACTGGAAGGGCGCATAATGTTTTTAACCAGAAGAGAATGACAATGAGGAAAGGGATCTGGATAACTACCAGGATGCGTTTTGAATTTTCACGGATTGGGAACGTGTTAGGGGATTTGGAGTTATGAAAGGTATACATAAGGTTCGAAGTAGTATTTTAGGGTTGTTGCCAATGTAACACTTTCTCGATATTTACGTGAATAGAAAATCTATTTGATCTCGATATATTATCAACATTTTCAAGAGTCATCATCATTAAAATAATTTTTTATTAATGTACTTCACTGATAAAAGTAACTATTTCTTATCTTTGTAAAGCCTTTATAGAAACAAATTGTACGTCAATGGAAAGAAATTTGGTTTTAATTGAAATTACTTTATTCATTAAACTCCCTTCCTCGAAACCTTTTTTTCTATAACACGTATTTTACCGCCTCTAAAAAAAGTTATACAACATTCGCATCAACGAAATTGAAAGTGCATGGAGTGAAATTAACATCTGATATTACACCATTTCCTCGAGAGGACACGATTTTCCACTTAAGCATACCAAACAGATAATCCAGATTGTCTGCAAATTCTACATCGGCATCGCAACGTTTCAGTTCTAATGACCCTGTCTACAACAACGGAATGCAGAAGGTAGGACTTTTTTTTAAGTACAATTTTTATTTTATCGAGAGTATGTGATAATTGTGCGGTGTATTTTCGATTCTGTTGTGTACATATTGAAATAATTTAAAAAATTGTTTTTTCTTTTCGTGTAATAGAAATTCCATTTTTTTCTGGCATAGGTAAAAATAGTCTAAAAATCAGGTTTTTACTTTAGCAGACATCTTTTTATTTTAAATTCGTAGTTCTGTATGGATTTTTATCCAAATAATTATTAATTTCATGTAACTTACGCATTTTCCAACACTATTTTTCAAAAAATACTTTTTTCGTCGACCTCTACAAAAAATGACATTTTACGTACTAATTTCCGAATGAAAAGTCAACTATTTTTGAAAGCAAGAACTTTTCGTCCTCAAATGACTCGCACCGTGCCGTATCCTAGTGACCACAGCGGACGAAAAGTGTTTGCGGACGAAAAATCGGAAAATGCTTGGCTTCAAAAATGGTCAATTTTTCTTTCGGAAATTAGTACGTTTTTGTAGAGGTCGACGAAAAAAAGTAATATGCGCCTCGGCAAAAAACTGTCTATTGCCTCGCCTGCTTGCTAGGTTCGGCTGCGCCTCGGCTATCAATTTGCAGACTGGACTATAATAGACAGTTTTTTATCCTTGGCACATAACTATTTTTTTAAAATTTTATCAATACCATTTTTTTTATCCAAAATAGTAGACATTTTAATGTAGGATTTTCATTTTTTCGTGAAAAAAAAATGGTAAAATGTCAAAAAATCTGTAATTTTGACCAATGCACACCTTTATTTCCTAAATTTATTTAGTTTCGTCCAAAAAATACGATTTTAGCATCGACTTGACATAATTTTCCAGTCATTTACCCATTTGTTCGAATTTTCAGATACTTTTTCTTTACTTTTCTCACTGAGATTATTTTTTTCTCATTTTTCCTTAATGTTGATTGGTTTTTTAGTTAAAATAACCCATTTCTGTGGATTTTTATTTTCGTACAATTTTTATAGACCACACCTTGTAATATAAATTGTAAAAATCTTTGAAAAATCTGTTATATCGACTAATAGTTTAGTGAAATTAGAATTTTATATGGATGTAAAAGATAAGTCATTTTTTTTTTATTTTTTCGATTTTATACATAAAGTGAAGCTTGTAAAAAAATTTTCAATACATTTGGGCTGGAGCTTCGCGAGATATGTGCCAAAAACGGCATTCTTGGTATTTTTCGAGTGGATTGATTCACTATTTTTTAAATATCTCCGGCTCTAAAAGTCGTGGAAAAATAAAATTAATATGACCGTTATGGAATAGAGTATCGATCCGTATTGCAGGGCTTTTCTAAAAATGCATCCTAACCTCAAAAAACGAATTCACGCACATTATTTTTTTTTACTGAATTGGCAATAAATAACCAAAGAATCCTCGAATTTTCTTAAAAATTAGAAAAATTTGACTTAGCTCTTACATCCTTTTTCAGAATATTTTCGTCTAATTTGACTCCACTATAATGGATATCTATTTTTCTAACATTCACAATTTTCATTAGAAAAACAAAATTATAGTATTGGACGAAATTTCCCAAATATTTTTCCGCATTTTTCCACAATTCCACAATTAAAAAAAAAGCCTAATTTTCTATCGAAAAAGCTGGTTTACCAATTTTCAATATTTTAACGTTACATTGCTTATTTTCCAACTAAACCAACTTTTTCCATTGAAAAATTAGGCTTTTTTCTTAATTTAAATTCGTATAAAATCGAAAAATAAATATATTATATACAGAGTGGTCCTTAAGTAATTGTACATAGAAGTATGGTAGATTCCTCACTTTAAAATATTACAATTTGAACCAACTTGCTCTAATAAAATGTTTCTAAAAAGGAATATACAGGTTATTTTGAGGTTATGTTGAAAAATGATAAATACAAAAGTTTTAGATTTTTTGATTATCTACAATTTCTATATTAAACTTTTTTCGATCGAATGCATATTTCAGCCACAAATCGTAAAAAACCAATATCCAACCCTCAAAAGGTATATTTAGCTACCCCCACCCCCCCTTCTGGAATTTTTACTCCGTCTTAATTTTTCTTAATTTACTTAAAATTTACCATAAATTTTCCGACCATCCACATAGTGCTAAAATTTTTTTTTGTTTCAAAAATAATTGGCCCTGTTCTATATTGTGAATTTTCATTTTCATTTTACCTAAAATTCATCAAGAAACCACGATTTATTATTATTATCATATATTTTCTACTCGACTAAATTTAAATATATATTTTTTCTAGTTACTTATTTTATGGATTCTGACGAATTCAAATTTAGTGTGCTCAAAACGAATTTCAGAAAAAGAAAAAGGCGATAGTCAAGAAATTGAAGTTTCAAATAGTAACAAATTTAACTATAAATATATAAATCCAATAGGACCTTACACTTACGATTTAAATGAGGGGCCAATTAAAAATAAAAATGGATATAACGGTGAGTTATTAAAAAAGTATTTAGATGAAGTTAAATCCCAAAATATCAATTTTCAAAAAGAATAGTTTATGCCTAAATCAATATTCACAATATTACTTATTTTTTTAGATATTATTTCCAGTGAAAATCCACTACTAGGAGCCCTAATCCTAAGTTCAAACCTTCACCTAAGACCGAAAAATTTATCACCAAATCATCCAGCATTACCTCCTATTAATCCATTTCTAGCATTACTCTTATCGCAGTATGGAAGGTACCTTCCTCTTTATGGACCTGGAAGAGGAATTTATGCCTACCAAGCCGCAAATGATTTTCATAATAATAAGCCATTTGGACCTTACAAAATATATGAAGATAGTGAATGAAAAAGGGGCTAGAAGCAAAAAAGATGTATAAAAAAATGATTTATAAGGTGTTTTAAAATTGTACAGCAATATTTCTAGTGGTAAAATTTAAATTTTTATGTCAAAACGTTCTTCAGACACTATTTTTTCTTCTAGTGGAGTTCACTATACTATTTTTAGAATTTGTTTTAAGACACCTTGTATAAGAAAAATTGAAAAAGAGACTAAATTAACATAATTTTATTATTTTTTTCAAAACACAAGTATGTATGTACATTATGAAATTTCTTGAATAAATTATTCCATTATATCATCTACATCCTTTGTATATTCAGTAAGCAGTAGAGTTGTAAAAATATTTTTTGCTTTAAAAACTAAATATCTATTCATACAATCATATTCCTGATTTCCAAAAGAGATTGGATAAAAAATGGCAATTGTAAATATACTTTAAGAACCCAAGAGCCATCTGTTCTTTGGAACTCAAAGTTAACCAAATAGAAATTTAATAATACAGAACTCTATTTCTAGGTTGCGTCATCTGTTAGCTACAAATAAAACCAAACAAACAGTTTTCTACTTCTTTCATAGATTTCTTCACTTTGTGCTTGTAGGTTTTGATTATTACAAATAGATGTAGACGCGAACAAAATATTTTAAAAAAGTTTAAACCTTACAATTTGCAGAATTTATCATTTTGATGGTACTATTAAAAAATTTGAAAAATCCGTTAATTACTAAATAATTAAGTTTTATGATAGTCAGCATTTTTTTTTGTTTTTTTTTAAACTAATTATTAAACGCAGCAAATTGTTGCAGAATTTTAAGTAATTTTTTTTACTCACCAACTATCCCGTTTCACGAAAAATTCTAAAGATAAAAGAAGTAGTAACGGCACTCGCTAGAGTGCGGGAACAATAGACTTCTAAACTAAACAAAAAATTATTAATTAAAGTATATGAGATAGCTCAAATCTGATTGCATGTTCGGATTCAGCGTCCAATTTTACGTAGGAATCCATTTTTACAAAACCGGAAATATCACTTCAGGTTAAAGTTTTTAAAACCAGTTTTGAATCCGGAAGTCGTAGAAAGCTGAAATTCAGGCGTGCACACATTCAAGGTATCCTGAGTTCATATCCGTTGTCCGTTATAGTGAAGTGAAATTAGACGAAAATATTCTGAAAATGGATGTAAGAGCTAAGTCAATTTTTTTTAATTTTTTCGATTTTATACATAAAGAGAAGCTTGTAAAAAAATTTTGGCTGGAGCTTCGCGAGATATATGCCAAAAACGGCATTTTTGGTATTTTTCAAGTGGATTGCTTCACTATTTTTTAAATCTCTCCGGCTCTAAGAGTCGTGGAAAAATAAAAAAAAAATTAAAATGACCGTGATGAAGTAGAGTATCGATCCGTCTAGTAGGGTTTTTTTAAAAATGCATCCTAACCTCAAAAAACGAATCCGCGCACATTATTTTGTTTTTACTGAATTTGCAATAAATAACCAAAGAATCCTCGAATTTTCTTAATAATTGGAGAAAATATGTATTTTTATGTCGGGAGACATGATAAAAATTAAAAAAAATGAAATGTATTTGTCCAGCCAAAATCGACATTTTTCGAAAAAAATTGAATTGGCCGCTATTTTTGGAAAAACAATAGTAGAGAAAAATTTTTCTTAAAATGAAGGATTTTGTGTTTACTTTTGTCTAAGAAAATCCAACATTTTATTTCTTTATTTAAAGTGCCCAATTAGGGAATAATAAAAAAAATTTGATTTTCATTTTTTTCCAATTTTTTTATCGCGATATTTATGTTTGATTTTCTTAGAAAAACTATATTTCAGTCCAAAAAATGGTTAAAAAAATTTAAAAAATATTTCAGGTTCTAAAGTAATATTTTTGTGAGGGAATCAATATATAAGATGAAAATCGATTTTTTTTCATTATTTCCTAAATTGGGCACTTTAAATAAAGAAATAAAATGTTGGATTTTCTTAGACAAAAGTACACACAAAATCCTTCTTTTTAAGATAAAAATTTTTCTCTACTATTGTTTTTCCAAAAATGACCGATTTTGGCTGGACAAATACATTTTTTTTAATTTTTACCTTTGGTTATTTATTGCCAATTCAGTAAAATAAATAAGGTGCGCGAATTCGTTTTTTGAGGTTAGGATACATTAAAAAAAACTTACTATACGGATCGATACTCTACTTCATCACGGTGATTTTCATTTTTTTTATTTTTCCACGACTCTTTGAGACGGAGATATTTAAAAAATAGTGAAGCAATCCACTCGAAAAAACCAAAAATGCCGTTTTTGGCACATATCTCGCGAAGCTCCAGCCCAAATTTATTGAAATTTTTTTACAAGCTTCTCTTTATATATAAAATCAAAAAAATTAAAAAAATTTGACTTAGCTCTTACATCCATATAAAAGACGGGAGCTTTCCATAAGACTTTTCTAAACTTTAGGGTTTAGAAGTCTAAAAGTACTTATAATCAATAATAAATTTTGTTCCAGTAAATATTTGCAAAACTGAAAAAGGAAAGTCCGAAAAAAATTCAGATGTGGTCTTTGGCTGATTCCATGCACTTCTCATTCTTTGAACACAATAGTTTTTGAAAAAATATAAAAGAAATATTAAGGAGGACCTTGGTAAACGAAAATTCAATTGTTTGTGCCAAAAATCATTATTATTCAAAAACTATTACGTGTCATAAAAAATGTTTTCTACTCCTGTACTTTAAATTGCTTATTAAATGTGCTCTATCCGTTTTATATTAAACCTCATTGTAGCACACTTTTCATTATAACACTGATTTCGACCAATGGAAACCCCTGCTTTCTATTATAAAACTGACTTTGCACCAATAGAAATTTCTACGTTGTAATCAAGTAGGTTGTTGTTAGATATTAGATATTATTGACAGTTCTGTGTAAGCTAATGTCAAAATTATTCTTGTTGTATCAAATAAAGTAATAGTTTTCAGTTAAAGTACTGATTTATATTTTGTCGTAGAAAAAATAGCGTATGCAACTTTCATGTAATGTCTATTAATACATGACCGTTGCATAATATACTACTTAAGGATGAAAAGTGCTTACAGTTGGCCCCATTGTATGTCTGATGGTTTTCAGAATTTTTAATTTTTATAAAAATTTACTGCAGCAAAACTTGAAAATATATAATAATTCTGAAACACTTTCTAAATACTTTTTATTTTTTGTTTTTTAGTAAAAACATTTTGCTACAATTTGGCAATTTTGGTTAATAATTAGCTTTAAAAAAATGAAAAAACAATTTAAAGATCCGAATGACATTTCTTATAGGTTTCAACCCATTAGCAAATCGAGAAAAATGTAAAAAGTTAGCTATTTACACAAAAAAGTATGAAATAATCATTACTATAACTTAAAATTTAAATATTTAGTGAATAACGTATTCTTAAATTTTTTTAATAGCAGCATCAAATAGAGCACTCTCAAAAATATAGTGACCTAATTTATACCTTTGCGTTAATTTATAAACAAGTTTAATTATCGATCTCAATTTCTTTATTTGTAGAATTTTTCTGTACTACTCTTGAAAACTCACTTGTACCAGCGAAATGTTAGGAATCCGTAGTCATCCACTTTGTAAAACAATTCTCTAGACCTAGACAAACACCTGTGAAGTGATAATAATATTGTAAGATTTTTTTTACAAAAATTTACATATTCAATTATTTTGCATCACAGGTCGCCAAACTTTATATTTTCGTAGGGGTGAACAGTTTCTTTAAAGGGTTTTTATATCTCCAAAAACTTACAATTTGTATGCATGTGGTTATAAAACTGGTTCATTATTCATATTTAAGTTTCATTTTCTACTTATTTCTTAGCCTTTTATACGTTGTAATATGGATATTATCATCTCATAAGAGTTCGCAGTTGTTATAAGATAGTTAAAGTTGAGTTTTTTTACTTGCTCCTGCTTGTATGCTACGAGACGTCGTGTTTTTTGGGTTTTTTGCTCTATTTTCAGTGGCGTATGTATTTCAACGGGATATACTACAAATATAATAAAAATTGAGAAAGTCACTCACTCAACCACACTTACATTTGCATTTTAATAAATATCTTGAGAGAAGCTGAGTTTAGATGGGTCTGTTTAAATAAAGGCTGGTATAGATTATGTATTTTCAATTGCAGAACAAAATGATCGCGCTTTATTCACGCCGCCAACGCCGAGAAAGCAACTTGTCGGCACATCTACAAGCCGATAAAGCAACTTGTCGGCACATCTGGAAATTTTGTTTTTATATTTCTGTAATTGAAAATGAATAAAGCATAACCGGTAGGTTTTTTAAGCACTAAAAAAATCAAAATTGCAAAGTCCTTGAAGTATTCGGATACTATTTGACATATGTGTTTGTCAGATTTACAATTGTCAAATAAACCACTCTTTACACTATCGGACGTTTTTATTACTCAAATAGTTTTCTATTTCCATAGAAAAACAATTTTGACATGGGTTTTAAGATTTGAAGTAAAGATATTTCCAGAATTTTTACATTATAGACTTTTTATTTAATATCCATATATCTAATATTAAAACATTGCCTTTTCTTATTGATTATTTTTATCGAAAAACTTCAGGAACAGTTTCGTTTTTGAAGAAGCATAGGTTTAGGTTAATTATATCCACATTTGTTCCATCTATCTATCTGTTAACATGGGTGTCGATCATGGGCGGATCCAGGGGGGATGTGGGAGCTGCAGCCCCCGTCGATTTTTTTAATTTAAAGAGAGATTACAAGAATCCGAGAGGTCCTTTTCAACCCTTCAAAGGTTGAGATATATGATTAGAACAACCATGAGAGAGGATGGACTTGTAGCGGTTCCTCCGCTGAGCAGGATATATTCCATACCCCCCTGGGTAAAGACAGATCCCCCTTGAAAATCGGCTGGATCCGCCCAAGGTGTCGATACACTGCGACCTATACAATCTAGTGTGCCCCCTTCTGCTGTCCATTCATTGAGGATGTCTCAACGATTAGAGCAGTTTCTCCAGTCCTAATGCTTTTAAATAGGTCAGGATGTCGGTAAGCTTCAGGTTAGGTAGATCTCCCTCTTCTACTTGATATTCCCCGAGGTATCGTACCCTTGGATATATCCACATTTGTTACTTTGGCATGTGTTTCCGAAAATATCTGGCTGAGCCTTCCTGTCATATGGTATTTTTACGATAAGAAGGCACCACTGACGTCACCTGTCAAAAATCTGCGGCGTTGTCAGTTAGATTTTTGTTTCGTTCACTTAAAATTCTAACGGTGTTCTTTCTTTTTTTCTTAGCTTGAATATAAGTACATTTAATGTGCTATCAACTTTAGTGCTATTAATTAAGTTATAACTTGATTGAAGATTGAAATTGGGTGTAAAAAAGAACTGCTAGTCTATAGAACGATAAAATCTCGACTATAAAGCATTTTCAATAGTAAGAAAAGTGTTTTAAGACTTTCGTTGAGAATAGAAGTAACTAGAAATGACGTCGCTGCATTCTTATTGTAAAAATCTATACCCCGTTCTACAAGCAAAACCATATCTCCTTAAGAGGTGTCAATTTCGAAATTTCACGTGTTTTAAAATACACTAATTTACATCCACTATTAAATATAAATTCTTAAAATTTGAAATAAATATGTAGAAATAAAGTAAAAATGTTAACTAGATATTTTTGTTAACAGAACTGATCTTTGTAATTTGTATCAAATAATCTCGCCTTGTCTCTCAGCAGATTTGCAAAAACGAAATCGTTTCGACATAAACAATCTATACCAGCGGTTCTCAAACTGTGGTACATATACCACTGGTGCTACATTACAATAGACCATTCCAGAATGACGTAAGTGACAGGTCGGCCATATTTGCTGGGAGGCACACAACTTCATGACACAACGTTAGTTTCATATGTAAACATCAGAAAGATTTTTTTAAAGTTATTTATTCGGAAGAAATAAATAGAAAATGCCATATTTTTGTAGTGTTATTTTCCGGTTTCCTGCTAATGTTTTGACAAACTGAGGGGATCATTTAAGTGTCTTTGTCTAGTGAACGAAGAAATGCTTTGAAACGAGGTACATTTTCTGAAAGCCAAGTGAATAATAGACGTATTTGTTCTAGGCATTTTATAACAGGTATTTTTGGCGATCTTTTATATATATTTTTATTATTACTTGTGTAAATTTTAAGTAAATGTGCTCTGTTAAAGGTCTAGTGACAAATTTGTGACAGAAAACTTGTTTTTTAAGTTTAATTTTACCAGGTGATATTTTTCTCTACAAATATTAGGTGCCAATTTAAATATACCAGTCTTTGCAAAGGGAAAAAATCAACTACATTCCACTGATTTGGAAAATACACCTAATATTGGCCTTTAAAAAAAAAGATTTTTCATGAAACAATACCAATGAGCATGTTGTCTAAAAAAAGACATGGTTATATACTGCATTGGACAAAACTGTAGTAGTGTGTAGTGCATAAAACAATATGAACAGCCCCGGCCTCATACTGCTTATAGGCTTGCAAACTTTTGTAAGCTGTTGTCCCGAATAAAAACTGAGTTAGTATTAAATAATCGTCATTTATTATAATTTATTAAATAAAAGTCCATAATTGTAAGATTTGGCAACTTCATTATGTCGAAAGAACAATCACTATAACATAACCCAACACATAAGGGGCAATATCATCTACAGGGTGCGCCAATTATTTCCACTCAATCTCTAGCACCGAAACTAAAAGAGATATCAACAAGATTTTTTGTAGGGGTAGACAGTGTCACTCGGACTACAATTTTAAAATATTTTGATGTCTACAGGGTGGCTAATTTTTGTGGAATGAAAATTAATTTGGTTTTTTTAAATTGAACACTCTATATACGATTATGTCTTCTGATTCTACTTAATATTAGATTTACGGTAGTTTTTTGTATTTGTAAATCCGACGCAGCGTTGACAAGTTATTCCTATTTTAAGCAGATTTAATGAAAAAACAGCACTTCAGAAATATTAGCACAAAAACCACATTTTTTAAAAAATTCCTCAAAAAAGCTGCTATGATGTAAATGAAACATGCACCTATCACAATAATCACACAACATCTTCACCTGTTGCACAGGGTGTTTGCCGATGGCGTGCCAATAGTCTAGTTTTCAAGTGGCAATAACTTAATTTTTTCAAATGGGACATCCTGTATATTTTTCTTCAGTTAGAAGCTCTCCCTAATACGCATTAAAAAAATATAGGGTTTTGCACATCTAACTTTACTATTTACTTTAATAATTGACGTTAAGTGACAAACAACATATTTTACACAATTTTTAATAAGAAATCAAGTTATCTATGAAAATGACAGTAGGTATATTTTGTTATGGCATTAATTGTCAACATACTATTTTGTATTGTATCGCGTCTACTATATTTAATCGGTATTGTGTATAAAAAAGTGGATTTTAATAAGAATTATAGTGTTCAGTAAAATATTGATATGATATGGATTATGGGTGAATGTCAAAAAAATGCGTTTCTTGCTAGTAGGGTCTATCGTCAAAGATACCCAGAAAGACGTCATCCACAAAAGGATACTTTTGAGAATTTAAAGAATAGATTTGATAGAAATCGTCAAGTATCAAAAACATTCACGTGAAACTACAGCTGTTACTATTAACAACGAATATAAGGTAATGATCAGTATAGTTGAAGATCCCAATATAAGCACAAGGCAATTAAGCAATCCGTTAGATATTTCCAATACCACAATTAGACGCATAATAAAAAAGAATAAATATCACCCCTATCATATCCAGCTTCACCAAGAATTGTTACCAAGTTATTTCGCGCGTAGAGTGGAATACTGTAGATGGTTAATAAACAAGATAAATACAGAGCGTAACTTTTTAAACAAAGTTTTATTCTTCGACGAAGCCACGTTTCATAAGAACGGTGTGTAAATAGACACAACTTCCATTATTATTCGGACCACAATGAACATTTATTTAGAACCACATCACAGTATCGATGGTCTTGGAAAGTGTGGGCGGGAATAATAGGTGATTATGTAATTGGTCCCTATTTCTTTGATGTGACTGTAAATGAAGCTATATTTTTAGATTTTTGAGAACATGATTTTCGCAACTTATTGCAAAATGTGCCTCAAAATTATCGCAACGGAATGTGGTTTCAATTAGATGATGCCACACCACATTACCTATTAGATGTTCGCAATTGGTTAAATAGGGAATTTCAGGATCGTTGGATAGGAAGGGGAGGACCTATAAATTGGCCTACTAGATCGCCTTGCCTTACACCTTGCGATTTTTTCTTGTGGGGTTTTATTAAAAATATTGTTTACAAAGAAGAGGTTACCACAAAAGAAAATATGAAAGAAAGAATTACTGCAGCATTTAGACAGGTGACCCCTGCAATGCTAAGAGATCTGCGTAAATCAATGAAAAAAAGGGCAAGAAAATGTATAAATGAAAATGGAAGACATTTTGAACACATACTATAAATTTTAACTTTCACTATTGTAGTTTTCTTACGATTAAACTTTGTAAAATTTTGTACTTATTAAAAATTGTGTAAAATATGTTGTTTGTCACTTAACGTCAATTATTAAAGTAAATAGTAAAGTTAGATGTGCAAAACCCTATATTTTTTTAATGCGTATTAGGGAGAGCTTCTAACTGAAGAAAAATATACAGGATGTCCCATTTGAAAAAATTAAGTTATTGCCATTTGAAAACTAGACTATTGGCACGCCATCGGCAAACACCCTGTGCAACAAGTGAAGATGTTGTGTGATTATTGTGATAGGTGCATGTTTCATTTACATCATAGTAGCTTTTTTGAGGAATTTTTTAAAAAATGTGGTTTTTGTGCTAATATTTCTGAAGTGCTGTTTTTTCATTAAATCTGCTTAAAATAGGAATAACTTGTCAACGCTGCGTCGGATTTACAAATACAAAAAACTACCGTAAATCTAATATTAAGTAGAATCAGAAGACATAATCGTATACAGGGTGTTCAATTTAAAAAAACCAAAATAATTTTCATTCCACAAAAATTAGCCACCCTGTATACATTAAAATATTTTAAAATTGTAGTCCGAGTGACACTGTCTACCCCTACAAAAAATTTTGTTGATATCTCTTTTAGTTTCGGTGCTAGAGATCGAGTGGAAATAATTGGCGCACCCTGTATAATTCGAATTTTAAAATCATACCGGCACTTTATAACACCACTAAGATCTAAATAGTAACTGCTTCGCAACATTTTAATAAGAATTAACCATAAAAACACTGAAAAAACGTTAAAAAACAAGTCAACACGACATTCCAATGTAAATCATATACAATCAGAATTGTTTGTGTGCCTCCCAGAAAGTATGGCCGACCTGTCAAAGTCACGTATTCTGCAATGGTCTATATTTTAGTGATACAGTTTTTACAGAAAAAATTAAATGAAAGTAAAATTGCGTCCCTTTTAACATTTTGTTTTAATCCTTATTATTCAGAAACACATATTTTTCAATTTTTTTACTTTTACGTCTCTATCTTCGAACAATTTCGCGACACATGGTACGTGTATTTTTGTTTCATATTTATGTGGTACAAAATTTGAAAAGTTTGAGAACGGCTGATCTATACGGACGGGCTATGTCTCAGTTTTTACCAAAACGTTAAAAACTTTAAATCTTCGCATATTTAAATACGTAATGACATTAAAGTTTAGGGAAAATATCATGCTAAATAATTGAACATTTCCTTTATATTTTTGGAGTTAATTTTTTAGGGGGATGATTATAGCCGTATCCCACGGCCTGTTTTTGATACACCTCTGGATGTTACTGTTTTATTTAGTAATAAGAAATTCAAGAAAACAATTCGGCTTTTTGCGTTTTCTGCGGTGTCGTCTAGAGTAACTGCGTATTCTTGTGAGTTTGATTACATTTTTTGTTAGACCAGCATTTCACATAGCGATTACTGCAAACAAGTTAAAGAAACTCTGGGTATTTTATTACAGTTTCAACAATTTGTCTATACCAAAGTTAATGGACGGTTCAGTATTCGGTATGTCAGATTAAATGACCCACGAATTTCTATCCACATTAATCAAAGTTTTTACAACGTAAGTTAATATTGGCCTTCAAATTTAATGGTATTTTTATTTAATTTGGCTCGATTATGGGTTTGTTTTCATATACGTAGAGAAGAAGCAGAAACTGAATCATTCGCACTCAATGTATTTCAAAATTGCCTCTATAATTTTTAGCTATTTTACACTTTATAGTGTAATAAAATGTAAACAGTCAGAAAGATTTTCCCTGCTGGTTCAGCAGTGAGACAACGACTCCAGGCTCTGACCGATGTTGTTGCCAAAAACATTCTTTATGCCAAGTGAATTATTACGATTATTAGTCAACACCCACTCATACCTAAATCAAGCATCATTAACTGATTGTGGCAAAGCGATACTTGATTCTTATACAAATTCCCAGAAAAATATCGAAAAAACAAAGTTACACTGCTTAAAAGTTACATTGTTATTTTCTTGCCTAAATAAGACCTTGTAATCATAGAAAAATTACGCGAATGCATTTTATTAATATAAAAATTTTATATAAACTTTTAATATACAACTAAACTATTCGAATCCGACGTGCAAACCCTCGGGAATGCCTCTATTACGTCCGTAGGAGGCCACACAGTTCTATCCCATACACATTATACAAAAAAAGCCCCGATTTTTAAATTTCAATGCTGAAAGGTACTTGAAAAACTTGTTTTTAGTGCTTGTTGTATCTATTATTAACTTGCAAAACAGCCCTGGTAGGAATCAAGTATAAAATTTATCCCAACCAATTTTTCTCAAATATTCCACCATTTTCAAGTGAATAAAAATAAACCTATGCATTCTTTTGTATGAAAACTGTGAAATAAAAACAATATGGCACACAAATTCTGCCACTATGTCAAGCGATAAACTCTTGAAACAACCTTGTTCGCAGAGGATAACAATTTCCAGGACTCTTGTGAGGATTAGCGTGAAAAGAGGCAATGTCCTCGGCAGTGGTCCTTCCACTTTTGTTTCCTTTTATTTATTTAGAAAAGACAAAGGCTGAAGGGTAAACGACCTGACATCGATATTGGCGCACATTTGTCACTAAAAAGGGCCCTTCCAGCCGCAGGAGTAAGCCGTGTGAATGACAAGGGTTAGGACAATGGATTTTATGGGATAATTTTACCAATTTAAAAAGATTTCTGAGAATGAGTTATGCCAATGAGCATCCAAATGATGTAGAATTTAGGTCTTAACTTTGTTTTTTTTTACTTCCGCTTCCTAGTTCAAAGGGTTTTGTACCTAGACTGTTAGAAAGTCCCCTACAGAGAAAAGTGCACTTATATTAAATAATCTTTATTTTGGATTAAAAGCAATTTTTACGATGATTTTAATTAATCATATTGTCTCAGGTAATTTTGAGAAAATTTCGACTTTTTTTTTAAATATTGTTGAAATAAAATGTTGACTTCGAGGGGTAAACCGCGAGTTAAATTTGTGTACACTAATGGCTAGTAATGGCTCCTCACTATTGGCTAGTAATGGCCGGTAATGGCTTACTAATGACTACTAATGGCTACTAATGGCCGAGTAATGGCTAATAATGGCTACTAATGGACGAGGTCTGTAAACCAAAATGGACCTCGCCGTTTACCCCTCGGTTGACATCTATTTTCTAAATATTTATTTAATTTTGATTATGAGAGGTATGAAAGGTTTTACAATTTTTTTTTGCTAGTGGAAAAAAATATTGTAGCACAGATTTCCTAAACTAAACTAAACTAAAACGACTTTAGACGTTTTCAAAAAAATTACAATAACAAAAAATATAATAATTATTTACTATAGAACTTTGCCGAGGTATTAAAAATTAAGAAGAAATTTTAAATCGCCCACTTCTTCATCCAAACATGTGTGCTTGCTAGTTTATTCTATTTTTCGAATTGTTTATTTTAAATGTATGTTATGTATCATTTTGTCAATAATAGCATACTTAGGGGGGTGGGTGGCTCAGCGGTAGAGCACTGGACTCATAATCCAAGGGTTGTGGGTTCGAATCACACCAAAGGCAGAAATCATTTTCTGATTTTTAATTAATTAAAAATTTAGAAATTGATTTTCATATACCAGGTGTGATTCCTCACTCGACCATTCACTGTTGGGTTCTAATTAACAATGCTGTTCCTAAAGTGGCGCTGGGAAACCGTAACAAAGCTTACACAGAACACGAAGCTAATGGCCATAGTAGTCGATGCCGTTGACACAGAAGTAAAAAAAAATAGCATACTTACACTACCATCAAATTATATTTACAAATCTATCATATACATAAAGAAAAATAATTCCTGTTTTGCAAAAGTAAATGATATTCATAACTACCCTACCAGAATTGGAAATATGTTGCGATCGCAAAAGCATGTGTCGACCCTGTATGAACGCAGTCCTGAATATGCAGGAATACAATTATATAACAATCTGCCATCAGAAATTAAAAAACATACGGTCCATTAACAGCTTTAAATTGGCTTTAAAAAAAATTATTGTAAAATGTTATTATGATATAGATTTTATGTTAAATTAAACACTGTGTCGTTCTGTTTGTTCTCTGTGTCTAGTATTTTTATAGGTAATTTAATTGTGACATGTTTTAAACTATATTGTATTGACATAACCTTTACCATTGTCAAATGATCCAAAAGGACTAATTATTGTTATTACAGATTTAGTAAATCATATAAAAAAAGATAATTAATAAACTAAAGCTTCCCAACTGCATTTCCTTCAGTGTACGTATCACGTACTGGACGTAGTGGTGGATCCAGAGACAAGCTCTGGGTTGACTACGTCTCGAAGGGGGGGGGGGGGGGGGAGATCGTCTAACGCGTTTACTTTTCCTTCTTTAGCGTAAGGCCACACGGCACCCTAAACGGAACGGAGAACGGAGAACGGAGGACGGGTGACGGACCCGTTGAACTCTCTAGTCACAAATAGCGGTTTGACGAGCGTCACGGAGCGACCCCTTCCATCGGCGCCTTGTTTTACAAAATATACATTACAGGTCTTGATTCAGTACTTAACTTAACTACCATGGAGTTGGAAAGACGAAAATTGATAGTGTGTTGTTTGTTGCGTAGGCGGAGAAAGAGAAAGAGAAATTATTGGGTTCACCCAATTAATGAAAAAAGACATTTACATGGTGCATTTTCTACGTTATTTATGGACCTGAGAGAGGAGGAAACAAAATTTTTTAATTATTTTAGGATGTCTGTTAAATCTTTTGATGAACTGCTTGCTCATCCAACCCCCTTTTCCGTTTCCTAGCCGTTTCAGCGTTTTTATGTGTTGGTTTTTGAGTATGTTTTACATTTTCTGTAGTCGCGTCTTCCTGCACTTGTACATCGTCCACACTTTCATTGGCCAACTCCCCTGCGTCTTCAGTATAAGCAGATTCTGTGTTGCGATCTTCTGTATTGGTAGCTCTTTTACGGGAGGTAGGAACTTTTGCAAGGAACATAAGTTGGTCGCGGTAGACGTATTTCTTTGTAGTTGATGCTCCGGCTCCTGACTTAAAGGCGACCTTTTCTTTCTTGTTATGCTTCACCCATTGGTCCCGAATATTAGTCCATCGTTTTAACACCAAATCTCCTTAAAAAACAATAAATGAATATGACTAGTAAAAAAATATATCTTAATATGTCTTTTTACATTTAGAAATGACCTGCTAAATTTCAAATTAATATATTAATCCGTTTTAAAGTTTTTAAATAAAAACATTTATTTTTTTTTAACTTTAACGCCCTGTATTTCGAAAATTAATCGAGTTGGACCCCTCATTCCTTATATCATTTTGTCCAATTTTACGAGAGGTATCTACAGCCAGACGTTGTAAATGTCGTTTGGAAACACCCTGTATGTAAACTAATTTCACCAGAAATAAAAAGTAAAATTTTTCGTGCTGTGATTTAAAGCTCGCTAGAACAATAAAATTTAAAAATACTATAATACAAAGGTATTTACTTACCAAATTCTTGACGCTCTTTATCGGGAAGCTCCTCGAAGTTCTCTTTTAGCATCTCACAGACATTCTTCCAAGCATTACTTTTTAATTGTTTGTTTTTATAGTCCTCATTTGACTTATCCCACAACAGGGGTCTGTTTTCAACACAAGCTATTAAAATTTCAATATCTATTTCTTGAGACATCGTCAAAACAGCAAGACATCAATTGAATAATGAAATGAATGAATACGGTACTGATGCTTGAAAGTCTAGCAGCGTCTGCGCGATGGAAGACGAGACGGGTCCGTGAATGCCCGTGTGGCATGGTAGATAACAAACAATGATCCGCTAGCTAGTGACGATGCGAAAAACGGAGACGGGCCCGTCCAACGTAGCAGAACCGACGGAGGGTCCGCTACACAAAAACGGGTCCGTTAGCCAATTTACGGGCCCGTTCCGTTTAGGTTGTCGTGTGGCCGGTATCATTGCTCTCCATGTATCATAAATTCGAACGGGCCGGACCCGTTCCGTTTAGAGTGCCGTGTGGCCTTAGCGTAAGGCCACACGGCACTCTAAACGGAACGGGTCCGGCCCGTTCGAATTTATGATACATGGAGAGCAATGATACCGGCCACACGACAACCTAAACGGAACGGGCCCGTAAATTGGCTAACGGACCCGTTTTTGTGTAGCGGACCCTCCGTCGGTTCTGCTACGTTGGACGGGCCCGTCTCCGTTTTTCGCATCGTCACTAGCTAGCGGATCATTGTTTGTTATCTACCATGCCACACGGGCATTCACGGACCCGTCTCGTCTTCCATCGCGCAGACGCTGCTAGACTTTCAAGCATCAGTACCGTATTCATTCATTTCATTATTCAATTGATGTCTTGCTGTTTTGACGATGTCTCAAGAAATAGATATTGAAATTTTAATAGCTTGTGTTGAAAACAGACCCCTGTTGTGGGATAAGTCAAATGAGGACTATAAAAACAAACAATTAAAAAGTAATGCTTGGAAGAATGTCTGTGAGATGCTAAAAGAGAACTTCGAGGAGCTTCCCGATAAAGAGCGTCAAGAATTTGGTAAGTAAATACCTTTGTATTATAGTATTTTTAAATTTTATTGTTCTAGCGAGCTTTAAATCACAGCACGAAAAATTTTACTTTTTATTTCTGGTGAAATTAGTTTACATACAGGGTGTTTCCAAACGACATTTACAACGTCTGGCTGTAGATACCTCTCGTAAAATTGGACAAAATGATATAAGGAATGAGGGGTCCAACTCGATTAATTTTCGAAATACAGGGCGTTAAAGTTAAAAAAAAATAAATGTTTTTATTTAAAAACTTTAAAACGGATTAATATATTAATTTGAAATTTAGCAGGTCATTTCTAAATGTAAAAAGACATATTAAGATATATTTTTTTACTAGTCATATTCATTTATTGTTTTTTAAGGAGATTTGGTGTTAAAACGATGGACTAATATTCGGGACCAATGGGTGAAGCATAACAAGAAAGAAAAGGTCGCCTTTAAGTCAGGAGCCGGAGCATCAACTACAAAGAAATACGTCTACCGCGACCAACTTATGTTCCTTGCAAAAGTTCCTACCTCCCGTAAAAGAGCTACCAATACAGAAGATCGCAACACAGAATCTGCTTATACTGAAGACGCAGGGGAGTTGGCCAATGAAAGTGTGGACGATGTACAAGTGCAGGAAGACGCGACTACAGAAAATGTAAAACATACTCAAAAACCAACACATAAAAACGCTGAAACGGCTAGGAAACGGAAAAGGGGGTTGGATGAGTTTGAATTGAAAATGATTAAAGCACTTGAAGGTGGCTCATCCACTGAAGACCGCCATCTTTTGTTTTTTAAAGGCATCGTACCATCCATAAAATGTTTTAATGAAGAGCAGACACTGGATTTTCAGATGGGGGTTTTGCAGCTCATTAAAAATATTAAAACCGGTCCAAATGTTACTATGCAGGTTGGTTATGGCCCACAAACACTCTCGCAATTCCCTCAGCATCTTCCGCATTACCCAGTGTTATCTCAGCAGTCTCTACAGCCATCTCCTCAGCAGCTGCCACCACAACAAATTCAGCCAACTCAGCCATTTATGCAGTCAGTGCAGTTCCCAACCCAACAGACTCAACAACAATATTGCCATGATGACCTCTCTTCGGATGGAGCCAGTTTGGATGATATTCGTTTCTGAACTTAGGATTACTTAGATTACTTATAAAAATTTGTATTTTGAATAATGAAAACATTAGCCTTACACGAAAAATAAAAATTTTGTTCCTCACAAACCAAAAACATACGCACTCATCCAGTTGTAACTGTTTCCAACAAAAATATATGTTCTTACGTATTCTACACATTTTAAATTCAGCTTTCTCGACTATTTTTTTTCATTTTACTAGGACGTACAAAATTGTACATGGTTTATTGCATATTTATACAATTTTAAGTACACATTGCTCTTACCTCAATGTCACTGCCAACTTTTCAGTTGGACTGATACATTTTCTCATATTTGTATCTTTCTTTTGTATTTGGACTTCAATACGAGCAAGCAGTTCATCAAAAGATTTAACAGACATCCTAAAATAATTAAAAAATTTTGTTTCCTCCTCTCTCAGGTCCATAAATAACGTAGAAAATGCACCATGTAAATGTCTTTTTTCATTAATTGGGTGAACCCAATAATTTCTCTTTCTCTTTCTCCGCCTACGCAACAAACAACACACTATCAATTTTCGTCTTTCCAACTCCATGGTAGTTAAGTTAAGTACTGAATCAAGACCTGTAATGTATATTTTGTAAAACAAGGCGCCGATGGAAGGGGTCGCTCCGTGACGCTCGTCAAACCGCTATTTGTGACTAGAGAGTTCAACGGGTCCGTCACCCGTCCTCCGTTCTCCGTTCTCCGTTCCGTTTAGGGTGCCGTGTGGCCTTACGCTTACGCTAAGCGTAGATATACTCATGTTAGTACGGAAATGGTTAAGTAAATACGAAGTTTGGGCTCGTGTCTGGGAACGGGTCTGGGTTGTAGCGCTATGAAAAAATAATAATTGAAGACTCTTGGGGGGGGGGGGGACAGAGAACCCGGGCCGCCCATCTGGATTCGCCACTGATTGGACGGATCTAGCCACCATAGCTAACATTTATTTTTAGGTACTTTTGTGAAAGAAGAAACTATAAAAAATACTCGCCTTTATGGATATTAAAACCACTTATTTTGTTTAAAAGTTTTTTAATTTTTGACGTTTCCACTTTCGGAAGTCGTTTTCAAAGTGACAACAAAATATATAATAAAAAATTTACTATAGAATCAGAACACTTCATAATATTACAAAAATATGACAGCAACATAGGACACTGAGAAAGGTTTTGAAATTGAAGATGTCAAAAACTGTTTCCATCATATTTTTGTGATGTTTCTGGGAACGAATTTTGAAAGAAGGATAGCGCATTTGCATATTATAAGAGAATTTATACTTCGTCATAAATGAAGTTTTCTTAATATATTATCATAAGAAAAAACTATCCCGATATAGAGGGTATCCTTTTTGCAATGAACTCTTTTTGTAAAATGGGCATCCCAAATTTTTGAAATATCGACCGAACAATTAGAATTCATTATTATTTAAGCATATCAATGCAATTAAATTAATTGCCAATCCTTCTAATTTTTTCGGATAATTGTGGAATATAAGGGATTTTTACTATATTTGAATGAAGTATTGGGGATTTAAAGTTTCTTCTTTATTTTTGATGTCTCGGTAAAGTTCATGATTTATAAATTTACTTGGGTAGTTGTTCTTAATCAAGACAGAATTAACAAGTGTTAATGCATTATTTAAACAAATTGTGTTTGCTCTATCGGAAAGAGATTTGACAATACCTCGTTTAACACAAATTGAGTGGTTTGAATTAACATTTAGATATCTATTTATATGTGTTTCTTTTCTAAAAACTGATGTTTCAATACAATTATTGTTATTGTGTATTAGTACATCAAGAAAACGGTAATTTTTTATTATTTTCAATTTCAATTGAAAATTTAATAGTAGGTTCCGAATTATTAATATTATATAAAAATGTATCAATATTTTCCCTATCGTGTTGGCAAATTGCAAAGATATCATCTACATATCTAAACCAGACAGAAGGTCTTAAATCTTGTTTATTTACAATTTCCATTTCAAAATCCTCCATCAAAATATTTTGGTGATAAAGGTGAACCAAAATTTTGCCAATAAAAATTACTATTTAATTGAAAATATGTAGTTTTAATACATAATTCCAACAATTCTAGAATCTAATTTAGTTCTATTTATTAATGTATTATTACTTGTCAACTTTTTTCTCACAAGATTAAGAGTTTTATCGACAGGAACATTTGGAGATAAACTAACTACATCAAAACTAACCATTATATCTGAATTTGTAATTTTAATTTTTGATAATTTTTCTAAAAAATGTTTTGAATTTTTGATAAAGGAATTAGTATTTCCTGATAACGGATCTATTATTTTAAGTATAAATCTTGCTAAATTTTGAAATGGTGAATTTGTTAACCAGTAGCGTAATTATGATTTTTTTTGTTTGCCAATTTCTCCGAATTTTGGGTTAAAAATGTCTACTAATACAAGAAATTTTCCGTTCTTTTAATTTTTTTTTAGTCAGCACAGAATCATTTTATTGATTCTTAATTACCGTTAGTCTAAGATTTTTATAAATTATTTTCTATTTGATTTCCCTTTCGATTTTACTTGATTTTTTTATACTTACAATTTTCTTTAAGTCTTGAATCTCTACTTATTGCAGATTTCTTTTATGAATAGATTATCTATAAATTGATATATAATATTCCATAAATAACTTGTGACTCCAATACCATGAGTTCGAATACCACCAAAGAAAAAATTGCTTTTAATTAATTAATAATGTAGAAATTGATTGTCATATACTACGTAAGTGGCGTTGGAGAACAGAAATAAAGGAACCAGTGCCCCTCTCTGAGATCTTTAAATAGCTTTCAAATATTTTCTTGCCTTAATTCTGTTGTATCTCAGAATTTTATTACTTTTATGTCAGAATTTAGATATTTTTTCTTATCTATTTTGACCTAAAATAACGAACGCTAGGAATCAGCCGTCAAACTACATATATCCAAGATTACAGTTTCTCCATTCTATTACTTATGTCAAATGAAAAATTGTAAAACACATCACCGTTTAGTTAAATATTTCAAAAATTCAAATGCTTCTACTAACTAAACCAAAATTAAAACAAAGCGCAGTCGCTGATATGCACATACAGCCCCCCACTGCAACATATCGTGCTATTCTTCAGTCCCTCCAACCCCAAAATCTAAGCGACTTGCCACTCCATCGCGACGCGCGTCAACAGTAACGTCGCTTTCAAAAAAGTTTCGCTAACACATCGCGCGAAGTTTTTAAATATTAAGCTCGATAGAAAATTTTATACCAAAATTTTTTTGAAATAAATTTGGTATAGTATAGGCGGTAATTTATCAAAAATGGGAGTTTGTGATACTTATTAGATGAGTGCAATGTCTATATTTTCAAAAAATTTTGAAGAAGATGAGGGTACAAATTTGGATATAAACTTTTCAGAAAATTCAGAAAATATGATTTCAACTGAATATCTTTCCAGCATAACTGCAATTTTGCAAAACCATGCGGAAGAAAATGAAATTCATAAAAATTCGTTGCTAGAAATAAAAAGTAATGAAGCTGTTATTATTTTTAATTCCTCTGTTAACATTACAGAACCGATTTTCAGTCCTGAACTATTTTATAGGCACTCAATGGTTATGACTACCGTATATTGTGTGGCATATCTTTTGGTGTTTGCATTAGGGCTTGTAGGGAATTTTTTTGTGATAGCGGTTGTTTATCGGTCACCTCGTATGAGAACTGTTACAAACTTTTTTATTGTCAACTTGGCCGTTGCTGATATTCTGGTTATTGTTTTCTGTTTGCCAGCTACGTTGATGTCCAATATCTTTGTTCGTAAGTAACTTTTTTATTTTATTAAACCAAAATTGCATTCTAAAATTTAAAAAATTAGAAATAATTTTTTAAGTACAAAATTAACTAATATTTTTGTGTATTTTGTGTATAAATTTATTTTTCGTTAAAATTACTTAGAACTTTATACGTAAAAATTCAAATAATATTGAAATACTGCAAATTTTTTGTCATTATTAATTAAAATTATTTATATATTTTTTTAATAATTAAAAAAGCTTTTTTTTTATTTCAAATTAAACGTCAAAACCGCATATAAAGATGGTAGAATTTTAATAAATTTTATTAAATATTAAATTAAAATATTTTTTGTAATTTCTAGCAAAGTTAATATTTAAAAAAAATCTTTTTATGCTTATTTGATTCCTAATGATATTGATTAAAATTTTGGAGAGTAATTACTGTAGGACTACGGCTGGCCTTGACCTACTTAGGATATACGGCATGGAAACTAGGAATAGCCAAAATGTTATAAATCACTATGAGTAAAGCGCCCTCTTAAAAATGTGGATTAACTGGATATTGCACTGAAAGCTGATGGCAGCGTAATTTAACGTTTCAAAAAAAATATACATTTTTCACTTAAATTCTATTTAAAATTTCAATTACTTGAGTCGTATCTATAATTCATAAGTGGTGATGTGTCCAGTGGAATGCCGTTAGATTTATACCTCGAACGGAGTTGGCAGTGATAGAATTTTCATTTTCTCTTTTGGAATGTGTTTTTGACACTACATACTTAAAAGTCTATATGTTATTTTTTACCGCTTTTACTTTTCCGCCCTCCACTATACCATAGAAGAAGGTAATGTGAGGGAAAAAAAAGAAAAGAAACTCGCTCAATCAATAAATTATCCTATTTTAATAATAATAATAATTCTTTATTTTCCAAAGACAACAATTGTATAGGATTCGTCAACGTATATATAAAAAAAGAGAAAAGACAAAAAACACTAAATACTAAATACATTCAGGCACGTAGAGAGAAAAATCGGGCCCGGGGGTAAAAATTACGGGCCCCTATAGAATTTTTAAAATTAGTAGCATTACAAAAGTGAAGCATAGTGCGAACAGGGATTTTTCGTACGGGCCCGGGCCTCATCGAGAACTGCGGGCCCGGGGGGAATCCCATCGTTACCCCTCCCCTCTCGTCAGGCCTGAATACACTAAATACAAACACGCTATAATTCTAAACAGATTAAAAGATTAAAATTATTAATGAATTAATGTTAAATACAATTTTTCATGAAAATAAACCCCTCCCGAGTTATAGGGCGTAGAAAATTACGATTTTCACCACAAAAACCGTACATTTCTAAAAGTTTTTTAAATATAACCTAAAATCTGTTAGTATTACGAAAAAAATGATATGAACTAATTTTATGGCCTTGAGCTAATTAAATTTTTTTTTTATTTTTCTACGATTAAGTAATACGAAGGAACATATGACAAAAAATCTGGAAAAATGTGACTTCCACAAAAAAATATATATAACATCCTAATGAGAGAACAACATAACATAAGCAGAAAAAAGTTATGGACAAAATAATTTTTTTTACGCCATTTTTTTAACGCCATCTACACTGTGGTATTTGAAAATCCTTTTGCAAAAAGTCATAAAATATGTTTCTACAATTGTCCAGTAATTTTTAGCCCTATTTAATAATTATTTTTTTTATGTTTTGGTCTGTTAAAGTTGAGACATTTTCAATTTTTGTTCAATAGCGTGAAAAGTATTGATTTTTGAAAAAAATTAAAGAGACAAGACTTTGAGCAAATGTTCTTCCGAATAATTTCCATTTTTTTTTATCTTTTGTCTGTAACGAGATATAGCCGTTTGAAATTGCATACAATTTTTAGGGTCAAATATTGAAAAAACGGTCATTCCAATGAAAAAGTTTGTCACATGACATTTCGGCGATATTCTAAGCTTTAAAATGGTTTATTGTACATCTCAATATTATTAGTCAAAAAAGGGTTACGGGCACATTTTTTTAATGAAATTAAAAAAATCGTAATTTTCTACGCCCTATAACTCGGGAGGGGTTTATTTTCAGGAAAAATTTTATTGAACATTAATTCATTAAAAAAGGATAATTTATCTATTGCGCAAGTTTTTTCTTTTTTTCCCCTCACTTTTTGAAATACATAAATAGATTTTAGAAAGACAATGCAAATAACCCAATCAAAATCGATTCACTGCCACTCTTGTTCGAGGTTTTTCACTTTTTACGACTAACGGTACTCCGCTACTAATCAAATATAAAAAACAGCTGCTTTGGAAATCATTTTCAAAACTGAGATAAACGATAAACTGGGTAAAAACGAATTTTGTTGAGTTTTAATATAAATTCAAACTGTCTTAATGAAAAGTTATCGAACAGTATTTGGTCTGAAATATTATTTAATACACTCTAGACAGAAGGACCTTACGATTATCCTTCCTGTTAATTAACTGTATTTTACCAGAATTTCAAGCAGGTGTCCAACCTGGGTAAAGGTTGGTAAAGATTGATACCAACATTTAAGATTTTTTTTTTCATTTCAAATGTCAATTTTTCTTTGCCTTGGAGGTTTATAAAAAGCTAAAAAGTTTCATACTAAAGTGGCTTTCTTTTAGCAATTGAATTTGGGATGACATATCCTACCAGTAATTTACAGTTTTGTCTGGAAATTAAACCAACAAATTAAAAATACAGTTCCATCTTAATGTAATAAGTCATAGTAGTTTTTATAGACAGAGTTACCAAATTATTAAGTGGTACAAAACTTTTAGAAAGGTAAATAATTAACCAAAACCTTTTTATGAACCATTATCAAACAAATCAGCAAACCAACCTTACCATATATACCAGAAATCACTTATTTATATTATATACAGGGTGGTTCTTAAGTAATTCTACATAGAAGTATGGTAGATTCCTCACTTTAAAATATTACGATTTGAACCAACTTGCTCTAATAAAATGTTGCTAATAAGGTATAAACAGGGTGATAAAGGTTAAATTTTAAGATTTATTTTTTGCAATAACTTTAGCTTTTTTGGATATGTATACATAAAAATTTGGCATTGGGGGTTTTTGGACACCCTAAATCATAATCTGGTACCTACTTCAATGTAATTTTTAGAAGGCGCTAGTTAGGCCACATTTGTGGCATAAATGTGCGACAAACTTTTTTGCTCTTTAAGTTAGCGCTATTTTTTTAAAAGAATATTAAAGCCACGTTATTTTAGTAGAAAAAAAGTATACTTGTTCTTAACCGTGAAACTTAACGGTTTACGAGATATTCGCATTTTAGGGATCAGCTTAATGATTACACTGGTCGGCAAAAAAAATTTTTTTCTGGCCTTGACACCATTCTTGCCGATTCCCTTATGTTCTCCTGATTCTGAATATGACCTCAGTTTTCCACCATCACCCACCGTTTTCGGGGGGTGGCCCCCCCCACCTATTTTTATCACTTTTCCATAATTTGGAGGAATGAAAAAAACGGTGGGTGATGGGGGAAAACTGAGGTCATATTCGGAGTCAGGGTGTCATTTTACATAAGAATCAGTAAGAATGGTGTCAGTGCCAGAAGAAAAAAAAATTTTGTCGACCAGTGTAATCATGCAGAAAGAGCAAAAAAATGTATCGCGCATTTTTGCCACAAATGTGGCCTAACTAGCACCCTCTACAAATTACATCGAAGTAGGTACCAGATTATGATTTCTCGTTCCCAAAAACCCCCAGTTCCAAATTTTTATGTATATCCAAAAACGTCAAAGTTATTGCAAAAAATAAATCTTAAAATTTAACCTATAACACCCCGTACATTCCTTATCAGCAACATTTTATTAGAGCTATTGTTGTTCAAATCGTAATATTTTAAAGCGAGGAATCTACCATACTTCTATGTATAATTACTTAAGGACCACCCTCTATAATGATATTGTAGATATACAGAAATTCCTGGGTTAGATTTTGCTAACATTTTTATACATTTTAAATAATTTCCATCGTTTCTTTCAAACGAAAAACCAAGTTTTTCTCAGCCAAAACTTGAACTGTACAAATTATTATTTCAATAACATTGCACCTGTTTCTCTTCAATTTTGATCATTTTAATAAATCTGTAAACTTAAATTTCCTTTTTTCATGAATTTCTACATGATCTTAAAGATGATGCTACTCGTTGAAATCGTTTTGGTTTTTTATTGTTGTATTTTTGAAGATTTCTTACCACAAAAACAAAAACTACATTTTTAGAATATGGTAGTCTCATTGGATTTTTATTAAATTTGGTAAAATTCAAGTAAAAATAAATTTTTATATCCATTTATAATCAATTTACCTTATTTTTAATAATTGTTTCGACCACAAATCAGAAATAACAAAAATACAATTTTACCAAATCACGCTGACGATGAGGATGAAAAATTGAATGTATGACCATCATTTTCTAGTTTAAACAAATTTTTTATGTTTGTATATAATTTTTTGTCCATATTATGTACTGCGAGTCCCTAGAAGTGATTTCGATTTGTACCTTCAGAATCTTTTAAATTTCGGGGGTTTACAGAATGACCCAAATCATCCTCGATATCCCTTTGTCGATGTTCAATAAAAATCGATATAAAATTGGTTTTTATTATTTGAATAGTTTAAAGCAATTTTGAAAAATATATATTTTTAAAAAAGCTCGCCACGTAAAAAACTAAAAGTTAACCTTGACACAATTTTGACACCAAGGCAAAAAGAAACGATGCCGTTCATTTTTAAATCGCTTAGTTTTCTATATCCTAAACTCAAATACGCAGTTCGCAAGAGCTAAACGGTAAATATTTCAAACCTTATCCTTATCGAAAAACCCCTCGGTGGCCCTTCGTTTTATTCCATACATGCTGCAGGAAAAACAGTAATCTTCATGTACCAGATTGTTCGACATCTTTTTGATGAAAACGCTGATGTTATAGAAAGATTAAATTATTTTTAAGGCCCGGATGCTGAAAGAGGTTATAAAGCATTTATTTTGTCATTATTCTTGAATGGCTCAATCCGGAAACAAGGCCAACGGGACCAATAGGTCCCAAAGAATGGCAAATTGGGGCAAGTAATTTATTCTGGAGAAAATAGTTTGTGAAAGGTAATTTCTAACGAAAACAGTAATTTATATAAAACATTGCCGTAATTTGCAAAATTTTTATTTTTAATTTATCACAATTTAGTTCAAAAACAATGCCGTAGTCAGAGGGGAAATATAAGAGTTAAAATTTATTTGTAAAAGTATACCTAACGATTATACAGAGTGTATCATAAGGATTAGTCAATATTTTAATCATAGCTTCAGGACCTCGAGATAATAATATTTTACTAAATAACTTTGGGTCAAATGTTATCTACTACTAAGATACAGGGTGTTGAAGATAAAATTTATTTTTCGTTTTTTGCAATAATTTCTTTATTATTTAATATATTGACTTGAAATTTGGTATGGTTATATTTTTAAGTTAGCAAATCATAAGACTGTTATCAATTTTGAGATTAGATAAAGACGGCCCCACCTACACTCTACTGGATGAAGAAAAGTATCAATTGTTTTTTATTCCTGGCCTTTTTTGAATTTTTTTCAAGTCTCTATGATACACCCTGTAAATTTGAACAAAAAAGGTATACTTGTTTTAATAGCATAAATTCAGCTCATTTCGAGATATTTGCATTTAAAATATTCTAGCCACGGTATCTATTTAATTTACTTTAACATATTTCAACATAGTAGGCTTTGAAACTAAAATGAAAATGTACAGCTGTCAAATAATTAATTGTTAAATGGCAGCAGCAAGTCAAGAAAAATTTATTTGTGCATAAACACAAATCATATCTCCCATTTCTGAACTAGAGAAATGGTTGTGTCGTGGCATTTTCATCACCTACTTAGATGGAATTTAGTGAACAAAATTACATCTTCAACACCCTGTATCTTAGTAGTAGATAACATTTGACCCAAAATTATTTAGTCAAATATTAATATTTCGAGGTCCTGAACCTATGATTAAAATATTGACCATTCCTTTTGATACACCCTGTATAAAAAACTAAATTCTGACTATAAGAATAAAATTTCACTCTATTTGTGAATATGAATATTTTGTTTTTAAGAAACCATTTCTACATCTATTTCTTATATCCTCTTTAAATTTAAAAAAAAATTGTCTAGTATTTTTAAATTAATAGGTTCCCAAAACCGCGAATTTAAACATTGACGCCCCTTAAAAACCAGTAAAAATATGAATATTTTGTTTTCAAAAAACCATAACTACATCTATTCTGTATATTATCTTATTTTAGACTGCTTGGTCGAGTATTTTTAAATTGATAGGGTTTTAAAAACGACCATGTCATATTCCCATAACCGCAACTTTAAACTTTGACACTTCTCTTCTTAAAAACCACTAAAATATGAATTTTCTGTTTCCAAGAAACTATAGTTTCTCAATTATAAAGAAAAGTAGTGTAAGCAAACTTGCACGTGGAGACAACGTGACTGGTCTAATACACAGGGTCGCATTATAAAAATAAGTAATAAAAAATATAATTTTTGATTTTTTAATAATACTTTTAATAATATTTTCACTTATAATACCACTAGAGGTTCAATTATTACTGGAAATTTTCTATTTTTAATTGAAGCTATAGTGGTATTCGGTAAGAAAATTTCACACCGAAATATTATTAGTAAGATACTAGGTTAATGACGGTTTTTTGTTAGGTTAAATCAAACACAATTAATCTACTTCAGTTACACAAAATAATAAAAAATAAGTCGATAGTAGCTCAATTTATCAGTTTAAAAAAATTCATTTTACTAAAGTTGGTAGAAATATATTTTGTTACAAGGAACTCGAAGTGGTACTTAGTATCAATGAAATTTGCAATTAGGTTAAATAAAATACAATTAATCTACTTTAGTTAAACAAAATAACAAAAAATAAGTCGATAGTAGCTCAATCTCTCAGTTTTTTACAAATTCGTTTTACTGAAGTTGGTAGAAAATAATGAAATATGTAGGTATTTAAAAAAATAATAATATAAATTGGTTAAGCAAGGGTAAGCAACTTTTCACGTTACCTTAGATAAATTATCTAAATAAATTCGTTGTGTTATAGAGTTTATAACAATGAAGCGATTTGCGAAATACGTTTTATGCACGTTTTGTAATGAAGTTACTGAAATTAAAATGTATCATCGGAACCTTATAGAATAAATTCGACATAATCTGAAGTTAGATGGAAATGTCAATTTACCTATAAACGTCAAAAAATTTCCGTTGTAATTACATGCGCCTGCCCCCAAAGAGGAGATAAAAATTTCCGGAAATCTTTTTAATTTAGATACAAAATAGAGGCTTTTAATTGGTCGAAAATGTCAGGTAGGTATTTTATACCAATTAAAACAATGTCGTGCTGGTGTCGTCGCCGGTTGCCGTCTAGGAGCAATCTATGCAACGGCTGGTATTTACTTTGAGATAAGTGTAAATAATAATAAATAATCAGACATCAACATTTATTAGTCATATACGGGGTATGGAACAAAATATAAATTTGTTACAATTCGGGGTTTGCTTGTATTTCGTTTTTATAAACATTTAAAATTATTTCCTTAATTTCAACAGTTAGGTGTATTTTTATCGCTTTCTAGGAGGGCTATAAGTACTTTTTCAGCAGATTCTGTCTCAGATTATATAATTTTAATATAACTAAAAACTTTAAAATGTCTTTAAATAAATTAAATTGTTTTTATATACAATTTAAAAACGTTAATAGAACATAAAAACATTGTATAAAATCACTTTTCATCTTTCAGTCTATATTATTGAGTATAGGTATAACCTTGTCAAGTAAAAATAATTAATTTAATTTTTAAAAATAAAATTATGTTTTATTTTAAAATATCTTACCACACGAATCCATCTAATTACAAAATCAAATTGTTCCAATAATATGTACACGCTTAAAAAATAAATTAACTATACAACTAACCAGTTCGTATAAAAGAAAATCCTATTTAAAAGTGAATCCTTAATACACACTATACAAATTCAGTTCTCCTGTGCACTCCTTTTCTTTTCTTTTTAAATTTTAAACTACATAGGAAATTGTGCATAAAAAAGGCAAAAGTCCAATAATCTAAATAAGTGGCTTGTTCGAGAAAAGAAGTAAGAACAAATTGAATGTTATTCTTAAGGCGCGTTCTCACCGATTATAGTTAATCAACAAAAGTCGAATGAAATCTGTAGTGAGAACCTTTATTTCAATATATTTGAACAACTTTTTAGTTGATCAAAAAAAGTTTGACCCAGTCAAACTTTTTCGTTCAAGCTATGAGTTGTCTGCCAATTTCTTTCAAGTTAAAACATGTCTTGGGAGGTGTGAACTGTATACTACAGTTGATTCAGGTGAACTTCAGCTCGTTTTCCAGTCACTCATGCATATGTATTTTGTTGTTTGTGTAGTGTAGTTTGTGATTTCTAAATCCTTTTTTATCCTATAATCTCTAATGCTAGTTCCTTTAATAAAGTATCAGATGCTCCCAATCGATTGCTTCTTAATATCCATTGTCTCATCCAAAAACGACGTTTTTACGATTTTTACAGACAACTAAAATTGTTTTTAGTTCTTCTTTTAACAAAACACTTACACTTACAATTTCACGCACAACTGAGTTGAAAATAAAATGAATTGAAACATTACTTATGTGTTGAAAAATGTGGCCAAAAACTGATTCAAGTTCAATTCCACTTTTGTTGATCAACTATAATCGGTCAACTAAACTTGACTCTTGAGAAAGCGCCTTTAGAAACAAAATATAGATACAATCAAGTAAATGAAATACAATATATTATACAGAGTGAATCACAACTCGACCAACCTAAGTTAATATTTTTTCACTGATGTGTACTGTTAATTTTTAATATAATTTGTCTACTTTTTATCTTAATCTACCGGTAAGTACAAGATAAAAATATATAAAACTTAAGGCAACCAACCCTGGTATGTAAGTTTCATCTTACGTAAGGGAAAACCATTAGATGACAAAATATTGTTTTAGGAAATAGCTTTTAAGTTCTTAAAACTTAAAATTATATGGCATACTATTACTTTATCTCTTATGAGTGAACTCTATTTTAGAATAGTTTTTAGAGAAGTCATACTTTGTTTTAGGGTTTGATTTTTTTTATTAATGCATAAAGAAACTATTTGAACATCAATTTTAGTACATAGATAATACATCACTAATTGTTGTTGGCCAATACGGAATAGTTTGACGGCTAGTAACAATATTCACAGGGTGATTTTTATCAAGCATCCATAGCTTTGTCATACTTTCTCTAAAAATTTACACTAAGGCAAGTCAAACATTGAGAAATCGCACGTGAACTGGGAACATCTCCTGGATTAGTTTATCTGCTTTAGCGCTCCGAGCATAAACGCAGAATTTTTTTATCAGTATTAAAATATTTTAAGATGTATAGTGACTGAAAAAAAAATTTTCTCAGATTTGAAAATTTTGTAATTTAGATTTTTTAAACAATCACCGTAGATTTTGGTTATTTAGAGGGTGGTTCGAAAATAAGTGATATGGTTTTTTGAAGAAATCATTTTTTATAACAGCTTTAAAAATACGAGCAAATGTCATTTCATTATGAATATATACTTTAAGTAATTGCAATGAATCATATTTTATACAGGGTGACACAAAATGTGGTTAAAGAGGGCATATAGTGTTTTTAGCTTTAACGAGTCACCCCGTATAAACGATGTGTTATAAAATTTTTGTATTATATTAAACACTCTATGTCATACAGGGTGTCAAACTGATTGCAAAAATTTTAAAAATTAGAAGAGTTGTGTTTTATGCACTACCCTGTATTTTAAAAATTTCTCCGAAAACTAGCCATAGGGCCAATGGACACTTTTTGTCATCGAGTTTTACAACATACTAACGTTTCAGAAAATTTGACCGGGACGTTTTTTACATTTAAATGGTGCGGGGTCCTTTCTGTACTCAGAATTATTTTCGATAAAAACATCAGAAAAATCTGGACAGAATGCTACGTTTCCATAAAAATTCATTAATTTTGGTGAAAATATCTAAATTTAAATTTTCGTTCCAATTACTTTTAGGTAACTTCGATTTAGAAAACGTGTCCATAATTATTTTAGATTCAAAGAGAATATAATTAAAATCAGACCAAAAAATTAAAATATACACCTACGAACATCCAAAAATAAGTTTTCGAACCTTTTCAGAATTACTTTTTGTGAAAATGAGAAGACGCTGATTTATTTTAAATTATTAAACTGATTAAAAATATTGGACACACAGAGGAAATTTTTAATGAACAATTATGAGAAATACTGTAAATAAATGAAAAAAAATCACTCTTTTAAAAGTGTCGAAAAAATACATCAAAATTGTTTCTTTTGGGGAGCTTTCAAATGAGATTATTTCTGATAGTTTGGATTAATTTTAATTAGAGAGCTTTCAACTAGGAGTGTAAAATGTTTGATTTAATTAATTATCGGATTGCCAACGTATGGATTAAGCATCAAAACTTTAGGTCACAAAATAATTTTCACTCCTATATCATATCCAAATATCAAAATATAATTTTATTTATAATATTTACAATATAAAATAATTTATTATGAGCTATTTTACTCTTCAATCTGACCATAAATGTTCATATAGTAAGAGAGATGACAACCAAAACCATGTTTCATAGCAGCCCGGCTAAAACCGTGTAAAATCGATAGATTAGATGACCCTAGAGCCAACTGGTGAGTAGTAACTTCCAGAAGTGTAGCATCTTCGCGGGGTGCCGTTTCTGCTGTGAAATCGATTTTTTTTGTAAAAAAAATGTGTTTTTGAGGGAGTTTTAGCAAAGTTATTAAAAAATGAAAAATGGATTCGAAAAATGAGCATCGCTGTATTGAGAAGTGATCTGATGAGATACCTGACAATGCAGCGAGAGGTGGAAGTACCATCATAATTAAAGGTAATATCTTACATCATGAAGAAATAAAATATAAGACCTCCATAGGGATCTGGAAATGGACACTGTTGATCAGACTATCAAGAAATTAGCCAAGAGTCATGAAGAAAGACTCATCATCATGTCAATGTTGAGGCTATCCAATAATATAACAATATTGGGTTAGAAAGAAGACTTAAGAGGATCAAGCCCTTTGAGTTAGTTTAGTGTTTTTTAGTGCAAAAGCAGAGCTTGTGTATGCACATTAAACTTTATAGTGCAATCAACTCTACAGAACCTAAGGAACACTGGTGAGTAGGTATACCTTAGTTTTAAGTTTCAAACAGTATTAGATTAAGTTAGAATTAAATTGCTCATTGGTCACTGTTGACCAGATTGTAATATACTAAATGCCTTCATAAATTACTTACATGCTACATTCAATTTGTCTGTTATCATTTTTTTCTGGGCAATGTATTCAATTATTTACGACCAATTTCAGACATATTGCTATGGTGTCAGTGACGTTAGAATACTAACGGTTATCCTAACAGGGCACTGCCAGTTGAGAGGCCACCTAAAGAAACTCGGATTAGTAGACGAAGAAGAATGCAGATTCTACGAGGAAGAGGAGGAAACCTCTATCCACATTCTCTCAGAACGCATAAACCTTCAAAATCCAAGAGTACGATACCTACCGACATCCTGAACTTTTTAAAAGCAATAGGACTGGAGGAACTGCTAATCGCTGAGACATCGTTAACGAAGGGGCAGCAGAAGGGGGCACAATAGATCTTATAAGTCGCAGTGTATCGACACCCCATCAACAGATAGATAAACGTCAGGTTTGTTGGCATTTTCGAAATGCTATAAAAATGTAAGGCGACAGGTTTTTTTGTCTGGAAATTGATTTTTCCGCATCAACTGACCAGACTGTATCCTATAAAAGTGATTTTCAGACGGGCTGCTACGAGACAAAAATCTTGGTTGTCACCTCTCTTACTAATAGGACACGCATTTAAAATTGATTCGCCACAACTTCTTTTATTTTCGTATTTATTTCACAAAAGGGAGAGACTTTAGATAAAAAAATTGGTTGGCAATATCGAAATTTACGAAAAAAAATTATTAGTGCAAGATTAAACACATTCTTTAGAATTAAGTAAGAATTGGCTTTTTCTGAACTCAAAGAAAGTAAAAATTGAGTTTCATATAGAAATGCACTTATTCCGATCCTTGTAAAATAGTTATTTTCCAGAAATATTAAACAATTTAGTTGATTTCTGGATAATAAAACCTCTTTTTGGCAACGAGCGATTTGAATTTTTCTCTTTACTTTTAATATAACAGTAAAGTTCACGGTCTATAAATTTACTTGGTTGTTCTTAATTTAAATATATAAAATATAGTCGATTTCTTTGACACAGAAATGTTAATAGTCGGAAAAAGGAATAAAATATCGACCTAGGAATTACAAAAATATATTGTTGGCCTTACCACACTGCGACCTATAAGATCTTTTGTGTATACCCTAGTCCAAAAGATCTAGTCTTCTGGGAAAGCCTATTATCCGTTTTGGAGCTAGGTTTGTAACCTAATCAGGCTCTAGGCTCTGTTCCAGGTATTTAGGGCGTTGCATTTGCAGATAATGGTATCTGTGGTTCCTGCGATTACTCTGAGATCAGATTTCTGAAGCTCCAAGAGCAAAAAGTGTAGAAGGACTTTAATTCCTTTAATTGCAAAATAGAGGGATGAAAATAATCCTTCGATGTAAAGGATACACACCAATAAATGGTTTGCTGACGACTTTAAATTGGATTTCAGTCAGACAAAGATTTTATTAAAGCAAACAGATTATCCATAGCTCAAATGTGGCCAATAATTTTAAATAATAATAATAATTTTAAAAAATTTCCCCCTTTTTGTAAACCTAAATATATGTGGTACCGACATTGATTTATGAAGTTTTACAAAGATTTTATTATTTAGCAATGACTTTTGTTTACAAAGCAAAAATTAAAAAACTTCAATGATTTTATCATCTATAATAATGAAATACATAATTACAATACAAGATCTGGTAATAATTTCTATATACCACAAACATGACTAGCTATAGCAACAAAATCTATTTTTATAAGCGGATTACGTGAATTTAATACTTTGCCTACTGAAATTAAAACGAGTAATCAGTTTAAAAAATATTTGCTACAATTTATTTCCAGTCCGTAAATTAACTTTGTAACTTTGTATGTTAATTTTGTAACTTTGTGTGTTTACTTTAATATGTATTTATTTTAACTTTAGTACTAAAACTTCTTACTTTTATTACTAATTTTATCAATATTTTATTACTGACTATACCGGACACGGTGGCCTAGTTGGTAAGGCGTCTGCCGATTCAGCTTAGTCAGTGTTCGGGGAGTAGGTTCGAATTCTGCCGTATTTAAGCGGAATTAAAGTCATATAAGACTTTGGGCAAGTGCAAAAAGGTATTTGTGTCATACGCAGTTTCATTCACGCCGGTACACAGGCCGGATGAGATCGGATTTCTCGTGGACGCGTTGGTGACACAATTACACACTTGTTAGTCGGTAGATCACCTGCATGACAAAGGCATAGTCCTGGGTTTAAGGTGATTGAGGGCCGTGGTTCGGAGCCCACGATAAGATGTAAGTCTCGTCCAGTTTAGGCCATTAGGTCAGAAAAGAGACGTTAAAATTAACAAACAATATTACTGACTATAATATGTAATATTTTCTTTAAAAAAACTACTATGTATTAGGACTTCCTATATTAAATAAAGATTCTATTCTATTCTATTCCTTAGAGAAATAGGCCAAAATGACGTTTTCCGAGTATTTTGTTATTTTATTCTTCCTACACCATTCTATAAATGTATTACTGCTGGTAAATATGTGCAGATTTTTTTGGTAATAAACTTTCAGTGGCGTTTTGAGTACTGTTTGAAGGAGTATAGTCAAATTCGTCAGGTGAATTTGAATCCACATCGGTTATGAAATACAAACAAATAAACTGCAATAAAATTTGAAATTAAAATTATTAAGTATACCTACAAACATTAATAACTATTACCAAAATCATCATTCACGGTGTGTCTACTTTAAATTCAATGACATTAAAATAAAAAACGGTTAATAATTTGTTAGAAATGACGTGGACTTACCTTTTAACGTGTGATTTCCATGGATATGGACGGACACTTTATTAAATAATTCAACAGTTGAGATAATTTGAAAAGTTTAATATTGATTTCTACCAATATGGTAATGAGTAAAAAGTTCTTTGAAGTTTACAACTTTGGACCACTAAAGAAACCCATTTTCATTTTCAAAATACCGTAAACTAATTTCATTAACATCTTATCTCGTCGTTTAAATTTATACAGCCTTTCTCGTCTAACGAAAGAAAATTCATTTTCTTTGTCAGAACCTCCCGATTATCTACTTAATTTACTTTCCACTTTAAAATACCGTCCAAGGACAGCATCGGCTCAGGTGAGGTGGGATAGGATCATAATTCAAATTGCGTTAGTGAAGCTTTTGTTTAAATTTTCCTGGTACGAGGTAAAAGCTCTTTGAAACGAAATAATATTTATAAAAAGTTTTTTTCTACAACCACAGTCTAAGACATGCCTTTCTGCATAGTTTACGTTTACGCAAAATAAAACAATTTTTAACAATAATTAAAATATAACATAAGCATGCTGAAAAGTAATATTTCTGTGACACAAAGAATAATTTCACATCGATGTTTAAGAATACAACAGAAATGTGTTCACTTTTTTCAACACAAAAATGCTTCTAGAACGTATGTCCAAAATAGTAGTTTTAACTCAATAAAAAAAAGTGTGGTTGTAGAAAAAGTATAGTATACAGCACTCGCTTGCGTTCATGCTAGAACATAATATCTTTTTTTCTGATGTTACTTTGCCCTACCTAAGGAGTTTCATGATCAAGTCTGTCCAAATATGTGTAGAGAGAATAATACTTGTACGACTTCCTTTTAAATAGATATTTTCCTCATTATCGGATTGGGCGTGGAAGCCAGCTGGTAGTCCTGATTTGATTCCTTTAGAATATTTTTTATAGGGTTACATAAAAACCATTATATTTTTAAAAGTAATAAATAACACAAGAAAAATTATAGCTGAAGCTGTGAAGAGAAAACATTAAGACATTTTTTAATGTTAGAAAATCTTGTATTGATGTTCACAGTTCTCATTTTTCATTTAGATATAATTAAGGTGTTCCAAAATGAATGAATTTAAATTTCTTATTTTAAAATATTTCGTGCTTATTTGTCTAAAATCGTTTATTTTGACTTTCGGTCCTCTCATGAACTTATTGTGCCTAAAACCAGTGAAGCAACCTTGAATAAATGATAATAAGTACAATTTGAGATGCCTGTCGAGGTATATGTGCCGTATATGCCGCAAAATCCGTTAATTATAATTTACTCGGGTTATACATATAAACATATATGTGTAATTGGGCACGATCGTACCTGTGCATTTTGTATATACCACTGCTACTAGAATCAACATCGTTCAAGAGACGGATTTATACAATAACAGGTAAGCGTGTTTGAGACTCGTTTACTCGGATTTTTTTCTGATTGTTTAAAACCAGCCCTTTTGGTAGAATTCCGTTCATTCTATATAGTGTGTCGTATTCAATAAAAAAATATTAAAAATCAGAAAAAACAGATTTGGATGAACTTCTTCTCTTTCCTTTGCCGCATTATAATTTTTAGTATAGGAAATTTATCTGTAGGTACCAGCTTTTAAGTAAAATTAATCAAAAAACCAAAAATATATACCTGTACCTCAATTTAAGAAAATATTAGACTTAATTACAGCAAAATTTTCGAGAAATTCCTCCTGTACGTCATATGTTCAACAATTCGATATCAACGATTTGATAGAGGGTCTAAGAACACTTAAAATTGTCACTTAGTCCAGTAAATTAACGCCAGAAAGACCCCAAAACTGGGCATCAAGTCTGTCCGTCAATTTTTTTTAGTGCAGGTATTCAGCTACGTGGAATTTGTGGAAGGGTGGGAAAATGGCTCTAGAGTTCCCGAAAATGCGTTTTTGGACGTTATCGGCCAAAATATGACCCTTAGATCAGTTCATTACCTACAAAAGTTGTCCCTATGATTTTTTTCGCTACACTAATATTTTTTGCAAAAACGGCGTTTCAAAAATTCTCAATTTTGAATAATAATAATTCGCAAAATTATTGTGGTGAAAACGGAAAATTTGAATATCCTCCCAAAACTTGAATATCCTCCCGTTTTTGTCTGAAGACCAACTTTTTTTAAAAAAATGTCGATTCTTCATAGCTTTCTAATGATGTGCGTTGAAAACCGATATGGTCCTTGATTATCTATTAATTCCCGATAGACCCGAGCATTTTCGAAAAATCCGGAAATCCAAAAAAAATGCCCTAAAAAAAGATGTTGTTTATGAAAATACACAAACATAATTTATTCAATCTTTCTGAATATATTTAACACCTTGCAAAGCCCCATTATCCAAAAGGATTCGGTGAAATTAGCCTTGATAAAAAAAATATGAATAAATTTATTGGAGAGACAAAATATCGAGCAAAAACAAACTTTGGCACGGTTTTTCAATAATTCAGAGAAATAGATAAAAGGAAAAAGTAACATGATATTATAGCTACAGGTTCCTTCTTTCATCTGAACTTTGAATCATGAAAAAATATTAATTTTTACGTGATTTATTGAAAAATTTGTAATTCGCTTGGGAGTGTCATTCCTTTAGAGAATGCTCTTTAAATGCAGGACAGGAGCTAAAAATGGGGGTGCGTTTTGGAGCCGGTTATGTCGAAAATTATCATATCTTTGACAAAAATGATGAGGATTATTTTTGTAGGTAATGAATTGATCTTTATTTTCGTCCAAACAAAAATTCTCTAAGTGTCATATTTTCGGAAATATCGGCGAAAATAGGCGAAAAAAACACATTTTCCTACCCTTCCACAAATTTCAGACCGCTGAGATTTTCGGGGGTGAATGTACCCATGAATACCTGCAAATTAAAAAAAAATGCCGGACAGACCTGATGCCCGGGTTGGCACCTTCGTTTATTGAACTAACTGTATATTTATCACCCATTTTTAAAAAAAAATCAATACAAAATATTTCTTGATTTAGTGTAAAGTATAAATAAACAGATAAATTAATCCTCTTTCATTAATATGGATGAAAATTGCAAATTTTCAATATCGGAACATTTCAACGTTTCAAAGAGATCGGCATTTCCATCGAGATTGTTTTCGATTATCGGACGCCAGCGAAGTAAAGTTAATTAAAAAAGACTTTTCGGATCTCAGAAACTGTTAACAACTTCTTTTAATTCTGCAATTGTGTAGTTTTGAAAATCAAAAACCTTTTTTCTACTTGAATTTGATTTCTATTCAACGATATTTCCAATATTACCATTCGACAAAATATTTATAGTACAGTCAAATTAAACTAAATAACCCAAAAAAATTTCAAATTAACATTCTGATGTTCTGCCCACTGCAACGATCTCTAATCGTACCATAATGAACCTTTAAAGAGGCTCAAAACCATAAACCAAAAACCCCAAACCTATTACGAATAAACTGGATTGTTCTGTGCTTTATACTGATCTTATAAACAAAATATCAAATATCGTCCTCATCTATACCTCCATTGCAATTATCTGGAAAATTATCACTTTTTAGAAAAAAAATACTGAATTTAACATTATATCTCGTTAAATTTTCTATAAAAATGCCTATAAAAACGGCGGAAGCTTATTTATACGCCTGATATATTATTAATCCAGTTGATTTATATGAAGTAATAATAGTAATAATGAAAATTATTTTGAGTTTGAAAAGGCTTCAACATCAGCAGGATCTGAACAAACTAATTTTGTAATTTATATTTGAACTTATTAGAGCCAATTGACGCAGCCAAAATGCAAAAACCAGTCTTGAAATCTCGAATCTAATAGATTAAGGTCCAAAATCGTTCCTTTAAGTCGGTAGAGTTTATTAAAGAAATTTGTTTTTGAAAAAACAATAAATTTACTTGAATTGCATGAGATGGTGCCGCCTCTGGCTGACTCGAGAGCTAGGAAAAGCCATTTTCCATTTCGTAACCCTTTTAACGCTAAGAATGTTCGCAAGAAGTAATAACAGTAGAACGGATATCGACACGTGCGTGGTCATTATGTAAATATTCTGACACGTGTTATACAAGCTTTTGTAATAGTTTTATTTTATTTATTTATAAAGGATGATGCAGTACTTCGAGTATGAATATTTAATTAAACAAGAGTAACATGAAAAAATTCATTTCTGTAGTTCATTATGATTTGTTTTTTTAAATGTTTTTTCTGGATAATAAAAAAAATGATTTTCTTGTCCAGAAAGAAAACACACATATTCACGAAGCGTAAGCAGTTAGGACTACAACTGAGTAAACTTTATTGGATAATATATTTTTTTTTAATTGAACAGCAATCAGAAAAATACAATTACTCTTTAAGCTATTTTGTTGGCACAGAGACAATACGTAAAAAGCTCCTTGAATTGACACGATGAGGTTTCTCCATTGAAAAAACCTCTTGCACCTTACTTCAGGTCAGCTGGCATTTCCTTTTCAATCTTCTTTGAGGGTATTCTTGTAGGAGTTGTCGAAGAAGTGTGTTTTATGTGACTCTAGTCTATGGTGGTGTTTGTTGCTTCTTTCTTTAATTGTGTCTTTAACTGTTAGTACCCGTAGATCTCTGGGTCACGTACCATGGAGCATCGGTGATAGCGCGAAGAGTTTTTGATGGTGCGCGTTGAATGAGGTCAATGTTGGAACTGCTAGCACATCCCCATAATTCAATGCCATATGTCCAAATGGGTATGATTATGGCTTTGTATATAAGAATTTTATTTTCTAGCGACATTTTGGATCTTCTACCGAGTAACCAATTGAGTTCTCTTGTTTTTATGTCAATCTGTTTTCGCTTTTTTCTTATATGTTCTCTCCAATCAACTTGCTGTCAAGATAAATCTCTAGATACTTTACACAGGAGGTTGTTGGAATTTCAATATTATTGATGTATACAGACACTGTTCTTTTCTTGTTGTTGAGCCACTCTTCCAAATAAAATAGATGTTCCTGGAGATTTGAGGATGCTACTAAATGATTTTCATGGATTGCCAATTGAGCCGTGTCATCCGCAAGAGTTCCTGTTGTTGTGTAATCAGTTGTTGTGAGATCAGAAGTATAAATTAGGTACAGAACAGGTCCCAAGACGCTACCCTGTGGTACTCCAGATTTAATTGGGTAAAATTCAGAAATTTCTCCGTTCACTCTTGTTCGAAAACATCTGTCCATTAGATAACATTTTATTAGTGTGAAATATGAAGAAGGTAAAAATTTTTTGATTTTATAAAGTAGTCCATCATGCCAGACCTTGTCGAAGGCCTGGCTTACATCCAGAAAGACTGCTGAACAGTATTTTTTTGCATCTATAGCCTCATTGATTGTATGTACCATGCAATGACACTGCTGAATAGATCGAAAACCAAATTGGTGTTCTGGTATTATTTGCAGAAGATCATTTGTACGGCGTAGTAGTAGTTTTTCTAGTAATTTCGAAATTGTCGACAACAGGCTTATCGGTCTATTAAACATTAGTGATTGGTTTTCCTGGTTTTGGAATAAGAATAATTTCAGATCTTTTTAGTTCTTTAGGCCAGTAATGAAGTCTTAATATTGCATTGTAGATATGGGTTAGCATTACTAATCCCTTTTTTGACAGCTCTTTTAATATTTTTGGGTTTATCTGATCAATGCCAGGAGCTTTCTTGTTATTTAAAAATGAGATGTTTTGTTTAATTTCACTAGGAATCACTGTTTTTATGTTTGTTGTTGGTATATCGGAGTAGTTGCTGTCATTAATTAGAGTAAAAACTTTGGCTAAGTGTGAAGCAAATAGATCTGCTTTTTCTTGGTTACTTGTAGCCCAAGTTCTAATGGTTGGTGATTCTAAGCGTATTGGTGAATTTGCTATTATCGATTAAGACTAGAAATGTAATCTGATAAGCTTGCATCTCTCATTTGCTTTAATTTTAATTTGAGTTTATTGCTCAGTTGGTTATACAACCTTTTGTTGTCGGGGGCCTGTGTTCATTGCCATTTTTTCCTGGTTTTTCTTTTTTTCGCAATAAGTTGTTTTATTTCCATTGGTACGTTTATTTTTTTTTTTTGATTTCTGATTCAGGTGTTACTTTTTTCGCAGCCTGTTGCAAAGTTTCTATAAATGTTTTTGTTGCATCTTCTATTTCTTTAGGAGTTTTCAGACTTATATTTAAATTTATTTGGTAAGTCTTTGTGGTTTTTTTACGTTAATTACTGCAGTACTAATTGTGGCTATTATCGGCGTGTGGTCTGAGGATAAATCATAGGGGTTAAATCCATATATGATGAGGAGATGCCATTTGTTACATAAAAATCAAGAAGGTCTGGCAATTTGTTAGGATCACTTGGCCAATAAGTCGGAGTACCCGTGGAGAGAAATAAATAGTTTTTTTCGTGTAAGATTTTTGACAGTTCCCTTCCTTTAGTAGTTAATCTGGAACCTCACTCTGTATTCTTAGAGTTACAGTCTCCTCCTGCAATAAATTTTGAGCCGAGTATTTGAAAGAAATCTTGATAGTCTTCTTTTTTTAGATTATGGCGGGGTGCAGAAACAGTAAGTTCGTATGGTAATGTTTTGATTTTTATTGATGTAGCCTGGAGGTGATTTTTTTCATACTTAGGTGGTCAATTGAGGATTTTATTAGAATTGCAGATCCAGCATGTGCCTTATTATCTGGGTGATTTGTATGGTAAAGTTTATAGTAAGGAACTTTGAAATACGACTTGTCTGCGAAGTGAGATTCACTTATTAACATAATATCTATTAGGTGTTGTTGAAGATAATATTGACGAAGATCACAACTATCAATTAATAATAAGCTATTGATGTACAAAGCTATTCTAAAACTAATATGGAGCTATAACTTTAGGGTGCTGCAGCTAAAACTAACATAGACATTCTAGAAAGATCTCAGTGTAAACTTCTTCGAATAATTAACATACTTATTTACAGCAACCTTAAAATGAGGTAAATGCGGTTCAGCAATAACTACGCTGACACGATCACTTTCTACCTGCGCTACTGAGTAATTAGCTCCGCATTTGCGCATTGGCAGTCATATTAGCGGTCTATTCTTAAGTTTGTCCGACTCTACCCTACAAGATTCTAGTAACTCAGAAGCCCCGTAGACCACACCGATCTACTTCAATGTACATTTTTAAAATGAAAGGGAACTGTAACTGGACAATTCTCTACATGTTCTCGTAGCATTATTATAAAACATTTGCTTATTGTAAATGTATTTACAAATTGCAAATAAAAATATATTACGCTAAAAAAAGGCTAAAAATTTTCATTTTTTTTTGTTGGTGCAATTTCTCATCTTTCTGTTTACTACTCCCCTATACGGAAGTTAAAAGAAAGACCGCCTCCGCACAGAAACGAAAGTTATAATGCCATTTATGGTGGTGTTAAGTGGCCAAGGATTTAGATCGTTTGGGCGTCAAGTGAAAGTTACAAACTTTTATAACATTATCGTAAAATCTAAAAGTAAAAGTTTTTCGGCTTCGTCAGAGAGTTTCCACTCGAGAAAAAAAGGAAATTTGGAGGTTACATCCTCTAGTGTTTGGAATGCTCATATTTCTTCTAGAGACGAAGTTATATTTTTCGTATTGTTATAATTCAAGGATTCAAGGATATGTAGGATGTAGAAACTTTTTCGGTTTTGGAATGTTTCATACAAAAGATCAGGTCAGAAGATCTATGCAATCAAATTAAAGATAAGAATTTTTTTAAGAACAAAGTTAAATGTTTTTTTATGAGAAATGTCTATAAACTATGGAATAATTGGTGTGCCCTCTCCATACTCTCAACCGCTTCCTACTTATAGTAGCAAAAATTTCGCTCGAGCAAATCTTGTATCTTACAAAATATTTGTTTATTATGGAAAAAATATGTAGAAAACAGACAGAATCTCGGAAAATACATCATATATGCGAAGCGACATCTCCTGCAACTCTTGGATAGGTTTTATTCAATTTCTCGTGAAATTTGCTATATATTTTGCCACTAAAAGGGCATGGCAATCCAAAATTGGCTTTTTCCTTTTATCGAGCAGGTATCATCAGCCATATTTCTTTAGTGGCTGTCGCTTTGAACGAGTAGGCCTGCTGAAATTTTGTGAACTTGTGCGGGAGAAAGATAAAACCCAAAAACTACAAGAAAGAGTAAACAAAAAAAATTTTTCAACCAACCATTATATGTAATTTTTATGACCAGCAATTTGTTTGTATAAAATATAAAGGTTTTATTGTTTTCTTACCAGATTCCTCCGAATTTGAGAACTGTACCAAAACGTTTGAGAAATTTAATGTCCACTTTTTCAATGTGGATTTAGTTTGGAACTTCATTCATAACTCTCTTCAAGAATTTAACGATTTATTCAAGGTTTTTGACACGGTAAATTACCCTTTATGTATGCAATATTTGGATGTTGGGATTAGAGAAAATTCTTTCTTCAAGACCATTCGTTAATATTATAATTCCAATATCAATTTTAGTGACAGAACATAAATATCCTAACTCTAGAGTAAGAATATTTATTCTTATGCGATTTGTATGTATTTTCATTCTATAACAAAATAAGGTTTGCCATGAATGTAAAATTAACTGTCAGTATCGGTGACGTAATCTTAATAGTGGTTCATAAAAACTTTTAATTTATTAAAAATGAGTAGAAAATCAGGCGATTCAGATATAGAATTTGAAAATAGGCCTTCAGAAATAAAGAAAATAAAACGGAATCCTTTTCTGAAAATGTATTAATTGCATTTTTTGGCGATTTGTTAAAAAATGGAAATCCTCCACTTTGTGAAAATATATTCAATTTTAAAAGCAACTATAAACGTAAAGCACAATATGGATATTTGAAAATATAAAAAAGTTAAAACTTTAATAAAATGCTTTTGGAAAAAATATGTACCTAAAAAATTTAAGATTTTTACTGAAGAAAACGTTAAACATTTTTTAGAAAAGGCTCCGGATGAGATATATTTAACTACCAAGATAGTTTATGATCACTGGAGATTTTTATAATATTCTAAAAAAATACTGGGCTCTGAAACCATCTAATGTATCTTTTGGTAATTTTTTTATAAATTTTCAAAAAAATAAATGTCCAAGACAAGTAATTGGGATAAACAAGTTAGGTAATATATCTAAACAAATTGCTACTTTTCTTAATTTAGACAACCCACATGATTACACTGGGTATTTTTTCATCGTGCCTCAGCCACCATATTGGTAAATGCAGGTGCAGATCTAACAATGTTAAAAAGACATAGAGGATAGAAATCTTCTTAAGTAGCAGAAGGCTATATAGAAATTTCTTTGCAAAATAGAGTAAAGGTAGCAAATTAATTAGTTTCCTCTTTAACTGGATCTAATTCAACCGTAGACGTCCCATCCAATTCTTCCTGCTACACAAGTATTATCTGCCTCATCCAACAAGTCTGTTCTAAAAAATATTACAGAATATATTTCTAATGCTCCAGTGTTAAATTTTAATAATTGTACACTACAAATATTAATATTAATACAATGTAATGTATGTATTTTAAAAGAAAATATAGTATGTTACTCGGTTAGAATGACAAATTAAATACTCGTTGTTCCTCACGCTCGCGTTCGAAACATTTCACTCGTGTCTAATTTTTTCATTCTTTGTGACGGAATCTGCTATTAAATTTGTTGGACCTTTACATGTTGATGGGGTCTATATGGATGTGGTTGGATTGTTCTTTCTAAAACTACATTCTTTTGTCTTTTTGTTCATTATTTGTTGTTCATTTTCCATTCTCCTTTCTTATTGGTGAATTTGCAAAAGAAAAATAATTGATCTTTTTCACTCTATAGAGAACAGTCAGTTAAAAAAAGCGTAATAAAAAATTCCCATTACATAAAATTCTCTTGGGAAGGATCTTAATGGTGGAAATATAATTCTTTCATTGCTTATCTGACGGTAATAAATGATAATCTAAGCTTAATCTAGTGAATAGAGTAAAGTAGCGAAGGGAAAGTATGTTTGTAAGTATCTGGATAAAAAAAAAGTGTAGAATAGTTTCTGTAAAAGTAATTTATTTTAAATTCGTCTTATTACTACGTTTATCCTTAATTTTTTTCTGCTAAATATATTTATTTAGAGAGAACGTAAAATATCATCCGCATTACGTGCATTCCGATTATCAGTTTATGTTACTGTATAAATCAATTTTCTTTTAAAAACAAATTCTTGTAAACAACTTTTTATTTGATAGAAAACGTTCTTCAGCATTCTACCCAAATTATTATTCTATCACTAGAGATCGATCTAAAATATATCAAATCCATTCCCAAGGTTTACTACCCCAGATAAATCACTTCTTGCCCTATTAAGTTCCAAAAAGGCCTAAACAAATGTCGACACAAAAAACTCTCAGAACTTTTTTCCTCAAGACCCTGAACTTTTGCCATATTTAGATATTTATTTACGATGGTAGTGTGCCTTTAGTAATTCATGTTTTAGCGAATTTTAAAAAACGCTCCAGATGGCGCTCGCACTGAATGCCAGATGCAAAGCATGGACCGTGAAAGTGTATTTTGTAAAAATTTATCCGAAAATGTGACAGTGCGTAACCTTTGACCTATTTTTCGTATAAAATTTTAAAAGAAAATTGATGGGAAGAAAATTTTTGACTCATTTATAGAAATGTTTTCTTTCCTACTATTTTAGATTTTATACAATTACAGCTATAAAATTTTCAGGCAACGGACAGTAGCGCACGGCAGTCAGAAATGTTTTCAGGTAGTAAAATTGTATGGGTCAATTGCGCGCGGGTTACCCTCGGTAGATTTGTCAATTACCCGAAAAACACCTGAAAAGAAAACTAAATAAAATATTATTACAATATATTTTATTTTTTTGCAAAGTCAGAACAAACACTCTTAACATTTTTTTTGGGAGGGGGAAAACCGCTTTGCATCCGAACACTCTCGGGTAGTGTGGGACGGAACCTCGGGATCGTCCGTTCCGACATCCATCAAGATTTAGTAGCTATCTTCATTCTGCTTCCCTCCTCTCTACGCCTTGGAATAGTCTTTCATCCGCCTCTTTCTCCTTCATAAGTGCTGTTATATAGGTAAAGCCTTTATTCCAGTTTTGTCTACTCTCTATTGTCTTGTTTATACGCACTCGGGTTGTTGGCATCGATTTCCCATCCCAGTCTTATTCTGTTCTCCTGCCATCGAGGGCATTCCAAACATGTGTGGGTTACTGTGTCGACCTCGTGACAGTATCTGCACGTGCAAACTGGATCCTTGCCGATCCTTTTATTGTAGCTCCCAAAAATTCCATGGCCGCTAAGAAACTTTGTGAACCAGTAGTCTGTAGATTTGTGTTCGCACTGTGATATACCATGTTAATCCACCGCCCCGTATATTGTATAAGAGTATTATTATGTAAGTAAGGTTACGGTTGGTCGTGTTATTGTTATCAGCGATATTAGCAACAAGGTCGTTCACTCAACCATTACGTGAGTGAACTCTCAGAAGGTACTCCAATGCCTACTATATATACTGTTGTATTGCATAGATTAAGTTAGACCTGAATTATAGTAATTATAGTATTTATTATTAGTGTTAATCCAGAATATAGTTATTGTTATTGCTAAGGTAGAGTTTGATTCCTTACCCTTCACTAAAACCTACCCTACGACATTTACATGTCACATGGCGATCCTGCCAGTCCGTTAGTTTACATGTCACATGGCGATCCTGCCACTCGACGATGGAATCTACTTAAGTCTGGGATCAGGGTCTTAGTCCACTAACCCACCGCCACCTATCATTGCAACGCTGAGTTGTCCGCTCTCTTTCTCGTCTCTTGTCTGCCTCCTATACCCATTCTAGTTAATGTAATCTGACTCTTTCCTCAATTAGTTCGTCAATAGGTGGGATCCCGCTGATAGCAGCCAGAGCTTCTGTAAAGACTGTTCTGTATGCTCTACACGCCCTCAAAAGCCCTTTTCCTTATACTTTTGCATCCGAATAACCTGCGCCCAGACCGGTGACCGGTGACATCGCCATCGCCTGCCTTGTGGCTTTCTCGCATGTCCTTTTTATGTGCTCGCTAAAGATAACCTTGTCATCAATCCATACCCCTAAGTATTTTAAGCTTGCTTTTAGAACTATCGTGTGCCCCAACATTTTGATTAGAGTAGTACCCCGCTTGTTCCTTGCTGCTCTCACCACGATGCACTCGGTTTTTTGAGGAGCAACTTCAAGGCCACTCATGTTTACCCAGTAGCAAATCTCGCTCAGTGCCTCTTGGGCCTTGTGAATCATTTCTTCTTGGTTTCTTGGGCAAACAACCAAGCCGAGATCATCCGCGTACCCAGTGCTTTCATAGCCTTCTGGTAGAGTAACTTCTAAGACCTCGTTATATACACAATAGGGGGCCTATAACTGACTCCTTGGGGACGCCTTGTTCTATGCGCATTTTTTCATTGTCTGATACAATTTCCCTATTCCTAAAGTAATCTTTTATTATGTTACGTAAGTAGGGACTAATTTCTAGCCTCTTCAGTTGGTCTACTATTTTCCACCACTTCGCCGTGTTAAAAGCATTTTTAATATCCATTAATATTATGGCACTCCATTTCCAGCCGCTGTCCATGGCCGATAATCTAGTTTTCAGCTGAACACTCTTAACCTAACCTAACCTAACCTACATAACCTAACCTAACCTTATAATAATTATTATTATTTTCTGCTGTGTTGTTCTTGGGATTTAGGTCTTGGATTAAAGAAAACAATATTTCTTGAAAGCCAACCTATGTTGACATCTTCAGGGCACTGTTATCTCGGGTGTCGGGTGTGTATAGTTTGGCCTGTTTAGAGCGCTCTAATTAACTCGAGCACAGACATTAAGGGGTTAATATTTATATAACTGCTTTATAAATAATAAATAATAGGAATTAAAGTGGTGTAATTTTACATTTTGAATAAATTCACACTATCCAGGAAAGGACGAAGGGGAGAAAACGTGTAATATGCCTATAATAAACTTTTGGGTTAATTATACAATTCACATAGATATACATACATGTGTTTCAAGGCAACCCGTACAGCCTAATTCTCTGCGACCTTTGCAGAAGGCCTATTATGGTCTTTAGAATTCAGAAACATATGAACTAATTCCGTAATCATTCTGTGAGAACTCTCAGTTTAAAGGGTTCGGGGTGCTAAAGTTTTGGAATATTATGTGAATTTAATTTAATTAGCAAACGGTTAATTTGAGTCTGGAGTGGAAACGGTTAACTGTAAAAGTAACATTAATGAATTTTAAACTAAATTATTGACTATATAGCGAAAAATACAATATTGTTTTCTATCATTTTACGAGGATTTGAAATTTTTTTTGCGCGAGAAATTAATTTCGTAATAATTTTTGCCTTTAAACCTTAGAATCCAAAATAATTTAAGTTCCTTATAAAAATTATAAATAGAACTGTTGCGTCACGGAAATAATTTCACCCCTTCTTAACCAATAGAATTAATTGCTGCCCAATTCTGCGTTACGCTCCCTCAATATAGGTTCAAAACGCCAGTTTAGATTTTGATTTCATAAGTAAATTACTAGCTCCGCTTCGCCAGGGTCGTAAGTACCGGCATTGTTAGAAAAAAAGTATTAACAATTAAATTATATTAACACTAATATCCGTTAGATTTCGTTTCGCACTACAATTATTCCAAAATAGAATTTCGGTTCCTCACTCACACATCTGAAATAAGGGCCATTCCATATTTTATAAATACAAAGCAATATTTGGACCAGTGTCTTCCCTGGCAGATAAATTGAGTAAAAGGGTTAATTCGCCGGATCTATGGCCACTTGATTTTTTTATGACACTATTAGACGAGCGTCGTTTACAAGCCTCTATTTAATAAAAAAGAGATAATTTTATTTGTAAAAATGGTGTGAAGGGAGTTCGAAGCGAACAAACACATTTTCTGATGCTTCTTTAGGGCTTGTAGTGCAGAGTATTTTTTATTCTTCGCAGTTCGACATGCTAGTAAACTTTGTTTATCACACTACCACATCATAGGGCTGTAAAGCAAATTTTTTACCAATTTGGAGATCTGACGAAGAGGACACCACATACGCTGTTGAAAAAAGAAAGCCGCTCGCAAACAAAAATACTTCATTTCTGACACATCACACATTAATTTAAAATTCGTATTGAAAGTCTGTTTTTTTGACAAGATTCATATAGATAAGCGCGAAATGATACGCATTTAAAGTCTTGAAGAAACTTCAATACTTTTGAGTGCCAATGTGTAAACAGGTTATTGCCAGTGACTGACAAGACTTTATTGCCAGTTACTGGCTGCCTTCCCCCACCATTTTCTTGGATTGCCACCTCCCTGCTTGCACTATGTAAACAGGTTCCTGCAAGTCCATATGCCAGTGGAAAGAAAACAAAACAAAATGTGTTCAGCAGTCCGGCTTTCATTTCACTGTTCTTTATTTTTAAATTTGATAAATTGATTCATAATTTTGTTTTATTCAATTTTTAAATAATAATGACAGAAGCTTAAAAATTGAAAGGTAAAAATTTGAATGTCAAGCTCAATGAGGAGCACACAGCAAAGTTTGTTCGATTCTACAATAAAAATGAAAGTTTATGGAACATTTTCCTTCCGAAATATAAAAATTGAGAAATTTCTGGGAGCACGCACAGGTAGCCAGGGTATAACTACTGGCACTGTCTTGGCTAAAAAAGCAAAATTTAAATTGATGCTGCCAGTTTAGTTGGCAGTAGCTGGCAAAGGTCCAAATGTTCTCAACTTCCATGCCAGTTACTGGAAACGAGAAAACATCCACTGGCCCATCCCTTTATAATGCCAATACTGGCATGCCAGTGATATATCAACTGGCACCATGTAAACCAGCCATAACGACTGAATGCCAGTATAGTTGTCTATGAAATCTGTATACCAGAACCAAAAATGATTGAGAGTTTTATTGTCCCTTGGCATATTGAAGGCAGTGGCGTGTTTATTAATTTTTGAAAGGTTTAAGGACTAACCCAAATAGTTAATTAATTTTCCATAAACTAAATACTTTTTTTGATTTTATATTTTTTTTGTCTCTTTATACATACCTTTCGTCTAATCTTCCACTTCAGATTCGTCAGATGCACTGTCGCTACTGCTAGCGTCAGCAAAGTTGATAATGACTGGTTTAATATTTTGATCAATCCGTTGGTCTATGTCCCACATTTTTTGTTCTTCTTTCAGAACGTGCTTGATCCATTTCTTCCAGTTTTCTGCAATGACGCTTTGAATGGCTTCTTTAAGGTAATTTTGTACATCCGCCATTTTAAATGTTCTGTTTTCTCGTGCTACTTGTCCTTTTACATGCGCTCAAATCAAGTTTATAGGATTAAATTCGCAGTTGTAAGGAGGTAATATTAAAACTGTCATTCCACGACTTAACGCCATTTCATCAACTGCGCATTTTTATATTTATAAACATGTAGTTTTGTAATCTATAATAATTCCGCCTTTAGACTATCTTTGTTATAATGGATGTTTTTATCTATTAACCATTGTTGAATTCAGCTTTTTTCCATGATTGTTTCGGTAATGGTTCTAAATGCCGACTATAATAGGGGGCATTATCCATGACGGTGACAGACCCAGGTTCCAAAAGTTGAATGATACCTTCAAACCATTTTTCAAACACTAATCGCCAGTTTTTTTAAATTTAAAGGCTTTCTGTATTTATGTTTTGCTATTCTAATTCTTCCTCGTTCTGAATCAACCCCACGCAATGATACGTTCGTGGCATTATCAGGTAGAAAACGGATATCTACTTACTCGGTGGTTAAAATGTACTTATAAGTGAAACGGACAAAGACAGAAATATAGATCTGTACAGCGTTGCCATGAGTTGTATAAATAAAATAAGTTATTTGAAATGGGGAGGAAATGATTTATAAATACTACTCATTAATGTTTTTTTTTTCTAAATAATATTGTTTAATACTTTTACCGTATATTTTGATTCTGGTAAAAATTGGTAAAATAAGAATGAGATATGACAACGCTATTTTGCTTGTTTTATGGTCTTGTAAATTCTAAATTACTCTCAAACATTATTTGTTATAGTATAGGAAATGAACATCTTTATACAACTGTGTATGTTTCTTAATTGATGATGAAACTTGTATTTTCCTTTATGATCGTTTCAGTCATTTAAACAAGCCTGGATAAATCTTTTATTGTATATTCAACAGCGGAGATATAAATCAAATTTTAATACTAATTCACTTAAAAACTCAGGCTATATTTCATATAAAACTAGATTTATAGATATAATCATATATCATGTAGGTAATTAAAATATTTTTATAAATATTGCTGCTTCATAAATTTCAATAATATTGTTTTTTGCAATGAATGATTTAATTGATTTTAAATACCTTTCATACTAAAAAGAATGGACTGGAATACAAAATGTTTAGCGTTTTTCTATACAAAACAGTTTTATCTTAATCCAATAATGTTTTCACTACTAAATTTATTCCTGTTGCGGCTTGAATTTTTCTTTACCACCATGGTCAAAAGTGTGTTGTAACTACACGAATAGTACGTAGGAAAATACGTATAAAAATAAGCTCGTAGGAATTTAAATTCCCTTGAATATTACACTAGGTGAAATTTCGAATTTGCGCGTCTTAGAGGCGTGTTAAAGAATACATTTGTACGGCTAGACATGTAAATTTCATTTGCATAGCCAACCGAGCAAATCCTATGCCATTTTATTTTTTAAGAGGCCGAAGAAAATATGGAAAATTCCACACCTGAAGGGATTACTGAAAAAATAACGTTTTAAAAATAAAGAAATACCTTTAGTCTATAGCACTTCATGGACCACGAGTTTTACTGATAAGAAAAGGGCACTGAACTATTAAAATTATTTTTCACTGCGTTAATATAAATTTTTAATAGAAAAATTGGAATTTTATTGTGTCAGAGAAAGAAAACTGAGTCTATTTTTTTCGTATTTAACAAACAAGCAGGAATATGTATGCTGTGATAATACCCAGTCCAACTTACCTCCCGTAGCAAGAGAAGTACCGTAAGGATCGGTTTTAGGCCTGGTCTGATTTGTTATTCATATAAATAACCTACCCGATGTTGTCAAACAAGTACCACGAGTTATTCTCGGTTAAAGATATTCCTTCGTGGGATTATGTAATCCGCTTTGGATGCCGGCTAACCACAGTGAAGTGGGGTGTGGATTGATATATGTTGTTAATTAAAAAGAAAAATGGGCGCCAGAAAATTGTTTTACCCTCATCCAAAATACAGTCAATTTAGTCACTCAACCTCCAGAATGGATCTAAATTGAGCCCACTAAAAAAAATAAACTACGTCGCAACAAAAATTTGCTTACCTTAGTTCGGGTCAAGACTATTTGTGACTATTAGTAAATGAAAGAAAAGTAACTAATTACTCAATAACTGTTTAATATTTCCACTTACACAAAATTGCACAGGTCAAAAAAAATAAAAGAAAAAGGAATCCAAGGGATCCCACTTAAATTGCGCTAGTTAAAAAAAACTTGCGGTTGTTCCAAAACTCCCTCGCTTTTAAAAGTGGATTTTCTTCCACCAACTCCAAAAATTAAATTGCGGCAACTTGATTATCATCCGCCCAGTACGAGAATGTGGTCAACACTCTGCCCAACACGAGAAGGTGGTTAACAATCGCCCAATACGAGAACCCTAAAATAATATACATTAAACCCCTAATCGAATACCCCTCGGCCCAGAAAGAAATTTACAAACTCTAACAGTTTATACAATAAAAACATTTAAATATCTCAACATACCCTTTTATACAGTGAAGGGGAATTCTCGGCAAATCAGGAACTTTCCTGACAGTTGCTTCCGTGGAAGGTGAATCCTCGGAGAATCAAATCGTCTCCCGTGGAAGGTACTATCCCTATAATATTAATAGGCCTTACACACTTGCCAAATAACATAAAACTCGACTGTCATGAAAAACGCCTTACCTGACAAAAATGGCGTCGTTACGAACGTGGCTTGGTTTGGCACAAAATATCAATTCCTCTTCAAGAGATTCAGACCAGGGTAAACACACCAAATCAAATAGGCACCCTGCAAGTCTAACAATACGGGAATCGCTAGTCTATCCCAATCAATGGTACGAAATAATCTTCATAAAACACCGGGCGATTCCTCAAAATTTTGTCTAAACCACGCTATACTTTATCACCCAACAAGAAAAAAAAAGACAAAGCCGAAATTTCCTTCGAAATCATTCTAGAACGAATTTCACCACGCAAGTCCAGAAAGAGATTCACCTATTAATGGCCACGGGTCACTAAAAACGACTGCGACTTGACCAATCATATAACAGGTGACTGGCTAACACAGCCGTACAGTACCTCAAATTTAACAGACGAAATGACCGAAACGACAGATGGAAACATGACATCGATAAAAATTAGACGTAAACAATCTATTTTAATAGATATACTTTATACGAAACTAAATAACTCGTTCAAATGAATATAAAGTGAGTCAAAAAAACTTGAGGCTATCTTATGTGATATATGGTTCCTAAATAATATAATCCGATCCCGACAGTGGCTCACATCTACAAGGTATGGAAAACTAATTAATGTAGTAAGGTCTTAATACCGAATTTAAACGTTACACAAGGAACTACCGTTTTATTCGCCGAGTACACCACAAACGTCAAACGAACTAGACTTACTTTAAATAAAGATGTACCTCTGAATATAGGGCTAAATTGGGCAGCACTTGTATTAAAAATTATTCATAGTTGTTGGAAAAAAACCTGTATAATTAAAATAAAATGAAAGAATTAAATTTAACAATTCACAGCGACCGTTGCATGAACTGAAGAGTTTCCGGTAATTTAAATAGAGCGCGTAGTCTGGACCAATAAAAATCGGTACTTTGCACAAAGGGCGAAGTTTGAATAAATAAACAACGAATGCAACGTGCAACGAATGATGGCGTTAGTTAGTGTGTATATATATTTTACCGTTTATATTTTAATTTTATTATTGATATTTAAATTGAAGTTCACTGTAAATTTATTTTTATTATCAAATTTTTTATAAAACATTATGGAGCTTTTGTGCTTTTAATTGCGTTGCGTCAGAATATATTTAATCAGAAAGTTACAGTGTTAAATTAATCTGAAATTGAACCCACAGAAAGTCAACTTACTAAAAACAACCATTTGAATGAATAAAACACGTTATTCTACAAGTAAGTAATTATCCAAAAACGTAATTTAGACACGTGGAACTCAAGTTTTGACTATTCGTAAGGTTTTGTTAACACAGTACAATAATTAAGTTGCGCTTTAACTTGATATTCAATCTAAAATAAAATAAAATCCATTTCATTTCTAAATTAAAGCGCTAGAAGAAAGTATAGCGGGTTTAATAAATCCTCCTATAACTACTCTTTTAAATTTTATTTATAGCATTTATAGCAAACTAGACTGAACCAATACTATCCACCATGATGTTATACCTTAAAAAGTTACCAAATAAATAAATCAAACTCTATAGGGCGATTCATGAAGCATGGTAGTAAATATTTTAAATGTAGGTTGTAATAACCCACCCTATTTTTAGCTGTCACCAAATGTAACAATTCTCGGGGATAGTTTGACCTTACGTAGATAACTTGATACTGTGAGTTGAGGTTTACAAAAATAAAATGCAGTATATAAAAACAAAATCTAAGCTCGGCTTTGAGATTTCATTCTTCTGTTTTAAAAAGTTAAAACGCGCCTGAGTCCACCTTGTAGTTTCACAAAACTACAGGTGAGTTCTCACTGACTGTTTCTTCGCGAAAATTTAGTTTTTATGAAATTTCTGGACCCTCCCCAATGTCCAACATTTGATTTGTTTAAATTTTTATTGCCAATCAGACTCTTGGCTACCCTATTACTTTTTGCCAATCCACGACTAGTATATTTTTCTCATGTCAGGTTTATTGCCCTGCTGTTCAACAAATTACAAGTGAATATTCAGCACTTTTCTGTTTATGAAAAAAAGTCTTTACAAACACATTGTGAAGAAACTATTTTTCAAAAGAGTATTTATGAATTTAATTGTACCGAGTGTCCCAAATAAAATCTAATAATATACGTAAAAATGCAACAAGGCAGATTTTCTGATTTTCGGCTTCTTCAATCAAACAGGCGTAAGGTCAACAGCTAGAGCATCTAAAAGATAAACAACGTTAGAATCGGACAAACTTCTGTATGTTTGAACCACGCTGTTATTATTTCCCATTCCCCACTTAATTCTTAGGTTTAGTGGTCTGGAGTAGACACCACATCCTGAGCCTTCTTTGGTTTTGGAGCCGTCTTCTTCTGCGCGTTGGTACGTTACCTAGCAACGAAGCAGTACCGAACGATGAAAGGAGCTTCGCAAGAACGGGCAAAACAGTGTTCAAATATACCTCAGAGCTAGAGAGGCTCTGAATATTCCAACGAGGTGCGGACAAACTTAAGAATAGACCGGTAATTGTCACCTCCTCCTTCTGCGCGTTCGTACGTTACCTAGCAACGAAGCAGTACCGAGTGATGAAAGGAGCTTCGCAAGAACGGGCAAAACAGTGTTCTGAGTGTATGCTAGTGGAGTATGACTCTTTCTAACTGCGCTACTGAATAATAAGCTCCGTCTTTGCCCATCGGCAGCCATACTACCGGTCTATTCTTATTCTTATCTTGTACGGTTCTACCGTGATGCCATCTATCAGTAAAACTAAAAAATTAATGCCGAGAAGATAGTCGACTATTTAATAAAATAAAAGTTTACTCTCTTCTTTTGAATTCCAAACTCAGTTCATTTATTTTTTTTACTTTGACCAGAAATAGTGGAAACTTTGCAAACGGCATTGTAAATTCTTTGCATTGTTAATGCGTCAAAATATATGTATATTCTCCTAAAATCTTATGGAAAATTTATTATGCTAATCAAACTGAGTTAAGCTGTAAAATTAATGCCGGTTCTTTGACACTTTCTTATGGAATTTTCGGGGCGTCTAAAGATCACCAGACAACTTTTCATACATGATGGCATACTTGATACAGGACTTGCGGGTGTATTTTATAGTAATTTTGAACTACCTTCTTGCGTTTCAACTGCGACCTGAACCTGTAACATCGTGTCAAATACATTCGTGTCCCAAGAGAAATCTTGAATGCGAAATTTCGGAGACAATTGCAAGAGTAGAATGCAATTTAAACTTTATGTAAATGTCATTGACAGTATGATTTATATTAAAATTTAAATGTGTACAAGAAATAACGTAGTTTTTTATGAGAGGGGCGTAGAACTGAACTGAACAGTTTTTCTTTGTCTATTTACTCTCTGAAAAATATATTTTAGATATTGATTTTGGCGTAGGATATTCTATAAATGTTTTAAATTCTTTAATGATAAAGTTAATGGAAAAACTGGTTGAGGTACATGTCAGGGAAAACTTTTTAAAACAAAGGCCACTTCACAAAAACCAGAATGATTATCAAACCGGAAAATCCTGTGAAACAGCACTCCATCAACTCCTTTCAAAGGAAGAGGCTGTACACAGAAATAAAGAAATAGCTTTAGGAGCATTTCTGGATATAGAGGGTGCATTCGACCACACCTCTTTTAGAACCATGGGTGCAACTGTAACAAAGCGTGGCGTAGAGTAGAATAGAGGCATGTGGTGTCGGACACCACATGCAGGTGGATACAAACGATGCTATGCAATCGATCAGCTGAAGCAACATTGTTGAGAGATAACATGGAGGTGTCAATTTTCAAGGGATGCCCTCAGGGAGGAGTCTTATCACCTGTACTGTGGGATATGGTAATTGACGAGCTCCTGGTACAGCTCAGCAATGCAGGATATTATACCCAGGGGTATGCAGACGGTGTACTCATACTTGTAGTGGGGAATTTTAAAAATATTGTTTCAGACCTTATGCACCAGGCGCTGAATATCGTGGAGAGGTGGTGTCTAAAGGAAAACCTTAAAGTTAATCCTAATAAAACAGCACTAATTGCCTTCACGAAAAACAAGAAGTTGGATAGTCTCAGATTACCCAAGCTCTTCAACACTTAACTGCAATTAACCCAGGAGGTAAAGTATCTAGGTATAACCCTTGTCGCTAAACTAACCTGGAATAAGCATTTGGAAAAAACCATTAATAAGGGCACTAATGGCCGCCAAAAGGGCCATAGGCACTAAATGGGGCTTAAAACCACGTATGGTATACTGGTTGTACACTGCAGTGGTAAGACCCATGTTAACCTACGGCTCTTTAGTGTGGTGGCCTAAAGTAATACAAAGGATATTTATATCAGAACGGAGGCGAGAATGGGGGCATTCAGATTGGAATGCAATGGCTACTGGGATCCTTATGAACAAGGACACAGTAGAATCACAAAAACCATCACAAACTCGTTGATGGAGATGAGAAGTGATGAAAGACAACTTCACAAAGCCCTTCAGCGTTCAGCTGAGTTGGGAAGGTGAAGAAACAAGCAACCTTCAGGAAGCATTGGTTTGGTATACTGATGGGTCAAAAACCAGAGAACGCACCATTGGAGAATTACGCATCAGTATTTCAAGCAGAAGTACATGCTATAGAGCTCTGTTTGAAGGAGAATATTGAGAAGGGATATAGAGGGAAAACAATCATCATTTACTCTGACAGTCAAGCTGCCTTACAGGCCTTATCATGTAACAAAATCAGTTCAAAATTGGTCTGGAACTGCCTACAAACCCTGCTCGTTCTGGCCAACCAAAATAAGGTAACACTTAGATGGGTCCCAGGGCATTAAGGGATAAAAGGCAACGAGGAAGCAGGCGCCCTGGCCTCAGCGACCGTTTTTACTGGTCCTGAACTGGCGTTTGACATTCCTAAATCCTCGGTACGACTCTCGCTGACTAGGTGGATGTTAAAATAACACCGGTCACGCTGGGATCTTGTGCCGGGCCAACAAAACAGTAAACGAATGGTTAAAGCGCCATCAAAAGTACTGACAGATGATATTCTGAATCTAAGCAGAAATCAAATAAGGTATGTCACGGGACTAATAACCGGACATTGTCACGTTAGGGAACACCTACATAAAATGGGCATCTTTCAAGATGAATCTATATGTAGACTATGCAATGAGGAGGATGAAACCGCCTCACATATCATACTAGAGTGCCAGGCACTCACGCACTGGAGGTATAACCTACTGGGACCGGTAAACCCACAGGAGGACTTTCCAAAAGAAAATCTGGTGAAAAGGCTATTCAGTCTGATAAAGGTAACAAACACCTCTTCACCTCTCTTCACCTGAACATAACGATGTAACTGACATAGTACAATAAGTCTTAAGGCTGCCGTATTGAAGCATTTATAAACCTTAGTCAGGTACATCGTCTTAATCAATCAATCAATCAATCAAATTCTTCGAGGTAAAGTTTTTTCACGCAAGGACAAAAATTAAGATCTCCGTTTGAGTTTTTAAGAATATTTTCGTTCGCTTTATTTATCAGTTTTGTTGATGGATTGGAGAATGACTGCGTGTTTTACCCTTTAACTGATATTGCAAGTGTTTGGAATTTGATTTATTGAATTCGAAGGCACAACTAATGTAGGTAGAAAAGGGCTTAGTTGAATTGAACAAATAGAACGACCCGCTGTTTGAAACATTCCAGGATGTAAAACGTTAAGATATTCTTTGTGTACCTATATTATTCTTTTTTTGGTATATTTTTCAATTTGAACAAAGATTAGTTTTATATTTTCTGGAAAAAATACCAATCAACTCATCATCACCAAAGCCGAACATATATGGTTCGAAGGTCATGCTCTGCATCTGGCAGGACCAAAAGGGTGTTGTTTACTATGAGCTGCTGAAATCTGGCAATGCCATTACGGGCGATCGATATCGGCTTCAATTGATTCGTTTGAGCCACGCATTGCGAGAAAAACGGCCGTAATACGAGCAAAGACATGATAAAAAAAATATTTGGAATATAATAAGATGTTTAACCGCACCCGTCTTATTCTCCGGATATTGCTTGTTCTGATTACTAGTTATTCCAAACGATTCGGCACGATTTGGTTTTTATATTCCAAATATGTGATATTTTTAAAAGTTTTAATAAGTGAAATAAAAACTGCGGTTGGACCTTTCGTTAAATACCAGGAATTTGAATATTTTCAACAATTTCTAACACGTGTTTCACCTTTTTATGATTTTATTCGAGTGTATATTTGTTTCTGTTTCGGCCTCTCTACAATATAATACAATTTTGCAGAAACTAAACACATTTTCCATTATTATCTGCTATTAAACGAGTAGTTTTAGATCTGGTGTGCATATGTAATCGAAATACATTGTAAAAATAAGAACCAACAATCATATTTTCTACACAAGTATGTATGAGTTCAAAAATTACTTTCAGAAAAATAAGACTTACGCACATTCTTATTTTTTGAATGTTAGTTACGATGTTCAATAAAAACTAAATATATAATGGATCATGGTAATCGCCTAATAGTCCTCCATTATTTTGAAGCTTAGTTTGAAATTTTAGTGGAAACCATGTTTAAAATCTATCAATTTATAATAAATAATAATAATAAATGATAATCGATAAGTGCTACTGCACTTGTTTCGCATGAAAGGCATCATAAAACATCATCATCAACAGTATAAATAGAATTATACCCAAAGACCAGACATCTGTATGAACCTTGACTTTCCAATTAAGTATTCCCTATTTCTTTAAGATGTAAAAATTAAATATCAATATTGAAAATTACAGTAAATATACTGGAGACACTACAGCCATACTCAAAGCCCCCAAAAAATGCAAAAAAAATTCCAGACGTCTTTCAAATTATCACAGGCTCTCTAAGCGCTCTAACAAGCCTGAGACAGCTATCAGAACATGCATCTACGGCAACATGGCTAGAAAGTTATATTTATTTGAGTACTTCATACATTTGAGAAAGATATTTCAGGATTAAGCAGATCTTGAACAGAACACGATTGCAACTTTTGCAGATGATACCGCAAACAATGCAGTTGGAAACAATCACGAAGAGGCTGCTGAAAAGCTCCAAACCTCGATAGAAAGAATTAACATCTGGACTAAAACTTGGCGTATCAGGTTAAATAAAAACAAATCTGTACACGTAGATTTTACTAACAAGCATAAACGTCATCTCCGTATAAGAATCAACGATACCCAGATTCTGCACGCGGATTCAGCAAAATACCTGGGTATTAACCTGAACACAAGACTGCGCTGGAAAGTCCATGTGAAAAAAAAAGAGAAGAGCTTGGCTTAAAATACAGAAACATGTATTGATTACTTGGGAGAAATTCCAAGCTGTCGATCTACAATAAATTGCTGCTCCTGTATAAGCAAGTTTTAAAACCGGTTTGGACCTAGAGCATCCAACTATAGGGCTGTGCTAGCAAATGCAACATTTTAAAGATTCAAAGATTCCAGAATGAAGTGCTGAGAAACATCGTCGATGCACCTTGATACTTTCGTAACTGTGACCTTCATCGGGACCTAGAAATAGACACAGTTAACCAGACCATCTCCAAAATCGCCAGAAGTCATGAGCAAAGACTTTTCCAGCATGTCAACATTCGATAACGCCAATTTGATAAGAAGACGTTAGTTTATTAGTGTAGTTAAGTTAAGTTATTAAAACCTAAGGCAGACTAGTGAGTACAACCTTAGTTAAGTTTCAAATTTATCATTTTAGATTTTAGGTTAGAAAAAATTATTTATTGATCGAAATTCTGATCAGATTATAATGTAAATAATATTCCGTAAGGATCAACTTATTTTAAATCCTCCGCAAAGGACACACACTCCTGACACACCAACGAAAAATGAAGATCCACCTGAATGTACAAAGAGTGTCCAGAGTATGACAATGAACGAAGAAATAATGAAATAAGTGAACTCTTGGAATCCATACATGAACCGTGAGTGAAATACCTGAAAGACGTTAATCTCTACTCAAAAATTTAATTACCTTTTGTATTGTTTGTGTGTCCCCTGCTAATAACTCATAGAAGTTAATGCGGGGTTATTTTGTTGTGAAATAAAAAAAATAGAAAAAATATGTTGAAAAGATGGGACTGAAGTGTCACTTTTTGTCCCTCTGGGATTAAATATTGACGAAAATCCCGAAAGGAGTAAATTTTATTGAAAATAATAATAATAAATTAATGTTGTTACAGTTCCTCATATTGACCAGTCTTTTCTGGGTTAATGCAGCAGATACTTGACGTTTAACAGATATGTCCTTTCATATTAAACTGGTGTTTGTTTGTTTGTTTCACATTTTTTATGCGACACGACTTCTTAAACGCATCGTACCTACTGCTGCTCATATAGTTTTTTCGATTTTGGTAGTAACAATTCTACACCTACTTCTTCTGCTCGTTTATCAATATCAGATACACATTTAGTACTAGCAATTAGCAATATCAATGTTTCCAAATGATTCTTGTTACAAAGCAGTGTTACTATGCTAACGTGATTGACAGTTTGTTAAATAAGTTGTAGAGAGAAAGAAAATGATTGAAATAATTGAATTATTTTGTCCCGAAAGTACCAAAAATATCGTATATACCTTTTGACTGAAGTAGTATTTTTAATCCCTTAGGTAAATTAGTAAACTTTACCTGGAATTAAAAGTACTACTTCAGTCCCCCAGTATACATACATTAAATTGTCTCGTTTGCTTTATACTTGACAAGGTATCATAATTATTATGATATTATTTTTAAGATTTACATTATTCGAAACTTTTCTATCCATGAAACAAAAATTATAGTTAAAGCAGATAGATAGATCTGAAAACTTAAAGTTTCAATCTAATATAGAGAACGACAAGGCCATTTGTCGTTTTGTGACCTAGTGTGAGTCGTTTATACCACATTTGCACATTTAGTCAAATTTTTAGAGTTTCCGTTTCTGCATCTGCGGCACAGTCGAGTCGAATCGAGGTCGATACAAGATCATATTATTATCAAATTTGTGAAATAACATTTTTATTTCTTATTCGGATTTAGTCTGCTACATATTCTATATTTTATCGTTAAAATTCGAATTTGGTTATTCAATTGGACGATTTTTATTATTTAGTATATTTCGAAATCGAAAATCCATGAAATATATTGTAAATAATAATTAAAATTTAAAATACAGTATAGTTTTTATGGGATATTCGGTAAATCCCCAATACGATCCTAAAACAGTGTCAGAGAATTTTTAAAATAAAAATTTCGTCTCTTCAATAAAATATTTATCTCCAAATTATTCAAATCTATTCGTATCTCTGGGGATACACCTGGACCGGAGACTTAACTGGAGAACACACATACTCACAAAGCGTAAATAACTGGGGTTAAGACTCAGTAAACTATACTGGATAATAGGACGCAGATCACAATTATTGTCAGTCAACAACAAATTGTTGATCTAGAAAGCTATTCTGAAACCAATATGGAGTTACGGAATACAACTCTGGGGCGCAGCGTACAAATCTAACATAGTGTTTTGATCTCATGAGTTTTGAGACAAAATGTAGCAATTATTTTCGAAGACGGCCGATGCATTGACAACACCGCTTTTTTAAATAATTGTCTGTAGCTTCTAAAGTGGACTGTAGTTTCTTTGTAGTTGAATTTTTCCTTTTTCAGAACTCCGAAATGATACGCACATGTTACTTGTATTTAACGGTTTTCCAAAAACAACGAAAGAACAGGTAACACAGAAACATCATTAAATTGGCTTACACTTTATGTTACCAATCACTCAGAAACGCACTTTCATTTTTAAATGCGTTGGTTACATAATTTTAAAATTAAAACAAATTTGGACAGTGGAGATGAAAAATATTTTGAGTAGCCTGGCTTGATTCGCGGCCAAAGTCTTACTCTTTTGTCAGAGAAATTGTACCGTTACGTCGTGTTTGTGACGACGGAGAAGTCTTGCTTGATTCGCGGCTAAGATCTTACTGATTATTAAAAACTGTTCAGAAACCTTCTTGTTTAAGCTACGCCCGCCGAGTGGTGTTCGTGACAATATTTGCCTATGTATATGACCCGGAAGTTTGCGTACTTGTGAATATGTGATAGTACTATAGCGAATCGGAAATGATTCTCCTGTCTCACGATGCGAATTTGTCTCATTCGCACATATGGTTGAAATATTTTTTAACGTTATTGTAAATGTATTTGGCGATTCGCAAACGCGCAGTTGCCAATGTTGCAAATTTGTTTAAAATGAATGAATTGAATTTTATGTTTAATTGGAAATTAAACACATAGAAATTCTAGAAATGTTTCAGTCCAAAGTTCTTTGTACTATTGTAAACACCCCTTGGTATTTACCTAATAATGTAATTGCCCAAGACCTCCAAATAAGCATTGTTAAAGCGGAAATATCTAACCTATCCCAGAAATATATGTCCAAGGGCTTAGTCCATCCGAATTATCTGGCAAGGAATCTAACGGAGATACCCCCTTCGGAGAAGGTTGAAAAGACATTACACAAGTGACTTGCCCAATAAATTTTAAAATTAGGCTTCAAAATTTAGAATTTAGTGTATAGAGCTCCTAATAATAAGATATTGTAAAAATAAGAAATTGTATCTAATAGGTAATCACTGGATGATTTCCTACATGTCTAATCGATGCTTACTCTAATTTCTCTACAGAAAAAATCGTATCTCAAATTTTGCAATCATTTGAATCCAAAGATAAATAATTTTTATCGTATTTAAAACACCCTATAGTGGCGTCTGTGAGTCGGAAGGACATGGATCAAAATTTACCCGGATCGAGAGTATCTCCTCCCCAGTTTTAGAGGATGCTGAACCCCCTAAAACGGCCAAAAACTACACCCTTAAGTGGTTAAACGGACAGCACATCATTTCCCTGTAAAAAAACGTCTTTCCCCCCGTTTTCGAGGATGCTGAGCACGGTGGTAATGTTGAAGATTACTTCCGACCCTCACCAATCCCTCCACAGGCCAAAACTCGCCCCTGAAAAGGACACCCGTTTGGCGCTGATATAAAGAAAATTCATCAGTTTCGTGGCTTAATTTTTCCCTGTGGAGGGGTTGGTGGAGGTCGGAAGTGATCTGGAAAACCACCATCGTGTTCAGCATCCTCGAAAACGCGGGGGACAGACATTTTGCCGCTGATATAAAAAATAATAAAAAAAACCCCTTTCGGGGGTGACTTTTTGCTGGGGGGGGGGGGGGGGGGTTAGGGTTGGTGAGGGTCGGAAATAATCTTCAACAGCACCGCCTCGAAAACGAGGGGAAAGACGTTTTTCTTACAGGGAAATGATGTGCTGTCCGTTTAACGCCTTTAAGGGTAGTTTTTGGCCGTTTTAGGGGGTTCGGCTGGCGAAAAGAGCAATTCTGATACCGCCATCGTGTTCAGCATCCTCAAAAACGGGGGAGGGAGGTACTCTCGATCCGGGTAAAATGTATTAAGTATTACATTTTGAAAAAATGTTAGAACCTAAGTGAACCTTATTTTTGTTAATATGTATTGAATTTGGCGTTAGATCATACTGTAAGTCTTACAGATAGTGATATAATAACATAAAAATTCACATTATTTCTATTCTATGAAATAAGATATAATAAATTAGATTTTTTGCTTATTTTACAATATTTTAATAACGCTCTAGAGTACGAGAAACTTTTTACCTCATTTAACAGTTGTATGTGCACTTCGTCGCCACACAGTCTACTTACTATTCATCCGGCTTTCATCCGATTAGGTGTTTGGCCGACGAAACTTGATAATATGAAGGGGCTCTAATCTATTTTTGCGGCCTATTATGACGTCGTTTAATCGCCTGGATTTTGGAAAATTACTCAGTTCGGGTCGTCTGAATTGAATAGGCCGCAATTTCACGCTTTAACATTGTTTTAATTTTAATGTTAACTTTCAGCTACCAGGGCGTGTAAAAATTTTCTTACGAAGTGTATATGATTTGTTCTATGAAAATAGCTCTAATGCGTTTCGAAATAATACAGTGCGCGCGTAAAGTATGGAAACATAAAGATACAATAACAACATGTTGGTTATGGACCAGCGATTTTATTTTTAAATAAGACAACCCGTATATTTTACAATTTTCTGTAACAGTTTTTTTATTGCCGATACAGCATACAAACTGTTAACGGCCAATATTGACCATTAATTTTAAGTTAAATTAGGAAAAACATTTTTATTGCAACCGATGATATTAACATAAAGAGAAAATAAAAAAGGCCACTTAGTATTTGTTAAAGTTTAAAAATGGCATCCCTATAAAGTACAATTGGTATAGGAACTGAACGAAGACGATCCAGATCGCAGAATGGAGTTCTGTGAAACAATGTTAAATAGATTTGACACTAATCCTAATTTCTTTAATCAAATCCTTTTTTCTGATGAGGCTACTTTCCAGTTAAATGGCACGGCCAATAAACAAAACTGCAGGTACAGATCAGATGAAAATCCTCATTTAATGGTGGAGACACATACGCAGTATCAATATGTGGGAAGGAATTATTAATAATATTATTGGACCTTATTTTTGGAATAGAACCATGGCAGGTGAAGAATACTGGGCATTTTTAGAATTAGAGTTAATTCCAGAATTAGCCAAACCCTTTCCTGATGATATAAATCCTCATATCGTGAATACATCAATTTGGATTAAGCAAGATGGAGCGCCTCCTCATTATATTCATTCGTGAGTTTCTCGACATTACATTTCCAAATCGTTGGATTGGAAGAAGAGGAGCTATCGAATGGCCGGCAAGATCTCTGGATTTGACACCTCTAGATTTTTATTTGTGGGGTTATTTAAAAAGCAAAATGTATGTGAATAGGGCATAGGCTATCCAAGGACTGAAAGACAGAATTACAGAGGAGATAGCACTAATTTCCTCCGAAACGATTAGAAAAGTTTTGGATGAATTTTCATTCAGAATGGATTTCTGCTTCTGCGATCATACCGAACATCTCCTTAAATTTTTTCCTTTAGGTATTATACTGCAATATTAATTACAAAATATGAATGTTTTTCCTAATTTCTTAAAATTAATGGTCAATATTGGCCATTACGAGTTTGTATGCTGCAATAAAAAACTAACAGAAAATTATAAAATATTTTCCATTTAAAAATAGAATTTAGAAGTTAGAAGTCGCTTTTATGACCACATAATTTTAAAACATGTTAAGATAGAAGATAAATAATTAAAATACGTAAGAAGAAAAGGTGGCAAAATAGTGGTTTATAGACCAAATTATTTGAAATTTCAAATGTTCATGTTGTTGGATTTCTAGTGAAAGTTGATTTAAAATTAAAAAAAAATAAGATAGATATTTAAAAATTAGAAGCTTTAAATTGTAAACTTGTGTTTTTACAGAATTAACACAGTTGCCTTTAAAATTTGAAAGATCTGTGGGAATTACAAATATTCTTCCAATTTTTTTTCTTCTATCATAATTTTTCTGTTTCTTTTTGGCTACGGAATAGTTTTGTTTTCTTAGAAACTGTTTTGCTTTATAACAATTTTTATTTTTGTACTATCGATATAATTCACAATTCCTCTTTACACTTTCTAGTTTTTTTTCCAAAGCCTCCTTTTCAATAACACATAAAAACGCAATAACGCTGCTAATACATCTTGTTAACAAACACATCGCGTTTTTTGTCATTAAATGACAAACTGACTGAAGATAAATTACCAAGATACCCTCCACGAAATATTAATTTGAGATACTGCAAGGTCACGGTCGTGTATCAATTGTTTTTGTATGCGATGGAAGATGATTGCCACTAATGCGCCAAGTTGACGACCTTTTTTTTTGTTTTTTCGGTACTTAAGTTTTCATTTTAGGTTTTATATCGATTTTTGTACGTGCACGTGTAAGTGAAACATTGGCGTCGGATATTAAAAATTTTATAGATAACTTACACGTTCGTCTTCCGGGATTTCCCGAATAAAAATCCGGATATTAGCTAAATTTGATGAGCACTGAGATAGATTATGAATGAATCGATTTCCATATAATTTTTTTAGTAAAAAAACTGCTACTCTCAATGGAATGTGGGTGAAATTAAAGAAAATATAAAGAAAGAATGAAATGTATGAACTTATATTAATTTGTATTATCGTCAATGCAAAAAGTGCATCCACCATTTTTTTAAGATTGCTTCCACCATTTTATAGAAGTGGGTGAAGTACAAGAGAGGTTAGGAAAACAGTAAAAAGATGACGAAAAAATTTTACATTTTTATTTTCATGAAAAATGGTCATTCTATAATAGTCAAACGAAAGATAATACAGCCACAGTATACTCGCTTTTACCAAAATCGTCATTCACTGTGTCTACTTTAAATTCAATGTCATTTTAAACTTCAAAATTTTCATATTTTGGACCACATTGTGAAGGTGTTCCCGAAGAGGTACGGAGGGACTTACTTTTTGATGCACAAAAAAGCTACAGAGACACAGATCGAATTCAGATACCGAACAATTTGTTCGGTGATAATGAAGTTAAAAACGTGAGAATTAAAAATTTCGTAAATAAAAAATAGGGTGAAACGTATGTAAAAACTCGGGAAAATAGAGAAAAGTTTACGAATGTCCTAAAATCGATATAAAAATAGTTTTTTTTTAACAAAAGGAGAAATTAAATTTTTCTAAAAATTGGAATCTACAGTAAACATCTGAGGTCATTAAAATTTGGTAAGAAGAAGTATTATAGGTAGAAAAAACTATTAGTAGGGCTAAAACAGACAAAAACTATTTTTTGAACTGTTTTTGGAGGAACAATTACGAGAGAAAATTACGCTAGCGACAAACCGAGTGAAGATATCGATCTAGAAATACTACAAATTAGAAGAGAAGAAATTTTTTTAGCGGGTTTTTAACAATCCACACTGAAAATTTGCGAAAATGTATGTTATTTTGGAGAATTTAATGCACCAAAAAAATTAACCTATTAGAGATTTCTTTAATATTATCTGATTCCTAGACTATGAAATATTAAAGGTTGCGTAAATCTGATACTATTATATCTACAGGGTATTAATGAATACGTATTACAGATTTGTAAGTAGAACATGCAAAAAAAGAGTGAAAAGTTCGTATAAACATGTGCTTTTGGAGCTTTGGTTTCGAAGCTAGAGCTCTTCAGGTCAATTTTTTTGAAATATCTTCAGAACGCAGCATTTAAAAAATTTGAAACTTGGCAGGATTGGTAAACTTTACATGACGATTTTCCTGGTGTTAATTATGTTTTTCTAACACGATCAGAAGCGTCTCATTCGGGAGGGGCAACGGATATTTTCAGTCATATTTTTTTGTGTCACTTTTTTACATTTTTGGTAATGAACTTCAGAGTTTTTACTAAAAAAGATACTCTTGTTTAGAGGCAACAAGATGCAACGTTTCAGAGAAAAATCGCATTTATTATTTGAAATGAAAGTAGGCTCAGAAAAATCAACAAAGCATGAATTTATTTGTGGTTTAATATTACAATAAATGTTTGAAATGACGACCAGCAAATTCAATAAAAGGATTGCATCTTCCCTGCACTTGTATTAACCCTATTTAATCTACATCTACATGTTCCTGTCTTCTTCGATCTCTGCAAAAGTCTTTCAAAAATTTTATGACTTGGAGTTGGACAATTTGGATATCGTTCTATTAGTGGAGTCGATCTGGCTTTTGAAAACAGACTGACGAAATCGAGTAATTTTTTTCCCAATCGATGAAGTTAGTTCCTCCCATCATTCCTGCATGAAATGATCGACCCAGGCGGAGATAGAGGCGGGGGAAATCTTCTATCTAAAGAACTTGAAAACGGGTTTTGCGACAAATCAAATGAATAAATGGTTAGAAAATTTTCTCGTCTTTCTTTTGAGCTCGGTTAGAACCCCCTACTCCTCTCCATTCTCCCGCTATATGGCAAAGACTTTTCCGGCCCGTAGCGCCCTTCCTAATTATCACATCGAGTTACTGCGGGGCTCAATACTTGTTTTCCCCATATCTCCCCCCTACTTGTACCACCACCACCCTCCGGCACATAAAAGTACTCGTTATTACCCTTTTAATCACAAAAAATTGAGGCCCCAGCTCCTCTGCCTCTCGAGAAATAATTAATTAATTTCTTTCATTTTTGCAATTTCAAATCGCGATATTTCGCGAACTAATTGAGTTATCGGGTTCTGGTTAGAACTAGGTTACGTGTTTTGTCAAGCTCTTCATATTCATATTCATAAAATTCCAGAAACTGCCTTAATTTCTACATTACTAGTAATAAATGCATCAGCCAAAATAAGGCAACAGGAAAAATTATAATCGATTTTTCTCTAAAACGGTGCATCTTGTTGCCATGAAACAAGAGTGCCTTTTTTTTGAAAAATGTAAAAATATGACTGAAAATATCCGTTGCCACCAACCCCCCCCCCCCCCCCCCCCAAAATAAAACACTAATGATCGTGTTAGACAAATCTAATTTAACACCAAGTTTATTAACCCTGACAAATTTCATATTTTTTAACTGCGGAGTTCTGATCTGGTCAGATCTTCAAAAAGCTCTAGCTTGTTTGTAGGAACTTTTTACTCTATGTTTGCATGTTCTACATGCCCTAAAATCTGTAACACTTATTCATTAACACTCTGTATTTATAGAAATAAAGCATTAAACGATTTTTCTGGATCGGTAATACGGTTCAATTATGTAAAAAAAGTATTTTTCTCTGTGTTATTTTCTGAAAAAAGGGATTTCTGATTCTCTAGTTACCCCATTCTATGCCGAATTTAAGAAATATCTCTATAACGATCCCAAAAAAAATAATTCGTCACGTTCAATTCGCTGTTGAGCATTCACACCTTTTCCAGACATCAATAATGTATTTTTTTCACTGAAAAGACTTCTTATCTAAATATCCGTAAGTGCCGTATATGTACATTAGAAAATATAATGGCCTAAGGCAACAGACCCTTTTTTCAATATCCTTTTCTAAGAAACTGTCCTTTTCCCTTTTCAATATGCGTAGCCAGGAGCAATTCATGATTTTTTCAGCAGAGATGCACGAAATTTCCTCTGAAAAGAAACAGAACTATATCGTAAAAAATGTAGACACAAATATTGTTAATGTTGGGGTAATTTAATTTTTATAGAACAAAAAAGAACTGTTGATCGCAAAGGAAAAAAGAAATATTTTCACAGACTTTCAAGATCTTTCTCGTCCGTTAACCTTTTCTGGATTATTTTCACTTACCACTTGTATATTTTTACTTCTAATGGTTCTTTATTTTCCATCTGAGACTACAAAAAAGAAAACCGGGCTATTCAAAACAGCTTTCCGGAGGCTTTAAGAGATAATTTTATTGTTTTTTGGAGATTTCATGCCTGATTTCTCTGACAGCAAAGGGAGGAGGAAAAACTTTTTGCTTGACTTTATTTTATCTTTACGCTCGGATTCGCTTCTTATGATACAGAAAAAAATTCCCTAGAACGTATATTTGGTATTTTTCATTCTGTTGCGTAAATATAAAAATAGTCCTCCTCTTTTCGAACAAAAATAGTAATTGAAATAATTTTAACTATACAAATGTTTGTTTCATTCATTCATTCTTTCACTTTCATTGAATTTAAAAACTATTATAATTGAAAATACAATTCGAAAAAATAATTTTGTTCTATACGCATTTTTTAAACGAATTTTAACTGGAATATCTTGTGATTTTTATAGAGTTTGACTGTTTTTTATTTGCTTCTTTGTAAACGAATAAAATAAATTAAAAAAAAATATAGTAAAGAGTTTTCTATTTTATACCTGCACTTTTTTGGAAGGGTTATGGGCTGTATTTAAGGACTTCACACTTGAATAATTACTAAAACACGTATACATTTTATAAATTTCGTACACAGAAAAAAACGAATCCTGTGAATTTCCGGTTAAATGAATTACTGCTGTTTAAGCTATTGTTATTATAACAAGAAAAAACCGTTCTGACAATAATCTGTATAAGTATAGCAGTAATAAGGTACTTTTAATTTAACAGGAATATATTCCTGTCACCTCTACGATGTAGAACGTTGATTTTAACAGAATTCCTGTAAATCCCACAATTCAATCCGGTACTCTGAGCAGTACGATTCTATAAATAGTACAGCGTATTCCGGTTATTTCTAGAGGAATTAAAAGACCGGAATCGTCACGTAAAATTAACAAATATTCCTGCTGTCGCTTATATAGGGGATCTTCCTGTAGAATTCGCCGAATTCCTGTTGTATATAAGGGTTTTCTTTGAGTATACCTGTTCACTTAATAACTTCATAGGATGACGTTTAGGTGGTGCCACTGTGATATATGTCAAAAATTTTGACAATCTGACACAAGTTACAGTGGTTTTACTGGAGCTTCTTTAGTAATTTTCAACAGTGGAGAAATCTGAATTTCGTGAGTTCATAAAGCATCGCTTTCTATTGGCGAAAAATACCGTTCAAGCAAAACAATAACTTAAAAACTGTTATACTATCGAGACAAATAGTGAAGAAGTGGTTTGCTGATTTTGAACGCGACCGTACAAACACCGATGAAGCTGAACGCTCTGGTTGCTCCAGAAAACATTCCACAAAATAGTTTTAGCCTATCGTAAACATCTTGAAGATATTTCACAGATGATCCAAAACATCAAGGCGTCAACGATTCAGAGCACCGTTTGAAGTTGTTTAAGCGCAAATGTCAGCTGGTAATGTTTTGTTCTCCGTAGTTTAGGATGCGAACAATATTTTATTTATCAATTACTTTGGTAAAGCAGGAACCATCTATAGGGAATATTATATGGCATTATTATTGGTGCCACACAACAATGCAAAATTGCCTGAATTGCACTTCTACTTGCTTCCTCATCCACCGTATTCTCCGGATATGGTTCCTAGTGACTGTTTGCAGATCTAAAAAGAAGGCTCCAGGGCAAGAGATTTGACTACAATGAAACTGAAGCCTATTTTGAGGGCAATGATAAAACGTTCTAGAAAAAAGGTTATAAAAATGTTAGAGAAAAGCGTTGGGATTAATGAATCACTCTTGAAGGAGACTATGTTGATGAATAACGTGAAAATTTTGCCCAAAAGTTATTTTATTAGTCATCCTGCGAACTTATAAAGTGACCGACTACTTCTTTTTTATGTTATTTCCTGCTCACATTTTTTTTTATTTTCTCCGCTAATCCAAACTAATTTTCGACGACTTTTGCAAGGCAGGAGAGAACTTTACAACCCTTGGGCCTCATTAGACTCGTTGTGTAATTTTTTACATGTTCATAAAATAGTCTTAAACAAGAAATGAAAATATATCTTTAGAAAATTTTTGTCTAATGTTTTCATAAAATAAAATTTATCTCAAATTATCCAAACTGAGATTCGTGGCTAATAAAATTAGGGTATTCAGTTACATGTTATTTGTTATTTTCTTTCGCGTGGCGATTCTTCTATTTAGAAAATATTCAAGGCTACACGAGAGTCACTTTTTGCTTTCAGTATTGATTTGGCTCTTGGCCGTAAAGACTAACATAAAGAGGCAAACGGCTTTTGCGCTATTTCCCAACTTTCAGACTCAAAAATAATTTTGATATGTTTATCTGAACGTTAGGATGTTCTCCGAGAGATTAGTTGGTTGAAGTGAAAATTTATCTTTAGCTAAAGGGTATTTTAGAATTTTGGAATTTTAGATTTCTGTTTTGTCTACTTTTTACTTTAATTTGAATGCTTTAGAATCGAAACTGAAATATATGGTTTTTTAGAATTATGTTTATAGCAACGGATTTTTTTGTAAAATTTTTGACAGTTTTATGTAATGAAAAAAATGGAAAGTAACAAACAAACAAACATCCCAATGGTTATAAACTATCTAAACCTATAATAGAAAAATCAAAATAATATAATAAAAAGCAAAGATTATTTTAAAATTACACACAAACAAAATATGAATAACTTGGATATGCAATATCCGTCACTATATAAAGTTTAAATTAAAATACACAATTTAACTTAATTCAATTATTGCTTCTATATGCTGTAACCCAAAAGTCTAAGGTACGTTATAGAATTCTGTCACAGTGTAAAATGGTCTTTCTTGAAGAAAAGCCCTAGTCGATCTTCTGAACTTATCATATGAATTTATAGATTTTAACTGTATCGGGAGTTTATTATACAATTTTCTGGCATTGTAGGTAATAGAATGTTTTATTAGGTCAGAGGTGGGAATAGTTAAGTAAACATCAGTATCTAAATTTCTTGTAGGATATCTACGAATTGGTCTTTCCGATAACTTTTGAATGTGCTTGCGAACTAAGCAGACGGATTCAAAGATAAATAAAGCAGGAAAGGTTAGAAGAAGTATTATGTAACATAAAAAACTAAAAATTATTTTAAAATTGACATCCACCATTTTAGTGCCTCCACCATTTTTTAAATATAACTTCACCATTTTTTAGAAAATACCTTCACCATTTTTTTAAACAGCATGTACATTTTTAATAAAAATTGGATGAAGTACAAAAGAGGTTAGGAAAATAATAAAAATATGAGGAAAAATTTTACAATTTTATTTGCATGAAAAATAAACATTCCATAAAAATCATACGAAATTAAAAACCCACACAGAGATAATTTTGAATTTGGGTTTTGGAAAAATTACATCCAATCTTAAAATCGCTGCCAATATCGTTTTTTCAGCAAATTTACGTGGGAAAATATGAATTTAAAAATTGAGTTGTTTATTAGTGCTTATACAGTAGATTTTGAAACGATTTATACAATCAGAAAAATAAAAATAGTGAATTAAAAACGGCACAATTAAAACTTTATATATTAAAAAATTTTAATCTACAGTAATCATCTGAGGACGTTAAAATTTGGTAAAAAAGGTTACTATAGGATGAAAAAATCATTAGTAGTGTTAAACCTGACCAAAACTATTTTTTGAACTGTTTTGGAGGTACGTAAAAAAGTAGGTAATTATCCGTATTTCAAAAAAACATTTTTTTAATATGAATGTTACAAAAGAAAAATGGTATATGTCAGTTAAAAAACATTAATTATTTTAAAACTTATAAAAATTAATTTCCATCGTAAAAGTAGTTTATGTAAGCAATTTATGGTTAAACTAATCTTTAATATTCTTATCCCTATTCTTCTTAATTTGTTAGATTTTCTCACGTGTCTGCTTCGTAAAAAATAGCTGTGCTACCAGCGTATCCAATTATTTCTCTCTTAAAAACTTAAAAAGTGTTTTGATTCAATCCTTGAGGGACCCTAAACTCGAGTATATGCCCTTTTCTAGAAAAAAAAACATTGTTTTTATATTTTTTGTAAAAACTCATAATCTGAGTTATGGCCGTTTAAAATTTCCCAAATGGAGAAAGGGGCAGGTAAAGTTACTAAAATTGACGAGTGTATGTATATATTATCACAATATAAGATTTTTTTTCGTTAGAATGAATATTTTTTATAATACCGAAGAAAAGCATGAAAAATTTGTTTGAGAAATTGGACAATCTTTTAGAATACGAAATATAAAAATTGGAAAAAATTATATTCTTAATATTTTTTAATTCCTATAATTTTTTTGAAAAATGGTTCATTTTAAATCTATAGCGGGTTTTTTTGAGTCGTTGTTAATATAGCAAAAAGTCATTTTTTTAACAAATATTTTTGAGATTATCCATTTCATTTTGACTAAAATTTTGAAAAAGATACGTATTTTATTGCTGTTTTATTGCTATTTACAGAAAAATACACAAAAGAATATTTAAACAAAAATTTACCGAAACGAAAAAATGTTAAAATATAATTTTCTGTTATTGCAATTTTTATATATTTCATAATTCATTAGATTTTCTATTTTCCAAGTGTTTCTTCGTTCTTTTGAAAAATGTACATTCTAGAGAAAAGTCACAACGAAAAATATTAGCAACATTCTTTTATTTCTTTCCCCTTCCAACACTAATACTAATGCACTATATCAAATGGCGTTTGTTACATAAAGATTCTAAAAAAAATTCTTAGTTTTCTTTCCTACATCATTTTGCTCGTCTTTTGACAATTATTTAATTAAAATCGAAGAAAAAATTTGTAAATTTTAAGAAATTAAAAATCTGTTTAAAGTGTGTAAAATTTTAATTTAATAATTAGCTAAACGCTTTCGAGGTCATCCTCAGAGCCGCATCCTAAAATTAAAATTAAAATTTTAATATAAAAAAACCTTCAAGCAAATGTAAAACGTACAGTTCACCCTCTTGAAGAGGTTTTATCAATTTTATTTTACACTTAGTGTTTTTCAATATATATTAGAACCCCTTTTTGAGGTATCTCAAATTTTGACGTAAGTTTTTATGTTAATTTCTTTTATTTTTTATATAAAAACTTGTAAACCCCATTTTAGGTTGCGGCTCTGAGGATGACCTTTAAGGTCGAAAGCGCTTAGCTAATTATTAAATTAAAATTTTACACACTTTAAAGAGATTTTTAATTTCTTAAAATTTACTAATTTACATTTAAGTCATACAGTCTTTTCTAAAATTATTTAATTGAAGAACCGTGTTGATTGTACTATAATAAGTGGGATTATTTTTTATCAATATTTTGGCTTATAATTTATGAAATCCTTAAAAGTTTGTACAGATACGTTTTCAGAGGGAAAACAAAATTTTTATCAATTTTGAGATATGAATAGAGGGCTATAGTGAGGAAGCTACTATCTTATGCATGGTTGTCCAGAATTTTTTTTGATCGACTACGACGTGCCTTTCACAGTGAAAATTCCTACTTAGATCGCAAAAAAATTATAGCAGGTATTTCTACCCTTATCAAGACATCAACCACGTCCCGACAAAAAAAATAGTGTTGTCAAAGTTGACTCTTTTGGGCCATAATGATTATTTCATAAAATCTGGTATTTGTCAAAAAATAGCTATTTATATTACAAGTACATAAACAAGGGCTTTATTGAATAGTTTTATGGCCGAGCAGGCTTGCGAGAGAAGCTATAAAATGATAAGTCAATAAAGCCTGTTTATGTACGCGTTATATACATGATTTTATGTACGATTGCAATTAAAAATAATAATAAATTGAAAAAATAAAAATTTGCTATGGCAAGTAGACGTTTATTCTTTAAATTAGTTGTCTTGCAATTTGTCAACGACGTTGACAATTACTTTATTTTATAGTAAAATAAAGTGCTATTTTATGGACGCAAAACTGTTCTATAAAGAGCGTTTTATTGGTCAATCGTACATAAAACTATTTGTTCTATAATTAAAACCAATTAAAAATCAAATTTCTTATAAATAGAAATTATTTTGCCAATTTTAACACTTTTTGTTAAGGTCCTTGTACTACACAATAAATTTTATTAAGAAAGTGAAATTTAATTTGTTTTTTAATGGCAATTGAAAATTGAAAAATAGAGAAAAATTTCCAATTTCTGCAAAATGTATTCATGGAAAGGAAATACGTGATCAGGATGTTTATATGGCAACTCTTTCGCGTATTCATGAAACGTTACTAGAAATTAATTTCAACGCGAAATATAGCAAATAATGATTTATTTGAAGCTTAAATTGTAAATGAAGGAAGCTTTCAAAATAACGTTTATATAAAATTAATGAGCGAAATTTTGAACATTATTACTAATAGTCCTATTTAGAGAAAATCCAAAGGCTACAATTATAATGTCTGATAGGACTGTTTTCCGTTTTAATAGATGCTGTAATAGGCATAATTATAGCAGCGGAACCCCCAGAACATCACCGAATATAAGAGAGAATCTTATCATTTAATAACTGAGTTAGGAATTTAATTTATTCGATTCGACATCCTCAGACCGGTTTCTGCTTTTCGGCTTCGTCAATTAGGCTTTTTAATACAATAAATCAAATTCCAAACACATATAAGATAAAATTCGCAAATGTAAAACTGCTAAATGCCAAAGCAACAAATTTCCAACTGGCTTTGTAAAGTTGTCAAAACAAAGAAGAAACATTTCCAAGAATTAGTTACTCTTCAAAATAGTATTAATGTGGCAAAAACGTTTAATTATTTGTAAGACATTTATTTTTACGATTTTTTTTTAATAAATTGTGATTACGTCAATTTCTTTTAATTGTAAATTTAAAAAAATAGTTAAAATACCGAATTTTCTGAGAATTTTACCAATTTTTGTTTTTAAGAAAAGTGAAAATATTAACACCCGAATTATTTATTACAATCTTAGACATGTCATATTACTTTTATTTAAAATACTCTTCTCTCTGGATATTAAAACCACTTATTTAAAATAAAAAAGTTTTTAATTTAACGTTTCGACTTTTAATTCCAAAATATTTATCAAAAAATTGATATAACAAAAGATATAATAATAATTTACTAGAAACAGATCACTGGATAATCTCACAAAATATGACAACAACATAGGACAGAGAAATAGATTTAGAAATTTAAGATCTCAAAATCTGTTGCTAACATATTTTGGTGACGTTTCTGGGAACGATTTTAAAAGGCTAACGCATTTGAATATTATGAGAATTTATACTTTTATATAAGAAAAAACCAGATAAAAAACTTATGACACTATCCCGATATAGAGTGGACCCCTTTTGCAATTATTTTTTTTGTAAAATAGGCATCCAGATTTATTATTATTTAAGTATATCAGTGCTGCTTCTTTAACTTTGCGGTTATAATTATTAGTTTCTTTTAATAATCTAGTAGAAGAATTTCATTGTTTATTTTTAATGTATGTTCATTAAGTCTTATATGAAAAGGTCTAGATGTTTCTCCTATATAAAATTTACGCTGCGTCTAGGTGCACGCTAACGTATACAAAATAAAAAACTACACACTAAAACGTTATCACTGACTATGACTTAGTCTTTAAGTGTGCACCGATTTACCGCACCTTAGACATAAATAAATGACATTCAGTATACATGTTAAAACGTGTATGTTCGTTTGTGTTGATTTTTTCTTATGTAAATACAAATTATGGATGTGGCCAGGTGTTTAGTTCCTTTGAGGAATTTCAAGACGGTTTGAGGCAATATGAAATGAAAAACAAACAAAAGTTCGTAATTAGACATAGCAGTTCTATCGAAACCCCTAGGAAAGTTTCGAAACGTTCACTAGATGACAAATTAAAGTATTGCACGTAGACACAGCGAAAAAATAAAGAGACATATCGAACGAGTAGGTACAAAGTCTTTGCTGAGAGACAATACTTTGAGCAAATGTTCTTCCGAATAATTTCCATTTTTACTTTCTCGGCCCCTCGCCAAGTGAAAGTATTATGAACGCGCTAAAAAAATTTGAGATAACAACGGATATATCCATTTTGAGGTCCTCTGAGACGATTAAAACGATTTTCAGATGGAAGTCTGTCCGTCTGTCTGTGTGTGTGTGTGTGTGTCTGTATTCTTCCACGATGGCGTCCGCACGCTTAATCCGATTGAGCTGAAATTTGGTATATGGGTTTCGGGTGATCGGAGATTGAACCCATTATTTTTTGGTTGAAATCGCCCCACCAGGGGGCTCAGGAGCCATATGTACATCACGAAAAAAATAAAGACTTAAAGTTTTTATTTGATATTTAGGTGTCTCTCTGGCTTGTAAATACATCCTGAAATTTTCATTCCTTAATTTTTTAACTAAAAAATTGCAACACTTAGCGTCTAAATGCTTGGTCCGATTGAGCTTAAATTTGGTATGTGGGTATCGGATCATCGCGGAATGAATCCGTTTGTTTTTGGTTGAAATCGCCCCACCAGGAGGCGCATTAGCCCCTACACTGCGCGTCATATAAAACTGGTACACTTTTTTCCCAATGTAAACCTAACTTAATTAATCAATCAAAATAACCCTCACATTGGTCAAATTTGTCAAAGCGCATATCCACAATGCCAGTCCATTTAAGTAAGTTTGATCAAATTCGAATAATTTTCAAAATAGCTTGGCAGAAGATGAAAAGTTAATAGTAATGGAGCTATGACAAGTTATTCATTAGAAAACGAGTAAGGAATTTAATTTATCAGACTCGACATCCTAAGACCGGTTTCTGCCTTTCGGCTTCGTCAGTTAGGCTTTTCGAATCCAATAAATAAAATTCCAAACTCGTACAAGTCAGTAGCTATATCCGCTATAAGATAAAATTTTTAGATGTGCTGCCATCTATGATTAGAAGAGAGTATTGACAATTATTAAAAGCAAAAAATTCCCGGTGTATTGGGGTTGCATACACAATTTGCATTGTGTGTTGCAAAGCTTTTATTTGACTGATTATCACTGATATAGCTACTGACTTGTACGAGTTTGGAATTTTATTTATTGGATTCGAAAAGCCTAACTGACGAAGCCGAAAGGCAGAAACCGGTCTTAGGATGTCGAGTCTGATAAATTAAATTCCTTACTCGTTTTCTAACTTTATATTAATCTCTGAAAGGGATACGAAAGAAGAGAGTGACATTTTGACTAGAATCAGTCAAATAAAAGCTTTGCAACACACAATGCAAATTGTGTATGCAACCCCAATACACCGGGAATTTTTTGCTTTTAATAATTGTCAATACTCTCTTCTAATCATAGATGGCAGCACATCTAAAAAGTTATTCATTATTGAATTGAAATTTTTAATTTCCCCATCTCGTTTTATTGCTGTAAAAAATTTAATTTTATCGTTACATCTACTAAAATTTTTGTTGACCTGGCATCACTGCCCTAGAAATTATAACATAAAAACTAGTTTAGTATTGACACATTTTAAAAGATGCATTCACACACCTAGAAAAACACTATTTTCGATTATAAGAGTTGTACCAGTTTTATATGACGCGCAGTGTACATTACAAAAAAATAAAATACCTAAAGTTTTTATTTGGTATTTAGGTGCCTTATTGGCTTGTAAATACATCCTCAAATTTTCATTCCTTAATTTTAAAATTTAAAATCCAAATGACATTTGAGATGTCAAAGAAAAAGTAAGCAAAATTCCGACCCTAAAAAATTGTTTCACTTTTTTTTGATATGTGAAATGTTTTTCCTTTTATATTTCAAATGTCATTTTTACTTTACGAAACGAATTTTTTTTTGGGATTTTAAAAAATTTTAACACCAGATTAATTATTTAGTTTTTATTTTATAACTGCCGGGAAAGTCTTGTGGCGACACAACAGATTTTTTTTATTTTTGTCTCTAACGAGTTATAGCCGTTTGGGGGAGTTCTTTCCAAGTTGCCATCCTAAAAAAAGGTCTACCATCGGGGAAGCGTTATTTTTTGTCAAAATCTACTTCATTATTTTCGTAATGATTTAATATGTTCACAAAAAACTACTGAGCGCTCCAGAATATATCGTTTTAGAAAAATAATGATTTTAATAAACTCCATTTCTGATTGGTTAAAATTAAAGTTGATATCGAGACTCGGGGTGAAAAAACAAGGCTAATATCGTGCTTCTAGCGACAGTATGAATATGGTAAAATGACATTTGACAATGAAACATGTCAACTATCACATCCAGTCTCGATACCAACTTTAATTTCAACCAATCAGAAATGGAGTTTATAAAAATTATTCTTGCTAACGATACTTTTTGGAAAGCTCAGTAGAATTTTGTTATCATATTTTATCATTACGGAAGTAATGCAGTAGGTTTTATCCCAATAAAACGCTTCCTCGTTGGTAGACTTTTTTTTAGATTTTGAGGTTAGTAGGAAACTCCTCCATTAAATCCCGTAAAAATGTCCGAATGAAAAGTCAACTATTTCTGAAGGCAAGTACTTTTCGTCCTCAAATGACCACAGCGGACGAAAAGTGTTTGCGGACGAAAAGGGTTTGCATTTGCATTTGCATTTAGAACCGTCAATATCATTTTTTCGGATCAAATATTGAAAAAACGGTCATTCCAATGAAAAAGTTTGACATTTCGGCGATATCCTAAGCTTTAAAATGGTTTATTGTACATCTCGATATTATCAGCCACAAAAAAAGTTAGGGGCAAAGAAATGTACGATTTTTGTGGTGAAAATCGTAATTTTCTACGCCCTATAACTCGGAAGGGGTTTATTTTAATGAAAAATTGTATTTACATTAATTCATTAAAAAAGTATAATTTCCCGATTGCGCAGGTTTTTTTCACTCGCTTTATGATGAATTATATATATAAAAATATAAAAGTTATTGTTTAATTACAGTGCACGATGTTAATTTTGTATGAAATTAAAGGGGCACGTTAAAAGACTAGGTCATGGGAAGTGATGACGTTTTAGCGTGTACCTAAGTTTTTTATTTTGTATACGTTAGCGTGCACCTAGACACAGCGTATAATTTATTACATTCACATGGAATTTTTTGTATTTTGAATTTTAGTAAAAGGTTTTATATTTACTATTAACGATTTTAATGTATTAATTGCTTGAAAAACTGTTTTTAAATTAAATTTATTGCCAATCTTTCTAATTTTTTCCGATAATTTTGTAATCTAAGTGATTGTTACAATGTTAGAAAGAAGTATTTAATCGGTAAAATTCACGATCTATAAATTTATTTGGGTAGTTGTTCTTAACATAAATAAGTGCTTTTAATATCCAGAGAGAAGAGTATTTGAAGTACCAAACCACTATGAACTATAGAAATGAATTACTTTTACTTATCCAAAAACATTTTTTAAAAATATAGTGCATAGTGAAATTCGTTGTCAAATAATCATTTAATAGGGAACAATCACCCTGTATTAACCAAAAAACACTGTAACCTCTTCCGTGTCCTAACGGTGGTTTAAAAAATATTAACAACTTCAAATTTTGTTTTAAATGTGTACCAAAAATATGATTCTCATATTTAAAAAGAAAAAAAAACAACCATTTAATTTATTTTTGAAATTTGGGATGCTCATAATTGTTCCTAAATTATGCGGCAATAAATTTTGTACTCTAGGGTCTTAGGGTAAGTAAAAAGTTTGTGTATTATTGATTTATATTCTCCACTGAAATATATGCCTTCCGTGAAATGTATATATGTGCAATATTGGTTTTAAATAAACTTGTTTTGAGTACAGCCGACGAATATAAACTATGGAAACTTCATAGTAAAGTAAGTGAGAGGGCTGAGCAAATCGATTGATGCAAAATTTCTAATAGTTGAAACGTTTGCAAGACTCAAAATCACCAAGACAATTTTATTTGTCTCCTAGAATTAGTGAACCACAGACAGAAACTTTCTAGCTCTGCAAGTATAAAATTAAAATGTTATATATTCATTTTTAACTTAAAACTAAAATCTTAATATTTGAAATGGAATAACATTAATATATTTATTCATCGATCCAGGTTACTTCAGATATAGAAGTTCCAAAGAATGTTCGTATATATTATAAGAAACATATACACAGGACATAAATAAGAGCAAAAAAAAAATTCTCTAAAAACAATCCTACATAGATTTATTGGGTTTAGCAAAACCATTTATCTTGAGCCATTTGAAAATTATGATTGAATAAAACCGGATAAGTATCAATTCAAACAAAGATTTGTAAGTATAATTTTCCGATATATTTCTACTACTGTGGAAAATATTACACCAGGTTAAGGACGAATTAATAATTAATTTGAATATTTCTATCAGCAATTTAGGGAGGTATACAAGATGAGCAATAGATTTTGGATGATCTAAGGATTTATCGAAGGAGGTTTAGATTTTGGAAACAGAATTTTATATGTTTTAATTTCCGCCTATTTAGTTTGGAAAAATTAATGGTAACGAACATTGAATATGCGTTTTATTTTTATTCGAAATAAATTGGGTAATACTGCATCAGAATTTTTTACATTTAGGGCATTCATTCGCTGGAAATTACATTCAGACATCAAAAATAAATTTCCAATAAACCGGCTCTGTTTACGATCCGCATTTCCGGTATTTCCAGGCCTAAACACCGAATACACACACATCCAGGTTGGCCTTGGCTTGGTCGTTATCCTTTTCACCTGGAATCACTATCAAGCAATCCACGGAACGTATTGACCGGGTCACCGTCCTACTTGCACGCTACCGTGGCCTACTTTGTTCGGTGTTTCCTCTCCTCGATCGCGATCCTCACTTGTTTCTGTGTAGAGGAACGCGAAGGGGGGACCGATTGCACTTGGTGGTCGTAAATAATCAGGGGGTTGTAATATAGGGTTGTAATCGATTGCAGTTTGAGGCAGTTACGGGAAAATTGGAGATAATGGACTAAGGAATTTGTATTATAGGTTGTTCGGTTGTATAGGTCAGGCGATATATTATTTACAAGCTAATCTTTGAAAATTTCATTTTAAAAATAAATTCTAGTTGTGTTTTGATAAGAAACTGAATTTTACAGAGAGTGAGAAACAAATTTATTGGTATCGGTGGGTTTACTTTCATTTTTGACTTTTTTGAGTTATTCAGTACCCCGTCTGATCGTTAAAGGTTTTTAAAATTCGGCGCCAGGAGATAAAAATGTTGGCGTCAGAAAGGTAGCTACATTTTTTGATTAGCCTGGCAATTTCAACACGTGGAAACTTCGTGTTTGGTGCACACGTAAATAAGGATGAGTTTTGAATGAGATTCCAAATGAATTAAGATATCAAACATTCATTGCTTTAGTAAAGAACCCATGGAGATTTTAAACTCCACATTTGATATCCCACAATTTTTAGAAAATGAAGAAGAAAAAGTTACCTACAGAGAATAATTAAATAACAGAATTAGCGAATATAAGAATAGTATATTCTGTAACAAGTTTGGAATGAGAATTCGACACGAGTGGATGAACCACGAGTTTCGGATTTTCATTCCAACAGAGTAACAGACTGTACTTTCTCCACAGAAATTAAATATAGTAAAATGAAACCTCAATCTCTCAACATTGTGTAGGTAGTATTTTCATATTCAAGTTTGGATTTTTGCGGTAGCAAATTTTGAATTATATTATCGGCATATTTCTGGAGGAGTATTTTCAAATTCTACATCTGAATCGTTTGACTTTCTTCTCCTTTTTAATAAATTAAAAGTTTTTACAAATCAATATTAAGACCACGTCAACTAATACTGATAGTTAATTTGACATTCATGGCAAACCTTATTTTTTTAAACAATTACGGAATAAAGATTATATCTCTAGTGATAGAATGAAATACGTATAAAATACATAAGGGACAAGTGTTTCAGAATTTTCTTTCAATCTCAAGAGCGAGAATGTTTCTTTTCTGTTATTAGGTATAAGTGGTTTCAGAATAATTACATTCAGTAGTGGCCGTGGAGAAAAACAGGCCTGAGGACCTCGGTCGATGGCCTATTGGGATCCAATAAAGTACATTAATTACTATTATTATTATTAAGAAAACCAGTTGAGAATCCTCTTCTAGCATTGCCATAGACCGAACAAATTATAATGACACTATTAATAAAATTTTAGATTGACAGTTCTTATTCTAATCAACACAGCCACAGTCAGAATATTAAAATTCATAAACACAATAGAGCAACATACACACAGATCAAATTCAGATACCGAACAATTTGTTCGGTGAACATAAAGGTCGGGAATGAAAATGTCGAACAGATATGGAATAATCTGAAAGACCAAATCCAGGAAACCATTGAGAAAAGTACAAATGATCAAAGAAATACAGAAAAAATGGTACGACGAAAAATGTGAGCATCCCAAACTATAGTATTAAAAATAATAATTACGTTAATTTTAATTTATTCTACAGCTAACACCATTTCGTAGTGAAAAGCCATTGTACTAGATTCTGTGAAAACTACCCTCAATTTGTAGTTACTAGTCACTGAATCTAGTACTTATTCTCCTATTCTTATCTAGTTTTAATCTGTTTAATTATGCAATAGTTTATCAGTTCGAATACCTGGTTTTTTAATTTAATTGTCCACTTTTCTCACGTAACTGATGTTCATTCCTCGTTGTGATCGTTGATTATGTGAAGAACTGGAACCAGCTGCAATCTTCATAAATTAATCATTCTCTCAGGATGGCGCCTATCATTCCTCTTCTGCAGTAAGTATAGCCATTTTGTGTAAAACAAATTTTTCACTTTACTTTTATGACTACTTTTGTTTCAACTTTTTTTTATATCCACTTATTACTTATAACTTTGACAACTGATCATGGGCTGCTCTTAGATCGGCAAAGGTAGGCAAAAATATCTCAAGCAAGTATACAGCTACCTCAGGAGTACCGCAAGGTAGTACCTTAGGTCCACTTTTATTTATACTACTTATTAAAAACCTCTTCCTGATTGCCTTTCTGAATCTTTGGGACTGCTCTTTGCTGACGATTTCAAATTCTTTAAAATAATACCTTCTCCACAGGATTGCCTTTTACTACAGTCGTTGGTTCAAGGAAAACAAAATGTCAATAAACATAAAAAAAGTGCTCTGATATGACTTCCTCAAGGAAAATTAACATCTTTAAATATAAATAGAGTGACATCAAAGATCTAGGATCTAAGATTTTTTTTAAATAGATCTAGCCAGAATATCACCAATAAACAAAATATTATCGATATGCAATGAAAGGCTTAAACAAGCGCATATTGACATATTTAACACAAACATAAAACTTAGTTTACTCTGTATAGTTGTTTTTGTTCTATTATATTCTTTTCTTGTACTACAATTACCTGTAATTACCATTTTGTGTTTGTAATGTGAACAATAAATAAATACACAAGGTACATTGTTTAAATTATATTTTCAATTAATTTTTCTAAATTCCCAAAGTTTATACGTGTCTCTTCATTTTTGCCCAAAATTGTTCTCCTCTTTTGTTTTATCAACAAACTTTTCATTTTTCAAAATCGTGAATTCCAGGCAGAAATTTCTAATAAATAAAATTGATGGAATTCTACAACTTTGCCGATGATATTTAAATGATCAGAATTTTTTATTACAGCTAAGTTTATCTTTGATTATTATTTTTAAATTAGTTATTCATTATTTTATTTTAATTTCGAGTGCAAAAACATTAATTCTTATTGTAGAATTTTTTACGAGTGATTTTATTTAAAAAACATAGGTAGAGTACAAAATCACACAGAATGTCATAACAATAAAAATAGAGGATATACAAATATTTTAAAATAAAAGGTTCTATATCAGATATGAAGTATTTTGCCAAATACTTTTAATTCTATTTACTGAAATATTTAAGCAAGACAAAACTTTCTAATGATCGATTTTATGAGTTAAAACTTTGGGGATCAAACGAGAGGGATTTAATTTTCCAACAATTTTCTAGACATTTGAAATTAAATCCATTAAGACGTTCCAAAGAAATTCCTATTGGGGATTAATTTCGTCTTATTTGAATTCTAAAGATTTTAAATTCTTTCTCTGTATATTTTATTGTACTGCTTGACAAATGACAAAAATAACATTTTTATATACGGAAGAGCAGTTCGGTTTTGCCTCGTTTGGTAACAACAAAAAAATATTTTCTATACTATAATTTGTCTACGACCACGTTTATAACGTGTTGGAAGCTCAAAATTAATGTGTAATAAATAAAGTTATTATTTAAAATCAAAACAATTACTCCGAAGCATTTTTTCATCACGTAGTTCTTTAAAATTTTCATTACTTCATAAAGAGTTGTGGGCTAGAAGTTCCTCGAAAAAAATTGTCGATTTCAAGGTCACTCGTCGTTATGCGACTATCCGTTTGCTTTTTATTTATTTATCATTTACAGTTTTATTTCATACTCTGTATTTATATATTCAAAACGTGGTCAAAAAGGTTAATACAATAAACATTAATTTTTTAATCATTAGTCATCAAGTATAAATTCCTGCCTGTCGTATACCTTAGTAAAAATATATAGACCATATGGTCGATGGCTTCAAATATTTCGATAATTTTCCAAAATATGCAAGGAGCCCATTTTCTGAATATGAATTTATTGGATATCTCTCTCTCTCCAATTCATAAATTTTGCGTATATTTCCTGTGGAATATTGGTAAAATCCAAGACACTTCCAGAATTAGAATTCATGATGAATGCGGAAAACTCAGAAAATTCTATTAACAGACGTGTCTGAATTAAATGGCTGGAAAACGTCAAAGAACAAACTATTAGTCGACATCGGACGAAGAAATTTATTCAATTATATTTATTTATATCCAGGAGTCAATTATCCCGCCGCAAGAAAGTACTTGAGATATCAAAATGAAACGAAAACCATTCTATTTGATAGCAATTCCTCCTATATTCCTATGTACTCCTATGTAGAACACAGGCAGACCTGGCCCTTTTATTCAAATTGATAAACGGACACATAAATTGTCCATCTTTGTTATCACAGGTCGGTTTCCATGTTCCGGCTAGGTGCTCAAGAAACACAACTACATTTTCAATAGATTTTCATAGATGCAATTATGGACTTTTCTCGCCATTAGCTAGAATTTCCAAAAATGGTAACAGTATTGATTCAGATTTCTTTTCTCTAATTTTAGAATCCTTCAAATGCCGTGTAAAAAAAGAGACCAATTTTAGTAAAACTGTGATAGGAATCAAATAAGATCAGGCTTCCTTCTCTCTTTCTTGTATTTTATTTATATTATATTTGCATTGTATTTGTATTTTACTTATTCATTTGTATTGTGTTCGTATTCTGATTATAAGTTAAAGTAGTAAATTTTATATCAATTTTAAACTTTGAATGTAATGGTTTATCCGTAAATAAATAAATATATTTTTACATTTTGGACTACTACCCACCATTTTTAATATAATAATATATTTATTGATGCATTTACCAATATGGTGGCTGAAGTAGAATTGTTTAAAATATTTGGATGGATATAAAATCCTAAGGGTATTTGCTCACCCTGTATGAATGAAAAAAGTTTAAAATATTTGGGAATATTTTCCGCTTGTGGGAATTACCCTGTATAAAAAGAATTGTCAGAGTATCTGGACACGAAATGTCTCTAGGGTATAATCTTTGGACGAGATCACCCTGTATGAAATGTTTAACTGTTGGATGTAAAATCCTAAGGGTATGTGCTCACCCTGTATGAAAAATGAAAAAAGTTTAAAGGTTTTGAATGATGGATATAAAATCCTGAGGGTATTTGCTCACCCTGTGTGAATGAAAAGTTTTTGGGAATATTTTCCGCTAGATGGAATCACCCTGTAGAAGTAGAGAATTTGTCATAGAATATGGGCACGAAATGTCCCTAGGGTATAATCACCCTGTACGAATGAACAAGTAAATGTGTAACAAGAGACTTAATGAAGATCATTGTTATGAGTCGAAATGAAAATGTGAACGAAAAATACAAAAATTGCGACTATAGGCGTTGGCTTTCCCAGATCTGCTAGCAGGAATATCCCAGATCAATTCCTTAGCCCTCTCTCTATAACGACTACCTCAGCCTACAATAACAAAATGGGCAAAAGAAATCCCAAGGGTATACGATCACCCTGTATGAAAGTAGAAAAAATGAAAAGTCTAAAATATTTGGGAATATTTTCCGCTTGTGGGAATCACCCTGTATGAAAAGAATTGTCAGAGTATCTGGACACGAAACGTCCCTAGGGTATAATCTTTGGATGAGATCACCCTGTGTGAAAATGTTTAAATGATAGATATAAAATCCTAAGGGTATATGCTCACCCTGTAGAAAAATGAGAAAAAAAGAAAAATAGAAATTGCATCACTGCTTGTTTAAGATATTTGCTATAAAATGAAGTGCCTTGTGCAATTCAAGCAGAAGTGCAATAGCAGGAGTATTTCCTGTTAAAGGTTTCGTATCACCTTGTACAAATGAAAAAGATAAAACGTATGAAATATTTGAAGGTATGCTCCTTTGACAACCTGTCTGAGACTCCTATATATATATATATATATATATATATATATATATATATATATATATATATATATATATATATGTTTTTCCCCAATAGCCCCCGGGTTCGGCTATTAAAATTTAAATACCCACCATGGACTCTTTTTTTTTTTCAAAAATTGCGTAAACGCTTAAGGGAACGTCACCTTTGCTGGTGCGCGATCCGAGTGCAGCAAATTGTTGCATTTGTATATGTCGATGGAGTTTTGAAGGAGAGGATAGAAAAGCGTGAGTTTACATATGCGGTTAGATGCGACAAATATTAATGCCTGTACACAGACAAAAATATAACAAAAGGAAAGTAAAGTAAAGCGTTTATTGGGGTTGATCAATGTCGTTGCCACCAATAGGGACGACTTTAGTAATCGGTCTTACGTAAGTACTGCCGTTAGATAAAATTATGAGCGAACGAATGTTACCATCCCTGTCAGGGTAGGTTTCAAGAACTTTGAATGTAAATATGGTTTGTGAAAGCGACAATTAAAATGAATGCGGTTTGTTTTATTTTGTTTTTAAGATTTATTTATGTAGTTTATTTGATTGATTTTTGTTTGGTTTTTAAAATGATGGGTTATTGATCCCTTGTATGTAAAAAAGTAAAAAAGTTTGATTTAACGAATAGTTTTTTGTTGTGGAATGTTTTTTCCAGTACAACAATTGAAATGAATGTACGAACACCTTTTTTGGCCACATCAGAGGATTTTTGGTACAAAGTAAAGTAGAAATGTCAAAGAATGTTTATGATAAAAATAATTGTTTGAGGGTAGTTTTCCCTGAAAGTTGAATACATGAAAGAGTGTGATAAATGGATAAGTAATCCTGAAAATAGAGCCTTATTAGAAGGACATTTTTAAAGTTTTTATTTGTTAAAGAGGGTAGTTTCCCTATACAGTTGACAAGAGTTTTTTGTTAACATAATTTGCGAAAATTGCAACTCCAGGCGTTGGCTTTTTCTCAGATCTGCTGGCAGAGGTATCCCAGATCAACCCCTTAGCCCTCTCTCTATAACGACTACCTCGGCCCAAAATAACTTTCCTCGCAAATGAATTTTAAGACGATACATAACTGGGCATTTTAGTATCCCGTCTACAACCCCTTGAACCTAGTTTGGCACCAAAGGGAGGTGTCTCACCATAGAGATCACCTGGCATTGATGATTGACAGAGTCTGGGCATCCAATATCCCTGGGGGTAGTTTCCCCATACAACCCCTTAGATCTGAAAGATACCAAAGGGAGATGTCTCACCATAGAGATCATCTTATTTTTGTCATAGAGTCTGGGCATCCAATATCCCTGAGGGTAGTTTCCCCCATACAACCCCTTGGACCTAGTAAGGTGCCAAAGGGAGATGTCTAACCATATAGAACATCTTGTGCGAAAATGAAAAGTAGAATTGCTAGAAATTTAAATGTTTGTTGTTAGAGAAAAAATCAAAATATGTTTGCAAGAGAAGGTATAATCTTTTAGTAGATCACCCTATAAAAAAAAGTATAAAATTGTCAACGAAAATTGAAATATGTTTGCTAGAAGAGGGTATAATCGTTTAGTAGATCACCCTATAGAAAAATGACGCGAACGAATGCGAATAAAAATAGTACAGGAGCCTTGCTATAAAATGAAGGACTTCCCTTTAGATTGAAAATGCGAAAATGAACGAAATACAAGAAGTCTTTAAATAAAGAACTTCCTCTTGAGTGTAAAATGAAAAAATAGAAAAGTATGTGCAATGAACGATAGATTGAAAATTGTTTGGCTATGGAGAGCCTGTTGCTAAGGGATAATTTTCCCTATGAACGAGAATAAAAATATAAGGGTATGCAGCCCCTTTGTACCTCTGATGCGGCGCTAGTTTCTAAAATAAAAGGGAGGTGTCTTATTTTTGAAGAACACCTTGTATAAAAAATGGAAAAATAGTAAAATGTTTTTATAGTATTGAGTTGTAAGTTAAAAAAAAAATGATTTTTATTTATTAAGTGAGATATTAGATCTCGAAACAACGATCAGCTGTTGTTTTGTATTTGTAACGAAAGTGAATTTTAAGAATAAAGTTTGATTGTAAAAATAGCGAATGTTTATGATTTGAGTTTTAAATATTGTTTAGAGATTTATTTGTAGAATCGTAGAACCATATCTACGGGTTTTTAGATTTGTTTAACGAAATGATTTGTTGCGAAACTATTTGAAAAATGCGAGAATTATTTTTTGCCGTCGGCAAATGGAAAAAGGTAAGTTAAGAATAAATGCGATTTGATTATTAGTGCGATTTTCTTGTACGAAAATTTGTTTTAATACGAGTTTTTTTTAAAATTGTGTTTGTATAGTGAACGAGTTGAATTTTTGATTTTTAACTTGGAAAGGTGGCGTTTTAAAAGCCTAGTTATTTTTTAATAAACTTTCGTGCTGTTTACACGAAATGTAAAAATATGAGTGCATATTTTCTGACTGATTGCGACGAGATTTGGTAGCGAGAACAATTTTTCAATTTTTGACAGAGAAATGTTTGTATATATGAAAATTGAGTTCATTTTTGAATTGTAGATTTTGATTGTGTGAAAATTTGTTCTTTCTGTTAGAACACAAAATATGTACGATAAAAATACGTAAATACAAGTAGATGCAATGTATTATAGGTTAAAAATATGCGACAATTATATAAATACAAATTCCTACAGAAAAAAATGTATAAAATGCGACAAATGTTTTATATGTTAAGAAAAAATGAAAAAATATCTCGACTTTATAGCTAAAAATATTTAGAATACATAAATACGAAATGTTTTCTTTTTTATAAATGTTTGATAGTGTACAGTGGAGTAAGTAAATAAATATCTACGGCCGGCTTGTTAGCGCATGCACCGTAAAATATGTTTTTTATAAATGTTTGAAAGTTCACAGTGAAGTAAGTAAATAAATATCTACGGCCGGCTTGTTAGCGCATGCACCGTAGAATTTGGTAAGTTTAAAATACAATGAAAGTTTTTTATACGTAAATATAACGAAAAATGTGTGCATTAATTTACCACTAGCCTACGATTGTTATCGGACCGCTTTTAAGTGGTTACAACGAGTTTAAATGAGTTTTACAAAAAATACCTTTATAATTTCTTGCTGTGAAGAGTTGCTTGAAGGTTTGAAGGTTGCTTGAAGTTTTTAAGCCACTATAGGCCTACTGATGAAGTTGAAGAAGACGAACTGGATCGCTCAGGATCATGGAAGAATCTCTGGAATCGCTCAGGAACCTGGAGGAAAATCTATGGAACTATTCCTGGAGAGTTGAAGAAGTGGACCATGTTGAGATCCTGGAGAAGTAACGAAGTTTTTCCGATTTGAATCCGATTCGAATGGACCATGTTGAGGGTTCTGGAATAAACCCTATGTTGTGCCAGTTTCCCAGGACGGCCAACAATGTGTTACCGCCTTTTTAAACTGCATCGTAGTTCTAATGGACTGTATTTTTTAGATTGAGTATGTGTGTACTGTAGTAGGTTTGTCTTCTCAGCTCCATTCAACAAAAACAATGAACACTTTTATTTAACCATTTATTAAACTGTTAAAATAAATAAATGAATAAAACAACAATGTAACAAAAGATTACATTAAACTAGTAATCAATGAACAAGTATTATAATTAATGTGTGTTTAACAAGCACTAACACATATTAATGAAAACGAATTAAAAAGAAATGATCGCATCATTCAGAAAATATTATTTTTGCGTGTGTTCTGCGTGAGTGATGAAAAGACACTGGAGGGTCCTAGCCTGATTCGCAGCTAGAGACACACTCACTTGCCGTACTAAGAGGCATTATGAAAAAATGAATTTATTGACGAGGTTTTCTGTAACCCCGGAGTATGCGCTCATAATGAGGGCTCGATGCAAACTGTTTTTAATTCTCGAAGCACTGAGTTAAGCTCGACGAAGTTTTGTCGGTTTCAGATTCCCTTCCGGATTGCGCAATTGTTCTAGAAAGTTCGTTAGCGTGGGTTTTTTATATTGTCTAGACGAAACGGTTAGAACCGCGCCGCAGACTATGGCGTGATATTTTATTGTGAAATAGAGTAAAAAAATTATCTTTTGATGAAACCGCTTCCTGGTTTGAACGCCGTTCGCAAATGTATTTTGGTGCGGCGTTGCCGGTTGAACGAATATGAGTTTACATGTTTAATTATCTGAAAATTAAACAATTATAATTTATAACCTTATGAAAATTAATATAAAATTTAAAATTTTTATGTCATACTAGTTCATTATTGTGTTTTTATTGCTTAGTTACCAACTACATAATGGTGTACTTAATGCCCACGCGGGCATAAAGACAAATGAATTTTGTTTAACTTATTTAGACTTCTTCGGCATTTTGAGTTGCTTTTTCAGCTTTTTTTATAATTTCATACGGAATTTCAGAAATTGCACTCATTCTGAGTTAAGTTTAACACATGTAAACTAACATTTATATTTGACAGTATGTACCTAGCAAGGATAATAATAATAATAACTTTATTGTCCATATGATCAATTATACATGAAATGGGACAAGTCAAAAGACAGTTTATAAGATATGGAACATAAAACATAAAAGTACAAGGAGAAAAGTAACGTATATCTAAAATTTAACAGTTAAAATGTATACGCCAAATATTCTTCAACACCAGTAACTTTTCTACTTTTTTCTTAGATAGTTTCAAAGTTCCTATTGATTTCGTAATATTAGGAAGTTTATTATAAACTAAAATACCCACGTATAAGAGGGCTTTTTTCAAAAAATGCAGAGTTATGTGTTGGTATCATCAAATCATTTCGAGTTCGAGTTAAATAATTATGGCAGAAGTTATTAGTACGAAAATGTTGTAGGTTTGATTTGACATAAATTAAAAGTTCTAGAATATAAATACAAGGAAGTGGTAATATACGAAGTTCCTTAAACTTTCTATGCTTGACTGCCTATACGTGACGCTATATATCTTAAAGCTTTTTTTTAAGTTTAAAAACCCTCAATACATGAGCTGATGAACCCCAAAAAATTAAGCTATATCTGTTGAGATAATAGTAATGTGCGTAATAATATGACAACAGAACAGATTTATTAGTTATATTTCTAAGCCTAAAAAGTGCAGAACATGCAGATGATGCAGACGATAGAGCCTACTATAAAATGACAATAATGTTACTAAATACTAATTTACATTGTGTATGCAATAATAACAAACTAGTATGACATAAAATTTTGTATGCAGCGCTGGTATAAATAGAGATGTATGCCCTCGAGGGACTTACAAACCCTCGGACCAGAGGCCCTCGGGTTTGTAATATCGTTGCTCTCAGGGCACAAACATCTATTTATACCCTTGGTACATAAATAACTATTATGACCTTTGTAGCTAAATATATCTCATCCGGAGCATTTTCTAAAAAATGTTTAACGTTTTCTTCAGTAAAAATCTTACATTTTTTAGGTTCATATTTTTTCAAAGAGCGTTTTATTAAAGTTTTAACTTTTTTATATTTTGAATTATAGATACTGTGCTATACATTTTTAGTTGCTTTTAAAATTGAATATATTTTCCATAAAATGGAAGATTTCAATTCAGAAAAGGATTCCGTTATATTTTTTTTTCCAAATCCAAACATTTTCTATATACATGCTTGGATTTTTGCGGTAAAATTTTGAGTTGTTATCAGCATATTTTTTTATTTCTTGGGGAGTATTTTCAAATTCTACATCTAAATCGCTTGATTTTCTCCTAATTTTTAATAAATTAAAAGTTTGTACAAACCACTATTAAGACCACGTCAACTAATACTGACAGTTAGTTTGACATTCATGGCAAACCTTATTTTTTAAAACAATTTCGTAAAATTCGTAAAAAATGAAAATACATGCAAATCGCATAGAAGCAAGTGTTTCAGAATAAATATTCTCGCTCTAGAGTTAGAATATTTATGTTCTATTACTAAAATTGATATTGAAATTATAATATTAACGAATACTCGTGGATAAAATAATTTAATTGATCTGTTCATTCATTTTGTTTCGAAATACTTACATTTTAGAACACAAAAAAACGGACCAAACTATTTTGTGCACCATATAACTCTGGTCACTAGAAACGTAACTTATAGGATTTTCCCAAAGGTTTCTTTTCATATGTCGTCGTAGAGAAACGTATTTATTTCAACTACTTTTTTATTTTTTAATCTCCTCGTATTCTCCTTTAAGGTTACACTGTTTTAACCCCTATAAAAAAGGTAAAAAGATCTATTACAGCTTTTCGATGAGGTGTGCATTTGACACTTTAAAAAATATTATATTTTTAGCCCTTAGACTAGACTTGTTCTTTATTCGAGTTCAATAAAACAATCTAATAGAGTCATTTGTCAAATTTACAGATCGGGAAACTCATTCAGTGAAGCATATTCTATTAAAAAAATCAATATATCACATTCACATACCATTTTCCTATCAATTGGCGATTTCACAAGTCCCTCGCTCAACTCTGCCTCTTAAGGTCATTTTTTGCGTCTTCCTAGAGCAGACAAGCAAAGGATATACACACGGTCAGGACCTAACTGGAAAAAAATGTTTACTTCGAGTTTATAAGATTTAAATGTTTAATCTAATAACAGTTGACGGTAGTTGATGGTGGCTTCACGGGGAGTGAAGATAAAGCAGTTTAAAATTCATGCAAAAATCACTTAAAAATATTACAACTTTTTTGTTTAAAAAATGATTGGTCCTGGTCTAGACGTGGAATTACAAATTTAATCTCAAAATCGCATTCCATTACCCAAATTACGACAGTATAAAAAACAGTAAAATCGTAACATCAATTAGGAAAAAGTTTAAATCTTACCAAATTTAACTGAAAATGGCAACCGGATGAAAAAATTGGTAATGTCTTAATCGAGGAAATAACAATTTTCCTTTTAATATTTGAAGATTTTAATGAGATTATTTGCTTCAAATTTATTTTTGCTTTTTATTTTCCTTTGTTTCAAATGTTTATTTAGTTTTTATAAATTATGATTTTATTATTTATTTACTTTTTCACTATTGTGAATGTTGATGTATTTGGAACTGCTTTTTTTCTAAAATTTGTATCTCTAAAAACTGCTCAAACAATCTACACGGACGCAAGATCGCCTGTTCTGTAGACCCTGTTTCAGTTGAGTGGTATTATCATAACCCCCTGTTAATAGTTAAAGATGATGCTTACCAAGCAAATGTTTAGCCTTTTTGATATGTTTTTCTCTATAATTTTGCGTGAAAAGAATAGTTTTCTTCCCACCAAACTATTTTACTCGATCCAATCCTGTCTATTGCCTTGAACAATCCTCTTTTGATTAAAACAATTTGTCAAGTTCCTCAACATTGAACTGTTTCTACTCTAACGGCAATGAATCGCACACACTTCACGTTAAGTAAACTTTTTTGCGACAAGGACAGCAGGAATCGATCTCTAAGATGCCAATTTTACAAGAAGTTTTATCTCCCCTGTTTCGTAATCACTTTTTTTTTGAAAATTTAAAAAATATAAATGTCCAGTAATCTAAATAGTGCCTACTTTATACCCGAATTCAAATTCAATTCCTACAATCTGTGCCTTAGTCGTTAATCAGAATTGTACATTTACCCTCGACACACTTAAAAGTTATGACTCCCGAAAACGAAACTTTTTAAATGAAATCCAAATAAAACAAACATGAAACTTTGAACTTCTCTCCAAGTGAAGAGAGTAAACTCTCTATTAACCATGCAAGGACAGCCAAGCATCGATTTCAGATGAGATGCCACATTTTCAGAAAGATTTGGACACTAAATAATGTCCACCAAATGAATATGGATGGCAATGCAGTAGTAGTGCATTTATTGAACTTTGGTCGGTCTCAATGTCGCTATGTCATTGTTTTTGACCTTATTATTTAGGGTCAGTGAGAGAAATAAAGTTGTCTGCGATTTTAAGTCAGGGAATAAAAATAATAGTAATAATAATAATAATAATAATTATAATAATAATATAAATTTATTCATAAACATAAACAATAAAAAAAAAAATAAAAATATTATTTACAAATAAAGCAAGAAGCGATAAGTAAGTGAATACTTGTTTCGCTGTAAATACACACTATAGGCGAATCAAAATAACTAATACGCCCTCTCGTGGTGGCAAATGCAACCCTTTTCACAGACATTCATTTTGTTTTGTACTTGTTGAATAGGTCGTTTTATATTTGCTTGTAAAAAACAGTTGTGTAGGGTAGTTTTTTCAAATAAGAATGAGTAATTCATATTGTTCCGTACCTCAGTGTTCTTCATGGACGAAAACAAACAGAGATTTAAGTTTCCATTTGTTCCCAGAGGCTGGAAAATGTCGCGTGAAAGTAGAATCTGAGTAGGACGCCCCACATGGATGTGTAGGCGTTAAGCTTGGATTTTAAGACTTAAAATTGGAAAAGTTGTGACTAAGAATATGGTCGTTTATTCAAAACATTTTATTGATGACGATTTTTTCCGAAGAGGTAAATAAAATAATTATATGCCATAGGAAGAAGAAGTTTAGAGCTGACAGCTGTTTCCAGTCAGAATTTGTCGATTTCATTAGTTCAAACTACAGAACCAGAACGAGAAGCCGCTGAAAGAAGTGAAAGGTTAAACAGGAGAAATACTGTTAAAATGATAGATTTCAGACTGTCAGTGCAATTAAGAACGAGGGCCTGAACGTACTAACGATGATTTGGAAGGTGCACAAAGCCTGCTAATGATCTTAAATGAGCAAGAACAGTATGAAGGACCCACTAAGTTTCGTGACTTTGAGATGCAAGTAAATACTTAAAAAATATCAACATTGAGTGATCTCTTAAAAACAGATAGTGCTCTTAATAGTTTTACTGGAATTTTCAGTTTTCAGCTTTTGGATACAATTGTGGAAGCAGTTCAAATGAATTATACTGATAATTTTTTACTAACTATAGTAACCAATCAAATTACTTAATTTAGAGTCATGTGTCAAATTTCATCCAATCAGCTATGGATTACAGCGATAACACCCTACATGTGGTGTTTTCAGTTTGGTGTTTTCAACAAGTCAAGTTTTTGATTAAAAATTAATTAAACGTCAAACTGACAACTAGTTTAAAAATGTTTAAATCTACAAAGTAAAAAATTATCTTATCGAATACCCCTCGGGCCTTGATAAATCCTCAAAATTTTGTCATAGAGAATCCTTCAAGCGTGTTGCTTAAGGATAATAGCCCTCGGCCTTCGGCCTCGGGCTATTATCAAGCAACACGCTTACAGCATTCTCTATGACAAAATTATCTCGGTATTATCAAGGCCCTAGGGGTATTACTATTGACAATTTTGCCTTATTTGTTTTATACAACTATCGTATAACCTTTGTCAATATTTTTTTAGAAAATGTTATATTAAAAGCAATACTTGCAATGCTATTAAAATAAAATTGTAGAAAATGGGATTACTACCTATATGATAAATAATAACTAATAATAAATTTGTCACACATAAAAATGCTAAAATAAAAATATCAGACATACACAAACAAATCACAACAATGAGCCAATATCTGTGAAAAGGGTTCCAATATAGCCACCGTGGCGCTGCCATCTTATTTTCAGATGCCTATAATCTAATTCTAATGAAAGTGAAAGAGAATAATAATGTTACATCCATGTAATTGTCAAAGTCGGTTAGATTTGTTGTCAGGTAAATATGTCTAATTCAGGTAGGCGTTTCTATTTCGTTGTAGCAAATTCGGTAAGTTTTTTTTTAAAAGCATTTTTGAAATATATTTGCATTTAGGAAAAAGATTATTTTAAGATATTAAATATAAATTGTCTGTTGTTTTCCATAATAAACATTTTCAGTTTTTTCTTAAACAAATTTTTATTATTTATTCTTTTTAGTGTTTCTGGTAAAGCATTGTAACATTTTATTGCGGCATAAGAATATGCCCGTTGAGAAATTAATTGATTTTTTAACAATTATTGGGCAAGAGTGGAGATTACATTTCCTATACTATACAGAAGAAAGGAGTGCAGTATTTAATTTACAGAACGTAGTACAGGTTCAAGAGGTAGAAATTTTATTTTTACCTCATCCTTTATTCTTATTTGTAGTTAAAATTTAAATTTTAGTACATCTGATCGGCCTAATATAGTTTTTGTCTAGATTTAATCTTGTTTCCAAGGTTTTTACTGTAATAAACCTGTTCTTTTGACAGATAAGTCAGAATTTATTTATTCATAGCCGTATCGTATGTATTTTAATTGATTCGGAATTTTGTATTCATATATATTTTAAAATGGCTTCATTCTAAAAATATTCAGTCCTCCTAAATCCTTGAAGGCAGAATTATTAGTAATAGCAAGGCAAGCATAAAAACAAATTCAAAAAATATATTATAGATGAGATGGCCTGAGAAAAAGGAATTGAAATTCTCAGATTGCCTCCTTACCACGCAAAGTTAAATCCCATTGAACTGATCTGGTCACAATTATTAAAAGGGTATGTTTCTCAAAACAATACAACATTTAAATTTCCTGATGTGCGAAATTTGTTTTTGAAGGCAGTTTCAGATGTAAATAGAGAATATTGGGGAAAATGCATTGATCATGTTAAAAAGGTGGAAAATTCATTTAGGAAAGTGGATATATCAATGGAAAATTTAATAGAACCTATAATAATAAACCTCAGTAAAGACACTGATAGTGATGCCAGTAGTTTCAGTGAAGACAGTGACTTTTAAAGGTAGTTCTTGAACTAACTTTTTTTTTAATCTTTGAGTTTAGGTAAGTACTGAAGCGCTACTTTTAATGCCAAAAAAAGTTTAATCCCAACATATTTATTGGTTACATTTAATTCGTTCAATGTTAAAGTGTCATATGCATAAGGTTTATTTTTATTTTTTGTAAATAATATAACTTTTTTCATTCAAAATTTAATCTACAAAGTGCGTATATATAGTTTATATGCTGTGACCTTATTTATATTATAGAAACTTATTTTGCAAAGTACGCCTATGGAATGTGACGTTATATCCCCACTTTTACTGCACTCTTCTCTCCTTTATAGTATAGTAAATTAGTGGTGTTCGCGATTGGTAGTTTTATTATTACTAAAATGGTATTTAACACTGTTACAAAAGAAGAGAAGTTGTTTAAGATCAAATACTTTACTTTCTGTGTATAGATTTTCGGAAGGACATATATAATGTTTTCCCATTATTAATTTTAAAAATCTCTTTTGAATTATTTCAAATGGTTTTAAATGAACCTTCAAAGAAGAACCCCAAGCTGTAATTGCTTATCTTAGGTGACTTTCAACAAGTGCTGAATATAGTTTTTTTAACTCATGCTGCGGTAGGCATTTACTCAGCGGTTTAAATTCGTGCAAAATTGACTGTAATTTTTTTACAATGTAGTTAATGTGGATATCCCATTTTAAATTTGTATTTATATGCACTTCCAAGTACTTCATTTCAGAGACCGGTTTTATATCTATTATATTAGCTAGTAGGAAATTCTAATGTTTGAAAAGGAGAAGCCCCTGTTACATTACAGCTAAATAATAATAATACTAATATGTATGTCTGCATATACAACTAAATGTTAAATCTACATATGTAAAACATGAAAAATACATACACTCACTCATTCAGACACGCGCATACAATCACTTTTACAATAAAATAAAACTCAACATATTTGTTATAGTAAAACATTTAATTAAAAGAAACAAAGAGTGAATTTCAACTTTCAACCCACACAAGATAAGTCATCACAATTCTTGTAGGGCTGGTAATATTATATAAAAATAGTAGAATAAAAAATAAAAATAATAGTGTAAACAATAAAGAGACATGGAACGAGTAGGTACAAAGTCTTTGCTGAGGCATGGATGTACATTTTTATTTCACTTAATATAGAGGATAGGATATTTTGATTTAGATAAAAGTTACTTTGAATCATGAGATTAATAGTATTTGACTTCTAACGTACCGGCATCATTTGAGACTGCCACAAAGGGTGCCGCTACGTTACCGCGGACGCAAAGATTATATCGATTATATTATAGCGAATGCATGTTTCTTTTTTATGAACTTGAGAAATATTCTCTGGCTCCCGAGATATATATTAAAGTAGAACACTCGGGCATCGACGTTCTATCTATCGGAGGAAAAAAAATCAAGTCTCGAAGTCACTTTCTTCCCTGCGAAAAACGCGAACACGGCTCTAGGTGTGTTCTTGCCGCGGCGAAAATTCTTTATACTTTCAAATTGCAATGTCTCGAGAACCTCTAGACCGATTTGGACGGTTCAGTTTATGCGTTTTCGCGAGCCCTTTATTTTATATCTAGAAGTCGTTTCGATCCTAATAAAACCCAGCGAGTTACATGCGAAAAACCGATTTTCCATATCTTTACATGTTAATTTGCTCCCTTCCACAACTCCCTTAGTTTTCATATAGTGATCACGTGAAAGAGGGACCTCCAATCTATGAAATCGCAAAAAAATTTTTTCGAAAAGAGCGACTTTTACTGTTTATACTTTTCAGAAATTTTCTCCAAACTTTTCTAGCTGCTTGGATTTTGTGTTTACGATATTTTCTAGATTTTTTATGCTTTTCGGGAATTTTCTAGTTCTAGGGAACTGGGAATAAAGATATTTTTGATTTTGAATGTCAAAGTAAGTACTTACTTTGTATTTTTCCCTTAAAGGGATGATAATGACATCTTGAACAGAATCGGTCAAAAAATTTGCCACCCCCAATGCAAATTGGGAATTTTTTTACTTTGTACAGTTGTTAAAACTCATTTCTAAGCTTCATTTATCCGTTTTGCTGCTAGATGGTAGCACATTCGCAAGTTTTAATGTCATAAAAATATGCTTTTCTTCATTATTTCTTTGAACTTTCACCCATCTTCGGTATATTTTGTTTAAATTACCACATAATATGTTACTTTATTTTATTCTGAATTTGCCTGTTTCCAAAGTTAGCAACTACATATTTTTAAGTAGCCATAAAAGCAAAATGGCTGCTCCACTATTTAAACCTGACTGTACAAGTCACGCAAAAGAAACCCTAATCCGTGCAAATAGAAAAAAGAACGAACTCTCAACGTATGTACCTCAAAACGATTAATATTAAATGTATCATAAACGTGATTCTTAGAAAAGTTAAGCACGTCTGGAAGTGGATTCCAGTTATTTCAGATTTCAGGGATTTTATTGCATCATGCCAACTGGATGTCGTATCTGAATAAAACAAGCTTTTAGTCGTATTTGCATTTGTGAGCATCACAAATATGGGTTACTTTATAAACCGTACGCTGCTGAATTGTCTGAACAGTTTTCAAGTTGTCACGTTCCAGGGGTTATTTATATCCCATTTATAATTTTGCTCTTTTTTTATTTTATCACGTTTATCAACTTTCACTTCACACGAGAATACTTATACAGGATGTTTCCTCATCATTTCCCTCGTCCTAATTTTATCTGTACACCATATTGTTCAGTTTTGACTTCAAGCCATAGCTAGTTAAATGCGCAGTTACAACTCTCTTCCGCATCGAATTCCAATGTATTACGGGAAGTGAAAAAGTTGAGCTTAGAGACACACGCCAAAACTCTATAACAATGCATTTCATCATCCCATCTTCCCACACACATAAAAAAATTGAGATATAGAATTTCGTGGGAACTCTTCTTGTCGGGGCTGGCACAAGCTGGTACGTAATAACGTGAGGTGATGTTGCAACACAATAAGACAAACAGTAAAAACTTGTAATTCTTAAAGGCTTGAACACAACACATCGCTCTCATGTTCAATTGTACTAAACTTGAACTTTTTATTACTACAAATTTCAACTCACACTGTACAAATGAGAAGTGCCTAATATTTATGTAACCTGAGCAAACGCGTTACATAGTTAAGTTTAAAGTAAATTGTTCCTGTTGATTCCATCATTACCTAGTTGTAGACATTTTAAAGTAATTTCTAACTCAACAATAGACAATTTACAAAAAATGTCAATTTCCAAATCATTAACTCATTATGAATAGCCATAAAGCAAATGAGTCGTCAATAAAAGAATCAGTTTCATATAATTTATATAATTTGTAAAATCCACTCTTAATTTTTTTACAATTTGTCGATGTCATCATGTGACAGTAAACGCGCCTTCTATAGGTGTGACGTCAAATGGTCGTAACTGTCTAGGTTTGAAGGTTATGTTTTGTTTTCCTTCGGGTTTTAGTTGAGTTAAGTTGTGTGATTAGTGTTGTTAACTCATATCTTGTTCAATCTGAAACAGATACGATAAATATGAATATGGAAATTTTATCTTAAATACAACTATAAACTCACATCAAAACGTAACGATTTGTTATACTGGAAAGGGGTTTCCTTTTCATTATTTGGCACCACTTACTGCGTTTTTTGTTGTACCTAGGCACAGAAAAACAAATTTACTGGGACTACTAGAGGACGTATTATTGCACATTGGAACAATACAATATTTGTGAAATCATTTGGTTTTGCCTTCCATTATATCACTACAGTCATCCAGCAAGAACAAATACAAGCAAATTAAATATCCAAAACGTTTAGAGCGATATCGAAGAGCCTGATTCTAATATAATATCTGGACGTACAAAATTTTTTGATTCTACCAAACATTTACATTTTTCATTTAAAAAAAGTCACGGTGTTCTTCGCCAAAACGATATTTGCCCAAAAATTTATTAAATTTAACAAAGCAATATTAAGTCTAGCATAGATATACGAATATTTAACTCGGAAAAAGATGATTAAAACCAAAACCAGTACACATATTTTTAGCACATTTTGACAAGTGCCCATTTTAACAGTGTTACTCAACGTTCCATTAAATATTTATGTCATTTGACAAGCAAATTATTTATGTCCGTCAAATGGACATTTTTATACTTTTCAGGTTTATTCTGGTTATAAATTGCTACTTGGGCATTTGTAGAAAAGTTGTGTATGTGTTTGTATTGGAAAAATATGTTAAATAATCGTTTCAACGCACTGAATTTGTTTGTCTTGGGAGTGAGTATCCCAACATATATGTTTTTAAAAAAAAAATGTGAAAATATTTTTCCGCGCAAAAATTTCTATAGCTATATTGATTTATCATGTTTTATAGCATCTGTGAAAATTTCATGAAAAATCCCAGCCGTCCCCATATTCTTAACGTTTACCCAGAGATGTGCGTGTTAGTAGTTATTATGGAATCTTCTATTGCATTGTAAAAAAGTGGCAAATTTAAAATTGAATTCTTTCAGATTGAAACGCTAGAAATTAAATAAAGTCAAACCTTGACGTTGCTATTTACAAAAATAGGTTATTTTCTTATGACGATTTTCCATCATCACTCCAGCAACGTTCTCGCCGGCCACTGTTAGACCAACACTATATGTACCGCGACAACGTTACTGAACGTTGCTCTGGAACACCCCTCGCACAAAAATATGATATGATGATGATCGATGATTGACAATTAACTACTTTTGACAATGCCAAAAACTGACAACTTAAACTAATATTTATCAGTTTCTCTTCTAACGGAAATAAAACCACTTATTTTAAAGAAAAAGGGGGCTTTAATTGACGTTTCGACTATCTTGAATGAAAGTCGTTTATGACATAACAAAATATATAATAAAAAATTTACTATAAAAGCAGGTTATATTATCTCTGTGTTGTCTACCGTTGCTAGGAAATAAACTTTTCTTGTAAATATCTCAGAAGATCGAATTTTCACAGACATGAGACCTGCATTTTTTGCCGTTTTAGATAGGAATGAGTCTACCCTGAAAGTATTATTGAATTCTGACGAGTGGATTTTAGATCCTCCGGACACATTCATACAACCATTGCTCGTTTAATGGTATGTGATTCTAATATTCTTAATGACAATAATAACACAAACGAGCCATCTGACGTCACAAGATGGCCGCGGAGAAGCGCGCGCGTTTTTATATCAATTTGAATCCCAGTTCATGTTTTAATTTATTACTGAGTGAAATATTCGTAATGAATTTCCCCAATTGCACAGAAATGAATGATGTACGATATAGAATAACATATTTTTTTCGGAAAATATGCAAGTTGTCCATTAGTTAGATAATATTTGTATCCCCCACCTAAAGGCTACTAAATATAAGAGTTCGGATGATCTTGGAGACTTTCGTGATAATTACTTGTTAGTCTACGAATTTCGTTTCTATTGTAAGTATTTTGGATTGCACTTTCTGGATAATCTTCGTGCTGAATGGTTTTGTGTTACACCAACGTTTGTTGTGATAAAAATCAGTTTGTATAAATTTTTTGATGGTGGTTGAACTCTCGAAGTATTTAAAGTTTATAGTAGTACAACCAAAAACAAAGCAATAACAATATCCACGTTTATGGTGAATTTAACGTCATCTTAAATGCGACCTGAGTTATTTTCGATCTGATAAACATTATAAAGGAGACACGTTTTGTTGTTTAAATAACGTACTCAAGTTTAGAAAACTGATTTACTTATTACTTAATTGGGTAATTGAAGATAATTATTTTTCTCTCTTAGTTTCGCCTGTAACATCTCTTGTTATCTCTTTCTTGGCATCTCTTTTCTCTTAAATCCATCCAAGTGTCGTATCTACTATATATTCTTCTGGCATTTACTACCTCGCCTACTTTTGGATCTTTACTTTTTTATTTCTCTTTTTTTTATCAGCCCTAGTTTCTACGTATTTTTGGTTCATCTTTTTGTTTAATACCCACGTCTTATATCCATACATCCTTGTGTGGGTAGATTGATGTAGCATATATTTCTACATCGCCCACGTAACTTATCACCTGATGATTTTTATTTAGAATGCTGTCTTGCCTGTTAGGATTAACGGAAATATTTGTAATATTAATTTTATGTATTATTTTTCGTGTTAAAAAATCACTTAATCCTGAAAAAAGTCAGCAAAAATTTTTGACTAGTTATTTAGTTACTTTGACTTCAGAAATCGTTTTCTTAACTTCTTATTACCAGCTATATTTTGTATAAAACGTGAAAAATACAATATTTATTTTTCGCCTCTAATACAAACTTTTTTAACTATTGAATTGGAATAAGCCATTTCCATATATCATTCTGATAGTGCCCTTGACCCAATAAAGAATCTACATCCTGCAGAATATGTCAATTGTTGGCTACAGTATCCATTCGCCAAAAAACTTCTTAAAAAAACAGAAAGCAAAATAAACGTTTAATCTAACATAGGCGTAGATATAAAAATCCAATTTAAATAAATGCGAAAACAAAATATTGCTGATATCATTTGAACGGCCATCTCAAATTTAGAAGCTGTCAGATTGTTTCCTACTTAATTAAGTTCCTTTTTTAAAATTAATAAGTAAAATAAAAACTAATTGTAATGTTCTTTTTTATTTTGAAGAAATAACTAAAATTTAAGAAACTTGTCAGCATTAAAAGCATTTACAAAAAAAGATGCATGCAGGTAATAAATCTTTATTTGTTACTGGGTTTTACCATTTTATGTCAGAGTTTAGGCAGACGAACGTAATTTTACTTTGCGATTTCACAGTTTCTCCACGTCCAATCTATAATCCTCCTCGCTACAAAAGATACTGCACACGTGGTGTAAAAGACTATGGATACACAATACTACTACATCTACATTCAGTTTGTTTCTTTAATAAATTAATTATTTTTGCGGTAAATTTAGACATCAAACTTGCTACATTAGCCGACAGAGTGGTTCAAAGTTTAGAATATAGAACTTTACAGTGCTTTGGGAATAATAACACTAGTGCTCATAGATGCTTTGACAAACTACTCAGGAAGTATCTGTATATATAGCCTTTTGATATAGCGTTTAATTAAAAGCAATATAAAATATATCAATTTAGCACAAAAGCTATTTCAGAATTCTCCCAACGTTCTTAAAATTATCAGAAAAAAGATTGAGAACCTGTTTCTGAAAAGGCTTAATTTTAATTTAATCGTTGTATTGGCAAATTCACGTAATACATTCCTTATCATTTAAGGATTTAAAGAGCAATTTCCTGGCATGTTTCTAAAATTATCCTCTCCAAATGGTTATCATCTTGAAACGGCCCTTTCTGGTAAACTTTTTGTTTCAAGTAACCCCAAAAAGGTAATCAAAGGGGGTTAAGTCAGGGGTTCTAGCAGGCCAATATCTCTGAATAAATTTTCCATGGAACATATGATGAAGATATTCTCTAATATTTAATGTACTGTTGCATGTGACACCGTCTTGTTGGAACAAAATACATTGACGTTCTTGTAAGGGTTGTTCGTCCATGAAGTCATTGATATGAGTTTGTAAATAACGTTCGGAATTTATAGATTGGCGAAAATCTGTTCAACATTTCTTGCTATCAACAAATCATTTGTGTCAGTGCATCCTAGATTCCATGTAACTACAGTTAAATTTGCATTGTTATTGTAGACCCAAAAAGAAAAAATGATTTTTTCAATGTAAATGGATGTTGGTTAATAACAATTTTCGATATTGTAAAATATAAAGGTAAGTATATTTTTTGACAAACCGCATATACGACTGAAAAAATTTGATATCTGATGATTGTATTTTAGGTTATAGAACATGCAAAACTTTTTGTTTAATTTTCAATTACAAATTCAATATAAATTCAAGTCGTTCATTTAATAAACGAACCGGCAACTGTGCCAATCCACGTCACAGAATGGCAACAGCGTCACTGAGATGAGCGTACGCAAAATAGTCTCACGTAGACCATATTTCCGGTTCAGACCATTATATCATCATGTATCCACACGTACGCAGACATACTTCCGCATTCCAGTACATAAAAACTGTGGGCGTTACTTAACAAGCCCACGCTCGCTACAATCAAATCTAGCAGAACTCTCTTTTTAGTGTGCATCGAGCTCTCAACATGAGCGCATACTCCGGGGTTAGTGAAAACCTCGTAAAAATTCTCTTACAAAATCAAGAGCCCTCTGATGCGGCAACAAATGTTTGTAAATGCCTCTTAGTACGGCAAATTAGTGTACTTCTAGCTGCAAATCAGGCTAGAACCCTCCGTTGTCCAACGTAAACAAATAGTTCTTAAATTCAATTTAAAATCAGTGCTCCTTTAGTGCAGCAAAATATTTTTAAAAAATCAGTGTTGGTTGCAAATCACGTCACGCTACTAACAATTCATTTTATTCATTTTCTTTTTACAAATCAGTTCAACGATTGATAGTTCAAAATGCTTTACAAATAATGTACATTTGGATGTTCTTAAAGGTATTAAACTCACAGTGTATGTTTTATTTGGGAGTAACTGGATACAAGAAAAAACTACAGTCCGCTTTCAAAATCAAAACCACTGAAATTACGACACGGCCATACAGAGCCGGTTTCAGTGACAAATACGACACTTTTTTTCAAGAATAACTTTTTTCTCTGGTCCTTTTAATGTGTGCAATGGCCTAGGAAACCACAGAAAACCTAGATCCGGACTTTTTACAAAGGGTTGTTAATTGTGTTTATCTTATATCTAGAAACGCATTTTCCAGGAGATCTTCAAGGCCTATCGAGAGGTCTTTGATGATGCTTAGGTTTGGTAGTGGGAATCTCTTCTTTGGTTTCCTGAATCCTTGTTTCTCGAGGGTGTTTTGATTTCACAAAAAAAAATGTCTAAGGCCTCTATGGTGTGGGAAAAGGTAAAAATGGAATAAAATGGTTTCTCTGCATTTTTTTGGAAATATCGGTTCTATGAAAAAAAAAGTTGTAGCTTATTGATTTTTCTACATTTTGATTTGTTCAAGTTAAATATTTTTATTATTATTGAAAATTCAAAGAGGAATAACGAATTTTATTATTTTATAGTCGTAGAGAAAAACGTTTTTCGGGATCGTAAATTTATTTGTAAACGTAGTCCTAGATATGTACCACTCGACTACAATGTTCTATCACTTTTAGCTCTCAGGATTTCAGTGGAAAGTGCGGAGACGAAAGAGTAGAATAGCTTGCGTTTGTGTATACGCCTGATGTTAACCAGAAGGCTGATGGGGGTATAAAATAAAGCAATCTTATATCCGTTTTAGTTAATTCTATTGCTGTTTGTGGGAATGTTCGTCTTAAAGGAGTCTTTGGGAGTTCAAGGTTTTTGTTATAACGGGGGTCTTCCTTAGTTATTGCTTTATAGGGACTGTTATGGGAGAAAAAAGGTTGGACCAACGCTATCCTTCTAAAATAATCCTGATCCTTAAAATTTTATTACAAAAGCAACATTCTGTATCATGATTTAAATCACATTTTTTATGTATTTTGATTCCCTTAATCCAAATCATCGAGAAGTCTTTAGATTTAACGAATTTAGAATTTGACCCCTGACGACCTTCTGTAATTTTTGTTACTCTAGAACTTTCTCCGAATGAAATAAATCCTTTGAAAGTGGTTTAGGTTCGTGACTCTACTGTTTTCATATATAGCGTATTTAAAATTTCGCACTTATTGTAAAGTATATTCAGAAATATAGTGGAATGACTGTGGTTGTGGTTGTTATGGGATTATTCGTAAACTGTACACTCAGTACCGTTTTTAATACCAAATAATAAGACCTACACTATTTACGCCATTACAAATGACCATTTATAATCTTTTTATTTATAATATGTACTTTTACTCATACTTTTTTAATATTTTACTTGCGTACTAATTTCTAATACAGTGAAGACGAACTTGCACTGACCCTTAACTGAGTTTAATACTTGTCTTTAGGCAAAATCCTGGTAAGTCCAATAGGTCAACCTACTAAACGTCCAAATATATTTTATTTATGTAAAAGAATCTTTTGTAATTGAGATTTTTTTAAAAACATCAAAAAATACAACAGTCCTTGACATTTAATATAACTTAAATACTCTTCCTTTCTTTGTCAAGGCCACAAATACACTTTCGCTTTAGCGAGAAGTTTTTAGGGCGTAAAAATCGACGAGATCCCACGAACTTAAGCCCTTAGTGCTCTCAAAGGAGGTATAAAAATAAAATGTAGCAAAAAAGAGACAAGCACCTAATGAAATTTGATAGGCCTTTTATTGCCAAATTGGTGTAATAATTCCTTATTATATTTCACAAAAACAAGTGGTTGGATTCCAAAAAAATAATGTTCTTTTTAAAAGCGTATTAGAGGGAAGTAGATTTGATTTTACTATACTCCGTTTGAAATTGCATGATAGCACAGGTTTTATGGCAAAGGTCGTTATACCGGATTGTTCAATGCAGAAAAAAGTAAATGTTGATACCTTCTTATCTGAATTTTCACTAGATTTTAGTATGACCACCCCGAAAACTCTCGAATACAATACATCATAAAATGTAAATAAGCAAACCCCAAGGGATTAACCAATAATTCTATACCTCAGTGACGGGGAACACGAAATTACTTTAATATAAAAATAGTAAACTGTCAATATTAAGTACCCACATTTATTTTTATAAAAATAGTACATCTACTAGATATTAGGACATTTCCTTAAAATTTAATAATAAAGATACACACAACCAAATTTATATAAAATAGATACTAAAAAAAATCTTTACAAAAAATATTTTCTCATAAAACACTCATATTTCGTTTCCATATAAATTTGTTTGTTTGTATTTCGGGTACTAGCGTCATATAAACTTATTATAATTAATATAAATATAGAGTTACATACCTAAATAAGTAAGTCGTTTTCTCCCAATAAGGAGTCATCATCATCAGTTTCCTCACTTCCCAAAGAAATAATAATTGGTTCTATTGTTTCCTCTATTAACATATCAAATTTGCCAGAAGTTTTCTTCCTCTGCTATGTCTTATAGCGGTTTGCCAATTGTCCGGTGAAATTTTTGATATGGAGTCACATAATAGTTGACGAACATCTTGAAGTTTAAATGTTGTATTGCTTCTCGCGACATATCCCTTCATTTGAGCCCAGATTAGTTCAATGGGGTTTAGTTCACAGTGATAAGCTGGTAACCTCAACACTGATGTTCTTTTGCTATTTCATCTACACTATACTTCTTAAATTTTGGTGAATGTTGTTTACATAACTGCAATAGCTCTTTTTTGAGTAATCCCTCTTCTGCCACTATTTCTTTGGTTATTAGCTAATCGGAGATTTCTTGCTTTTTCCATTTAGTTTTAGGTAACGGTTCCTTTAACCTTGAATGGTAACTGGCATTGTCCATAACTATTACAGAATTGGTCGGTAATAAATCTATCATTTTTGACTGAAATATTCCTCAAAAACATCAGCAGTCATTTCTTCGTGGTAGTCTTTCATAGAACTTGAAACAAATTCTAACAAGCCTCTATCAACAAATCCTTTATCTCCTCCAATATGAGTGATAATTAAACGGGGACCTTTACCATTTGGAAATTTTAAGCCAGTAGACAAACCTTCTATAAATGCCTGACGAGTATTTGTAACCTGTTTATCTTGCCAAACTTTTTTTACAAAATGTCCTTCATTTATCCATGTTTCAACAAAAATATTTTTGTCTTCTCTTCTTAATTTTCTAATTTCCCTTAAATATTGCCTCCTCCAACCAATAATTTCATCTTTCTCTATAAGCGCAGATTTTCTATCGTTCTTCTCCCAAACGAAGTGTACATGTAAAGTTTTCCACAATTTGTCTCTTTTAACGTTTGGCAAAGGTTCGTCTCCATTAATGTCTACTAAAAGGTTATCCAAAGTAGGTATCTTTTTTTGTAAATAAAACGAAAGCACTTTTCTTCGGATCAGTTGTTTCATAGTACCGTCTATTTGAGTGGGTTTTTTCCCACTTGACGTTTTAGGTGCTACTGTAATACTTCCATCCTTTCGTTGCTTCAAAAGTCTATAAATGGTTGCTTCTCCAACTCCGGTCATATGTGAACAATTAGAAACTGTACTTCGAACAGTACTATTGAAATGTTCATGTACAAGTGCGTCATGTATATTTAACACTAAAGTTTTCATATGAGTATAATTAGACGTTTGTGCCATTTTTATTGCACAAATTCACTTGATCAATATTGCTTTTTATCGCCTATTATTACAGAACTAACAATTCTGCGTGTTACTGCACAAACAGAAATGTAAAGTTTAACTAAAATAATTTACAATCTACACAACACTTTCTGCCGATTAGAAATTTTAATCCGTTCTAAGAAAGTTGAGGGCTACTTAAATTGATCTTGAATTATAAATATTTTCTACCTGTAGAGATTACATACTTGCCAAGAATTGAAATAAATTGGTATTTAGGAAGAAAACCCAAGATTTCATTTTGGAACAAATAATCCTAAACATTTTGTTTTAGAAATTATCCGCCACTGATTTATTATTGGGGTTTATCTTCTGGGTCATATAAATTTTGCTATCAATCATTTTCAAACGGAGTATAGAGGAGATCCCAAACCTTAACACTAATATTCAACTTATCTTGTACACATACAATATTTCTATTCTGTAGTAAAGTTAATTAGAAATTTATTTTTTCCTTTCTGAGCTCGTCTGATCTCAGATCTCGCTGAAGCCTACTGGCTTATTGCGTTTTCTGCCCATTTTGTTACTCTACCCAGTCCAGTATGTAAGTAAGTGTAAGTAAGTGCGATGCAATACATTCGCACAGTATATGTTTCACTGTCTGGTTTCTTGATGCAATGCCTGGCACCCAGACTAATTCAACTCAACTCAACTTCCCATACCAGTTTAGACGTCAGTTCCTGACTTGACACTGCCTTTAGTGCCTCCTGACTGTCTGCTATGATTAGGATCCGTTGATTTTTAAAACCTCTCCCATTATTTTCTCTGGCACATTGCAGAATTTCATATATCTCCACTTGAAATGGAATAGCTCTTAGATTTTGTATGTATATCCCTGCTCAAACTCCCTCCTTTGTTTTAGATACAGATCTTACCTTGTAGTGTATTTTGTCAGTTCATTCAGTCCTGTCTGTAATTGGCACTCTGTATGGACTATTTAAGTTGTATGGTCAGTCTCCGTATTAAATTAATTTGTTTATAAATAATTGGAAATTTAAAAAAAGAGCCTTTAGTGTCGTTTGACTGTCTGACATGATTTGGATCTGTTGGTTAATGTTTTCTTAATAAAGACTATAAATTAAATCAAGGGAGTTCTGGTCTTTATTTAGATAACTGCTGAATTAAACAAGGAGTTCTGTTTTCCGGCATTCCAAATTTTCTGTTAAGTTTTATCCTTAATCAAAAATGACCAAATTGAATATGCGTTACTATGGCGTTTGTAAAATGTCTTTGAAGTTCTTCCATTAATTCTTCTCGGTAGATGAATCGCCTATATGGATGTAGAAGTTACTGGCTTTTTCGATATTTGCGGAAACAAATTACTAGCAGAAAAAAAGGGAAAAATTATGAATAATCGTACATTGTTTACCGAGTAGGAAAAAGTCTACATTCCTGGACGACTGTGAAGATTGCTAAGTCGTAACTATTTTTCCGTAAATCGTTTAAAATTCGATAGATATTAATTAATTTTGAAAAAATCGCGAATAATTTTATTAACAAATAAATGGTGCTTTGGACTTCGTAATAAAATTGGTTGCGTTACTATGGAAACGTATTAATGTTGAATCGTCAAACTTTACGCATATAAATTTAATTGCTGGTATTTTGAAAGCAAAACAGTGTAAAATGATAAGTGATGATGCATTTTCCATTCCTGGGACTCCTCCAGAGCAGGTTGAGGCAGTGAATACTGCTTCATTAGAATTATTGCCAAAGAAATCAAGAGAAAAGTACGAATATGCATAATACACGTTTTATGGACTGTAGCAAGAGTAAAAACACGAGTTCTTTCTCGGAAAATGTTGTAATGGCATACTTCCTAGACCTTTGTTTAAAGATGAAATCTTCAACATTATGGGCCAATTATTCAATGTTGAAGTCAACCCTTGCAATTAAACACAATGTAGATATATCTACATATTCAAAACTTCGTTCTTTATTGAAACGGCAAGCTCAAGGTTATAGGGCAAAGAAATGTAAGATTTTAACGAAGGAACAAATCGCAAAATTTATCCAGGAAGCTCCAGATAAAGAAAATTTAATGATTAAGGTAATTTGCAAGGTTTTAATTTCTATTTAGATTAAACATTTATTTATTTTTTAGGTGGCTTTAATATTTGGTATTTCTGGGGCATGCAGAATGGATGAGTTAGTCCGAATGATTCTACACGATATAGAAGAATCTAAGCTTTTAATTAGCATACCTGATTCGAAGACCAACAAACCAAGATCATTTGTAGTTAATCAGATGTACTTGAATGTTTATCGAAAGTATGTTTCGGTAAGACCAGAAAATATGAACAGTGACCGATTTTTCTTTAAATACCAAAGCGGAAAATGTTGTAGACAAGTGATAAGAATACATCAATTTAGAAAAATGGCTAAAATAGGAGTTACTTATTTGAACTTGGTAAATCCGAAAGAATGTACTGGTTTCGTCGGTCATCTGCAACAATATTGGTTGACTCTGGTGCCGACATAACTGGTTTAAAGAGGCATAGCGGATGGAAGTCATCAAACGTTGCTGAAGGATATATTGAAGAATCTCTTAACAATAAGGCTGAGTTCACAAATAAAATTTTCACAGTACAAAATGTTCAACAAAATAACCCTACTACCCCGCATTTTGTCCAAAATGTTTCTCATAGTTCTAATAGTGTTCCTCCAATGTTCAATAATTGAACTAACTGTCAAATAACTGTAAATATAATAAACTAAATTTAAAATGAGTAAACCAGTAAGGAATTTTAATTTATTAGATTCGACATCCTAAGACCGGTTTCTGTCTTTCGACTTCATCAGTTAGGCTTTTCGAATTCAATAAATAAAATTCCAAACTCGTACAAGTCAATAGCTATATCCGCTATAAGATAACATTTGTAGATGTGCTACCATCTATGGTAAGAAGAGAGTATTGACATTAAATTTTGACTGAATCTAGTCAAGATGTCACTATCTTCTTTTTTATCCCTTTCAGAGATTAATACAAAGTGAGTAAAATGTATTCTACAATGCATTGAGATTTTCAAAATATAAAATTAATTCCTTATAAACAACGTGTTTTCAATTATTTATGTAAAGCACTAACAACTGTAAAGAAATATCGTTTCCTAACAGTTAGGAAATCTTGACTTTTTCTTTAAGAAATATTATCTGGAATGTCAAAGTTTCCTACCGATTTGCGGAAAATTCTATTAATATAATAAAAGAAACCTATAAAAAATGTATCGTACTTCCCCGATATAGAAGTAAAAAAGTTTTCTAAACAAAAGTGATTTGACTATCCAAATACTCAAAACGTTTTGTGTACCTACAGAGATTTTTTTTAAATTCCCTCGTAATATGATTTAATTAGCAAATTTCTACTCAACTGGGTAACGATGAAAATCCATATTGATTCAATCGGCATGCATCCAATCTAATTCTGTCTGACATTGGTCCATTCATGAAATTAATATATCTTTGGTAAACGGGATTAATTATAATGTTAGCAGCATACCGTGAATATTCAATATTATCTGATAGTGATTTCATTTAAGAAAGTAATTTTAATTAAAGACACGTTTTCTGTTGCTATTATATCAACTGACATCTTTTTTAAAAAGTCCCATTTAATCAACCTCCGATGCCAGAAGAAGAGGTCTGATAAATTTGACGCCTAAGTAATTTGATTCGTATATCTATCTGTTCGTCGCTGACTGCGTAGCTGATCAACTTTGATGCGGTGAAGGTTGAAAAAATCGGTTATATAGTTTCCAAGCTGTTTAATTGTTGCTACAATTTCTATACAATGTGTCCTCAAGTTATACTTTTTTAGAAACTTACCATTTTCTATTATAATCAGTGCCCAATTCGACAATAATATTTACAGTGAATATAAAAATATATAGTTTGGTAACATTGTTGTGAGGCAGATTTGGATGAAACCCAATTTGGATTTAGAAACGCTTTGGGAACTAGAGAGGCACTGTTTGCTTAGAAAAATGTAGTGACCAGCGCAAGGACGTTTTTGTGTGTTTCGTTGATTACGAGAAGGCCTTCGACAGAGTACAACACAGAAAGCTTATAGACATATTAAAGAACATGGAGGTGGACAGCAGGGACGTTAGAATTATCGAAAATTTATACTGGAGACAGAAAGCAGCGGTATGACTAAACGAAAAGCTTGCAGAAGAAAGCCAAATTCTACGAGGCGTCAGACAGGGCTGCATACTGTCACCACTACTTTTTAACATATATTCAGACAAAATCTTTAAACGAGCTACTCAGAAACAAGAAAAGGGAGCACAAATCAATGAAGAGTATATAAATACGATACGATATTCCGACGATACTGTCATCCTAAGTGACAAACTAGAAGACCTGCAACATCTACTAAACTGTGTAAACACAGAATAACAGGAAATGGGGCTCAACATAAATATCAACAAGACAAAATTTATGGTCTTCAGTCGACAACCACATCCTGATGCTCCACTACATATTGATACGAAAAATATAGACAGAGTACCCCAGTTTAAGTTCCTTGGATGTTATATCATTGAACATCTAAATCCAGATAGAGAAATAAGGTGTAGAATAGAGACAGGCCGAACAACATTCCAAAAAATGAAACCACTATTCTGCAGTGATAATCTGAACCTAAAATTACGGCAAAGGATGGTAAAATACTACATATGGTCAGTGTTGCTGTACGGGGCAGAGATCTGGACAATTAAAGCCGCTACAGTCAATCGGTTAGAAGCGTTCTAGATGTGGTTACACCGGCGAATGCTGAGAATACCCTTGACAGCTATGCATACCAATGAAATGGTACTAAACAGGGCCAACGCAACACGCATGTTACTAAATACAGTTAAGTGCAGGAAAATCTCATATCTTGGACATGTCTTCAGAGGAGATCGATACAGAATCCTACAACTGATCATGATTGGAAAAGTGGAAGGACGTAGAGGAGTGGGAAGAAAGCAGGCTTTCTGGCTGAGGAACATCCGTGAATGGAACGGTATACGCAGCGCAGAGGAACTATTCCGATTGGCGCAGAATCGAGAAAGACTTGCCCAAGTAATTGCCAACGTCAGGGGGACCTGATATGGCACTTGAAGAAGAACATTGTTGAAGGTTGTTTAGCAGCCATCTGTGGCCTTTGCAGACAAAAGGAGATTAAGAGGATCGTACTTTGAATTTATTATCATTCTGTAAAGTCGATTCAATAATCCAATATAAGGGAGCAAGAAAAACTTAAATAATATCCGAATAATTTTAGATTTAAAATAATCAATTTTTAATTTTCAACAAGTCCCAAGTCTTTCAGTATACACAAGAGAAACGACATAATTTAATCAAAACTTTTGAGTTGAACTTCGACAATTGGACGTACGCGATACGTTCCAGGGATTGCTCGATAGAAGTTACTTCTAAGTTATTTGTAAGTAAGTTACATCTGCGTTTCTTTTTCGGTATTATTATTTGATAAAAGAGAATACGAAAATAATTGAGACACTTTAAATTGGGATATATGGCAAAAGTCACTAACAAAGATTTGGATTGACACACAGACCATTTATGACTGAATAGATGGCATAACCAATATGATGATACGTTGAGAAAGTGATATGGTATCGCAAGGATCTGTTCTTGGCCTCATTCTATTCAGTGAACCATTTTTAATTTTAATCTTATTATAAATTGTTAAAAAACACACTACTACTACTTAAAAAACTTTGTTTTTTTAAATGGTAACCTTTATTTTTTATCACTTTTTCGGTTTCTACATGAAAAATAAAAGATACTTTAAGCTTGTTTATATTTCGAAAATATTGACGGTATTCGAGATTTCAAGAGATCTCAAACGATGTATCTGAAATCGACCTGTGATATAAAGGGTTTGAAAAACAACTTGCCACACATTGTCAATAAAAATTTGCAGAATCTTCCTTATTTCAAATGGAACACCCTGTATATTATCGATCCATAAGAAGCGCCAACAAAGGCTCTACAAATATCATCAAGTATTTCCTATGGTTAAGTTCACTAGTTTTTCTTAAAACAGCTCTTTTTTTAGAAAAATGGCAAATATTCATATTTTTATGCAATATTCTCAATGAACGACTTTTTTGACGACTGATAAGAATATACAAACGACTGATAAGAATATACAAACGACTGATAAGAATATACAAGCGACTGATAATTGAACACCCTGTGTGACTGAAATTTTTTTTATTTTGTAGAGCTCGACCAATGAGGTAACATTATAGAAAATTGTATTTCTATCTCTTTCTTAAATAGAGATATGGAACACGGCGCCACTGTTGCAGGACCATGTATATCATTGCAAATTTCCCAAGTAGAATATCATAACAATATATTATATAAAATGTGAATATTCGATTTTGATATATAACATTCCTACCTAATTAAAATAAATTCTATTCCCAAGTTAATTAACTAAATTTACTGCGAGAATCCTGGTCATAACATAACGATATTACTATAGTTTATTTTCCAAGATTTGTGGATTAGCTTAAATAGCTCTTGCCTCTGCCCATCGATCACATTCCAGATTCCAGAGCAGCCATGAAATTCCTCATACTAATCAAGTTAAATATATGACGGAGAATAAATACTGCAGTAGCAGCGGAGACTGGTCGCGATACTGCTATGAGATTGCTCATCTTTATTTAAGAAAGGACTAACCAAATCGATAGTAAAATTTTACGAGCACTCAGAAATGAAATTGTGCCTTTTTCCTGTTTCCCTCGCGACAGTCTATTTTTTGTGTGATAAACTTTTTCGTACTCGTTAAAGCCGCCCACGAATATTTTATTGGGTTGATAAACTTATTTGGCATTCCAAAGAAAAAAACTTAAACGCACCAGTTGAAGAGATGGCAAAAGAAAAATAACTAAACTAAACACAATAAAATATATGACAACGGGCTAATACAGGAAAATGATGAAATGAAAATAAAGTTTTACCGTTGTACATGCGCCGATTTAGATCATTTTCTGGTTGGACCAAATCAAAAATATTGGAACATTGCGAAAAGTAAATAAAATTTACCAATAGACGTAAAATGGAGACATAAGGAAGTGGAAGAAGGTTACAACGGAAGAAGCAATTGAAATAAAAAAAAGCAAATTCAGCTCTGAAAGACAAAAACAACAACAAAAATAACAAAATAAGTAAAACAATTAAATGCTGATTTAATCGTTTCAATAAAAAACTACCTAATAATTTTATAAATAGCCCAGTTTCCAGAGCCACATTTAGGCCAAAATCTATCATAAAATGTGATATTGATGAAACTAGATGGCCATGACTTCAAATCTCAAATTTTCTATGAGAAAACAAAAAAAGATAAAAACTAACGGCTTCCTGAGAAAGCTTAGAGTCTCTTCTTTAAAATGCTTTTTTTGTTTTTTTCTTGCATACATTTTAGGCAAAGATACTTTAGTTTTTTCTGGAACGCGTCGCTGGAATATTTCATATTTTTAATAAATTTTTATAGTAATACAAATTTTTTTAAAATAACTTATAAGTTTTAGTAAAATTTTCCGCTCTTTCACGTGGAGGTACTAGTTTTTCGATTTTTTTTTATTTTACGAGATATAATGAAAAAACCAAATTATACACTTTAGAGCTGCACTTTATTGTTTTCTACGCCCAAAAAAATACCTAAGAGCCTAGTTTCAGCGATATCACATTTTATAAGAGGTTAAATTCTCTGACAACTGGGCTGATGTTAAATATGCACCTAGCATTCTCAATCAAGTATGCCTTGCAGGTACTGGTTTCAATCTATACTTTGACAACTGTCAAACACCGAAGTCGTTTTAAAATGGCAAGTTTTGGTAAAAAATCATTAATGGACATAAAAAAAATATATAAAAAACACCTTTTATGGATTAGAAAATTTGAAATCGCCTACATATAATTCTATGTACTTTTACATAAATATCTATAAACTATATCTGCAAATAACGTTAGAGATTAACGCTTCTAAAATAAACAATTTGATAAGTTGAAACTTGCTTGGATTATAGTAGCAAACGTCTGCGAGAAAGGTCAAAAGCTTAACTTTTTCCCAGACAAGAAAAACGTTCGACTTTCCCTTCCCTGTTAATTTCCAGAAAATTAACCAACGTTGCAAAAACCCCATCTACACCAAAATAAAGTCGATCGTTTCCATTAAGGAGTTGTCCGTGTCAATGCTAATGGGAGTTGATATTGAGTGTTCTGATCCTTGGGATGAGCAAGGATAAGCAGACGAGGTTGTCTGTTTTCTCTCAGATAAGACTCTGGGACAGTGGGGGTTTAATTCAAATAAGACGATTTCCAGCGGAACGGTTACAAATTTAGGTAAATATACTGTGCTTACAACAGTTAAAATAAGAAATTTGTTATTTTATGTGGTAGTTTTATACAAGGTGTCCTATAAACATTGGAACGTATTTCTAGACTTGAAATAATGCTAAAAATGACTACAAATTACAAGCAGTATAGTCATCTCGAGACACACCACGAACCTTCGATATATAAAAATTTTGGAAAAGTTCATATTTTAAAAATATATTAGCAGCATGTCTAGGATAGTTGACAGATACGTCGTTGACAGACAACCTCAGGAACATCACACGTATCCTGATATCTCTTGTAAAAAATTAGATACTGGAGGCTCTCTTTACCACTTGCAAATGTTGCCTTACATTATCGGAGGGCCACCACCACAGAGTTGGGTTCATCTGCGAAGCTCCCGTATACCTGAGTCTCGGTCTGCGGCCATCTTGTCCTCATGTGCTTGTTGTTGATACTACTATCTATGTACAGTTGATGAATGCAAGTTAAAGAGTGGGAACGAAATGGAAGGTGTTATTTGAAGAACAAAACATTCTGGAAGAAGTAAGAACGAGAGGACTTCAGCGGTTGGGACATATAAAGAGAATGTTAGAAGAACGCGGGACCAAAAAAAATTGCCTGAAGGGAGGTAGAAGGGAAAAGAAGAAAATGGATGCCAAGGAAACCGTGGAAACAAAGAATTCTAGACCTTAAAGAAAGAGCCAAAGACCATGGACAAAGAATTCTGGATAAATCAAGCTCAGATTGAAAATTATTTTTCAAATAGTTACTCGTAAGGCATTTATTAATTCAACACTCCTACATTTTTCTCTTAAGATTTCATGAGTCGCAATTCATGTTCGACGTGTATGGTGACTACCGATTGCTAATTAATATTCGTCTAAAATGAACAAGGTTTGAATCTGGCGTGATTTACAAATTACTCTCTGTACTCGTATCTTCCTCCGTTAATCTCTAGAAGAAGCTGCTCACAATTATCATCGAGTTCCAAACTTAATTCGAACTGAGATATGCATTATTTTCATGATAATTAATTGAAAACGAAAAGAAAGAAAAAGTAATTAGTAAATCTGGGGCGATCGCTTCAAATTTCCTGTTGAAATCGCTTACTTTTCAGGAAAATAAATTGGATTTCTTTGAGTTAATCTAATAAATTGTCAAATTTAATTAGACACATACTTGACGAGTTTTCGGATCTAACAATTATTGGACATTTATAGCGAAAACAGTATAAAAATAATAGCAGAAGAAGTGTTAAATCATCACATAGATATCGTTGGAATTACAGTCAAAAAGTTATCTGAAAACAATTCATAGAGAGTACTGGACGTGATTGGTCCAAAGTAAATGAAGAAAATAGAGCAAAAGAAGGAGTGGGACTTTATTTTTAATGAGAAAAATACTTTTTGCAGCTGTTTCCGAGGTCGGCCAGTGCAGGTTTTGCGGTAAAATGTCGCCTTTTTAAACACTGTTTGAGCTGATGATATAAAGTGGTCTGTATAAATTTCGTTTGTTCAGAAACCTCCAAATAAAATACACACGTTACATTACACCTTTTATTAAACTTTTAACGAGTAAAGACAACGTAACAAATAAAACACTCACTATATTTAGTAATACTAATACTATGAAATGATTTGTGTTAGCCACTCAGAAATCACTTGTATTCTTATAACATTTGGTGAAACGACATATTTTTACGTTAAGTGATTTAACGGAGCTGCAGTTACTTGAGAAATCAAAACTACACTGGTTTAATTTGAAATTGTCAAAGATATATTGGGCATTTAGTATCCCAGAAGCAAGCCCTTAGGAAAAAGAAACTTGCGGTACGTCGCACTTGACGGAGGTGTGACCCAGTTCAGGGTTAAATCCACACTATTGCGCTCATAATGGGAGCTCGATGTACACTGAATAAATAATGTTCTAATTCGCACTTCTAAGCGTCTCGCAGTAAGCTACGCCCAAATTGGCTACATTTAAAAATGCGAGTACGTGAAAGAATGTGCCTACGTCACACACCACTTACGGGTGGTCCGGAACCGGACGTCCGCGATGCTTAAAATGGAGTTCTTCCGTCTCAAGATTGACGATTTCGTCTCACTCCCACCCGTATTGAGTATTATTTTGACCGTCTAATTGAAATATATTTGGCGAGTTACTAGTACGCTGTTGCCAATGCTGATCTTTATCAGTGACGCGGTTGGCGCAGTTGCCAATTTTATTAAATATAAATGAAATTAATTATGTTTAATTTGTAATTGGAAATTAAACAGTGACTAATAGCATCATATACGACAAGTAAGAAAGAAGTACGTAAAACGTAAAAACGTAATAAAAAGTAATTAAATTGCGTATTAAACTCGTATGAAGTTGGTGAAAATATACTAATTGAGGGAGACCTAAACGATCGTGTGGGAATTCAGATCGAATATATGTAAAAAAGGATGAAAACGTTGACAATATTAGTGGTAAGAAGGTTAAAGAATGACATTTAAAACAACTGATATACTATATAACTTATAATAGCGAATACAAGGTTTAAATACAAGTATCTATACACGAGAAGAATCCAATATCAATTTTTCCACCATCAAAGTGCATTCACTGCTGATGTGTTAATGACCGACACTGCTTCTTCGTGTCCTGGATGTCCTGTGTGTGATGAACCTAATAAAAAACTTACCCTTATTTCAATCTCGTGAGTTGCAGGATGGTTGGAATCAACGAGTACACCATCTAACAAGAGGCGAAAGCTTGATTGGTTCCTTTGATGTTGGATAGACACAATATTGAGAGGAAATACGTCACAGCATTGAAAGATAAACTATTTGAGATACACTGAGAAAAGTAACATGTATTGATTCAAATTCTTACAATCCGAACTACACTGAGAAAAATTATAGTGTTGAATTTTTTATTTGCGATTTTATAGATTGGAGGTCCCTCTTTCACGTGATCACTATATGAAAGCTAAGTGAGTTGTGGAAGGGGGTACATTAACATGTAAATATATGGGAAATCGGTTTTTCGCATGTAACTTGCTGGGTTTTATTCTGATCGAAACGACTTCTAGACATAAAATAAAGGGATCGCGAAAACGCAACACGTCCAAATCGGTCTAGCGGTTCTCGAGATATTGCGATTTTCGCCGCGGCAAGAACACACCTAGAGCCGTGTTCGCGTTTTTCGCATGGAAGAAAGTGACTTCGATAGATAGTCATGACCAAATTGTGTGTCCAAATTTCAACACGCTAGTTTAATTTGGGAGGGAGAGGAAGAGCAAACACTGATTAATTTTTGACTCAAGGTAACTTTTTTAATTCTTGACCAATCGGGGTCAGTAAAATGGAAACGGACAAATGGCGACCGAATTTCGGATTTTGTAAATTTTATTTTTTTTCGATTTTCGCCCTACAAGGATTTGATCCGATAATGAGGAAGGGGGGAGGGGGGTGAACGCCGCAAAGTTCCGGATCTGGGCTATTTTTGTGTTAAATTTCCTCGACTATTTGGTTTACCTTTTTTTGAATGAAAAGACAGTGTTGACAATATGACATTACTGGAGAAACTTGAACTTGATTGCATTCACGGCATACATAATTTTAGTATAGTATTCCTTACAATTTCTAAGAAAATGAAGAGTTTATTATTTTGGTCTATACCTATTGAATATACCCTTTTTTGTCAAGGATCTTAGTTCAGATATCTCCTGGCAGCATTTCTCATTTTCGGCAAATGCTAGTAATTACCCAAAACCTGACATTGACAGTGAAACTAGTTAAATCGCGCATGCGCATACAAATTTGTTATCAGGAAAACCGCTTTCTTTCGCCTCTTGTTAGATGGTGTACTCTTTGGTTGGAATATATCGCGGATGCACCATACGGACCAAGCTACCTAGAACCATACTTATATGTATATGCAAAAAGCGCACCAGACAAGAAAATGCCCGCGGACGGCTGGTCCGAAATGCTGGTCAGGTGCGCAAATTTCACCTAGGATTGCAGGACCATTTCTAGGGCAGGTAGTCCTCCCTTTTTGGTTCGCATTTTGGACTCGCCGGGAATATAAGACAGTCGGTTATGATGAGCTATATTTTGGTATTTTCTCTTTAACATGAATTGGATCCTGATGGTATATTCTTTGCCTGTATGAAAGCTATTAATGGGGGAAAAAAGCTTGACTTAGAAGAACGTATTTTGGCCAACGGTCGCTTAACCTACACTATTGACAATTGAGTGCAAAATATCAATACGAGAATATCTACATAGGCAGTCAAAGTACTATGTAATTGGTGCTTTTAAAAGTAAATATTGAGGAGAAATTTTACAAAGATTTTTCCAGATAAAAATGCGGTTTTAATGAATTTAAAAAAAATCCAGTGTAATTTCTCCGGAGTGGAGAGAAATATCCACATACGGTAAAAACAAATTGAAACCGCATCAATAGAGCATTTGCGGAGAAAGTACATCGATATCGTGAACTCATTGCAGTTACCGTATTGCTCACCGCAGAAATTATGTCTTTGTTGTTAGGAACATTTTCTGAACTCACTAAAGTCACGTCGGTATTTATAACAGCATTAGTTATGTCTCTGTTGTGGTTGGGAAAATTTTATGTACTTATTAAACTTGCGTATAATAGAAAAGTTTCTATTGGCGTTGAGACTAGGGGAATGTGGGGTACATTCGTCTTTTTTGTAAAATACGCTTATTTTTTTAATTTGGCGCCAAACGCAACCAGTATTCTGTGACTGATCTGTAGTTGGTCTTGTGAGTACGAGTTTACTGTTGATTATTTCGTTGTGCTAAAATGTATGTGGAAACATTTAAAATCGCAGAACGAAGGTAAGATTTACATAATTTTGTTTAATAAAAACGTTCCTATTTATTTGTCCAATATTTTAACTACAACTGAGACTTAATATCCTTATATTATTGAAAATAACATGTGCATTTGTATTATATCCTAAAAACGTCTAAAAAACTTCATACATTGCTCTACAGAAAATAAAATATTACTCTTGCTTGACAATCACGATTCACATATTTTGTAAAAGTAATGGAATAATTTTACTGTCATTCCCACCTCACACACCGTTTGCAGCCCTTAGACGTCGGGTTTATGGACCGCTAAAGACGTATCTTGCTAGAGCATCTGATGATTGGTTATTAACTCATCCTGGACAGATTGTGACTCTCATATGTAGTCAACAAAGCATATGAATATGCATTTACAATAAAAAATATAAAGATACCAAAAGACCACCGAAGAAAATGTTCGAATATTCAAGTAATTCAGATGTGTCACTAGAGTTAGTATTTTCTCGAAGTAGTGTGAATATTGGTGAAGAACCAGAAGAACCCGACATGGTGTTAGATCGAGAGTTTCACATTTGCGATTTTATATTAGTGGCCTTTCCAACGAAAACCCTAATTGTTCACTACGTAGCAATTTTGCAAAAAGAATGATGTCCCTCTCTTTACTGTCAAGTTTCTGCGGCACAAAGGCGATAGTTCTACATTTTGTTATCCAAATGTAGAAGATATAAACGAAATTAATTTCGGAGATATTGTAGCAAGATTTGAAGCTCCCACTCGGAAAGGAACGGCGCGAACATCGTCTGTTTTGACATTTCATTATAATTTTAACCATTTAACAAGTCGCCAAGTTGTACTAATAAAGTTTTTGAAAGCTAATTTAATATTTTTAAACTCTACGTATTATGACGAAAGTACCCCACTAGTGTGGCCAAATGACTCGTCTATCTGAAGGCTACTTTCATCAAAAAAGAAGGACCTCAGTAACATGTGGCTACTAATGATAAGTACCTTAAACTCTCGAAAAAAAATTGCTAATGCATTTCTTTTTTTACCAGAAATTAAATATTTCAAAAAGTGGCCGAATGGTCCCCACTCTCCCCTATTCAGTCGTAAGATTTTTGTTGCGATTTCTATTATTATCAGTAGTCATTATTTAATTAAAGATACAGAGTAGGCCAGTAACCGTTTTATTTAAAGCACTTACAATTCGGTAAATGCCGCTTTAAGACTTAATGAATGCGCCTTATACAAAAAGACTACATGGTACATTTTCTAAGAGTTCAGGAAGTATTTAATACTTGTTTGAACTTTGAAATTGTTGGCGATGACTGATAAATGTATTTTGAAATCAATCTATATCGACCAATCAATTGGTATTTTAATTTACATAAATTGCTACCCGAAAACAAAAATACAGTGATGTGGAAAAAAAAAATTCGTCAAAATAGTCACGGATTTCAGTGGCGAACCTAACCTAAAAAATTGTTGTTGAAGAAAACGGTTTTTGACCTTTTTTCGGTCTTCATCGACTTTTTTCAATTCTCTTTTAACTTTTTTCGAGTTTTTATACTTTTATAGAAAATCATAATTCGTCGATAAAAATTTTGTTAAAAACGAACATTGTTGGTCAGGTCAGGTCATCGACTCTTTCCCTCGTCTTAATTTCCACCAATCACAAACGCGCAATTTTGAATTAGAAATGGTTTCTAGATAAAAAAAACTGTATGACAGCTCCTGTCAGCAGTTTTTCCGAGTTTACCAGCGGCAAAACTTCACAGCTGTTGTCACCAAAAATTACAATACCTTTGACAACAAGTAATTATGGTCTCCTAGGACACCAGAAAACGACGCTAAACAATTTTTCTGATTTTAGTGGGATAAAACGAACTTTCCAAATGGACTACAGAAGCAGCAGGGAAGGCAGGATTAAATACAAAAGAAATAAAAATAACAAACCACTCTATGCGGTCAGTAACCTGGCTAAAGGAAGGGCGGGTGAACAACAATTAATTAAAATTACTGGCCACAGTTCAGCCAACTCAATTAAGCCATATCTGCAAATTGATAATGAGCATTATTCCAACATCATAAACACCCTTAGAAGTGACGCTTCAGAACCTACAGCCAAAAAACAGAAAGCAGAAGATCCTGCAGCCACTCCTCGAGCTACTCACTCTACAGCTGGACCCATCTACAACATTAATGATTTACCTACACCCAACGTTATCAATGAGTTAACAAAGATTTCAAACAATACTCCTAGTGTGTACCAAAATGGCAATTTATATTTTAATTGTACCATGAAATAATCTTGTCAAATACCATTCGGGCATCTAATTTTTCTGTGAAAAAAATCGAAAAAACACAACGCAAAGTAATATTTTTTTAACAAAATGCTTTCGTGCAGGTGCAAAAATCCTCGTCTTCGACTCGGATTCTTGTTGGCACCAGCACTCATGCTACTTGTTAAAATATTATTTAGCAACGTGTTTTTTCGATTTTTTTCGGACAAATTAGATGCCCTTATGATATTACTTACGAGAAAACTTGTCGAATAAACGAAGAAAACGATAAATTTAATATTTTATTACTAGAGAAAAACATTAGACCTAAAAATCCGTATTCGGATTTTAGCTTTTTAAACTGATTTTTATTCCGAAAAACTGATTTCAAATATCAAAGTACGTCATTTTTCACATGATTCTAGATATACTTGAGACGATATTAATATTACCAAATCTTGTGACATCATTTATCAGTAAAACGTTTCCCTTTTGTACCTAAAGACTTTTCAAAATGTGGTTTAAGAGGAGTTTGGCAACAAAAATGAGAGAAAATATTATTACGATCAAAGTGAACTATAAGATTGATTATTATCTGGAAAGTTTAAGTTTTGAAGTTCAGTCACAAAAGTCTGTTACTGAGAGATAATAATTTGTCATCGTGGCAGATAAAGTAGGTCATTTATTTTGTTATTACTTACAGAATTTATTTATTTAAATAAGATATAATAAAATAAAATTAGACTTATAGAAAGTATTATTTTGATTATTAAAAATATCAAAAAAGCTTTTTTTACAATGATCGTTTTGTCCGAAATTGAACAAAAGTTTTATTTTTGACTTGTTTTTAATTGGCGAGAAGTCAAAACGTAAATTTGAATTTCGCACAGGTTTTTTTTCTAATTTTGAAAAGTAGAAAACGAAGTTATCCTTGCGCTAAAGGAAGTCTTGATTTATATAAAAATAATGTTGATTTAAAAAATATGAAGAAGTTAGTAAAAAGAATAATGCACAGTTTGGTTTTGGGGTTTCTAAACGAGGAAAACATTTTAATTTATGTAAATCCACAGCTTAATAATCAGAATTTAACTAAATTATTCACGAATGGCTAAAAGAAAACGTTAAAAAATTTAATAAAAATCGTCTTTTTGTTACTTTTGGTGATTCTCTTAGCTTTCATGGATAATAATCAAAGAAAAAAACGTGCCTCTATAGAAATCTCTAATCTTCCGCTTTACTTTTTCATTCGGAGAAATCTTGTCAAGGTCGTTCTTCCAAATCAACGAGAGTCCCATTCCGAGTTGAATTCAGGCCTAATTGTCCTAGAAGGGAATATGAATAGGAAATGAGAATGAGAGTGAGACCCTTCGGCTGTTTGGAAATGCCAGTGCCTAGACAGCGTGTCACCAGATCAAGGTTAAATCTCAGTGTTCCAAGGTCTATTGAAAAAAATGCGAAGAAAATTCTTTTTGTTAAAGTAATAGGGAGCAGCTGGAAAAACAGAACTGGATTGGCCCATCTTATCTTGCATTTTTGATGTACCATATAAAAATCATATTTTTTTTTATAGTACCTTCAAAGGATTGTGTATTGTCAATCTATATCCGTGCAGGAAATGTGCCCGTTAAAAGGTAAGGACTCGTCATTTCCAGCTCGCACCAACCTCCTGTTATGAGCAGGGCCGGAAACGTGTAACACGAAATCCGCACAATACTCTGTTTGCAACTAGCACTGTCACTGAACTAGTTCAAAAGGTTTGGTCCTCTTGAGTCTTCTTACTAAATTGGTATTAAAAAAACATGAAAATATACAAACATAATTTATTGAATCTTTCTAAATATATTTAACAACTTGCAAAGCCCCATTATCCAAAAGGATTCGGTGAAATTAGTGTTGATTATTTTTTTCATCTGTCAAAACAGTCAGATTTTGTGGTTTCAGCCAATAAGAGCTCAGGATCCTAACCAATCATTGTGTTTTATACTGATTATTTTTTTCATCTGTCAAAACAGTCAGATTTTGTGGTTTCAGCCAATAACAGCTCAGGATCCTAACCAATCATTGTGTTTTATACTGATAAAACCGCTTCTTCGTATTTGTTTCTTGATTAAACTGTGTTTACCTTTTTGAAATGTCAAATGTAAACATTTAACAATTTTTATTATACTAAAATGTATTGCAAATCTATGTTAATAACCAAATTTCAAAGTGTATTTGTAAACTAACCTGTTTTTATTAGTTTATTTCAAAACTCCTTTAACATTGTTAGATACCTCACTTTAACACTAAACTTAAAATTAATTAAATTAAGAAAGACTTCATTTCATTCTTCTTCTTCGCTTTTATTTAAGGCGCCGTTTCGCGGGGTAGCCAGTCAAAAAATCGACTTGGTGGCCCTGTATGTAAAACTATAACAGCTCAGGTTTCAATTTAAATTGGTAAAGAAAATTTTCAAAATTTGTGTGTAAAGTGTCTTTTGCATAAATGTCTATGTTCTCTGTTTTTAATACAAAATGATTCAAAAAATAATCCTTTCAAATACGACTCGTCCTCTGAAATTTTATAGATTACATTTTTGATCTTCATACTCAAACGCCTTTATTTTAGGCAAAACCACTCAAACAAACTGATTTAAGATAAAATCACTCGTCCTGCGGACTCGTGATTTTATCAATCAGTTTGTTTTCGTGGTTTTTCCAAATAAAGCCGTTTTCGTGAAAACCAAAAATTTAATCGATAAAATTTGGAGGACTCGTGGTATTACCTTTGATAAAACAGCTTCGTCGTTTTTGTTTTTTGATTAAACTATGTTTACCTTTTTTGAAATGTCAAATGTAAACATTTAACAATTTTTATTATACTAAAATGTATTGCAAATCTATGTTAATAACCAAATTTCAAAATGTATTTGTAAACTAATCTGTTTTTATTAGTTTATTTCAAATCGCCTTTAACATTTTTACATACCTCACTTCAACACTAAACTTTTTGTTCATTAAATATCAGTTTTTGAATACCTAAACATTTAAAATTAATTAAATTAAGAAAGACTTCATTTCATTCTTCTTCTGCGCTTTTATTTACGTCGCTGTTCCGCGGGGTAGCCAATCAAAAAATCGCCTTGGTGGCCCTGTATGTAAAACTATAACAGCTCATCATGAGGTTTCAATTTAAATTGGTAAAGAAAATTTTCAATATTTGTGTGTAAAGTGTCTTTTGCATAAATGACTATGTTCTCTGTTTTTAATACAAAATGATTCAAAAAATAATCCTTTCAAATACGACTCGTCCTCTGAAATTTTATAGATTAAATTTTTGATCTTCATACTCAAACGCCTTTATTTTAGGCAAAACGACTCAAACAAACTGATTTGAGATAAAATCAGTTTGTTTTCGTGGTTTTTCCAAATAAAGCCGTTTTCGTGAAAACCAAAAATTTAATCGATAAAATTTAGAGGACTATTTAAATATAAATAGCTACAGGAAAAATTTGTAATCTGCTTGGGAGTGTCATTCCTTTAGAGCGTGCTATCTAAATGCAGGGCAGGAGCTAAAAATGGGTGTGCGTTTTAGAGCCGGTTATGTCGAAAAGAATCATATTTTTGACAAAAATGATGAGGATCATTTTTGTAGGTAATAAACTGATCTTCATTTTCGTCTAAACAGAAATTCTCTAAGTGTCATATTTTCGGAAATATCGGCGAAAATAGGCAAAAAACACATTTTTGAGACCAATGTGCCATTTTCCCGCCTTTCCGCAAATTTCAGACAGCTGAGATTTTCGGTGGTGAATGTACCCATGAATACTTGCAAATTAAAAAAAAATGGTGCCGGACAGACCTGATGCCCGAGTTGGCACCTTCGTTTATTGGACTATTATTTTTAATGCAAATTAGCCATTTGAATATGTTCATAACTTCTGTTCAACTGGTTCTAAACGCTCCGCTTCATTGTTTTTACAGAGCACAATAACATTTTTTGGGGGGTTCCTACACCAATTTTCATTGTAAGGGGCGCCAAAACTCATTCTTGCACACACAACATTTTGCTCTTAGGCCGACACTGGTTATGAGGGTTGCTCGCAGGTGGGAAACCAGGATGATGGTAATAACCAATTTAAAAAAACATGGTTCTTAAGATAACCACATAGAAAAAACACTTATGCTGGTTCGGATTATTGAAAAGTTTTAAATAAAGACTCTACATTGTTTTATTGCCAATTTATTAACATAAAGCATTAATTTTGACATCATCTTTAAATAATTTGACATTAAAACATTATTTCAAATATAAGGGATATAAGAAATGTATGTATGTTTAGTTTGTATGGCTTGGTTTTATACTTATACTTATTTTGGGTTCTAAGAGCTATCTGAATCTTAATACGGACCACAAAGATATGCTGTCATGATTATTCATTCTTATTGGTGCAAAATCCGGGTTGTTGTGGAAAATCTTAGAAATACTACCTCTTCGGCAGTATCGGATTGTTACCGACTAAAATCCCTTACCCAAGTGTCAATGTGGTAACCCTGGAACTACCGCCGGGCATTACTTCAGTGGGTACGAGACACTAGTTTGCCCTTTTCCCTTTTTTTTCGGCTTCCATTTCTTGGCTATTTATGGCCATGTTATCCACTGCTCCCCAGGTATGTTCGCTTTATTGTTGACTATATTTTTAGGAGTTATCCGCTCCATTACCATTTCTGCTAATCTTCTCTCCTTTGCTCATCTTACACATTCAAAGAAGGTATACTCAATTGTATCCGGTAGTCCACAAGAGACACATTTATTATCTTCGGTTATCTTGAACCGATGGAAGTAAGCGTTGAAGCAACCATGTCCCGTTAGCAACTGCGTAATGTAGTAATTTACCTGTCCGTATTTCCTTTTTACCCATGGTCTTATGTCAGGTACGAGTCTTTTGGTCTTTTCCATCGTCCTCTTCTCATCTTTGTTGCCATTGGTCCAATATTATGCGGTTGGTTTCTTTGCCGTCGTATCCTTGGTTCAGCATTGCTTTTTCAACAACGAGTAAGTCTACTGAAAGGATTCTCACTATGACAAGCAGTGCCTTTTAGGATGTGGTCCTGTATGCGCTGCCGATCCTGATGGCAGTTTTCCTCTGCACTCCAGTAAAGATGTTCCTGTAAATCTGTTTTTGCCATATTACTGCTCCGTCGCCGCCAACAGAATACTCTTGTTCACCGGCAAGAGCCCTAGACGATGGACCAGAGGTGGGGAGTGGCTAACTCTGGTCTACGTGTATTCATCGTTTTTGGTTGCCCTTGTCCAGACAGCGGCGCATGCGCAGTATTGATTGTTTTGAGGTGTCCCTGTTAGCTGTTACAGACAACACTGAATCTATCAGACATATTTATTAAGGAGGCTGTTGTGATGACCATGACATGGCTACGCTCTACTGGTATACAACCTGACGTAGGATCTGGTCAGTCGAGGTGTAACTTGTGGCACGAGGTCCTTGAAGAGATCCCAACACAGATTCGATTGCACCAAGATATGCCTTTCATAAAAAACGTACAAGAGGCTACATTGGCAGCAGGTGCCTTGTTCATCTACACCGATGGGTCTAAGAGAAATGAGGGGTCAGGGTGTGGAATTTATTCCAGATCCCTGAATCTCAATATAAAATGGGCAATGGGTTCTAATGCCAGTGTAGCTCAAACAGAGCTCACTGCTATCTCCATCACCGCAAAAGAGAAACATTATTGGTAATAATATTTACATCCTCACGGACAGCAGACAGGCACTACTAACTCTGAATAGATCACGTGTTACATCAGGTCTAGTACTAGAATGTCACCAGGCCCTGATCAAAGCTTGCAACAACAACGAGGTCACTTTAGCTTGGATCAAAGGTCATGGAAAATCAAAAGGTAACCGTATAGCTGACTCGTTAGCTAAGAAAGCAGTTTCCCATAAACTTTTGCGACCTGCCACTTTCATATGCTTATTGGCACTCCCTTGACAAGTTTAAGGGTAGATGGGACGACGAAACAGGCTGTAAGCTAGCCAATGAACTATTACAGTATCCGAACAGCGAAACAGCCAAATACATGACCATGAACAGACAGAACCTGTGCACAGCCACAGGTATGGCTGTCATCTACGAAAGGACCTCTACAGGATGGGGGGAACACATTCTTTGCGAATGCCCGACACTCTCACAAATAAGACCTTTTCTTTTCGGCGAGCAGAGGCTAACACATGCCAACATGAGGGAGGTACCTTCAGGCGACGTCATCACATACTTTAAACAAGTAGGCTGGCTGACGAGCTAGAAGGAAGGCTCAACCTCAGAAGGATGTACAGTGGGCCAAATATGGCCTACGTGCTGTGGGGTGACCCACCCTTCTAACTTTACAGATACAGAGAGAATCCATCAGACGATAAGATGGGACAGACTGGCGCCGTAGGATTAAAAATACCCCCCAATCGTTGTGGTTTTGCGACCTCAGAGAACTTGGGGTTGGAGTCTTTTTGTAAGACCTAGTCCGACCCTGTAGTAGTAGAAGTAGTAGTTCAAAAAGTTGATATGTGACATTGAGAAACATATTCTAAATAAACAAACTATAAAGGAAGATCTAGGGTAAGATGGAAACAACTAGTGGAGGTTAGAGTATAAAAAAGTGGCAGTAGACAAACAAAACTAGTGCATTGCATTATTTGTGCTTATATTTGTATATAAACGCCTGAGTGACCATCTAACTAATCCACTTCTTTCAATCCACCTTCCAAAAATTCCTTGTTAAGAAAATTCTTAATTATAGCAGTAAATCAGACCGACATTCCGTCTTATTTTCTTGACTATGTTTTTACATTGAATTTAAATTATTGCAAACTGATTTGAGCATTCACTCTTTCATCTAAAAACTACGGAACTACAATAAAGTTTTCAATAATACCACCCCATAAGTTTAAGAACCACCTAGTCGAACTTCCAATTTATATGGGTGTGCCTCAAGATTAAGTAGCTTAAATTATTTTCATTAAATATTTTCTCGATAAGACCATTTCCTCTCCAGTCACTCTGTATATAAGTCCAAAGATACTTTTGAAAAATTGGTAAATGTTTTAAGGAACGAGCAACAGAAAATTGATTTTTTTACACATAAATAACAAGAAAGTATTGAACGTTCTTATAATCAAATACGAACAAAAATATTTTCTACAGTCTTCCGTTAAACTTTAAACGAGCATAAACTCAAACATATCAGATCGGTTGACGTGACAGAAAGCATGAAGCACCCGTTTAAATTATCGAACAATATTTTTGAGCCTTCTGTCTGTCCTATAGGGCTCTTTACGAAAAGGGCCAGGGGAGCGGAGGAAAAACTCTGTTTTCCGCATAGTAAAAAGTAGTGCGCAGACGTCGTGACCTGTCTTCGGATTGTGACCTAGTTTGACTGCGACCGCTGACTTCCTATACAGGTGCTATTGCAATAATTAGAAGTTGCCAGGTATATTTAAAAATCGCCAGAGTTTGGTAAAGCAATAACTATCCACTCTTAAAATTTCAAAACTTTGTTTACGGTTTTAACCAAACTTAGTTAAGTTGGTAAGTTGATGAGAATGGACCTTTGTTTGTAGATGTACAATAATAAATCTAAAACATTTCTAAAATTTTAGGTGACTTTCCTCTTTCAATTTTTATTTAGCCACCAAAGCATTGCTTTATAATGGAAAAAAATACCATTCAAGAGAAGCAATGGCGTGACAAATGTTATTTAGCCTTTGTTCCATCGACAAAAATGGCAGAGCAGTGGTTTGCTGATCTTAACTGTGACCGTACAAACACCAATGATGCCGAACGCTCTGATCGTCCAAATTCGGCAGTATCCCGTCAGTTCTTCTTCTTGTTATTGTCTACTGTCCTGAATTTTACGTTTTTTGACATATTCAAATAAAAAAGAATATTTCTTTGCTCTTTAAAACATGTAGAATAATGTGAAAAAAATTGTTTTTATACCAACTCTTTTATTTACTCAAAAAACATTTTCAAACGAGATATTTGTTATTTTAGAATTGTCTCTCTTATATTTTCAAAACCAACAAGCATTGAGTTTAATTTCAGAAACAAATACAAGTTCTTACTTATATACCCGTTAAAGTGTAAGATGTAATTATAACATTGAAGATTTATTTAACTTTTATTACGGCTGATTAAATTTCGTGAAAGTTAAAATCATCAAACGGTAAAAAAAAAGTCCAAATTCAAACAAGAAACATGTAAAGCTTGCTCGAATTGAACGAATTTAAATATAAACAGACTAGACGATTTGGCAACACCTCAACATTGATTTATTACTTCTTGTTATAATCCTGACAACTTGACAACTTAGAAAAATTGTAATGTTTATTAATTTTTCCGTTAAAGCTGGAAGTGCGATTATTTGATGAAAACTGAGTTATTAAAGGAGTTTCGCTCTATACAGGACTGCAGGACGCTTCCAGGAGGTCATCGTACTCTCTGAGCGAGAGAGAAATCGTTAACTGGGTAGTTTCGAATTTATAATTTTGTTTCGTAAACAGTATACATGCATTTCTGCTGGTAAACAAATTGATTTGTTCTGAGATTACATTTTGCCACCCTTGTTTATGTCAAAAATGAATAATTTTGCTTTATTTGCATTCATTTTGTCAGGACTTGTTCGGTGAGATTTAATACCGCAAACAAATATATTTCTGTTAAATCCTTGATGTGAGGAACGTATGAAAGGGGTTAAAATTGTGGCTTTCCAAATATTTGCGTATCGCCAAGGCAATAAAGATATTTTAGCTATTGAATAGGTCACTTAAAAATATGTTAATAGTGGAGTGAAATTAGAATTTTATATGGATTTTATACATTATTTTTTTTTTACTGAATTGGTAATAAATAACCAAAGAATTGGAGAAAATACATATTTTTATGTCTGGAAGACATGGTAAAAATTTAAAAAAAAATGTATTTGTCCAGCCAAAATCGGCATTTTTTCGAAAAAAATTGAATGGACCGCCATTTTTGGAAAAACAATAGTAGAGAAAAATTTTACCTGAAAAAGAAGGATTTTGTCTATACTTTTATGTAAGAAAATCCAACATTTTGTTTCTTTATTTAAAGTGCCCAATTTAGGGAATACTAAAAAAAATTCGATTTTCATTTTTTATATTGATATTATATTGATTCGTTCCCTCACAAAAATCTTAAACATTTTTTGGACTGAAATGCAATTTTTCTAAGAGAATCAAGCATAAATATCGCGATAAAAAAATTGGAAAAAATGAAAATCGAATTTTTATTTTTTTTATTATTACCTAAATTGGGCACTTTAAATAAAGACATAAAATGTTTGATTTTCTTAGACAAAAGTATACACAAAATCCTTCTTTTAAAATTTTTTTCTCTACTATTGTTTTTCCAAAAATGGCGGCCAATTCAATTTTTTTTGAAAAATGCCGATTTTGGCTGGGCAAATACATTTTTTTTATTTTTTACCATGTCTTCCCGACGTAAAAATACATATGTTCTCCAATTTTTAAGAAAATTAAAGTATTACCAATTCAGTAAAAAAAATAATGTCCGCGAATAAGTTTTTTGGGGTTAGGATGCATTTTTAAAAAAACTGTTAAACAGAAAAAATATTTCCTGCCCGTGAACTTTCTTATTTTTGTAAATCTATACACAAAATTGTAAATATTTATTACACAAGAAATATTTTTAAAAAGGGAAAAACGTTTATTATAAATAAATAATAGAAGTTTATAATATAAGGGATAAAAATGATTATTTACAACCAAGTTTTTTTTCAGCTTGGATACTGGGTTGGTGGATGTGCAAAACCGTACCCTACATACAGGGTGTATCTGTTGCAGCGTCCGTGTACAGTCTAGTTGCAGTATCTTTAGACAGGTGAGTCACAATTTTAAGAAATAATTTTTTAAACAACTAAAAATTTCACAAAGGATGTGAAATAAAATCACACAAGCCCCCAAGAACACGGACATTAAAAATGTCCTACACTGCACCAGCGTTTGGACTTCAACAACTACTCCTTGGGCTATATGCCCCACCAGGTATTGAATTACGAAAGTCCAGACGCGGTTTGGTGCCCGACCAAGTCGGGGCTTTAACCCAAAAACTTCGATTTTGTTATTAAAGGAGCTTGCCATTCTTGTCATTCGGCATCATAAATACCAAAAAAGGACCATTGGAGTGATAAAACTGCACAAAGGATGTGAAATAAAATCACACAAGCTCCCTGGTATTTTTACGGTTCAAAAAAATTCCACCTTCGTATAGTTTTCTATAGTTTTGCAAGCTTTGATTTTGTTATAAAAGTGAAGATGGCTTGGGCTTTCCTCGTTCGTGATACACTTGCTCTAACGCAACCACTTTTATCAAGAACGAGGCGAGTCGAATTCATTTTCAGTCATCCTTTAGTGACAGGATGTCGAGCTAGGCTGCTTCTTACTGATGAGGCACAAACCGCGCCTGGACTTTTGTAATTCAATACCTGGTGGTGCATATAGCCCAAGGAGTAGTGGTGGTGCAGTGTAGGACATTTGTAATGCCCGTGTTCTTGGGAGCTTGTGTGATTTTATTTCACATCCTTTGTGCAGTTTTGTCACTCCCATGGTCCTTTTTTGGTATTTTTATGGTTCAAAAAAATTCCACCTCCGTATAACTAAAAATCTATTAAATATGGAGATGAACATCAGTTCATACAAGTGAGTAATAACCGTCATTACACCATTATATAATATACTAGGTATTACCAAGTCCTAAATAATAAAACGTTTAAATGCTTTTCGCCAAGATGATGACATTATAAATGTCGAGAATTGTTTAAAAAACAAACCAGTATCAAAATAAAAACAAACGAGTACAAAAAGAACACCCAGATCAATTATTGATCATTGGATCTCATTGCTGACATTTATCGAAAGATTGTTAATCCTTTTGTAACGCAGAGATGTCTCTAGGGTTTGTGCTAAACTACAGCAAATAATAAACAGTTTCAATTTATAAATAGGACTGTTATACCGTTTATACGTAATGAGAATAAAACGGGACCAATGTGGGATCCTTGCGGCACTCCCGACGAAAAACTTTGTCCAATGCTTTCGATAAATCATTCAAAATAGTTTTGATGACCTGTTTCAAGTAAGTAAAACAATCCTGATAAACGTCATGAGTAGTTGCAGTTGACCGTCGTTAAAATGTAGTTTTTGAATTATTAGCGATTCAAATAATTTTGCTATTTTACAAACATTTTGGTTCCGAATTTTCATTTCAAAATCTACTTTCAGGACCTATCAACCGATATTTTATCATAACTTTTTTTATATTCACCGACTATGGTTTTTATATTTATTGTTATCGTTATTTTTTATAATAATCCAATTGTCCATTTCTGATGAATTCTTACTACCTTCAAATTTTTTTATACTTTTACTTTTAACTCGAAACATATCTATCGTAAAACTGACATGGATAATCCATCATTTTTAATATACCGTTTTGAAATTCATTTATACACGTCTATTAAAATGCGATATATACAAATCCATTTTTGAATTTGACAGGATGTCTACGGGATAATTTTTATGATAGTGAAATAAGTAATATGGGATATAGTTACACATTATTATTATTACAGGGAGCGTTAAAATTTATAGAAAAATATTTATATCGATTAATTGACCTATTTAAATTCACAGGCAAGAATTAACAAGTAATTCATATTAAAAATAACCAATGAAACAAAATCGTTTTTTTTAATCCATTTTTTGGAGCTGTTGATCATTGCGACAAAAACGATATGCCAAGAAAATTTATGATAACGAATGGATAAAATCAAAAAGATTGGACAACATTTTTTCAGCACTATGTAACTTTAAAATGCTGAAGGTAGACGTACAGAATCTTCAAAATACCTCATGGAATATCTAAATTTCTAAAACTGCCACACGCAAGTATACTGGCCTTTCATTTCGAAATACTGTCTGCATTACCAATCAACCAATCTTGCTTATTTTGTCTCTTCCAAATATTCTCCTATATTATTTTAGAGCAGATATTTTTTGTCAAATAAATAAGATTCACAATCGAATGTTTCACTTACCATGGCTAGCCACAATTAAAATTATTACTTACGTAGCTAACAAAACAGGAATGTCAAGATACATAAAAAAGAAAGAAAAATATTTTTTAACATTTATTTGAACTGGTACATAGCCTACTTGATGCTGATGCCTAATTAACCACTGTTCAAAATGCGTAGTTTACAAAATCATTTTTATTGTTAAATGTCTCACTTCTTTTCAGATTTCTTGCAATATGGTGGCCTCTAAAGTGCCAAATCACCAAGCGTCGAGCCAGAATTATCATAATCTTCATCTGGTTCGTTGCTTTAACCACGACAATACCATGGGCAATATTCTTCGACTTGGTCGTCATATTTAGAGATGCTCCCAATGTACAGCTGTGCATCGAAGTTTGGCCTGAAGAAATGAATGGGTCAATATATTTTTTGACAGCCAATCTAATATTTTTCTACATTTTTCCGATGATACTTATCACTATGTGTTACGTCCTCATTTATATCAAGGTAAAAATAATCTATACTAATAAATAAAAAGGGAACAATATTAAAAGTAAGTATTCTATGTGTCAGAAGTGACATTTTAATCCATTAGTGTCAAAATTAAATTCACAATCGGTTGCACAATACGCCAATCCAGCAACGCTCAAAGCGACCTCTTGCGGCGTGAACCGTAAGTAATTAGTGTTGTGTTATGACAGGTGACATATGTAATAAGTAGCCCAAATAAAGAAAAGGTCAATCCCAATGAATTTATAAGATCTATATAAAATAATTAATTCCAAAAATATTAATAATGCAACAGTTTCTAAACCTATGTAGTTTATATACGTGTTTTCCTTGTGCTTTGTGCACCAGGAGTTTCCTTCAAAACATTATCGCAAATCAATCTAAACCCATCATCCTCTCTAATTTCTTTTCTGACATTAATGACATGATAACTTGCATACAATTTCGTTCCTTTATTTATCCTTTTTTATCGAAAGACGCTGATATCAACATAAATATGTGTTACTAATAATGACATATTATTTACACTTATGTATTCGGTTCTTTTACTTTTGCCAATTTTAATTACCTGTCATATATACACTATTTGTTTACCCAAAACGCCGTGAAATCGAATAGAGTTGGCGTATATCCAATTATTTTCAATTAGTCATATTTACTGGTCCGTCTTTTTAGGTATGGAAAAGGGATATCCCAACTGATACAAAAGATGCTCAAATGGAAAAAATGCAAGAGAAATCCAAAGTCAAAGTTGTCAAAATGTTGATCGCCGTTGTTATTCTGTTCGTTATTTCTTGGTTACCTTTATACGCTATATTTGCTAGGATTAAACTTGGTGGAGAGATAGAAGCTTGGGAAGAAGAAATTTTACCCATCGTTACGCCCGTGGCCCAATGGTTAGGTGCTTCGAATTCTTGTATCAATCCCATTCTCTATGCGTTTTTCAATAAAAAGTACCGGAGAGGATTTGTTGCTATAATCAAAAGCAGAAAGTAAGTATTAAAAAAAATAATAACATAATACAAGGTATTTCATTGCCATCGCCATTATCAATACTGTTTTATCGCATACCATTTGGTACAAAATTAGAGAAGACATGAAAGTTAAAAAAATGTTGTTTTAATAAGAATAAGAAATGGTTTCTTACAAATTAGAATATAAAACACCTTATCTAAAACAAATCAATATCGTCAGCGCAACTGAGGTCGAGGAAATCGTCTTCATAAGTATGCATCTTTCCCCTAGCATTATCCAAATAATCATTTCCATTAATTGCAGGTACCGGAGATCCCTCCATACCAACGGTTCTCAAACTTTTCAAATTTTGTACCACATAAATACGAAACAAAAATATATGTACCACCATAAAAGCATTTCGCCATTAGAAATCAATGCGTCGCGAAATAGTTCGAAGCTAGAATAATAAAGATTAAAACAAAATGTTAAAAGGAGCACAATTTTACATTTATTTAATTTTTTTCTGTTAAAATTGTACCACTAAAATATTGTAATGTACCACCAGTGGTACATGTACCACAGGTTGAGAACCGCTGCTCCATACCATATCTGCTGGTGTCGGCGGAGGATTGACACAATCCTCTTATTCTCCAGTTTCTTTAACTTTTCTGTTAACATTCCATCTTCAGCTTCTAAAGTTTTTGTTTCTTCAAATATTTTTACTGCTCTTTCTTTTCCAAGAACTGTAATAACTTTTAAAATTAACTGTGCTTTTCCTTCATTTAGCTATATCATTAGCAATATCTTCTGGTTCACTATTTATATCTACAGTTAAGTTCGCAATCTCCCTATGTTCTGCTTAGACTTCAGTTTCTGCACTAGGAGATCTCTGTCTTTGTCTAAAATGTTGATTGTTTCTATCATCTCTTGTTCTCTTGTTATTTTTTCTATCAGTTTTACTAAACATCGGAATGACACAATTTTTCTGCGAACAAAGTGGCGGCCAGACCTGCCGCAATAAAGTTGAAATGTTTGAACTTTTTGCGAATTCGGACAAACCACGGAACCACCATAGTGTGCCAGGGCAACTCTGTCCGAATTTAGGAGCAGCGAGGTCCGAGGTGGCGGAACGTCGTTGACAGACGTTAGTTTTGGACAGGAGGAATCGATAGATTGTGAATTGTAGTTTTTTTGTTGGTATTAAAGCGTTTAAGTTGACCCAATTATTTCATTCCTGAGAACCCACTCCTATATGCAGGACCCTGTTCATTGGCACCCAACTCGAGGTAGGAATTGAAAGTTATTGGAGTTTATTGCTGGCGCTGTTGCTGTGTTGCGGTTCTACTACCAGCAAGGAGATAACAGAAAGAAGGACAAACATTGGTGAGACCGTTGGACAAACAGATTGGTGAGACGGTTTCATTGTCAACTGTATAAATAAATACGGCTAGCCAAGTTATCGTAAAATAAAATGGCGGACAAAAAGCGAAGAAAGGGGAAAAAGTGCGTCGATTTCGATGAAAGCGAGACAGAGGATCGAGACGATACTACCCAGTTAAGCGCTTGTATTGTAAATATTGTAAAACTAACAGAATGCATGCAAACAATGAGTAAAAATATGACTGACAGTATTTCAAAGTTAAAAAATCCGCATTATTTAAATATTTGACTCGAGTTGGGTGCCAATGAACAGGGTCCTGCATATAGGAATTTAGGCCAGATGGGACGGTACACCCCGCGGAATTTATAAAGAAGTTCGAAAATATGCTAGAGGATGCTGAAGTGCCTGAGCATAAACAGGTAGGTACATCTCGCGATTAACGCGCTTCGTAGCTCAGCAGCGGACTGGGGTCAAATTAAAGACGGTACTTTTACGGATTTTTCTAGTTTTAAAGTGTCATTTCTTAAGCGGTATTGGGGAGTGGATATTCAAAGGCGAACATTTCAAAAATTAAAATATGATTGTTATAATAGTGGCTCGAAAGCAGACCATTTCTTAAGAATAATAAGAGAATGCAAATTTCTTGAAAATCCACATTCAGAAAAAGAAGCTGTTGACATGATATCAAATCATTTCCCGGTTTCGGTGAGGAGGGATATTTTAAGCACGGGAAGTAAGTCAGTTGAGGAAGTCGAACAGCTTTTACGCGGTCTAGACGAAATGGATAGGGAAGACGAAAGGAGTAGAAACAATTCTCGTAACCCTAATAATGGATTTAATCGCAGATGGATGAGCAACCGCGCAAATAATAATAGTTATAATAGAGAGGGTAATCAAGAACCACCAACTAATCATTCGGTTTCTACAATTTTTAACGATAATTTTGAAAATGTAATTGCTGAAGAACCTGATATAAAAGCGCACGCAATCATTTTTCCAGTATTGAAAGCTAGGTAGAGGGTCAAGACACGCAAGTTCTTGCAGACAGCGGCTGTCAAATAAGTTGCGTGAGCGAGGAATTTCTGAGTTAGATAAAGAGTAAATCGTCAAACATACCCACCCTCCCACAAACGGTATTACGATGATTCATGGGGCGTTAGCGGGTAAAAAACGAGAAAGTGAAGGAACAGGTCTATTTGCGATTTAAGATTGCTAATGTATTATTTGAGTACCCTTGTATTGTTGTAAATGCGTTGGTTAGGGATGTGATCCTGTTTGATTTGAGGGGTGAAATTTCATTCCTAAAGGTGGATGCGAAATACGAAAAAGCAGTGGCGGATATTTCGTTGGAAGAGGAAATAGGAGAAGGGGATCTACGGCCAATAAGAGAAGTTTACTCGAAAGAAGCAATTAGAGTAGTGGCTTTTCAATCCATGTTGTCTGATGAAAAAAAGGAAATATTTTATCAGTTTTTGTTAGGGTATCAAAATGTTTTTTCGGATCAACCAGGAAGGACCGTGGCGTACGTTCATAAATTAGAATTAAGAGTCCCTTTTATCTAAGGTTATTGCCCATCCCATATGCATATAAGGAGGAAGTAGAGAAACAGGTACTGGAAATGGTGCAGTGGGGGTTATAAGAAAAACTCAAACTGAGTATGTTAGCCCTTTAGTCGTGACTAGGAAAAAAGATGGTTCTATCAGAGTATTTTTGGACACTAGGCACCTAAACAAAAGGAGGGTTAAGGATCATGTGGTACCTCCAAATCCGAATGAGTTTATTGATCAATTAGTGTTGGGTGAAGTAGGCGATTTCTTGCTATCTTATGTAGATATGTTGGTATTTTAGGAGGATTTTCAATTACATTTAAAACATTTAGACACTATTTTTTCAAAATGCGGGACTGACTGTCAAACTAAGGAAATGCGAATTTTATCTTACGAAAAACTAATGAATAAGGCTACGAAACGCGAACAACGTCACGACAAGAACAAAAAGATGTCTTTTTCGGTGGGCGATCTTGTTCTAGTGAGGGCACATGAAGCATCCTCGGCCGAGCGAAAGGAAATAAAAAAATTCTTTCTTTTATATCGTGGTCCCTGTCGAATTGTTGAAGTCATGAATAAAAATGCGTATCTGATTACCGAGGAAGCCACGGGTCTTTCCTTCGGAATTCAGAATATATGGAATGTGAAACCATATAAACTTCCGGTGAAAGAGATTTAGGCTACCTGTCTAATTTTAGTTTGATCTCAGTGGATCATTTTACTAATAGTTAAGTTGTTTCTGCTATATTCTGATAGTTAAAATGTTCATTGTTCAATCAAACTGGGGGGTAAGGTGCCAGGCCAACCCTGTCCGAATTTAGGAGCAGCGAGGTCCGAGGTGGCGGAACGTCGTTGACAGACGTTAGTTTTGGACAGGAGAAATTGATAGATTGTGAATTGTAGTTTTATTTTACCATAGGTAAAGTATTATAATCACAATTACTTTACCATAGGTAAAGTATTGTAATCGCAAAAAAAAAGTTCAGCTTTCAGTGGATTTACATGTTTTGAGACCCCCCTAAGTCATTTAAGACCATGTATGTATGGAGTATGTAGTCCGGAAAAATTTGTGTGCGCTCTAACTCCAACTGCGATCGGAATTTCCTAACCAAATTTTATATTTAGCATTTTTACAACATGCTAATGAGCTGATTAGATTTTGGGCCAAATCGGACAACCGGAAGTGGGGGTTTACTCTTGAGAATTTTCAGATTTTCGCAATTATTATCGTTTCTATTGTTTATGTTTATGTAAAAATATTAAGAGAAAAAATTTACTATAAATTTTGTTTAAAAACTTTTTTCAAATTTTGTATTATAAGCGAGTTAAAAATAAAATATGGAATAACATAGTTGCATAATAGCGCAAGCGCAGTAGAAGTGTTTTGTTTCATGGAGACAATTGTACACTCTTGCCAGGCATGGCCTGCCTTAAATATGTACGAGTAATTGGATTATGAGCTCGTAGGGCCGTTAAAGTATGGCAAAGTCATGTGCATGGCCACATCCGATTTTTTTTTTGTTGTGTTAGTATTAAAGCGTTTAAGATGACCCAATTATTTGATTTATGAGAACCCACTCCTATATGCAGGACCCTGTTCAATAGATATTAGACTGCACTGTAACTTCCCCATTTACCTAACCTAAAACTTCTGACTTCAGTTTTCATTTGCCTTGACATTTTAAAAGGTAATTAGGTATGGAGAATCTGTTGAATTTATAAGAAGTTCACTGTTTATATCGTCTCTGGGTTGATGTTACCAATTACACGAAAGTAATAGTACATAATTACTAAAATGTATCTTTGTTAATTCTTTGGACTTGTGTTTTGAATGAAATGAGGTTGATAGTTGCGTTTACTCTCCAAGACAGAGGCGGATTTACTTTTCAGTGAGCCCTATTCAATAAGACAATTGGGGGCCCTTTCCAGTGACGTAGGCAGGAATTGACCAGGGGAGGTCCGAGGAAAATTTTGTATATTTCAGTGGTCTAAAACTCCCTTTTGGACTACTCTTTAGGCATTTAGGAACTTAGGGTTACTAATTAAAACACGTAATAACAATTAAATAAGATTCGGCTATGTTAATTACATTTTGGAAATAGATTAAATTGTGCTTATTGGAAATGTAAATGATTTTTTTTTTAATAATTACAGCTCAAAGAGACATGAATTCTCATCACAAAGTACAAACTATACAAACTAAAAACAGATTCAAAGAGAAAACGTGGCAGTCATTCCCAACGCATAAAAGGTTGGGCCCCAACCTTACCCTAAATATCCTCAATCCTCCCCAAAAATAATTCCTGTGTGGGGGTACAGAATAATACCAAACAAACTAGGAATCCAGGAGCAAAAGAAATAACGTTGTTAAGTATTGCAGGACTGTCTTATTAGTGATTATTAAATAAAGTGAAATTTCTGTAATCAATTCCTTTATAAAATATACAATATCATACAATAGTTTTCAAAAACTAAATGAACTTTTTTCTAGCCTTATCCTTTACAAAGTTATCTATCACTCTTCTTCTTCTTTCAGTGCCGTGCCTGTCTCCAAGTGTGTGCTATTTCCATGACAATTTAGTTGAATTTGTCTCTATCTGTCGCTACTCGGAATAGTTCTTCTACTCCCAGTCCGGTCCAATTTCTAACATTTCGTAGCCACAATAGCTTTTTGCGACATATCCATCTTCTGCCCTCAACCTTTCCCTAAATGATCAGGCGAGGGATGTGATATTTGGTACCTCGCATTATATTCCCGAACTAACTGACCTCTCATGTTTTAGCTATCTGAGTACCTCTTTATTACTGGCATGTGCAGTCCAAGGGATCTTGAGGATTCTCTGATAACACCACATCTCAAACGCTTCTATTTTATTCATGATGTCAGCTTTAAGCGTCCATGTATCACATCCGTACAAAAGAATGCTCCATACGTAACAGCGGAGTGTTCTTAACCGCGTCTGAACTGTGAGGTGTCTATTAGTGAGAGTGGGTTTCCATTTGCTGAATGCACTACATGCCATTTCGATCCTCGCTCTTACCTCTTCGTCGCACGTTATGTCATTGTTCAGCTAGCTACCCAAATATTTGAAATGTGATACCAGTTCAATGTTGTGTCCGTTGATTGTAATCGGAATTGATTCTATGTATATTCTACCTACAGTCATCTATTTCATTTCCTGATGTTTATATTAATACCCCATTTTCGACCAGCCTCATGCACTCTATCCAGCAGTATTTGCAAGTCTCCAAGTCTTTCATGTTTTCTGCAATGATGGCAATATCATCTGCGTACCTTACGTTGTTTATAATTTCGCCACCTATCTTCACTCTAGCATAGTTTATTTCACTCAATGCTTCTCTCTCTATGTACAAAATTGCTATGGCACTTAAATGTTCTTGGTTTAAAGATGACCTTAAAAATGATTTAACTCTTTAAACGGCGCTGAAAGATCTTTCTCTAGAAGCATTTGAAATGGGTATAGCCATGAAAAACTGCAAAATTTGGGAAAGTTGCACTCAACCCATTACGTATAAGTTTGTACAAGTCTGTTGGCGATTTGAATCGTTTTTTAGGCAAAACATCCTCTTCATCCTATTTTTAAAATTTTTTCGGGGCTCCTTGCGAGCATACCTATAAATCCGCGTCTGCTCCAAGAAGTAATATATATATATATATATATATATATATATATATATATATATATATATATATATATATATATATAATGCTGTAACATGGTAGTTTTATTAATAAAATATTAACTCTATGGACTGCGAAATCGAAAAATAACATATGTAATCATTCATTTCATCGCAACTTTTTTGCATGCGGCGGTTTTTTCCGATAATTTAGTCGTTTCGTTTTAAATTTGATCCTCAAGGTAACGTTGCGTATTTTTTAGATCTATTTTAGAGTTTTTTAAATAGGTTCTATAGCTAATTCGTTTTTTAGGTGTTGTGGGAGGCTTAGATATTACGAAACTGTTGCTCTGATGTCTTCTTCTACAAGTATGAGAAAATCCTCCCATTTCTATAATAACAATTCGTCTACAAGAAAAATTCCACCAATTCAGGATAACGCAGTGTCCTACATTTACAACAATACGGGGGTCTGAACCTGGAAATGGTCTACTCCTGTATAAGGCAAGTAAATATGTTTTTAATTTGATTTAAGTTTATTAGAGGACAAGATTTTTTTATTAATTAAATTTTATAGTAAGTACTTTTTCCAATCCTGCTGCTCCTTCTCATGTGCATATGCAACCATAAATAATTTAAGTGAGGGAAGGAAAAATTTTGTATTTTTTTGGGTCAGTAAAAATTTTTTGATTAAAAAAAATACACACTTGCCCCAAAAAATCCAAAAATTTTCTTTCCCTCATAGCGGAGTGAAATTAGAATTTTATATGGATGTAAGAACTAAGTCAATTTTTTTTTAATTTTTTCGAATTTATACATAAAGAGAAGCTTGTAAAAAATTTGTCAATAAATGTGGGCTGGAGCTTCGCGAGATATGTGCCAAAAACGGCATTTTTGGTATTTTTCGAGTGGATTGCTTCACTATTTTTTAAATATCTCCGGCTCTAAGAGTTGTGGAAAAATAAAAAAAAATTAAAATGATCGTGATGAAGTAGAATAGTAGGATTTTTTAAAAATACATCCTAACCTCAAAAAACTAATTCGCGCACATTATTTTTTTTACTGAATTGGCAATAAATAAACAAAGAATCCTCGTATTTTCCTAAAAATTGGAGAAAATATGTATTTTTATGTAGGGAAGACATGGTAAAAATTAAAAAAAAAAGTTTTTGTCCAGCCAAAATCGGCGATTTTCGAAAAAAAAATTAAATTTGCCGCCATTTTTGGAAAAACAATAGTAGAGAAAAATATTTTATCTTAAAAAGAAGGATTTTATTTCTTTATTTAAAGTGGCCAATTTAGGGAATAATAAAAAACATTCGATTTTCATTTTTTATATTGAGTATGTTGATTCGTTCCCTCACAAAAATCTTACTTTAGAACCTGACATATTTTTTTTATTTTTTTAAACATTTTTTGGACTGAAATACAGTTTTTCTAATATAATCAAGCATAAATATCGCGATAAAATAATTGGAACAAAATGAAAATAGAATTTTTATTTTTTTATTATTCCCTAAATTGGGCACTTTAAATAAAGAAATAAAATGTTGGATTTTCTTAGACAAAAGTACACACAAAATCCTTCTTTTTAGGATAAAAAATTTTTCTCTACTATTGTTCTTCCAAAAATGGCGGCCAATTCAATTTTTTTTTTCGAAAAATGCCGATTTTGGCTGGACAAATACATTTTTTTTTTAATTTTTACCGTGTCTTCCCGACATAAAAATACATATTTTCTCCAATTTTTAGGAAAATTCGAGGATTCTTTGGTTATTTATTGCCAATTCAGTAAAAATAATAATGTGCGCGAATTCGTTTTTTGAGGTTAGGATGCATTTTTTAAAAAAACCCTACTATACGGATCGATACTCTACTTCATCACGGTCATTTTAATTTTTTTTGTATTTTTTCACGACTCTTATAACCGGAGATATTTAGTGAAGCAATCCACTTGAAAAATACCAAAAATGCCGTTTTTGGCACATATCTGGCGAATCCCCTGCCCAAATTTATTGACAAATTTTTTACAAGCTTCTCTTTATGGATAAAATCGAAAAAATAAAAAAAATTTGACTTAGCTCTTATATCCATTTTCAGAATATTTTCGTTTAGTTTCACTTGCTCAAGAGAAAAGTACCTTTATTATTGAAGTATGAAAAAAAGTTATTAAAAAAACTTGTTTATAATGACATTTTACGTCAACATACCAATTTTTAACAAGACATTCCGACTTTAACAAAATTTACTTTTTAATATTTTTTGTTACACCCCCGTATCTGACAATTTTGAATTTATTGAAAAATTTAAGAATGTTCACAAGGACCTTGCAAACCCATACTAGACTCCCGTTTATAAGTAAAAAGTCAGCCCGGTTTAAAATTTTTTGATCTTCCTTGTATCCCACTAAATATTTTGCAAATTTAATTCCTGCTTATTGATTATAATGTGATGCAGAATTTTTTATGAAGAATATTTTTTTTGAAAAATCAATAATAAAGGAATTTTTTATTTGTTGTCAACTTTTTCAGATACACTAACCACACCATCGAACAATATTAACAAAAAATTGGTTTGTAATTCTTGTCTTTTCATTCCTTTTAAGCTGAAGCTGAATTCAAAATTGTCAGTTACGGGGGTGTATCAAAAAATGTTAAAAATGAAAATTTTCTTAAAGTTGGAATACCTTCTTCAAAATCGGTACGTTGAGGCAAAATGTCATTAGAAACATGTTTTTTTAATAACTTTTTCTTCATATTTCAAACATAAAGGTAATTTACTCTTGAGCAAAATTCATATTTTTTGACAAACCTCGTAAAAATTTGATATCTGATAGTTGCATTTTAGCTTATATACCATGCACGTCTTTTTATCAAGAATAACTTTTTTTCCTAAAATAAATAATAAAATTTTCTTGATATGGTGCCGACTTAATCGGATACTCTGTACAATTTATACTGTATGACTGTGATTTAATTGGCGGTCGATTTTTTAAGGGTTTGGACTGTTTCAGGACTTGGATCAACTCGAGAAAATTTGCTCATTTTTCTCTGAAGATTTTCATCACAACCAAGAAAATTGCGAAAAAAAATCTCGTTACAAATTAAATGTATTAAAATTGTCAAAGTAAGAAAAAAAAAGAATTAGTTTTTAAGGAAAACAGTGGCAGAAAAAATTGGTAATATTGTAAGCTTGTGGCAGAAAGTAATTAGTAATACACTTTTAAAAAATTAAAAAATATATCTTTTTAATACATATATTTAAGCATCACCTGAAGCGTGTCTTAACTCGTTTAATTATAGTTTTAATTTTTTTTAGTGTAGGAGGATTGAATGATTTATTGTTTAATAAGCACATATCCCGTATGTGGGTAGAGCTACGCGGGGCAAGATTTAGTGAAGCGGCAATAAACGAATGCATCCACTGCTATTTACGGAATAGTTATATTAAGACATAATCCGTGTTTAATGTTTTATAAGACAGCAATAAATAGTTTATAGAGGACGCTATTAAATTTAATTTTTTTCCAAAACATTTTTAAAATTGAATATAAAGCCTCGTTCAGACGGCGACACCAATGTCGAGGAGTTTTGAGTGGTGCCACATTGCATGACACTTCCCGTCATGACACCGAATGTCATGAGCTGTCCACACGCCCACATACTTCTAAGATAGTGATTGATATTGATATTGATATATCTAAAATTTCGAACTTAACCATTTTATAAATTTTTCATTTTAAATTTAACAAGAAAGACTAAAAACTCAATGCAACAATATGAAAATGTTTTGATGCATGGCACTAGATACTAGATGTCATGGGATTGAAGTGTAAGTGCATTAGCTGTTCAGACAGCGACACTACTGCCGTGGAAGTGAATGTCGCGACATCGATGTCGCCGTCTGAACTAGGCTTAATATCTAGCCATAAATGGGTCAAGTGTTCTTGAAATTCCTAGAAACTAGATAAGAGCCCTTATCTAAAACTTTTGTGGTCGTTTACCTTATAAGAATTAAGACCCATATACAGGGTGGCGCAAACTTAATTGATCACTTTATAACTTTTTTTTCTATCTTTCAAAATTAAGGTGTTAATTATATAAAACGAAAATCGTCAATTTTGGTTTTCACCAAATATCTCAGGAACTGGACCTGATATTTTAATTTTGAAATAACCAATCAATTTGTCTTGAAAATACGCATATTTTTTCTCATTTAACCATCTTTATATCTATAACGGTTTCCGAAATCTCAATTGTGTTCAATTAAATTTGCGCCACCCTGTATATGATGACGCATTAGTGTATCAACGTTCGTTTTATCCGTTATTATAACAAAATATCAAAAAAGTTATTTACGAAAATTATACAAATAAAATATAAATATAAAATTAATATTTTAAAATAAATTTCATAAATATACAGTGTTTCATATTCCCACAATTAACCCAAACGTCAAAAATTCAAAATAATTTATTAAAACCAGTTTTTTATAATTTTTCTGTAAAAAATAATTTTAGGATGTTTTGTTTCGAGTATACAGAACGTCACAACCTATTAAATTTAAAATTCATCATATCCTCAGTATATTTTAATGAAATCTTATATTGTAAATAGGGGGATTTTGAAATAATATATAGGATGTCCCAATTAAAAGAATGTATGTTTGGTTCACCCTGCAAATATGAAACATTCTTTACTTATGAATATGAAGTTTAAGGCTGCCTAAAATTTTCTTAATAACTTCTTTTGAAATCTTCTATAACGGATTTATTAGACAATGCTACAGTAATTAGTCACCCAGTATCTAATGACTAAAAATTGAAAAGAATATGGATTACCTATAATTTATGTATGGTGAACGACAATATAAGTTTCACAAATGCCCTCGTAATAGATCTTGTTTTTAAAAATTTAAAAAACCTAATAGGTCGAAACACGTATAAGAAATTTGATAAAACATAAATTAAATAGTTTTCTTTATAAGCTATTTATCAAAATGAAGAATGTTATCCATATTCAAAGTTACAGTATGAAATGAAGGAAAATACAAAAACAATTACACAAAAAAAGTTCAAATAGTTTAATGGCGACTAGTTTCGGTCCCCCAAACCATCTTCAAGTCTAAGAGAAATAGAAAAGAGTTCACAGCGGACGTACAAAAAACCTAGTTGTACGTTTTAAGAAATAATTTACTCTAAACAAAAATTGAAAACAAAAAACTTATAATTTAAAATTTTTAAAGACTCTAAAATTAAAATGAGGAGAAACATCAAAACAACCTACGAGTCGAATGGAGTGACTTATAGGCTTAGAATCCCACCGCCCTCAACATTTATTTTCTGATTTTTAATTAATTAAAAATTTTGTAATTAATTTTGATGTATGAAGTGTGATTCCCTACACGACTATTGCGTTCTAAATTGACACAATAAAAAAGATGACACGTGAAATTCAAATTAAAACCGAAATAGGGCAGGTCAAAATGATGAAACAAGTTGAAGAGAGGTGTTGGATGTTGGTAAAACTAACATATACAATGTGACCCACGACTATTTCCTCGTTCTCTTGTGCCTAAATGGTACAAGATATCAGCTTAATTTTTTGGTGACATGTAAATTGATAAGATCTATTTGTTTAAATTATTTGCAATTACACAGGGTAATCCAGAAAATTGTAATTTATCAAAGTTAGGTTTTTTAAATGCAACACCTTGTATTTTATGACATTTTTACATCATACGTTAAAAACTAAGTCAACTTTATTCAACGTTCCCTATATCTATCGCTTACCAATTTTGAGAAGTTTGTGATTTTAACCCTTTCAATCACGAATTATTGTTAATAGAGATAAAATTATGTCAATGGCAATGCTTATTTGTTATTTTTTTAACGATTTTTAAGATATTTCAACGGTTTATTGCATCTAAACAAATAGCAAAATAAAAATCAAAGTAATAAACTGACTCACACAGTCATCAATTGCTGACAACAGTTTTCAAAAAATTCTTGAGCACAAACTAGCACACAACGAACTATTATGGCACAAACAATCGGTTTAGTTGATATTCACTAGCACGTACACAGTACCAGACCTTTTATAATATACAGTGACGCGCGCCACCTTTGTTTTTCTTCGCAACGTGTTTCCGGGGTAACCACGAACGCTGCACACCGATAAAACTTTGAACATCTCGTTTAGCTACAAGTGAGCAAATGACAGGGCAGTATTACATACTGTATAACAATGTAGCGTCTATATTAATCAATGTAATTCGATGAGCGATAGGGTTAAGAAAATATTCTATTTAAACAAGAACTAAAAACACGGAAACCTCATGTCATAAAATACAGGGTGTTGCATTTAAAAAACCTAACTTTGATAAATTACAATTTTCTGGATCACCCTGTATAATTGCAAATAATTTAAACAAATAGATCTTATCAATTTACATATGACATATGAGAACGAGGGAATAGTCGTGGGTCACCCTGTAGAACATGTCCAATCATTTTCGAAACAAAAAAATTATTAGCAGTATGTGAATGGTCGGAAAATTTAGGGTAAATTAAGAAAAATCGACTGAGTAAAAGTTCCGGAAAGGGAGTAGCTAAATATAAGTTTTAAGGGTTGAATATTGGTTTTTACGATTTGTGGCTGTAATAGGCATTCTATCGAAAAAAGTTTAAAAGAAAAGTTTTAGGTAATTAAAAAATCTAAAACTTTTGTATTAATTATTTTTCAACATAACCTCAAAATTATCGAGAAAAGCGCTAAAAACTGTTTTTTTTTGTTTTTAATTTTTATCTCCCACAAACATAATTTTTTTATGAGACTTGGTGAAAACTTTCTTTTTTGTGTTTTAAATAAGCTGTAATTTTTTCAACGCAAAATATTTTTTTGCGAACTTGGCCTGCAATTATCCCGTTTTAATTTGAATTTTATTTTATTTTTAATGTTACAGTTTTCAAAACTTTCTGTTTTTATCAACAGTAAAACCACAAAAGCTTTCTTTAAAGGAAAAAATTATTTTTCTCCTTGCTAACTGACAATTTGGAGGTAGGATTTAATAGATGATGAAGATGAATGTCCCGTTACTTCTATTAGAAACTAGTCACCACAAAAGCATTTTTATGTGGTATTGATTTTGTATTTTCCCTTGTTCTATTTATCAAAATAAATCACAAGAAGCCTATCAATATCACAGACGTAGCAATAATTTGAAATTTGTGTTTTGGAGATGTTATTCACTTGAAGTTTACTATTCACGTATTTTGTTTAAAATGCAAAAGTTGGGAATTAGTCGGTTCATAGACGTGCTTGAATAATTAAGAATAAGTGAAGCTTTTTAGTTTTAATTATATTTAATATAGACTGTTGTATATAGGAAAAAATTATTGTGGAATAAATTTAAAGAAAAGGTATATAAAAAGATTATAATATTTTTCTTAATAGAACCGTATCTATAAATACATAACGTAGCGTCGTCTAATTTGTCTCAAAGAGGCGATCTCAAAAATATTATAATATACAGGGTGTTCTATTCAAAAATTATTAATTGTAGGATGTAGAAAGCTGTACCGGAGTATTTTTGTACAGGGTTATTGATTTTATATTAATTAAACGAAATAAAAGCTGCAGGAATGTACTCGAATTTTTAAAAACATTTTTAGGAAAACAAGTGAGATGCACAAGTTGCGTGATACAAGTAGTACGTATTTTTTTAATGGGACGGTCTGTATATAATATTAGATCAAAGAATTCCTACTCATTACGATGCAAATTAACGAAAAACAGCTGGTTCTCAATTTTTTTCCTAAGCCAAAAAAAAGTCATTAAACTCTTGATTTACTATTTTTAAACAAATGATGGGAGATACAAATTGACCTTTTTATGTATTTTGACGTACTGAATCCGAATCCAAATTCAAAGTCAGATTAACTCTAAAATTAATTGTTATTCCCAATATACAAAAAACTTATATCTTCTCTCGATCCAAAATTAATTTGGCTTAGGGAAAAAATTGAGTCAATTTTTTTTTCGTTTATTGGTATCAATACATACATATATCTCTGATCGAGGTGCTCTTTAAAAAAATGTGTTTATTTCTGTAAGGGACCTACTTGAAAATGATATTACATACAGGGTGTCCCATTTAAAAATAAATATTATTTGTATCAAGTAACACAAGCACGCCACTGGATTTTTTTTGCGTTGTTGAAAAATCCTAGTACGTACACCCCTATAATTTTAATTTTAAACTATTTTTTGTCCGAAAGTAACAAAATAAATATTTACATAATAATCAATATGCCTGTACCAAAAATACTTGAAGAAATCAAGTAATTTGGTAATGAAATCAACATTTTTTAAATTCTACATTCTACCAATAAGTCTGTTATATATGAGGTGAGTCACGAATAACTACATACATTTACAGCAGATTTAAGTTATTATGGTAATAACGAACTACCATTAATTCATACATTTATCATCATTATACTTTTACTTTTAATGTAAAAATAATTAAAATGATGAACATTATCTCTGTTTAAAAATAATCTTTTTTTTACAGCATTCATTCGACGCCATTTTTATTTTCAAAATAGTGTTTATTTATTTATATAAATGAATTTCGGAATTATTACACATTATATAGTGTATTTTTAACTTTATTTAAAAAATAATTAATTTCTGATTTATACATACAGGGTGTCCCACGACGATTAAGACAAGTAATATATCAGAATTGGGCAGTAGTAGAGAATTATAATTTTGGGGGTGTAAATTAGAGCAAATGTTTCATCGTTTCTTGTTATTGTGTTACCCAATGAGGTATTTGTTTTTGGTCACGTGACGTCGCTTTCAAAATTATTAATGGGACAACCTGTATTTTTGTGCTTTTCTGTGTTCCTCCCGATAAAACAATTCCAACAAACTAGCACACTTGGGGTCTAAAGTGATTAATTCAAGAGCTACAGGTACTTAAAGGATTGTAAGTTAAAAAATTAATAATTGAATCCCCTGTAAGATGGGCATCAATTTGAACATCTCCTTTAAGATTGTAAGTTTTTTTTGTGACAGTTAATTTGAATTTTTATTAAAAATTATAATATTGGTTTGTCTTACTCATTACGTACGAATGTAAGATTGCCGAAAATTACAGGGGATTCAATTATTAATTTTTTAACTTACAATCCTTTAAGTACCTGTAGCTCTTGAATTAATCACTTTAGACCCCAAGTGTGCTAGTTTGTTGGAATTGTTTTATCGGGAGGAACACAGAAAGGTACAAATATACAGGTTGTCCCATTAATAATTTTGAATATGACGTCACGTGACCAAAAACAAATACCTCATTGGGTAACACAATAACAAGAAAAGATGCAACATTCGCTCTAACTTACACCCCCAAAATTATAATTCTCTACTACTGCCCAATTCTGATATATTACTTGTCTTAATCGTCGTGGGACACCCTGAATAAACACTATCTTGCAAATAAAATTGTCGTCGAATGAATGCTGTAAAAAAATGGTTATTTTAAAACAACTTTTACTAAACCGAGACAACGTTCATCATTTTAATTATTTTTACAACAAAAGTAAAAGTATAATAATTTTTTTTGTTATGCCTCTATTAATATACAGGGTGGGTCAACCTTCTGACATCGGAGGATTACATCGTTGTGGCAAGAGATAAAACTTTCAAAGTACAGTTATAGATTGTAGATTACAAAGGGGTCGATTGGCCCAAATTGGCCTTACCACACTGAGACCTATAAGTTCTTTTGTGTATACCTTACATCTATGTTTTCTCTAGAAGATCTAGGCTTTTCAGAAAGCCTATTATCTTTTTTGGAACTAGTTCTGTAACCTGGATAGGCTCTAGGAAGACCTATTGCAGATAATATGTTCCGCCTTCTCATCTGCATCATTGCAGAATCTGCATGTTCCACTGTCCACTTTGTCCAAATACATTTACTGAGTGCATATTTTGAAAATACTTTCGATTATACAGCTACTATTTGTACCTTGTAGGGTTCAAACAAAATACCTTTAAACTTACCTCAATACAAGTTTTTTTATACCGTATTAAATAATAATTATTCTATGCTTTACCAAAATTCTATACTCTCTATAAACTTTAAATCTTTATTTTATTATAATTGTTATGTTATACATTGAACAATTCTTTGTATTGCATAACTTATTTAATTATTAGAAACAAACACATTCACTCTAACATTCATTGTTTAACTATAACTAAAATTGAAAATTTTAAATTGTTTCCCGCATAAATACATTGTCTATCTTCTTTTTAATTAAAAACAACCTTAAAATTCTTTAATAAACTTATGATAATACAATGTATTTAGCTTGGGTAAAATATTGTGGAAATATTTATGTAAAATTGAACAAAAACATTAACAGTGAAACAAAAGTAAGTTATACTATTTATAATTATTTTTTTTTGCACGATTGGTCATTTTTGACTGATTACGATATCTATTTTGATGACAGTAAGTAGCATTTACTAACGTCAAAATTTTCTGAACGGTAAGTAATTCACTTACTTATAAAAATATATAGGGTGTGTCGTTAAAAAAGTCGATGTTATTTGCATTTGAAAAAGACCGTTTTTTTAAAACACCCTATATAAGATTTTACTAAATAAACAGATATACTGAAAAAAACTTTATATAAAAAGAAACTGTTCAGTGAAAACCGCACCTCCCTATCGTTTCTGAGTTCCGAGATATTTCCAGTTAAAATGGGTCAGAAACTTATTAAAAATTATTCTTAATAATGAAAAAACAATACTCAAAAACCAAACTTATTGACATAACAAAATTTTAAGCGACAGCAGAAAAAGCCATGTTCATACTTATTATGCATCCTACTAACTACCTATCAACCATAACATGCTTCTTGATATGATGGATCGAAATTTTGAATATAAAAAAAATGGATAATTTAATAGTTTAATACTGCCCAATCGTACAAAAAACGTTATAAGCATGTCGAATGACAATGTCAGACAATAATTGTAAAAAGCCCTTACCGTTCACCAAACTTAATATACTATTAAATACCTTTTATTTTAAGTCCTTTGTTTATAAGTCTTTATATAAGTTTCTTCTCCATTTTTAGCGTTTCTCGTCCAATAATTGTGCTATTTCTTGCACTGTATTTGAGTCTCTACACTTTACCCTTTTATCTTCAACAAACTACTGTCAAGTTTAAATGTCCTAAATTTGTTCTCCAACAGGTGATACAATTTATCCTTCAGCCAGGATACACTTCACTTCTCCTTGTTATACTTAAATAGTTATTACATCAAGTATAGATTTCTGGTAAACTTATTAATTTTCAAATTTTATTTTAATTCAGATTTAATTAATCGTAAGAAACAGTTCATTCTCTAATCTTGCTCGTAACCAATTAACAACCTTTTCAATTTTTTTCAACCCTTAATTTTTTTTTAAATCAAATCAACATACTATATTTTGAATTGACAATACTGTTTATATTTATTTTTTAAGTTGAAAATAATTCTTTTGAACCTTTCATTATTCTGACAGTTATTTATTTTTTTTGTTATATTTACTGTCAGAGTTTTTATTAGTTTATTAGTTTTTTCTACAACCACTATGCAAAACATGCTTTTCTACACAAATTTTTATACGCAAAGCAGACCTTTTCTTAATTCCTGTGATATCCGTTGGAAAAGTAATAATTTAAAATGGTAAAAGTACACGCTATGGCACTTTTCCCCACAGAAATATCAAAATTTTATAGTTACAAACAGCAAACAACCATAATGAATTGATTTTGTTAGGTACATCAACACAGCTATGACCTGTCAACATTTTTTTGACAATTTAACATTATCATTGTAGTGAATAATTTCTAGGTGTTCAAATTTTAAATTTTAACAATTCTGAAATTAAACTATTTATTTGATTATTTATTTTAATTTATTATTTATAAAAACAAAATTTATTACGCATTGAATCAAGATCAAAATTTATCTTTTGAGTTGTCGAATTCCGACATTGAAAGTACTCCTCCAGAAATTATCGAAATGGCTCAAAATGCAACCGAAAATTTGTTACCTGAGGTTTCGAAAGAGAAATATCGAAAACAATGCAGTAAATTTATGAACTGGAAGGAAATGAACAACATTAAATCATTTTCAGAAAATGTTTTGTTAGCTTATTTTCAAGAAATTTCTCAAAACTTAAAACCGTTTACATTATGGTCTACATATTCAATGATAAGGAGCCTCATAAGTATCAAAAATAACGTAGATAATTCAAAGTATACAAAACTGAGAGAATATTTAAAAAGGCAAAATGAAAAAAACAGTAACCGAAAAAAATCCCTATAAAAGTTACTATTTTTCTTTCATAAATAAACGTGGTTGTAGAAAAAATATTGTGTACAACTCGTACGCAAATCACTTTTCCCACTCGCTGGATTTGCGGCACTCGCCTTACGGCTCGTGCCACAAACTTCTGCGCTCGTGGGAAAAGTAGCGCTTTGCGCACTTGTTGTACAAACTACTATTTCTTTACAATATATTGTTCAAGAATCGAAAGATCTCACCGAGAGCGTTAAAAAAATATAGCATGTTAAGATAAAAAGATATGGCCAATTATTAGCAAAATAACCCCTTCTTTAACACTCTGTAAAACAGTAAGTCAAAATAAATCAACAGGTCTTTGTATTCAAATGCCATTCCCATATCGTTGGCTGTGCTCAGTATTAATTACTTTTTTATCTTTATACTGGAGGTGTTAGATATGTTTTACACTGAAGTAAAGTGTCTTTTCCTTCTTTTGCGTTTGCTGTGGAAGGAAAAGTTAAACAATTGGCTATTTTATCATTTTCTACACCCAAAAAAGTACCTAAGAGTCTAGTTTCAGCGATATCACATTTTATGAGAGGTCGAAAGTCTCTGGCAACTGGGCTAATTGTTTCTCCCAACTGTAATAAACTAGTATGTGGAGTTATTCGAGACTTACCCTGTATAAGATATTTTTTAGTTGAAGAATTGTCCTTACTGGAAAAAAGTATGTACCTACTACGAAATTAAAAATCCAAAATAAAACAAATTATCGTAACCGTTAGTATTAGGAGACAATAGAAATAACGCTCGTACACAATTGAAATCCTTGTTTTATTACAACTGTTTTTTAGTTTCCTATTTGGATGTTAGTGATAGGAGCTATAGGAATAAAATGTGGTAACTTTAAAGTACCTACACCTTATTGTAATGTGAAGTATCAGAATAAATAATTTTTGACAAACAATTGTATATTTGTAATAATTAAGTTATTTGACGCTTATATAAGAATCTAAATTGTTTTAAGACCGTTTAAAACTGCCCATTATAGAATAAAAAGATTGATAGTTAAGGCCAGTTAAAGAAATTACGATGTAATAAATGAAAATAAATTGATCTTTGCAATTGAGAAGTTTTTTATTCAATTTTACCTGCCCAATCTGGTTTTAATATTTTGCGTGATGAATTTATTCCAATTTTGACCGCACCCTGTATAATAAAGATAATAATTTCGTAATATCAACGACACAACGTTATGTCGTATATATATTCTTAAAAAAATACATTTTTACCTCAGTTATTTTAGAAATTTAATTTTTTCTCTATGGTGAAAAAGTTTATTTTCATTATATAATTATATAAACCAAAAGCGGTTAGAAATAGGTATATAGGCCGACTTCATTATTTAAAAAGAAAGAAAATAAGAGTAACGTTTTCTCTCTTTTATCTGTGATCTATTTAGAATGTCATGATCCAAGTTCACTCTCCCATTACTGAACATTAATTTATTTATTAACCTAAATTTTTATCAATACATCGTCACCTTGACCTTATTTGATTGAATTTTAGTAACATATTTATAAAACATCTTATAGATTAACAGAAGTTGTATTCTTAGAAATTTAAATAAATTTTACATTTAAACCGAGCTGGTGTAATGCACTGGCGGATCTGAGGGGGGGGGCTAGAGTTCTGAATAGTTGATATTGGTTCAACAACTAGTAGTCCAATAAACGAAGGTGCCAACCCGGGCATCAGGTACTGTCCGGCACCATTTTTTTTTAATTTGCACGTATTCATGGGTACATTCACCCCCGAAAATCTCTGCTGTCTGAAATTTGTGGAAGGGCGGGAAAATGGCCCGTTGGTCTCAAAAATGTGTTTTTTTTCCGCCTATTTTCGCCGATATTTCCGAAAATATGACACTTAGAGAAATTTTGTTTGGACGAAAATTAAGATCAGTTCATTACCTACAAAAATGGTCTTTATCATTTTTGTCAAAAATATGATACTTTTCGACATAACCGGCTCCAAAACGCACCCCCGTTTTTAGCTCCTGCCCTGCATTTAGGGAGCACGGTCTAAAGGAATGACACTCTCAAGCGGAATACAAATTTTTCCATAAATCACGTAAAAATTAATATTTTTTCATGATTCAAAGTTCAGATAAAAGAAGGAACCTTTATATCATGTTACTTTTTCTTTTATCTATTTCTCTGAATTATTGAAAAACCGGGTTAAAGTTTGTTTTTGCTCGATATTTTGAGCCTCCTATAAATTTATTCATATTTTTTTTGTCAAGACTAATTTCACCGAATCCTTTTGGATAATGGGGCTTTGCAAGGTGTTAAATATATTCAGAAAGATTCAATAAATTATTTTTGTGTATTTTCATAAACAACATGTTTTTTTAGGGCGCCTTTTTTTTGGATTTCCTAATAGGTAATTAAGGACCATATCGGTTTTCAACGCACATCATTAGAAAGCTTAGCTTGGGCCCTTGTCGATGGCCTTTTCTTTTTTTTTTTATGTTTTTTGGTTTTCCAGAAAATTGAGAAAATTCTCCCCCCTCGATTATTTTCTTTTCGTGCTAAAATTTTTTGGGATTAGGAATTGCACTAAATAAAAGATCACATTCTGACCTTTTCATCAATATATATATATATATATATATATATATATATATATATATATATATATATATAAGTGGATATTTTCGTGACTGTTCAATAATAGTTTAAGTAGAAAAAATTCGTGGGAATCAGTCAATATAAAATAAATTAGTTTGATTTCTTCGTTTTGGTCAAGCTTTCGAAAACGTTTATTTTCTTTTTCAAGACTAATAACATGAAATAAGGAAAAAATTAAATACAAAAAGAAACATCGGTGTTAAAATATTTTAAAATGACAAAATGACAGTTTCCAAAAACTTCAGAATACAATTGTAACATACAGAGTGTGATTATATAAAGTATAAGAATGTGTAAATATATATATAAAAAAAAAAAAAATAATAAATATCAATTCAAGGAGGACGAGTTGAGAAATTTTCTTTATGTTTTTTTAATAGAAATGTGTATATTGTACTCAGGTCATTGATGTCTGTTCTTTTATTCATTGAATTTTGATTGTTATTTATATGAACCATTTCAAGAAAGAGACGCTTATTAAGATTTCGTTCATTATCGAGAATTTTGACATTATTATAGTCAATCACATGATCTTTATCTATTACATGTTCAGCAAGGCGACAAGATCTCACATTCCTTCTGCAGTCACTTTTGCTTAAAGATAGAATAACTTCTCACAAAAGTGACTGCAGAAGGAATGTGAGATCTTGTCGCCTTGCTGAACATGTAATAGATAAAGATCATGTGATTGACTATAATAATGTCAAAATTCTCGATAATGAACGAAATCTTAATAAGCGTCTCTTTCTTGAAATGGTTCATATAAATAACAATCAAAATTCAATGAATAAAAGAACAGACATCAATGACCTGAGTACAATATACACATTTCTATTAAAAAAACATAAAGAAAATTTCTCAACTCGTCCTCCTTGAATTGATATTTATTATTTTTTTTTTTATATATATATTTACACATTCTTATACTTTATATAATCACACTCTGTATGTTACAATTGTATTCTGAAGTTTTTGGAAACTGTCATTTTGTCATTTTAAAATATTTTAACACCGATGTTTCTTTTTGTATTTAATTTTTTCCGTATTTCATGTTATTAGTCTTGAAAAAGAAAATAAACGTTTTCGAAAGCTTGACCAAAACGAAGAAATCAAACTAATTTATTTTATATTGACTGATTCCCACGAATTTTTTCTACTTAAACTATATATATATATATATATATATATATATATATCAAGTATTTTATTCAAACTTTCTCAAATTGGTTTATTTACAATAAATTTATTAATCAAGTGCAAGCAGTGAAAAAATAGCTATTTATATTACAAGTACATAAGCAAGGGCTCTATTGAACGAATAATTTTATCGCCGAGCGAGCTTGCGAGAGAGGCTATAAAATTATGAGTCCGTAAAGCCTGTTTATGTACGCGTTATATACATGAATTTATGTTCGATTGCAATAAAAAAATAATAATAAATTGAAAAAATAAAAATTTGATACGATTTTGGCTGACAGCAGTTGCAATGACACGTAGATGTTTATTTTTTAAACATGTCAAATTAGTTGTCTTGCAACTTGTCAGTGACGTTGACAATTACTTTATTTTACTAGTAAAATAAAGTGCACTTTATTTTACAGTAAAATAAAGTGCTACTTTGTCGACGCAAAACTGTTCTATAAACAGCGTTTTATTGGTCAATCGTACATAAAGTTGTTTATTATTGCCTTATATTTTGTCTTAAGACAAAAACGGGAGGATATTCAAGTTTTGGGAGGATATTCAAATTTTTCGTTTTCACCACAATAATTTTGCGAATTATTAAATGAATGAAAAAAATCAGTCAACTATTTTTGAAGGCAAGTACTTTTCGTCCTCAAAAGACTCGCACCGTGCCGTATCCTAGTGACCACAGCGGACGAAAAATGTTTGCGGACGAAAAGGGTTTGCTGACGAAAAATGCTTGCCTTCAAAAATGGTCGATTTTTCTTTCGGAAATTAGTACGTTTTTGTAGAGGTCGACGAAAAAATTAATATGCGCCTCGGCGAAAAACTGTCTACTGTCTCGCCTGCTTGCTAGCCTCGGCTATGAATTTGCAGACTCTACTATAATAGACAGTTTTTCGTCCTTGGCACATAAATAACTATTTAATTAATATTAATATTACTGCAACAGGGGTAGTTGTGCCATTTAAGTCCCAGCTTACCATATGACTAACGACATTTGCTTTTCATAAAATAATTCAAAATCAACTTCGAAACTAGATTACATATTTGATACCTTTGAGTCTGTATTCGCCTCTGTCCTGTATAATGTTAATTATCCAATTTCAATTTGCAAACAATAATAACTATATCAATAATTTAATTTTGAATATAACCAAGACCTTACTATTTAAAAAATAATATTTATGTGTATTTATCCAAAGTATTTATAATATTTACAAGTTTTATCATTCATGATCACAGCACGAGGAAAGCAATCTTAAATTTTGCTTTTTGTCTATAAAGCTCCCTAACTGCGCTCTTATTAATTGGCATCGTGTAAATATTTATGAAAATGAATTTATCTGTTGCAGATATATGATTGTAGGTATCAAGACATTAAGTATGAATCAGCGAATCCCTTTAGCCCCATCTGTCGACAAAATTACGTTAAATCAATACCAAAATATGTCAAAAATGGTAAAATTTAAAAATACATTTTTTTACAATAAAAGTGAAAATACAACAAAAAAGTAATACGAACTTAAAAATGTACAATAAGTTGTAATTTTAGACGAAAAATTGGATGACACTATTCGAATGTACAAAAAAGTTGGGAGAAAGTGAGGAAAAGTGGCAAAGTGTGGGAAATTACGCGATATATACAGGATGTAAATGAATACGTGTTACAGATTTTTAGAGTGTGTAGAGCATGTGAAAATAGAAAGAAAAGTTCCTATAAACATGTGCTTTTGAAGCTTTGCATCTAAAAAAATTAAAAAAGAATATCCGTTGCTTAGGATCGTGTTAGAAAAATCTAATTAATACCTCGAAAATCATCATGTAAAGTTTAGTAACCTCGCCAAGTTTCATATTTTTGAAATTCAGCGTTCTGAAGATATTTGAAAAAAATTGACATCTTCAAAGAGCTCTAGCTTTCGAAACCACAGCTCCAAAAGCACATGTTTATAGGAACTTTTCACTCTATTTTTGCATGTTCTACATGCCCTAAAACCTGTAACACTTATTAATTAACACCCTGTATACAATATTTTGTATTTAAAATATTGTGTAAATCCAATATTAAATTTTTATTACGTACCAAAATGCGTAATTAATTCTTTAAAATGATCGAATTCCAAAATACATCTTTGCAATTAATATCCATAATAATTTAATATTTAAAAATTCAATATCAAATTGATAAGTCGGTTTACTAAAACAACATGATTAATTATCAAAAAAAACAATCCGTAAATTAGCATATAAATTAAAAACAAAATAAATTAATTTTGTCACTTTAATTTAACCATGAAAGGATCTAATCAAGTCGGTTTGTAAAATAAAAAATTTCTAGTGTTTCCAAAATAAAATTAATTGATTACGAAAACCAGGGGTAAGTAAATATTTGTTTATATTACAAAATCAACTAGCTTCGGTCACCCCTAAGGGTTGTAAAATACATTTTAAGCAAGAAAGTATGTAATATCAAATTTCCAAAGTGTATATTTTGTAAAAAATGATAAAAACAACAATTAATGTTCATAATAAAATGATTAGCCCATCAGTAGTTATATGCATCATATTGCGTAAAAGGTCGAGTATTTGATTTTTTTGTATATATTCTGGTTAGTAGTGAAAAACCAAGTTTTGCAAATTGGAAAGACTTTGGGAAAATTTTTTTGTGGCGTAAGAGCCGTTTTTTTTTAGTTTTTCGCAAATAATTAAATTATGAAGCGTTACATCGATGATTATTATCTAATTTAATAATTACAGGATGATGCAACTGATATGGTAAGTACTTCAAAACAAGGGAACGATCTTTCATTAACAAAACGAAAAAAATATCAAAATTATATTAACTTTTTATGTAACATGTTTAATAATTTAATTTTTATTAGATTTTACAAGCGGAATAGCCAACAACAAATTAATAACCTTTCATTCCATACATACCTACTATGAATAATAAAAAATTTCTTATTGTTATTGTATAGCTACAAAAATTAGTGCACGATTGAATATAACGTAAATATATACACTTGAACAACTTATTCTTTTTCAAAATTCGCTAAAATACGCACTATTTGACGGATCACTTTCAGCCCTATTTTCAATCGAATTGCATAACAATATATATCACTGGTAGTAGAATTTAATGCTCTACAATTTTTTAGAAGATATTATTTTCGTTGCAAGGCTTCGTTATTTGGTTATTTGCGAAAAAGTGAAAAAAAATTTACCCACAAAAAATTTTCGCAAGGGCTTTTAAATTGGAAAATCTGGTTTTTCATTAATAGCCACTGCATATACAAGATAAAAAAAATCAAATACCCGACCTTTTGAGCGGACTTGTCATTTTTTTGGACATAGCTACTGGGCTAAATCCCGGGTGATTCATTAAGGAAATTGTATGTCTTAGAACTTGGGGGAAAAATTGGCAAAAATAAAATGCTTAAAAATATTTTTGTGTATAGTTTGCCCTAGTTAATTGATATAGAAGTATTTTTTAATATAAAAGAAATTATACTTAAACATACAGGATGTGTCACGAAGGTGGCTCATTAGCCATATATAGGGAACTATAGATATTTGAAATTTGAAAATTGGGTTACGGGGCTTTGTCAGTACGATCTATTCAATGAAAATATTTTCAACTTCAGGTAACTTCCGGTTATACCGGAAGTAGACATCAACTTAGTTATTTCAAATGTCGTGTACCATTTTTCTTTTTATTTTTGGATTCAGCATCAAATTTTGAACAAAAAATTATGAACAATACTACAGGTCTAAGTTTAACAGTTACCGAGATATTTGAGATTTTTGTAAAAAATTTTGAAAAACACGCATTTACTTTAATTTCCGTATCTGGCTTAGTTGTTAAGCTATGAATTTCAAATTTTATACAGATATTGTGAGAATATCCTTCTAGCATACGGTGAAACGTCAAATGCGATATTTTATACAGGGTGTCTAGAATGGAGCGTCCAATGTTTTCAATTCTCAATAAGTCGATAATTTCAAATGAAACACCCTGTATTTTATTATCACGCCTGAATCAGTTTTTATTCTCTTTCGATCTGTATTAGCATTCCCTATACCTAAAGTTACGTATTTCTGAGTTATTGCTAGATTTATTATAATTTGGAGATATTTTACTTAAATTGGTGGGTAATATAATCTAGCATGCCATGAGAATTGAAAATGACAGTTGTAATAAACAAACTACTGGACAATTAGATTATTTTATTTTCTAACTTCGTTCAGTTTGTAGGTAAGTGAAAATGGCTCTTCTGGGTTACAGTAATTGAAGATCATATGAATTGTTTTAAAAGATTCTCTTAAACTAACTTCTGCATCCCGCAATGACGCATTTGGAAAAGCACGAAAATAAGCTAAAACTGTTATTTCCAATTCTTGATCATCAACTTTTGGTTTGGTCTTTTTAACTTTTTTGGTTTTAACGATCCGTGCAATAAAAGTTTGTCTATAATATTCCTGACCATTTTCCTATTGGGTCTGCGTTTTTCTGGATATCTACGAATAATTGGCCCGTACGACAAATTATACGATTGCATTCACGATAAATCATTACCAGATTTAATAAATCTTCATTCAACCCAAAAGAACCATTTTCACTTAAAAATTGAACGAAGTTAGAAAATAAAATAATCTACTTGTCCAGTAGTTCGTTTATTACAATTGTCATTTTCAATTTGCATGGCATGCTAGATTATGTACCCACCAATTTATGTAATTTATCTCCAAATTATAATAAATCTAGCTATAACTCAGAAATACATAACTTTAGGTATAGGGAATGCTAATACAGATCGAAAGAGATTAAAAACTGATTCAGGCGTGATAATAAAATACAGGGTGTTTCGTTTGAAATTATCGACTTATTGAGAATTGAAAATATGAACATTGGACGCTCCATTCTAGACACCCTGTATAAAATATCGCATTTGATGTTTTACCGTATACTAGAAGGATATTCTCATAATCTCTGTATAAAATTTGAAATTAATAGCTTGACAACTAAGCCAGTTACGGAAATTAAAGTAAATGCGTGTTTTTCAAAAAATTTTACAAAAATATCAAATATCTCGGAAACTGTTAAACTTAGACTTGTGTTATGTTAATAATTTTTTGTTCAAAATTTGATGAAGAATTCAAAAATAAAAGAAAAATGGTACATGCCATTTGAAATAACAAAGTTGATGTCTACTTCCGGTATAACCGGAAGTAACCGGAAGTTGAAAATATTTTCATTGGATAGATCGTACTGACAAAGCCCCGTAACCCAATTTTCAAATTTCAAATATCTATAGTTCTTTATATACCTATGGCTAATGAGCCACCTTCGTTACACACCCTGTACACTTAAACCTAGATGATACAAAAAAATTACTTAAAGAAAAGTTGTAGACCAAGGACAGTAGTTTCTAAGGTTAATATTTTCACTAACTTCATCTCGGGAATATTGTTTAAAATATACAAATATATTTTGTAAATTATATAGCTTCAAATTAAACACTTATTCTCATTCTAAGTTACTTTCTAAATTCACCATTCGATGTCATATCGGACTTTTTTCTAATAAATGTCATATTTGTCGAGACAAAGATTTGATATGTTTCGCTACGATAAAAAGTTTATTTTGGTAGAATTTGCCCGAATTTTAAGGTAATTTTAGTTTATCATATTGTGATTATTTTAATAACTGTTGTTGGCCACTGGCATTTTCGTTAATCCATTCCCCCTCACAATTTCAACTGGTAACATTTCATTTTACTTGGGATTATTATTAAAATTTCTTAAGGTTTTTAAATTAGTATCTTGCAAAAACAGTCTGGACTCGGGTTTATACAAAAACCGACTTTTTGAAAACCCGGTTTACGAATTCCAGATTGCCAAAATCCAGCTTTAGTCGGTTTTTTGTCAAAAAAAATACAATAGTGAAACATATTTCATTTAATTTATATAATATAACAAATAGCCCAGTTGTCAGAGAGTTTGACCTCGCACAAAATGTGATATCGATGAAACTGGGCTCTTAAGTACTTGTAAGGGTGTAGAAAACAAAAAAAAATCTTTGCTGCTCTAAAGTGTATGCTAACTTCAAAATTTAGAAAATAAAATCGATAATTTGGTATTTCCATTATATCTCGAAAAAAAAATTTAAATTTCGAAAAACTAATAGCACTATTTATACAAATTATATTATAAGTTATTTAAAAAAAATTGTATTAGGTACTACAAAAAAAAAGCAAATTCAAAAACGCTACGCGCGTCGAGCCGTTGAATACAAGTATTCAGGCGAGGTGTTCGGAAAAACTAAAGCATCTTTGCCTAAAATGTACGTAAAGAAAAAAAAAAGAGTAGTATTTAGGATTTATTTTTATTATGCCTCTATTAATATATTTCTTCAGTTTTATAAAAATCAGTGAGAATTTTAGAAATTATAACTTCCGGTCAAATTTTCTCTGAGAAAACAAAAAAAAATTAAAAATTAATGGCTTCCTGATAAAGCTTACAGTCTCCTCTTTAAAATGCTTTATTTTTTTTCTTTGCGTACATTGTAGGCAAAGATACTTTAGTTTTTCCGAACGCCTCGCCTGTATTCAATGGCTCGGCGCCGGCGCGCGTAGAATTTTCAAATTTGCTTTCTTATTTTTAATAATTTTTTATAGTAATACAATTTTTTTTAAATAACTTATAATATAACTTTTAGTAAAATTTTCTACTCTTTCACGTAGTGCTATTAGTTTTTCGAAATTTTTATTTTATTTTCGAGATATACTGAAAAAACCAAATTTTCGATTTTATTTTCGAAATTGTGAAGTTAGCATGCACTTTAGAGCAGCAAAGATTTTTTTATTGTTTTCTACACCCTTTCAAGTACTTAAGTGCCAAGTTTCATCGATATCACATTTTGTGCAAGCTTTTGGTCAATATCCTTCTCGGGCAACTGGGCCAAAATAATAAAATCAATATCAAAGTCAAAAAATAAAAAATAAACTAAGTAAATAAAATTTCAAATTACAAATAATATTTATTTCACTAATTTTAATTTTTCCTAAGAAAATAGGATTTTAAAAAACATAAAATATCCACTTAATGGTGACTAAGTCTTGTTCTTATTTTGAAAACAAAATTACCTGAAATTGAAAATACTCGTTCACTAGCCACTTGAGCTTGGTTTTATAGTTTTCAGGGCATGAAATAACAAACAAAGTTTTTGATTCTTTTATTCGTTGACTGTCATCTAATGAATTCAGCTTTGTGTCTTTGGATTTGGCATCTTTTAAAAAAAGCATTACTCTGATGAATAGTTTCTTCACTTTCTTCGATTTGTTCTTTATGAGAATCAGTTTACACATAAGAATTTGGAAATATTCTATAGACATTCTATTCTTAAGATAACTTAATAATTTCAATTTTTGAAGCTAAAGACAGTACACAAGATTTCTTTGCTGAACTCAGTTCTAAATCGCCCTATAAACGACAGACGTACATATAGAGCGAAACTGTAAAACTTTTATAAATTTGTTAAAAAAATTTTTAGGTAAATAGAAGTACTCAGCAAATATGAAACATTTAACTTCAGTATTGGTTGCTCTATTTTTATACAACCATGTCGAAGCAGAACCAATTCAATCATGTGACAGCAAAATCTATTGCCAAGGAAATTTACTACACACTATACAAATGGCGAAGATCTTTAAAGACTCAAAAACATTTGTTGATATGAGTCAAAAAAATCCTCCTGAAGTAACACTAGAAAATTTTGATAAACTTATGCATACCACAAATAATAAACCATCGAGACAGGAAATTAGTGAATTTGTTCAAAACAACTTTGAAAGCAGTGGCGAATTAGTCGATTGGATTCCCTCTGATTTCAAGAAAGATCCAAAGTTTTTAGACAGGATTCAAGATTCGAAAGTTAAGGAATTTGCAAAAAATTTAATTAACATCTGGCCAATACTGGCACGGAAGGTTAACGGTTCAGTCGAAGAAAATCCAAACCAACATTCTTTAATCCCAATTCCGAATGGATTTATAATACCAGGAGGAAGATTCAAAGAAATATATTATTGGGATACTTATTGGATTCTTAAAGGTTTAATAATTAGCGAAATGACTGATACGGTACGAGGAATTCTTGAAAACTTTTTGTCCCTTATAAACAAATTTGGTTTCATTCCAAACGGAAGCAGAGTTTACTATCTCAACAGATCACAACCGCCTCTATTTGCATTAATGGTGGGTCTTTATATAGATGCTACTAATGATAAAACTTGGTTAGAAAAACACGTAGATACGATTGAAATGGAATTAAATTGGTGGATTAATAACAGAAGAGTCCAAGTGAAGAAAGGAAAAGATTACGACATGTTCAGATATGTTGTTAAAAGTGATACCCCGAGACCAGAGTCGTACTACGAAGATGTAAATACTTGCGGAAATCTTCCAGAAGCTGAAAAGGTTTGTTTTTTAAATATTTTTGAAATTATACTGCACGTAGATTATACAGGGTGTCCAGAGATGAAACCGACAAAACTTATGGTTATAGGGACTGCCTATATGATTTCAAAATGGCGTATATAAATGCCCAAAACCGCTTCGTTACTAACATACAGAGTGATTTGTGAATTTAGACAAAAAATTCAATCCGCCATTTTAAATACAGGGATTAAATTTGGTACATGAATTAAACTAACAGGCCTTAACAAGTAACCCTTTGAACAAAACCGATATCAGGACCGGTATTATAATAATTATCAAAAATCTAAGCTCAGATTCGACATCTACGGAAAAAATTCTAAATAAAAGCCAAACGAATTGTTAGCGAAAGTTACACGTTATGCACGTTTCCATTCACTTCTAATTATCCCCGTTCCCCCAGAAACGTTGCTTCTAATTTTCGAGCTGGAGATACTTTGAACCTGTTTGATGGTCATGGTCTCCGTCAATTTCTCCAATTCCATATCTCTATTGATGAGAATCCTAAGGGAGTCAATGACCTGACCGGAACCTGATCTAACCGGAGCGAGCCTGACCGGAACCTGATCTAACCGGAGCGAGCTTGACCGGAACCTGATCTAACCGGAGCGGGCCTGACCGGAAGCTGATCTAACCGGGGCGAGCCTGACCGGAAACTGATTTAAGGAAGGAGGAAGGTAGGTATATAGATAAAATCGACGAAAACCCTAGACGCCGAGAAGCATCAATACATTTTTGAGATCGTGTTACTACATTTTTCGAATTATTTGAGGGTTCTTTCTAACGCTATTACATGCAGCAGTAATTTTCTTTAATAAACGTTCTTTATATCTAATTTCTTCATATACACTTCTGATTTTAAATGACCTCATAAAGAGTAGCGTAGGGGTGTTGAATCAGGGAATCGCGTTGGCCAATTTACTGGACCTCCACGGCCGATCCATCTATTGGGGTAAGTGGCATTAAGATAGTTTATATTGATCCATTCGACAAGAAATCGTATAGGACAAGTCAAAATATTGGTGATGACAAACATGAATAATATACATAGTTTCAGTTACAACATTAAAATAATAAGAATATACATTGTTTCGGCTACAAAAGCAGCAATTATTTACAAATTTGAATCATATAAATAATCATTAATGCTATAATAAGCTTTTGACAGTAATAATTATTTATTATTATTTTATTGTTTGGAAGGTGATTGAAAAGTTTTATTCCTATATATTTTGGGGATTTTTCAAATTTAGCCGAATTGTTTTGGAATAGTTAGTAAATCAGCATTACGTGTTGGATAATTAAGATAAATCTGGTTAATCAATGAAGCATTGCTTTTAATGTATAAAAGACAGTTAAGAATGAAAATACAGGGAAATGTTAACATTTGCTTCGAAATGAAAACCTGTTTACATGACTCTCTTCAGGGTATGTTATAAATTAATTTAATGATTTTCTGTTGCGATATAAATACTCTTTCTCTGTCAACAGAGTTGCCCAAGAGGACTACATTATAACACAAATGGCTGTGACCTAGACTATAATAAACGCTTAGTAATACATTTAATGGCATACTGTTTTTTATACGTGATAATGCAAAATATGCTTGATTGAGTTTTTTACATACGAATGGAACATGGTCTGACCAATTTATCTAAATGTATTCCAAGAAATGTGGTGTTGCTTTCCGTAATTATATCGATATTATTGATTGTTAAGTTAATTGGGTGCCTGGGAATATTTTAAGAGGTGAAGTACTTTTGGTTTTATCAATGTTAACTATTAAGTTGTTTGAGTTACACCAGTTTAAGAAATTTTGTATTAACTTTCCTGAATCACGTTTAAGTTCGTCCTGAGTATTTGCTGAGATAGCTATAGATGTGTCGTCGGTAAATAGGATTAATAAATTTTCCTCCACATCCATGTAGTAGGAATAGTAAAGGTCCAAGGACGGACCCTTGGGGCACTCCTGAATGTAGTTCATGATGATCAGAGTTTGATCCGTTAACTTTAACAAACATGGCACGATTAGTTAGGTATATGCACCTGAAGCCCAAGTTGTATAATTTATTTTCTATAAACTTAAAATCCAAGCAGTCAAAGGCACGAGTTAAATCAAAAACACTCCCATAACATGCCTACCATTATCCATGGCCTCATATATATATATATATATATATATATATATATATATTCTATTAGATCACATGAAGCAGTTTAAGTAGATTTATTTTTCTAACTGGAATTGAAAAGTGGGGTCCAGTACCATCATGCTGAAACCGTACACCACGGGTATTTAAACCTTGCAATAGATCCAGTAGATTATTGGCCAAAAAATGTTGCTAAAAATCACCAGTTAACCGTTCGTCAAGTATGTGAGGTCCAATCAAATCATTAAGGATTCAACACCATACATTGACATGAAATCTGTATTGGCAGTTTTTTTGAACAATGGCATGTGGTTTTTCACTACGAACTAATTAAAGCGAATAAGAATATTTATATCTTGGTTTCGTAAATATTTATTATATTAACCCATTTTTGATGGTACCTACTTTATCCGACAATTAATTTCTTGAGTGAACAATTTAAAAAAATAATTTATTACGGAATAACTGAAATGGTGCCAGAAACTTTTTTAAAAAGTTCCTGTAGGATTTTTTCCGTAGATTTCGAATCTGAGCTCAGATTTTTGACAATTATTATACAGGGTGAGTTACCCTTACAAGAACTTAACATTGAAGAAAAAGAATATTCCGGTCCTAATATTGGTTTCGTTCAAAGTGATACTTGTTAAGGTCTATTAGTTTAATTCATGTACCAAATTTAAACCAAATCGGCTATCCCCTGTATTTAAAATGGCGGATTGAATTTTTTGTCTAAATTCACAAATCACTCTGTATGTCAGTGACGAAGCGGTTTTGGACATTTGTATATGGCATATTGGTTCCTATAACCCCATAAGTTTTGTCGGTTTCATCTACATACAGGGTGTAGATGTTCATTTAGGTAATTTGGCTAGTTAACAACTCTAGAAAAATATTTTTGACGATAATTAAAATAAAAAATTGCGGAAAACGCTAAGAACAGATTCGTTATTTTGACATCAAAATACATAAGTAGAAAGAAAATTAAATTCAAGAAAGTTCGATCTGGCTCGTAAAGTATACACGATTTCCACAAAGTTTGATTTTATTTTATTGTCAAGAGTATAATATTTTTCACACTCTGTATATCAAGATTGACGTAAAATTTCATAAGGAATCGATTAAAGCTAACTTCAAAGTCGCATGACTTTTTGGCACTTATGGCCAAAATATTACAGGAAAATAAGTTATTTTCCAATTTCCTTGTACATTTGAAGCCGAATCTAAATTCTGCGAACAGATTGGTTATTTTTACATAAAAATAAATAAGTGGAAATAAAATTAAATGACATATAGTGGCATACAAGAAGGTTCTGGCTCGTATTTTTTTACGCACGATTCCCACCAACTTTGATTTTGATCAAGAGTATAATATATTTTTTAAACACTCTGTATATAAAGGTTGACGTACAATTTCATAAGAAATCGATTAAACGAACTTCAAAGTCGTAAAATTTTTTTAAATACGTTATTTTTCCAATTTATAATGTCTTTTTAGAACGTGTAATAAAAGTTTCATTTGTGAACACAGAGTGTTGTGGCTAAAAGACTAAAAATTTGTCTAGTACGACATTGATTTTTGTTCTTCTTCTTCGTTAGTAAAATATAACAATCAAAGTTGACCTTATTCGGTCAAATCGGTTTCAAAAAATGGATTATAGTTTTGGTCCAAAACAATAAATCACCCTATAATTATAAGGGTATTTTAAAACCGGATAAATGTTCTCTACCTCTAAGTAAAATATTTTGTATAAGAGAGCGTTTCAATAATTATTGATCCTTTGAATACAAAAACCAAGTGAAACAAGAAGTCCAGAAGACCATAAAATAGCAATTTTATTTAAATTTTTTGAAAATATATAACAAGGTTCGTTTAATTTTCTAGGTGGTTTGCTACATAAACATGAAAAGTGGAGCTGAAAGTGGTTGGGATTATTCGACACGTTGGCTTTTTACAAGTGATAGAAATCCCAGTACGAATTTAAGTATGATCGACATAACTCATGTGGTCCCAGTAGATTTAAATGCTTTCTTATGCAAAGCATTCGAAGAATTGGCGAGGTTTTACGAATTGATCGGAAACACAATCAAATCGTCTTTATGGGCTGAAAGGTTAGTAGAATTATATAAACTGACAACGTTGTATTTACAATGACAGTTCATAAAAATAATACCAACAACTAACATACATACGCCAATCCAGCTACACTCAAAGCGACATCATTCGGCACGGCCCGTAAGTAATTAGTGTTGTGTTATGACAAGTGACACATGTAATACATAGAAAAATACATTTGATAAATAAATTGACCGTTATTTTGAGAAAAATGAATGAACGAGCTTGAATTAAAGGAATCGGATGAACGTGCTCTGTGCCAGAATGTTCATATAAAGAAAAGGTCAATCGCGGCATAAACTTTTACCCTTTTCCAAATCGTGCTTGGGAAGACGACCTCCGAAAGTACATACTGCGAATACATACGAATATATAACATGTATATAAATGATTTACTCTCAAAATGTTAATATTGTTGCAACAATTTCTAACCGACATAGTTTCTATACGTGTTTTCATGCTTCCTTGTGCTTTGTCCACCAGGAGTTTCCCTCAATACATTACCGCAAATCAATCTAAACCCATCGTCCTCTCTAATTTCTTCTCTTCTTCGTGCAATTTCGTTCCATTATTTATACGTTTTCGTCGTTGCCAATTTTAATTACCTGACATATCTTGTACAGGCTTGATTTTCAAACACTTACACCATTTGTTTACCTAAAATGTCGTAAGAGTGGCGCTAGTGTCGCGCGAAATCGAATCGGCCTTGCGTATACAATGATAACGATGTATCCAGAGACAATTTAAAATTATTAAAATATATATTACATTCTCTCTGGATGTATCATAGGCGTTGCAGAATTAACTAGTTTGACAGTAAAATAAGGGTGGTAAACCAAGTTTCTAATTTATAATGATTGTAATCGGTTTGGAGATGATGACGATAATAATTGCTCGAATAATCCTTAACAGTTAAACTGGTATAATTATAGTTTCATAGTCGAAGATATTTTTTACAGGCACGATGCATTAAAAGAAGCAATTAAAGATGTTTTATACAACAACGAAGATGGTATCTGGTTGGACTTCGACCTAGTCAGTAATAAACAAAGAAAAGGTTTTTATCCCAGTAATTTCGCTCCTCTATGGGCTGACGCATATGATTTAACAAAAAAGGAAGATTATGGACTAAAAGCTGCCTATTATTATAAAGACAACAATATCCAAAGGTACCTTGGAGGTATACCCACTTCTTTGATTAACAGTGGACAGCAATGGGATCTTCCAAACGCTTGGCCACCTTTGCAGGATTTCATTGTTTTAGGTGAGTTATTTTTAAAAGGTCAGACTTTCTTTCTTTTAACAAAAGCATTAAATTAGTACAATAGCTTTTTGTGTATTAAGAGCGGAAAGTGCTACTTTGCCGCTTGAAATAAAAAGTTTATCGTATGGGACAAATAGCTTTCCGCTCGAACAACACACGAGATTTTTTCGACGATTACACGATATTAAAAATATATAGTTTTTTATCTCACTCACACTAAAACTTCTGAAAAGACTGTGGTTATATTTGTTTTTTGATTTTTCTGGAAGCAGATTTAATGCTAATGTTATACGTCGGAAACATGATGGCTTTCGACGAGTTTTTTTGCCTTTAGTAGTGAGTAGTGAGTATTTTCTGTCAGAAAATTGTTAAATTGAGCGACTTGAACCCACACAAATTAAATCTGACTGGGAATTATTGTACAAAGTAACTTTGGTGCTTTAGAGCGCCAATAATGTCAAATTATGACAGATCGCAGAAAAGATCAATTTCCCAGTTAGATTTGAATGTATAAAAGCCTACTTATTTGGATAGTTATCGTAGAAAAATTACTTTACTTACTTTATTTATAAACGATATTTTATTATTATTTATTTAAGGTTTAAAGAAATCTGGTGTTAGAAAAGCGAAGAAACTAGCAGAAAAGCAAGCGAAGAGAACCATAGAAGCGTATATGAAAGGTTTCGAAGACAACAAAGAAATGTTTGAAAAATATGACGCTTCCCTTCCCGGTACTTACGGTGGAGGGGGAGAGTACGTTGTTCAAGCAGGTTTTGGTTGGACTAATGGTGGAGCTTTACATTTTATTAACGAATTCTACACTAAATCAGAAGAAAAATCTGGACGACACAAACACCACAAAAAAGTTAGAGCGAAAAATGATTGAAAATATGTTTTAGATGTACGCGTGTATATTTAGTACCTGTTTTATTATATTGTTTGACATAATAAAATGTAAAAGTATTTTTCTTTTAAAAACTTTTAAAAAATCTCTACACTAGGTAAACCCATAAAAATAAATCCAATGGGGTCAAATCAGGCGATCTTTATGGCTGTTCTATCGATCCTCTAATTCATCTTCACTGTAAAACGCACAGTTACAAAATTCTGCTCGGTTGTTTTATATTTTTCAGGGAATTTCGTGAGTATTTTATAAGTTAATCTTCGAGGAATATTGTGCATCTCTCTCACGAAATAAGCGAGAAATTTCGTCAATCGACATAATATAAAAGTTTAAAAGTATAAATCAAGCTTATTTTTTGATAACGTTATTCGGAATATATGGGATTTTACAACACCCTGTTCATTTCGAACTGTAAATATGGTTAGAGTATGTAAAAATATAGATGTAGGTGCACTGGAGAAAATACTAGGAGAGGTCTTAAACGTCATTACATACTAATCATGTCAGACAGTCAGGTGGCTCTGTCACGGATGAAATTAACGAGAAAGGAGGAATATCAGATAGACAGTACTATTTTCGGGAGGGACGCTCTACTGTACAAGCTATAAAGAGAGTTCTGGGCTTAGCCACCGATAGGACTGGAATTGGAGTGCGCTAATACTGGTGGATATCAAGAATGCCTCCAATACAGCTAAGTGGGGAAAGATCATAGAGAACTTGAATAGACTGGAGGTCAGTCCATATCTGCGAAATGTTATCAAATTATATTTTCATAATCGGCAAATAGTAGTTGGCCCTAGTCATCAGGTCAGAAGACAAAGAGGAGCTGAAACATAAAGCTGAGACGGCCTTGGAGGATATCTGCCATTGGGTGGATAGGTGTGACTTGGAGGTAGCCCCACACAAAACTGAATACATAATGGTGCGCAGTGCTCGAATTAAAAGGGATGCGGTAATAAAGATTCAGGGTCACGATATTCCCCCGAAGAAAAATGTTAAATACCTAGGAGTCTGGATCGACGCTGGTGTAGTTTTTAACGCACATATTGTGAATGTTTGCGAGAAAGCCAGTAGGCAAGCGACGGCCCTAGTAAGGATTATGCCAAATATAAGCGGTGAAAGCTTTGGATGTAGAAAAATACTCGCAGGGGTAGTCACGTCCATTCTCCTATACGCAGCTCCGATATGGTCAGATGTCGTTAACATCAAGAAATACGCCAAGATGCTGATGTCCTCACAAAGAAAAGCACACCTAAGGGTTGGCAGGGCTTATCGGACAGTATCGGCAGAAGCCCTGGCAGTAATATGCGGCACCCCCCCGATAGATATTTTGCTCAGAGAGAGAGCACGGCTAGATAGGCTACTAACAGTAACAAACTAGGACCGTAGGAGGGAGATAGAAGTTACAATTCAGAACTGGCAAGAAAGATGGAATGGAATAACAGAAGTTGGCCAATGGACCAAAACTCTGATTCCGAACCTTAAACCGTGGTTGGTCTGTGACTATAAGACGACCGATTACTGGTTTACCCAGTTTTTAACAGGGCATGGGTCTTTTAGGTTTTGTACCAGAAGAATTGGTAAAGACGCAGTAGATTTATGCAGGTACTGTGAACAGGTGGATACGGTGCTCCACTCATGTTTTGAGTGCGAAAGATGGACGGAGGACAGGGTAACCCTAGATTGGAACTTGGATACAGAACATCCTGAAAATTTCATATTGGAAATGGTTTCTAGTGAGCGTAAGTGGAAGGCAGGATATAGCTACATCGGAAGGATCATGAAAAAGAAAGAAGAAAAGACAGTCGCAGATAATGGAAAGAGGACAACAATAGTAGAGAAGACCGCTGCCAAACTCTAAAGCAATATCTGAACGGGTAGTTCCGGAGTTTGGTGAGCATAGGGGGAGTAGCGCCCCACACTAACCTGTCCATGGCGGCAGAGTGCCATGCGGTTTCCCCCCTCCAAAAAAAAGTGGCACTGTCAAGTCAGGAACTGATGTCTAAACTGGTACGGGAATGTATCGAAGAACTGAAAGTCTTGGGAGACCTGAACAGAGTGAAACTGGTATCGATGGCAATAAGAAAGCTGACCAACAATACCCGGAGCAGAACAGACCCCCGCATCACTGAAATGCGCCGTCCGAGGGGCCATAAAAACTGGATCAGGGCAAGACACTTGCAACACTGGCAAAATGTGTCAGGGAAAAAACAGAGAAAATCCTTCATAGGAAGAGCGTGTTTCAAACGAACAGCTGAAGTGTTCTTATTGGACAAAAGTAAGCTCGTAAAAGGACTTATAACTGGTCACGCACCAGTAAAAGAGTTCTTAAACAAAATTGTACTGTACACTGGAGACCTTAAGTGCAGGCTTTGCAAAAAGGAACTAGAGACAGTGAAACATGTGCTATGCGAATGCGAGGTATTGGATCGCAAGAGGCCGGCCCTTTTTAGGCAACCAACAGTAGACACAGAAAGTTTCAACAAACAGCCAGCAAAAGAACTGTACAAACTTGTACAGGGTACAAAAATACTGGACTGGGTAGAGTAACAATATGGGCAGAAAACGCAATAATCCAGTAGGCTTCAGCTATATCGGAGATCTTAGAAGTGCCCAGAAAGGTAAAAATTGTGAACAAGAACCGCTCTAGAATCATTCCAAAACAAGTCTTTATTTTCATGACATTGTTGTCAATATTACATTGACATTCTCTCTTTCAAAATCTTCACAAAATTCTAGTAATTTAATGAACTTTACCAATGAGTTTAAAAGCAGATGGTTTAAAATGGTAAATACAAAGAAAGATAAATGTACAGTTAAAAAAATTAGTTTTCTGCTTTTTAGGTATGAGATTTTTACTGTTCTGACATTGTTAACCGTTATTCACCTCTGTACAGCCCAGCATAAGCAATCATGCTACAGTCCAGTATATTGTCAAGGAGACCTACTTCATGCAGTCCAAACCGCTAAGATTTTCAATGATTCGAAAACTTTCGTAGATATGGCAATGATATACCCTGTAAATGAAACCCTAACGAAATTCCAAACATTAATGGCCGAAAATGACGACCATCCTTCCAGAGACCAAATCGCGGAATTCGTTTATCATAATTTCAAATCTATTGGAGAATTGGACGAAGTTTATCCAAGAGACTTCAAAAGAGAACCAAAAATTCTTAAAGAAATACCCGATCCGGTAGTGAGACAATTTACTCAACATATTATTGATATCTGGCCTACTTTGACAAGAAAGGTGTCATACCATGTTCTTGATCATCCAGATACTCATTCTTTGATACCGGTAGAACACCCGTTTATAATACCGGGTGGCAGATTCAAGGAGTATTATTACTGGGATTCTTATTGGATATTGAAGGGACTGTTACTGAGCGATATGTTTGAAACGTCCAAAGGTCTCGTTTCAAACCTGCTTTCTATGGTAGAACGTTATGGTTTTATTCCAAATGGAGGCAGAATATATTATTTAAATAGATCCCAACCTCCTCTTGTTAGTCTTATGGTGGCGGATTATGTAAAAATAACTAAAGATTTTGAATTTCTTAGAAATAATATAGGAACGTTAGATAAAGAAATCTCTTTTTGGTTAGATAAAAGACTAGTAACAGTAGAAAAAGATGGAAAAGAATACGTATTGGCACATTATGATTCAGAAAGTGATACACCAAGACCCGAATCCTACCTTGAGGATATTGAAACTTGCGCAGAACTTCAGACCGACGAGGAAAAGGTATTACTAATGATAGACGCATTTCCTCCACTTTATTTGACAGTTTTGCTACTAACCGAACTGAATCGAACGCAAAATATGGGGGCACCAAAATATTTAACGCATTCGTTAAAATTGTGAAGGGGCTTTGGCATATTGGCGAGTATAAAAATAATAAGGCTGCCTTTTATTTATTATTTCCTCGGTGATGTCGTCTGAAAATTGGCAACTGGTAACGTTGCCGTTTTTCACCTATAAAAACAGGCCCTAGCTGCCCATACTACCTGTTTGCCCCAGTCAGTCTCTGCACCAATGAGGCTTACCACTAGGTCGGAAATTCTAAATGCAGAAACAATAAAGAAGGGGATTTAGTGTTTTTAGGTAAAAATATCTCAAGATATAATTACCCGTTTCCAGAGAAATTTCAATTTAAAGAATAATTAGTATTAAATCTCCCTGGTAAATTTAACCAATGGCGTGGCGATATCATGCGCTTAATTTCGTCGATGTTGACATTTCTGGGTTAAATTCTCTTAGCACGTGCTTACACCAGTCACCAGTTCGACGTAAGTCTGTCGTAGGAGGTGTTGATTACTTATTTGTTATTGTCGAATGTAAAATTCTGAATTGCTGTTTGCTGTGCGAAACCGCTTTCCATTTTCCGAAAAAACTTGACTCACAGTATTTCGGAATAACATTAGAAATAAATGAGATTATATTTATATCCAAATGTCACGACCGTCAGCTGATTCAGATTCATGTCAGTGTCTGGTTGGTTTTTAATCCATATGTTGTACTTTCTACAAAAAGGTTCCGAGAAAGAGATTAGTAAATCATTTTATAATTTTACTTTGAAGGTTTAGCTTTTGTGTTTCAATGTACCGTGACATCTAGTGTCATACATCAAAACTTTTTGATATTTTTTTGTCTTCATTTTTGGTAACCTATATCATGTTGTTTTATCTTGTAGCTATTTTTTTAAGTCCCCAGTTTTTTTATAATTTTTTGACATTAAATTTAAAATTAAAAATCTATAAAATAGCTGACAAGTTCGACATTTTAGATTTCCTTGAAATGTATCAACAATTCCCCTGTTTATTGGACAATGCAAATCGTGAATATAAACCACTGTCACAAAAAGTGAACAACTCATGAAATTCAGTGTCATGACGGCAATGCCGCGGCATTAGTGTCGCCGTTTGAACGGGGCTTAACTATGATTGTTTTTCGCATATGACTGGTTTTTTTAAAGAAAGAGTCTCGGGATCCGCAAATTGCGGACCCCTATTACTAATTAATGCAGGTCTGGAAAAACAAATTAAAGGGACAATTTGCGGACCTGAATTAGTTAGTAATCGGGATCCGCACCTGTGGTTAGCTGGCGGCGGGAGATGGGTGAAACATAACCTATGTGAATACGTGATGTTTTGTATATTTGTTAACATATTATTGTATATGTATATATTGTATATCTGAAATTGATTGCAGGGTGTAATAGTTGTGTACATCACTGCGAAAATCCAAAGTTATATTTGAACCAGGCATTAGTTTCAAACCAAAAAAAATATTGCTTGCAATTTTTAAACAAGGATGAATTGGTGGTTGAAATTTTATTTCATAACTACAAAGTTCAGTCTAGCGATTTACCTAAAAGTTGTGAACTCATGAATTGTATGATTTATGAAAAAGAAGTTGATATTAAAATAATAGAATTTTTTTGACGAATCTGCCTTTCTACTGCTTGAAAAGATTATGCACGAAAGAAAAAATGGTTTTGCAAGGTGTGTGATTTATGCATTGATAGCATTCAGCCAAGTGTGAGGTGTGACTCATGTTTGATGTGGGTACATAAAAGTTGTTCTGGGCTCTCTAAACTGCCCCGTTCAAATGCTAAATGAATTTGTATTTCAGGTTGTTAGTTTTACCACAAAGATTTTAGATTTTAGAAATTGTAATATAATTAACTATTTTATGGACTGATCTTTCATTTTTTATATTAGGTATACATGCAGTATAAGTAGAACACAAATTAATTTGCCAATTCATATTTTGTATAGATACATAGAGGTCCGAAATTTGCGGACCCCTTTTTTGAATCCCTGTCGTATTTTTAGATTTAAAAAAATTCTAACAGAAATAATGTTTGTCCAATTTTTTTTAGTTTGAATGCTATACAGACTTAAAAGGTGGAGCAGAGAGCGGTTGGGATTTTACCAGTCGTTGGTTATTCGATAAAACGGGAGAACCAACACATGAATTGCAATACATCAATACAAGAAGAAACATACCAGTTGATTTAAACGCGTTTCTTTTTAAAGCTTTTAAATCAGTTCACAAATTCCATCTTATTTTACAAAACACTGAAGAAGCAAAGTTTTATCTACAGAAAATGGAAGAATGGAAGGACGCTATCGAAAATGTTTTATGGCATGAAGAAGACGGAACATGGTATGGAAAAATTTAAAGCCCAGTCCGGTCGACATTGAAAGTAAAACAAATATTGTTTATTGGCAATTTGAATTTTAAATTCATGGTCAGATTGAAGGGTGAAATGGTTTAAATTAAAAATCAAACTATTACCAACCGTTTAAAGACAAAGGAAACATACCGGTCTTTATTTATTTGGTTGTTTATAAATTACAACAAACAAATCGCCTTTTAGAAATATTGTAATGACTACTTTCAGGTACGATTTTGATAATAGACTAAAGAAGCCGAGGAGAAGTTTTTGGGCGAGTAACTTGACTCCCTTATGGGCTGGCGCCTTCGATGAATCTAAACGTGATGAAAAAGGAGCCAGATCAGTACAATACTTAAATAAAATGGGTATCAGTAGAATGAGAGGCGGAGTACCATCGTCACTGTTTCCTACAGGACAACAGTGGGACTACCCAAATGCTTGGTCGCCTTATCAAAATTTGGTCATTATAGGTAAAAACCGCAAAAGGAATTAATAAACCAATAGGAAACAATTAAGGTGGCAGATTTAATTGCCCTAACAAAAATTTGCCGCATGATTAAAAGAGAACAAAACAGGCATTAAATTTATAATTACGGCATTTAACTGCACCAACAAAATTTTAATTTTGCTCTGCCAACTTTTTCTTAAACTAGCAGAACTAGACACAGTTTAAGGAGAACAAAAAGAAAATTAAATTTCTAATTGGGGCATTTAATTGCACTTAGAAAAAGCTATATTTTCATATTTTTATCCCAATTTTAATATTGTTCTGCCAACTTTTTCTTAAACTTACAAAACGTACGATTTTTAAGGAAAACAAAAAAGCAATACATTTCTAATTAGGGTATTTAATTATATCATTTAATTGTACTTAGAAAAAGCTATATTTGTATCCCAATTTTAATTTTGCTCTGCCAACTTTTTCTTAAACTAGCAGAACTTAGATATGATTTCAGGAGAACAAAAAGAAGATTAAATTTCTAATTGGGGTATTTATTTATGATAACATGAAAAAATTTAAAATATTTGATAACGTCGGTCTATCGAACCGACTTTTTCAATAATTAAAAATAAAAACATGATTATTTACTTTATTCTCTAAGTAAATATATCAAATTTTATATTTTTTTTTCTTATTTGAATAATTTAGGTGAGCTAAGAAAAAAGGGTAACTTTTATGAACAGGATTTTAATTAAATCAAAATAATAACAAAAAAGAACAAATATCTGGTTTCACTAAAACATATAACAGTAACTTATATATTAGAAAATAAGAAAAATAAACTTTTACTTTCGAAGTCTATATGGCTTAGTGAAACTATTCTTCCAAATCTGTAGGATCGTAATTTTCATAACAATCTCTACATAATCCAGTTACGTGCTCTAGGCACAAATATTTTTTACAATTTGTGCAGGAATATTTTGTTCAATTTCTGGTTCATCAGGAACAAACAAATTTGTTCATTTTCAAACTCCTCTGAGTCTACATTCTCAACAGTTTCTATATGATCGTCTATCAAACTTCCTTCCTCATCCTCTAGTTCAACCTCTGAATCAGTTAAAACTTCCCCATGAAGCCATAAAACAACCATTCTTATTCCCTTACATAATTCATTATAAACGTATTGTCATAAAGTATAATTTAATCGGTACTACAAACAAAACATCACTCAAATTATTCTTACCTCAAAATATAACAGGAGTGATAACGTCGGTTTGTGGAACCGAAGCGTTAATGATATTCAAAATTTTTATTCAACTATACACACTAGACACTTGTCAATCTACGACTGAATAGATACACGGACTCTGGAAAGGTACTGTGGAGTACAAATTCAAATAAAAATGAGAGGCTTCAAGCGCAAAAATTTGAATCAGTCGGTGCGAGAGACATAACGTTATCAGCCGAAGGTTTAACTAGCAGAACGTACGATTTAAGAACAAAAGAAAGGCAAAAACCGGTCTTAGGATGTCGAATCTGATAAATTAAATTACTTACTCGTTTTCCAACTTTGTATTAATTTCTGAAAGGGATACGAAAGAAGAGAGTGACATTTTGACTAGAATCAGTCAAACAAAAGCTTTGCAACACCCAATGCAAATTGTGTGCGCAACCCCAATACATCGGGAATTATTTGCTTTAAAAATTGTCAATACTCTCTTCTAATCATAGATGGTAGCACATCTAAAGAACAAAAGAGGTTTACATTTCTAATTATGGTATTAAATTAGATCATTTAATGGCACTTAGAAAAAGCTATATTTTCATATTTTTATTCCAATTTTAATATTGCGCTGCCAACTTTTTCTTAAACTAGCAGAGCGTACGATTTAAGGAAAACAAAAAGTGCAATACATTTCTGATTAGAGCATTTAATTATATCCTTTAGGTGTACTTAGAAAAACCTATATTTTTAACCCAATTTTAATATTCGCTGCTAACTTCTTCTTAAACTAGCAGAAAGTACGATTTAAGGATAACAAAAGAGGATTTACATTTATAATTAGGGCATTTAATTAGATCAATTAATGGCACTTAATGTACGATTTAAGCAGAACAAAAAGTAGATTAAATTTCTAATTGGAGCATGTAATTAGATGATTTAATTGCACTTAGGGAAGTTATATTTTCATATTTTTATCCCAATTTTAAAATTGCGCTGCCAACTTCTTCTTAAACTAGTAGAACGTACGATTTAATGAGAACAAAAAGAAGACTACATTTCTAATTAGGGCATTTAATTATATATAATTTTCTTCAAAAAAGGTATATTTTTCCCAATTTTAAAATTCGCTGCTAACTTTTTCTTAAACTAGCATAACGTACAATTTAAGGCGAACAAAAGAGGTTTACATTTCTAATTATGGCACTTAATTAGATCATTTAATTGCACTTAGAAAAAGCTATATTTTTATCCCAATTTTTATATTCGCCGCCAATTTCTTCTTAAACTGGCAAAAAGTACGATTTAAGGAAAACAAAAAGAGCAATAGAGTTCTAATAATGGCATTTAATTATATCATTTAATTGTACTTAGAAAAACCTATATTTTTATCCAAATTTTAATATTAATAAACTAGCAAAACGTACGATTTAAGGAGAACAAAAGAGGATGACATTTATAATTAGGGCATTTAATTAATCATTTAATTGCACTTAAAAAAGGCTATATTTTCATATTTTTATCCCAATGTTAATATTGCTCTGCCAACTTTTTCTTCTAAGTTATCATAAATTCATGAGAGCATTTAATTAGCAGACATTTTAAGAGATTGTTGTAAATATTTGGAACATTAAAAAAACAGTAATAAAGAGTTTTGCCATAGTATTTGCAATTTTTATTATTAGTCCAGTAACTGAAGGGACAAAGCTGTAGATAAGTCTGTCCAGATTTCCTATGTGGCCTAATTTCTAGGTCTTGACGGTTGCTTCCAAGCGCGAAAAATTTCACCACGATTCCGACTTGGGAGAGGGCTGAAAATGACCCCTAAAAATGCTTTCCCGCTAATATCTGCCACAAGATGCAAATTAGCCAATTTTTGTTTAGATAAAAAATGAAGATCTTATCATTATCTACAAAAATGGTCTCTATCATTTTTTTCGGGAATTCGATAGTTTTCGAGGTATCCGGACCCAAAAGTCCCCTCATTTCAGCGGCTGCTCTACCCCTATAGAAATGCTGTTGTCTATGCATTAATTTGTAAACGGTCGGACGAATTGTTTCAGAACTCGGGCAATAATTGATATTTTTCGATGATTCAAAGTTCATTGCAATGGGAAAACCCATAGGTATCGATCCATGTCCCTTAAAGTCCGTTTCTTCCTATCGAGAACATTGAAAAAAGTGGTCAAAGTTTATGTTTTCCCAATATTTTGGACCATTTTAGTAATTCATTCATATATTTTTTTTTATAGTTTTTTGTCCCATTTTTTTTAAAATGGGATCTTGAGATATCTCGAATGATCTCATAAATTTTTTTTCAGTACCTTTATGGCGATTTAATAAAAAATTGATTTGTTTATTTGCATTTTTCAGACGTTTTCGGAGTTCTAGAAATCTTCGAAACAAGCACGAATTAAAAACTCATATTCCATTATATTGTTAGTCAATGCACACCATTTTAAAGCTTACAGTGTCTACTTTTCGAATGTATTTTTTTATTTCGAATAAAGTTCCTCTATTTTCCAGAAATCTGGAAAATTGATCACACCGGGCGGAAATTCAGTGAGAAACTAACATATCTATTCAGTGCAAATATTTGGGATTTTTCGAAGGCCGTTTTTGCAAAAAATATTCGTGTTGCGAAAAAATGGTAGGGGCCATTTTTGTAGATACGATCTTCATGTTTTATTTATTTATTTATTTATTTAATTACGGGCAAGCCCAATTCCTTAATAACAATAGTGTATATTCAAAGTACAAAATACAATAATAAAATTGTCTAATTTGTATATTTTGGCAGATATTAGCGGGAAACCATTTTTTCAGACTTTAGTGGCCATTTTCAGTCCTTTCCCAAGGCGGAATCGTGGTGAAATTTTAACACAAAGGAAATCTGGACCGACTTATCTACAGCTTTGCATATTTTCAGGTCTTCAGTTACTAGACTTTATATCATACTTATAAAATATAAGGACATTTTTTTGACTCAATTTTAGGTTTGGAAAAGAGTAGAAATCCAGAAGCTATGGAACTGGCTAAGGATTTTGCTCATAAATGGGTCAAGTCCAATATCAAGGCCTTTCATGAGAACAAGGTAATGTTTGAAAAATACAGCGCAGAAAGTAGCGGCACTTTTGGAGGCGGCGGTGAATATCAAATCCAAGCCGGTTTTGGTTGGAGTAACGGCTGTGTTCTAGAACTGATCCATCTTTATTTCAGAACAAAAACGAGAAAATATGTAGGATTCACTTAAAAAGATATCATACAAATTCAATCGCTTATAACTTCCACCATTATTTACTTGGATATTGACAAACAGGATTTTTTTCTCAAAAACAACTACTCTTACAGAATCAAATCTCCATTTTTTCTTAAATTATACTGTTCGGTCTTTCTCGGAAGCAACCAAGTTTACGTCTGGTAGACATTTAAAATTTGGGGCCGATCCTTGGATTATGTTTTTTGGAACATTAAAAGGGTACGAGAGGATGTTTTATCAATAAAATTAAAAGTTTGATCAAATCTTGGTGGACCCTTTATCATTAGTAAAATAAATATTTGTAATTAATTCAACACTTATTTTTTTGTCATTTTTTAAAGTACCCCGCAGTTTTTGATACGGAAATGGCTTTCGGTCGATTTCTCCCAAACTTCAGAAATTTATTCGTCATCTCATCCCGATCAAAAGTGTCCACGGGCCCAAGGCAATCATATGTACAGATTTCGAACTAGCGCTAGTTTAACCTGATTAAAGTGATCTCGATATTTGCACATTTATCGGCCAGCTAGGTGTTCACCGCTTTACGTTTATGGTTTATATGATGGATATATGTCATATACACCCACATACACACCCACGCACACATACAGCGTCTTTTAGAAGATTTTATTTTGCTTTCCAAACTTTTTTAAGACTTTATTTTTTATTGACATTACAATTTGTTACCATGAATACAGCTAGACTATGTCCGACATGGGCGTTTCATTAACAGGGTTAAACATAGCCGGCCACCTTGAAATAAATACAAAACTAAATGTTCAATGGAAAAATACTTTTTGTAAGAGAACGCTTAACAATTATGTCCAGCAAAAGCCTCCCTCGTCGATATCTCTTCTAAACCCTACTCTTTTATACTTCTACACGAGTTCCACGCCTCACACAGAGGTAGCTAAGGTAAAATGGTGAAGTAACAAAAATGCAGCTAATCATTATGGTTATTATTCTTACTTATTTATGGCACATGTGTTATTAATCTAACAACAATTTGGCAAAGTCTTTGGGAGATCAACTCATCATATTTGTTTAAAATGAATTATTAAAAAGGAACATGCGAAAAACCATCTTGCCAACAGCGAAATAACAACAATGCTAATTCCAGCTAATTTTTATAGTGCCTATATTAAAGTAACATGTATTTAACACTATGTTCTAGAATCTAGACATCTATCACCGGCGGTCCACCTTGAGAATCAATGATTACATCTAATAATCTTGTTGACGGATTAAAAAGGAACATGTGAAAAACTATCTTACCCAGGCTATGTTTAACCCAGTTAATGAAACGCCCATGTCGGACATAGTCTAGCTGTATTCATGGTAACAAAAAAGTGATTGAAAAATAAAAAAATGTAAGTAAGTTTAGAAACCAAAATAAAATCTTCTAAAAGAAGCTGTATGTGTGCGTGTGTGTTTATGTGACATATATCCATTATATAAACCATAAACGTAAAGCGGTGAACACCTAACTTGCCGGTAAATGCGCAAATATCGAGTTCGCTCTAATCAGGTTAAACTCGCGCTAATTCAAAATCTGTACATAGGATTGACTTGGGCCCATGGACACTTTTGATCGGGATGGGATGACGAATAAATTCCCGTAGTTTGGGAGAAATCGACCGAAAGCCATTTCCGTATCAAAAACTGCGGGGTACTTTGTAGGATTTGGCAATTTTTTTTGAGTATGCAATGGTCCACCGAGGTGTAAAATTTGACAAGGGTTGGGGTTAAATTGAACAAATAAGCAATATTTTTCTATTTTAACAGTAAGTCGAATAAACTATTGATTAAACAAATAATTATAAAAAAATTATAATAAACTAAAGTGTGTCTTATTTTTTTATGGTTTTAACACAATATCCTCTCCTGTAACAACACAGATCTTTTTGTGTAGAATAATAATAATATAATTTGTCAGTCACTCATAAGGTGACATTTTATTACTTTTCCGGTTGATACAAGTTAAGCGTCCCTTTAAAAGTCAAAATTAGAAAAAACACTTTTGAGGATACTTTTTTGTCTCAGAGACAACCCAAAAGTATCAAAAAATTTTCATATTAATAGCCATTTTTATTTTTTTAAAAATCCTGAATACAATCAGCCGTTTTGAGTTTGTAAGTTAGAGTTTTGTCAGTCATAAGGCGAATTTTGTTACTTTTCCGGTTGAAACAAGTTACGCGTCCCTTTAAAAAAAGCAAGTTTGAGGATACCTTATTGTTTCGTGTACTGTGGTCCTGAGATAACCCAAAACAATCAAGGAAGAATTAGACTCCTGTAGTTTAATTACCTTTTTCATTTTTTTAAAAGTCCTGAATAATAGTTTGAAAGTTATAGTATGTTTTAGACAAAAACAAACACTGTAATTCTATCAAAACTTGTACAAATTCCGACGTAAACTGAATTTATTGGGTTCAATAGATAGAAAAACAAAATTTTTTAATTCACAATTTTTACTTTTCTAAAAACTGTTACATTAACGCTACAAGTGCACAAAAAAAGGATGTTCGAATAAGGGCTTTGTGAAAAATTCAAATTAAATCTGCGACCGCAGACGTTTCGACAATTTTTCTCAAGTCATTGGTCACATTTGTGTATCTTTTACAGTTATTTTCAGGTAGTCCTCTAAATATGGATGAAAAACAGGTGTTTTTTTTATACCGAAACAAATGGAAATGACAACTTTGAGTATATCCATTTATTAATAATTCAAATAGCTTTCGGGCACCATTTTTTTACGCCATCAGCCGCTTCCCATGACCACTGCACCAGGTGAAAGCACCCCTTGTCCCCATTTTCCGTGGCCGGCCGGGGGGTCCTCCGATTGGTCCTTCAAGAAAATAAATTTATTAAAGTTATTGTCAATTGGTAAATCTAGTCCTCTACGTAGCCGTTTTTCGATCCGTTGAAAGTCTGTGCTCGGTGCAACGTTTTTATACCGATTTTTAGGGTGAAAAATCAATTTTTTTTAACACGTCGCCATTTTGTTTCATTTTGTTTCAATCCTCCTAAGTAGGGGACTAGATTTACCAATTGACAATAACTTAAAAACGTTTATTTTGTTGAAGGACTAATCGGAGGAACCCCAGGCCGGCCACCGAAAATGGGCGTTTCGAGGACAAGTGGTACTTTCACCTGGTGCAGCGGTCACGGGAAGCGGCTGATGGCGTAAAAAAAATGGTGCCCGAAAGCTATTTGTATTATTAATAAATGGATATACTCAAAGTTCTCATTTCCTTTTGTTTTAGTATAAAAAAAAAATCCGAAAAACACCTATTTTTCAGCCATATTTAGAGGACTACCCCCTTAATAAAAAGTTGGCTAAACAAAAAAAACGCCAGTGCCTGCCCAACCTAAATTATATTTAAAAAAATTAAGAATCAACAGCTGCAGGAACGTAATATCACTTTTCTTTTGGTGACTAGACTACTCATATCCGAGTACATGTTTATGATAAAATAGAAGATACCTAAAATACAAAATTCATTAATTATAGGACCTTCTATTGGGATCTGACATCCAGCGATACGCCAGCTGGCGCTTTGTTTTCGAACATAAAGTAGGGTGAAGATTCCATAAAAAATAGATTACGTCAAACGGGAAAATCGATTTTTGAGATAAAAAATGACCCAATTTGTAGTCAAACACCGTGAAAAATCGAAAAATAAAGTGTACTGCGCAGTACCAGGGTGTAATAATAACTCTAATAAATGTCTGGACGTTGTATTTCATTATTTTCCGGAGCCGGATAATTAGGATCAACACGAAGAGCAAGAGAAGAAAGAAATCAGAATATTGAAACAAAGGAAATCAAACTAAGTACCTGCAGAATCAGCCGAATTTAAGGACATAGAAGCCATGCAGGAACAAACAACATTCATCAGTTGTCTATCTTCTGCAATTTTCCCATTAATCTGATGGGAATGACCTCGCAAATTCGACGTTGATAAACAGAAAGCCAGTACGTCCTCAAAGCCACTGTCACTGTCAATTTAGTTTGCCAGGGTCTGTTGTAGCCCATTCGCACATTTGGTCAATAGTGAGACTCATTTTTTATATTTAATACGCGACCACCACTCATGTCACATTTAAATCTTCACCCTATTTGGATAGGCCGCGCCCCCATGTCAGATCCCAATATATTGTTGTGGTATAAAAAAATGGGACAAAATTATGAAAAATGTGTATGTTAAACGAATAAAAAAAAATATGTGAAAATGACTTTAAAAAAAAGATTGGTGATGGTTGTTAGGGGAGGTTTGTTTATGGAGATTAGTTGTTGTTGATTTATAAAATGTCAGATATGAATTTTAAAAAATAAAGATTGTAAAAAAGTATAAAAATCTGAGAATTTCAATATCCTCTCAATTGGCGCCCAACGTGTGGCTCGAAATTGAGTGAACCCAAAAGATGAAGGAATTAAGAAGACTAAGGGAAGGAAGACAACAAGGCAAAGAAGATTTGGGGAAAATAATGAAAAGTATGGAAAAAAATAAAGAAGATTTGGGAAAAATGATGAAAAGTGTGGAAGAAAATATTATAGAAAAATTGGCTACGAAAATAGAAAACAAATTTGAAGAAATAAATAGAAGACAGGAAATATTAGAACAGAAGATAACAGTACAAGAAACAAAGTCAGAACATACAGAAAAGGAAATTAAAAGAATAGAAAGAAGTGTAATAACAAATAATAATAATATAATACTATTGGAGAAAAATATGGAAGAAAAACTAAAAGAAAATATGACAATAGTTGAAGAAGAAAACTTGAGGACAAGAAGATATTTAAATAAAAATAAAAGAAAGATTTTACAAGAAAATGCAAATAAATTTTAAAATATCTAAACAAGAAGATATGAGTAAAGAAAAAGAAGTAAATGGTGATAAACAGAATATTAAAAGTCAAATAGAACAAGGAAGAAGAGAAATAACAGAAAACACGGAATATAAGGATAAAGGCATGTAGGGGGAAAGATCACAAATTAACGGATATTACATCAAAAAATTTAGCATTCATTTGTTATTCTCTTAAAAATACCAAATGAATACAAATTTGGGGAAATCGTTATGGTATAAAAAAATGGGACAAAATTATGAAAAATGTGTATGTTAAACGAATTAAAAAAAAAATATGTGAAAAAGACTTAAAAAAAAAGATTGGTGATGGTTGTTAGGGGAGGTTTGTTTATGGAGATTAGTTGTTGATTTATAAAATGTCAGATATGAATTTTAAAAAATAAATATTGTAAAAAAGTATAATAATCTGAGAATTTCAATATCTTCTCAATATACATCCTATTTTTCATCGGAATTTTAAAAAATATAAAAAAAATCTGGGAAATAGAGAGCTAAGAAAATATAATTTTTTTAATAATGTCCAAAACCCATAGAAGAAAATAAAAAAATAAAAATTAAAAATAAAAAACAAAAAATAAACTTTAAAAAAATAAACAAATGAAAATTTAATTTTACAACATATTTATTTGAATTTAACGCCAAAATTCTGTACCTCTCCATGCAAATTCATAATAATAATAATAATAAATAATATTGCATACCCTTCAGATGCCAAAACTTCTTTTAAATTTGCTCTAGTTATAACATCATCATCACATTTATACCAATAATCGTGTTGTTGTCTTACATAAGCTATATAATGTCCTACATTTATAGAAGTACCCAAATGTATAATAACAGCAAACAACGAATATCTATTGTCTATAGGAAACGGAGATTGATCTTCGCTTCTGCTCATGAAAGGAGTCATATCTAACATTTCGGGAAAAGAAATTACCGTCGAAATCTTTTTCTCGATCTTAAAAAAATAATAATTTCAATTTATACTAAATATCGGTATGGAATGTCTTCTTTTTGTCACAAAAAATAACTCATTGGATTGGAACAACCGTGAATGGGCACCTTGAGGATTAAATAAAAATGATTTTGTTGTAGTTTTTTATAAACTGTGACTAAAATTGTATGAGAAAATTCCGAAAAATTAAACTTAATTCCCTAACCTCTCAATCCTATTTCAAGTTATAAAAAAAATCCCAAAAGACGCCTTTTTCTTTGGTGTGTCCCGCTTAATTTCTTAGAGAAGCTTATCCTTTATCTAACGTTTTATTGATAAATCTTACCTCATTGAAATGTTGAAAACGTTTTAAATGAAAACTAACTACAATTGGTAACGTTTTCATTGTAAATTGTTTGGTAGATTCCTCGTATGATTGGCAATTCGAACAAAAAATTAATCCTAAATGTTCGGCTCTAGTAAATCTTTCTAAACATTCATACAGAGAAGACGGTTGTCTTCCACCTAAAGTAACAGGTCCCAAATCTAAGGAACAATCCCAAATTGGATCGATTTTTGTTGAAACGCCACTGAAATAATTAAAATAAATTTTTTTAGAATAGTTTTTTTGTTTTCCGAAAATTTATTAGTCTACGAAAACGCATTGAGAGTATTTAAAATATTTTCTGTCAGATTGTGTTATGTAACTTCAAAAGTTGATGCAACTTTTTTGTGGATGATTAAAATTGACAAATTGACATTTTCACAACAAATTATTCGGTATCTGAATTCGATCTGTGTGTTGATTTCTTGCTTTTATGAATTTTAAAATTCTGACTTCCGATTTTGATAGAGCATCAAAAAGTAAGCTAGGATATGATGTGCCCCTCCTTACCACTTCGGGAACACCTTCAAAATATGAAAATGACATAAATGACGATTTTGATAAAAGTGAGTAAACTGTGGCTTTGGATTAGAATTAGGCAATGCTAGAAGAACATTCTCAACTGGTTTTAAAATAATATATTAACAGTTGTCCGATTTATCTGAAATTTCAGATATGGGGTTTTTGGGGTTGAAAAATCGATTGGTAATATCAAAATTTCCGAAAACAAATTTTTTGAAAAATTTAATTTTCTGAAAGAAATACATTAGAAAATGTCACACACTGCACCAACGTCTGGACTTCAAACAACTACTCCTTGGATTATATGCCCCAACAGATATTGAATTACAGAAGTCCAGACGCGGGTGGAACCCGGATCCTTTCCTAGACTTAAACCCAACAACTTTGATTTTGTTACTAAAGGAGCTTGTCATTCTTAGACCTGTTTCGGCATTATTGTGCCGCATCAATAAGAAGTAGACAAGCTCAACATTGTATCTCTAAATGATGAGTGAAGACTGCATTGGACCCACCAGATACTCAAAACAACTGGTTGAGTCGAAGTAAGTGGAGGAGAGACCAACGCCATCCTTACTTTAATAACAAAAACAAAGTTTGCAATTATATAGAAAACTGTATCGCACGAAGAAATGAAATATTTTGAACCAAGATATTTTACCTTGGGAGTAATAAAACTGCACAAATGATGTGAAATAGAAAAATAAAACTTACTTGCACTTCTCACAAACTAAATCACTTTGAAGGCCACCACTAAAAATTTGATCTATAATACATGGACATTTCTCATTCTCTCCTGGACTATTACCATTAATTTTCGGTATAGTATCTAAACAATGTTTATGAAGTATATTTAAAGTGGCTATAAAAAATTCATGAGCATCTTGTTGTTTGTAACCGGCTAGATGAGCTGCATGTATCCAAGTTAAATGTAGTAGCTCATGAAGAGCTAGAGGAATTCTGGAACCTCTATAAAATTCCTAAAATAAAAAGGATACAACTGCAAACTCATATCACCTTCTATAATGCAATTTTTTTATTTTTGTCACATTTCCTGTATTTTGATATTTTTTTTAATTAAAAAGTCCCCAATAAATTTTTAAATACCTGAAATATTTTGGCTACTTCACACACAAGACATGCTCCAGCTACTAAACTACAACTATGTCTTTCTGTAAGAAAATAGTCTCTTAAAAATGGAGTATGTATGAGAGCTTGAATAATACAGTTAACAAAACAAGTTTTTCCTAAATTCAACAACCCTCTCAGACCTATAGTAGATTCTGGAGTAATACAAATTTTTTTAGTTTTATGTCTTAATAAGTCTCTTTCCTCTTCAGTCGCATCCCACGAAGTCCATTCAAATAGTCTGCAAAATAAACGATTCAGCAATAAAAGTGTCTGTGGTTGCATCAAAGTATGACAATCATACTTTACCTTTTCCTAAATGTAACTGATTGCATTTTATTTTCCATGGTGATATCATCAATCTCTACATCATAAATGTAATCATTGCAAGATGCACAATGTATTTGGCCATAGCATAACTCCATTGAAAAAGTATGTTTCTGAAGCTTCATATGGTCTCTGACATGTTTATGACAACCAAAATATACACATTCCAAGCATGCATGTATAAATGGGCCTCTTTTTCTACAAGTTCTGCAATAGGCATTGCATATCTAAAAGTTATGGTTGTCTTGTGTATCATATTCTACTTGAATGGAAAACAGCAGGTTAACTTATTAACTATTTATTTACCCCAGTAATGAAAATATTTGAAAAAGAAGACAAAAATTGTATTTTTAAACATGTAAATCTAAGAGAAAAGTAAACAAACATTATCCCTTTGTCCAATTTAACACCAAAATCAATATTTAATAAATAACAAATTTAAAAGTTAAGATTTTCCAAAAATCTTTATACATATCCTTAAAACACTCTTGAAAATAATAAAATACATTTTTAATGTAGTATTTTTATGAACTGCTTTTCTTAGATCTCTTACATTTTGAGGAAAAAAAATTAGACTGGTCAACTCTCAGTTTAATTTTATAAGATCTAAATTTTTCAGGATAAATATCATCACTGACTTTCAATATTTCAAATTTTATATCTTTCTTGTTTTATCTTAAAAATACTGCGAATGCAACTCTTTTTAAAGGAGAGATTTTGTCTAAGTAAGTAGTAACATAACAGTATTGAAACCATGACATCATGTAACTGCATTACATTTTATTTTATTTTCTGTATGAAATCACCCTAAGAAATATAAATTTCCCGACTAATTTAAATTACAGTACTTTAATTTGTCAGTTAAACTATTAGGTTTATGAAATAGTTATTTATGCACCAATATAGATCCTAAGCCCGGAGGGCAACAGTCAGCCAGAGGGTCTCTGGCCCGAGTGATGAATGTTGCCCATTACAAGATTTTATTTTTCACGAAAAATGTATTTTACTTTAATGAAAAACCGATTTTTTTATATTTTGACGTTTGTTGAATATTGATGACAGTGTTTATATATGTCTTATAAAAGTAATGGAAATAAATACCGATTTTCCAAAAAAATATCAAAGGAAATATGCACCCAAAGCAACCAAAAATTTATCGCCGGAGTAATCCAGGCCCTCCTCGTAGAATTAGCGGGCGTTATGGCCATAACGGCCGCTCATTATGCCCTAGGACATTATGAGTGTATTTATAGCAACCGTATCCAAGGTAAAATAGACAAATAATATACAAGTGAAAAATAAATAATATACATTAATAAAAAAAATAAAATTCAATGAACAATATTTAATAAGTGGTCGTTAGTTGTAGACATTTATAAATATCTGATTTAATCCATAGTTTACAAATTTAATAAAAGTGTTTAATTTTAATGAAACTTACCTTTGCTTTGCGGCTTTTCTGAGTATCTGAAACCACGAACACAACATGAATCCATTTCAACGTGTCTAATTGAGAACATTTTTTCTTAAAATATTGAACATGATGGCAACCTTTACTACTCATGTTTCTATTATTTGATGGTATTTATTGCAATAACACAACATAAAGAAAATAATATCGGTGGCACTAAAGATTAAACTGTAAAATTATGAATTTTTATATTTCATCTCATCTGTCAAAGTCATGCAAAAATTGTTTACAATCAATTACATAGTTGCCGTTGTTTTCAAATTTTGAGGTGAAAGATGGAAGGTTCCTAACTCAAGGATGCTGTGAAATAGATAGGTAGATCAGTGACTGATATAAGTAACTAGTTATCAACAAAAATGTATCTTGATATAAATATAGTATAGAAACTGTAGGCATACAATTCACACAGAAATATTGATTTTGTAAATATGAGATAACGATAATAGTAGTAACATGGATATTTAATAGAAACAGAAGAATATTTTGCATCAACGTTTCGCTGAAGTGCTGTTCCGCTTAGTACGGTCTTACCTTAATCGATTCTTCTTTAATTTTCATTCGTTAATGACGCATGACAGATATATGCTGATGACATGTCGTGGCACTTTGACAACTGACTTTACATGCGTAAATAATTATTCCATTTTTCTATCTACGTCAAATATCTGATTAAAGAAAGCCGATCAAAAAGAAATGTAAATTTAAAAATGACTACTTCTAATAAAAACGTAAGGATGTTTTGTTTTTAACTATATTTACGTCTTACTAATGTAACATTTTATTGTTTTAGAATTTGGGAGAATTAGCAATTGAAGCCTCAGAAATTGTGAGTAGATTAGAGCAAATTGCTGAGGGTGTTCCTGTGTCTGAAAATGCCCATAATCAGGCGACGGTATTCCTAGGTTTAGAAAAAAGGCACACAGATGAAATCATTAAGATCATACATGATCTTGTAAGCACTGATGAAGATGGTGAACCTTTTAATTTTCTTTCATTAGACAGTGTAACCAAATTGGTAATGATCTCTCATACATTAGCAGTCTATTGTGGTAGTTTAGAGAGACCAATTTTGCAAAAACTGAGCACAAGATTTACCACAGATACTACAAGATGGATAACTCAGCTCTTTGGGTAAGTACACTAGTTATAATTATAGTATTGCTTTCGATAGTGTACACAAAAATTGCTTAAATAATGGTTAAAATCTTGAAGATTTGATAGTTTACATGTATAAATTTTTGAGGAAAATATATACTAATTTTAATGACAAATAGCTGAAAAAATATATTATTAATTGAGGGGTTCAACATATTAAATAAAATATTTTTATGATTCTGCTATTATAAAATGTGCACCAACAAAAAAGATTTCTAATACAATAAATATCAAAAATATAATTACTTATTACATTCTAAGGTTTACTTAATTGCTAATAAGTTTTAAATAAAGAATTACAAAAAAAAAGAGTTTTAGTATTTCTTATTATATATATATATATATAATATAATAATCATTAGGATGAAATTATTGATCACATTTATTCAACATCCAGGTAAGAATTATGTTTATCTTGTTAGGAAAATGGAGTTTTAAATCATATTTTCTATAGTTCTTCAGGGCTACATTCTTCAGTGAAAAAATCTTCTAGTAATGAATTAAAAGTAGTCTGTTTGTGAATATAAAATTTGTCTGTAATACTATTTATGATTTAATTATAATTTATATTTGTATATTCTTGTTGTAACTGGCTAAATATAAGGTGCTTGCCAAAATCCAAAATTAAAATTGAAATTTTTATTAATTTTGTATTCTTTGCCAAAACATGGTTCTTAAACGTGTTTTCTTAAATAAAACAAATTGATTTTTTTTGCCCATTTTAAAAAAAAATGTGTGCGTTAAGGGGTAAAGACAGAATTGCAGTTTATGGCTGTAGTAAATAAAAAAACTACATCAACAAAAGTAAAAAGAATAAGTACAATATTTTTTATTAGTACTTTTTAATTGCAATCTTGAAATCTTAATTTTCTTTAAAATAATTTTTAGTCATATATTTGAGAAGTATTCCGATTCTGATATACTTTTTTTGAGCAGAGTTCTAAATAAAGTTGTCAGTTTTTTATATATACCTAAAAGTATTATTGTACTAAGACTTAATTAATTATCTCGCTGGCAAGTTTCAAGAATTGTTTCAAATTCAACTCCATGAATAATTAAGATTAGATAAAATCCTTGTTAGCCAGATGGTATGAGATTTGTCTCAATAATGAATACTAAATTCTGTCTTGTTATGAAGATGAGTGAATAAAATAGAAATAAAGGTTTATATATGTTAGACAGTACATATATTTCCTAATTTAATAATAAAAATTGTTACAGATTTTTGGATTGTCATGCTTTTTATCATGATGATCACTTAGAAGGTTTAGTAAGGGTTACAAAAATGATGTTACATTCTAAATTTCCGAGGTACTCTGAAGATGGTGCTTTAGCGTTTACCAATTCACTGCCTACTATTTATAATAGTGTTGCTAGTCCTCTGGGAACTGTGCAGCATCTGTGTAGGCAGTTAGGATTACCACTTGACTGCATTCGACCGGTACCCATGAATACTTACTTTGGTAGGCAAGATTTTCATTTTATAACCTATTATGATTTGAAAAAAAAGCGAATATGATCCAAAATTATGTATCATATTTAAAAATCCTATAATTTCCGAAAATCATTTTTCTCTCGATTTTTCCACTATCCCCCATTTTTAACATCGAAAATAGATTTATTGATCCCTTATTACAATCAGAACAGAATTTCAAGTTTCCAAGATTTTTTTAAAATTATTTCGTTGTTTTTCTGTTGAAGTGAATAGATTTCATCTAAATGTAATTTGGATTTTTACTCTACCTACCAAAACATTTTTTTCTGTTATTTTGATATTGAAAATCGGTTTATTAATCCCTGATTTCAAATTTTTTTTCCTAACCTTTGTAAATTTTACAGTTTTACGAAATTTGACACGAAAAATCCTCATATACTAAGAAATTTTTCTTACCTTTCATTTTTTCAGGTCTTTACCAATTTATTCCTATCAGCCAATTTTTTTAATTAATTTTCTGCAATATTTTATCTAAATAAATAAATCTGATCTCAAAAATTGATAGATTTAAAAATCCCTTAATCCTGGAAAAATATCAATTTTTCTCTCCAACTTCCATAAAATAGTTTTTCAGTCGTGTAATTGTTCGAAAACGGATAAAAAGTGTACAAAAATTTATTTAAACAAATAAAACTAAAATTAATAATCAAATAATATTTCTTCTGTTAAAAAATAAACACTTGCCACGAATTAAATCTTATTTCAGGTTCACAATTTACGATGGACGTCTCTGCATTGCAGAAAATTATATCCGATGACGTTTCCGAAGGAAAAATTCCTCTTATAGTTATCGCAGATGCAGGTACACCTGTAACGGGTCACATTGATAATATTTATAGAATAAAAGAACTTTGTAAAGTACACGGAGCTTGGTTACATGTACGAGGGCATAGTTTAGCTGCTTTAGCTCTAGCGAATTTTCATCAACGAAATGGCACGGTATGAAATATTTTTCATAATCGATAAAATTTATTTAAGATTTTCTGTAACTCTCCAGCATTTTTTGTTATAGGTGCCGCCCATGTCTGACAGTTTAACTTTAACCCTTGGAAGTTGGTTAGGAATTCCTGGATTACCAATGATTGTATCCTTTACATTTTTTAAATCGTAATTTTAGTTCCTTCGGTTATCTAGGATGGAGAAAATCTATTTCCATTTTTACTATCTGTTACCAATACAGGAAATTCCATTAGTTTCAATGGGTGCAAGATAGAAATCCCTTACCCTTAATCATTACTGTAAGGAATATCTTAGAAATCCCTTACCCTTAATCATTACTGTAAGGAATATCTTGATTACGTAACACCAGCGAGTTAGTCGCGCGGACGCGAGAATCTGTTGCTATCATCGTAAGAGATCTCTTTTGTGCTAGCCCGTCTTTCTTGCACTCGTTGAATGACATACTCTCTCTCTAAATTTTCTATATTGATCCTAGAAGCAGCGGTTATAAACTACTAGTCTTTTGTATATTTTTTTAGGCTCTCAAAAACCATTTGAAAAGAGGTAGAAAAGTTCAATAAAAAATGGCTCCATGTTTAATAGATATTTATACTGCTTTCTGATTTCTAGTTTGTAAAAATAAAAGTTGTTTTCTTATATAATCCAAGTTAATATTGTTATCAGCTGATAAAAATATTTTAATAATTTTTCGTTATCTTTAAGCTTTATTCAAATTATTAAACGCAACGAATTGTCAACATATCAATGAAAATATGTTGGAAAAATAAATTTGTTAATGATTATTAAAGTCGAAATCTAAATAAACAATTTTGCCTTTTTTACAAAAAAAAAACCGTCTTTCTCAAAACACACGCACTATTTGCAATAAAACACGCCGTTCTCTAAGTTGATTACCATATAAAATTATATGATTATTTCCTTAACAGTAAACAGACACTTTATAGGATATGGGATTCTTTGAACAATCCGAATCGGAATAAACAAGTTGGAGTTAGTAGAGAAAGTACTCTACCATTTTTAGCTGGTCTAAATAACGATCATCAGAGTAGAAGAATTTTAGTTTTACCCTTATGGACTGGATTACAAAGTCTCGGTACAGAAGGAGTACATTCCAGGATTAGAGAAGATTTTTTGGCTAGCGAAAAGCTATGGGTAGCTCTAGATCGTTTTCGGCAAATAAGAGTTTTGGTAAAGATTTTTTTTTCTATTCTAAATATTTTATTATACTACGTTCAAGTTTAAAATGATTTACCCTCATAGTTTTTTTTTGTTGCCAAAACCGAAAAATAATTTTTTGGGATCAGACAGGAATTGTGCTGTTCCACCTAATCATCTTAACATTTGCTGCTTATTTTGAGGAGGTGGAGTAAAGTGGGTCACTTAACAAAATTCCACATAACAGGTTAACAGCAAACAACAATTTATGTTTGTTTGGAAATGACCATAAATAGTCTAAAAATATTTTTTTGAAGAATTTTGGCGGGAAAAGTGAATAAAATAATAGAAACGATGCAACACGGCACATGACCAATAATTTACCATTCACTAGTGTTTCTAGTCTTAGGGTTTTTTTTTATCTAAGAATCGCCAATTTTGTGGAAATAGCAAAATTGGCGATTCTTAGATAAAAAACTGGAAAACAGCTCCTGCCCACACAGGCCCCAACCAACACACACAAAACATAACACACCAACGCGCACAGAAACCTTAGGAAAAATTAGCTAGCTAGGTTACAAATATTGTAATCAGGGCCTCACCCTGAAAAGGAGGAAAACTCCTATAGCAGGGAATTAGGAAAATGAAATGTCCTAGAAAATGTAATATATACCTAATGAAAATAAATAATAAACTAAAAAAAAAAAAAAAAGTCTTAGGGTAACGGTTCAGGTCCATTTTAACAACAGTTATTTGTTTGTATTTCAGAGTCCAAAACCGGGTGGAGAAAGTGGTAGTTACACTGTTTCCGAATTAATTTCAAAACCAACAACTATTCCTGTAAGTCGTAAAATTCAATTTTGAGATAAATAAATAATAAAAAAAAACGTTTATTTCAGGTTTTATTAGAATCGATTGCTTGTAGCGTAGTTTTTCAATTTGTTCCTGAAACAAACGACGACGGCGATTATAAATCGAAAGTACCTTCATATTATGACAAGCTAAATTCTTGGCTTGGTCAAATCTTACAGCTAGACGTTCCCCAAGTACCCATTGACATTTGCGAATTAGATAATGTCGGAGTAGTACTAAGATTCTGTCCATTTGAAAATATGGTTGGACAACAACCTACTCCGGAGGAAATGCAAGCGTTTATAGTATGCCTTGAACAACAGTTGGTTATTTTGAAAGCGACTGTGCATCATAGAGAGAGTTTCGTGAAGTTAGTTGAAGCTTCTCCTGTTTTAAAAATTGTCGATTTACCCGATTGGGCAGGTAAGAAAAACATTTTTTTAAATAAATAGCAAAATCGAAACACAATTCGGAAAATCAAAAAATATATATTTTAAATATAAGCTTAACCCTTTCATTGCCGGCAACGCGGCTACCGCGTTGTGTTAGGTTTCACCCATGTACCGGCAACGCGGCTCCCGCGTGCTATGCATGATTCATTTTATGGTTTGTGTGTGAAGGCACACAGTAGACAGTTAGTATTGTGTTGTCGTTTCTGAAAATTTGTATTCTAGTAGGCTAAAGATAAATAATTACTATAGTTACAGTTATTTTAAAATTACTTCAAACTATAACGGGCACATGGGGATTAGCCACATCCCCAACAAGTCATTCATAAGTTTCAAATATTCCGTGCCCAAGGATGAAGTGAGGTAGATAAATGTGTGATCAGGGCGTCCAATTTACGCTGCGATGCATGGGCGTACTGTTAGAGAAATGGGATGTTACACAATATATTTATTGTTTTTAACGATTTTTCCTTGCAAATGTGTCTATGTTATTTTTATCAGGCTGTTCTGTGACAAGTACCTTCGGGATTGAGGTAGGAATAGGGAACTAACTACAAATTAAACACTGATGAATTATTAGTTGTATCATCTTGAAATAAAAAAAATAATGTTTCTCCTTTCAACATTTGCAGGAAACCTAAAAGTCATGTCTTCGTATAACTGTTTAAATGAAAAATTAATATTACCTAAATACTTAGGTACAAAATATATGAAACCTGCATAATTATAAGTCGTTGCAATAAGTTAAAACAATCCTTTAGGCATTATTAAAGTGTTTAGATAAAATAATAATTCTACGCCACTGAGGTTTGTTTATAATCTTACATGTAACTTACCGATGAAATGATAAATAGGGATTTAAATAATTCAGTTTGCTGCACACAACACACTGATGAACCATATTTATCTAATAAATCAACTTAAACCAATAAATTCAATGTGGAAAAGAAAATTTTGATCCTATAACCTATGAAACAGAATAGTAAACATAAAGAGTTGCGATAATATGGCCGCCACTATTTTTGTACTAAACATTCTATCATCTGGTTTCATTTATAAAGATTTGAAAGCGCTTCTAACAAATTTCCGTAGAAATGGTTTAAACTTAAATCGTGGTAAAGTATCTTTGTCAATATTTATCTATCCATATGATTTGTTGTGTTATTAGTTACGAAAATTAGTGTGAACGTAGATGTATTATTTTAGCGAAACAAATATCTCATTTTCCAAGATAATTTTTACACAGATTTAGGACTTTGGTAATGACGGAAAAAATTATAATAACTTTGACAACATTGAAACTAGAAATATACATTCACTAACACAACGCTTAGGATGTTCTTATTGTATTGTAGTATATCTATTTTAGCCGGCAGTCAAAGGGTTTTAAAAATAAAAGCGGGATTTTTATTCTATTCCCAAAAATGTTGGACAATTTTTTTTTATCGTTTTTTAATTTAAGTCAAATTTTTTATTACAAAATATTTCAACAATGTCGTTAACACAACAAAAACTTGTAAAAATTTCTCTCCATTTGTTTCTGGAAAAATTTAACGTTTTTTGGTTAATTTTTTATTTCACAAAATATTTCAACAAAACCTTTTGCGATAAACGTTCCCCAATTTTTTTAAACATTTTTTACAAAATACTTTATTAAACTTTACACAAAGAATTTTTCCCTCTGCATAATTTGTTTTTATTTTATTTAATTTTTCTCATCAAATTTTTTTGTCATTTTTTTTTTTATTAAATTTTTTATTTCTCAACAATTTTTTTGTCATTTTTTATTTAAAATGTCTGTCGTTTTAGTCGATTTTTTTTTTACGGAAAGAATATTTTTTTGATAAATTGTTTTGACAAAACGTCCTGTAAACGTCAAAACTACACACCAAACGTTTTGAACTCTCGCTATCATCATAAGAGATCTCTCAATGCGACGTTTCTCTCGCTCTAACATCTGGAATTATTTGTCGCTCTCAGTGTCTCTAATACATTCAATTACCTAGACCTTTAGTATATATTTTTGAAAACTACTTCATTACTACAATTTTGAATCTAGGATTAGGCGGTGTACAATATTGCCCCGAAGGTTGGGAACAATTGCTAACTGACCAAGTAAAAGAAGAGCTAAACCAATTGAATATGATACTTGTGGATACTCTGCGAGAAACAGATGCCGCTTTTTCGTTGGGAGAAGGAGTAGACGGGTTCATGTGTGTCCGATTTGGCATGTTAACACCTGAATCGGATGTAGATAAATTACTCGATTTGGTAATACGTGTGGGACAATCTGTAGAAGAAAATTCCAAGGTGTTGGATTCCATGAGTGAAATAGTTAAGAAAGGTAAGAATATGTTACTTAAAATGTTCGTTTGGATACATCATGACCAAGTTTGAATACTAGTAATGCAAAAAATATTCAAGGATTGTTTCATATGCAAATGAACTACCCTGGCATACTAAATTTGCACGTTAGTTCTGAAATTTAAATTCTCTTGAAGATTTCTTATATTTTCATGTGACTTCGGTAACACATAGTACTATTCCTGTTAGCTGGTGGTTTGAGCATAGTTTTTATAAGAACCGGTTCTTTTAGGCATTGAAACAGCAACACTAGATCTTCAAAAAGAGAACGAAGAAAGACTATGGCAAGAAGGCATCGTTCGACACATACCAATCGTCGGTACCTTTGTCAACTGGTGGTCACCAAAAATAAAAGAAGCCGGAGGAATTCGCGGGCGCAGCCTTAATCTAACCCAGGGCGTTGTGGAATCGACTGAAAACATATACAAGTACCATATGCAGATGGGCCAGGGGATAGCGACGGGCGGAATAACTCCGCCGGCGCCGCAAATCCAGAAACCGATAGGACTTTGTCATTCGAGATCCAGTAGTCACGCATCTGCGTCTAGTCAACAGTCAGCTGTCAAGTTGGACAGCGAACTGTCCAAATTGAATTTAGAGAATCATTTCGATAAAATCAATAATCAGGGAAATAAGGAATTGATAGAAAACAACGCAGATGCTCCTAGTTAGATTTGGACTTTTGTAAAGTTGTTTGTTTGTTTATTTAATTAAGGTCATATTTTTTTTATAATAGCAGTTAAGATATAAATGAAATTTTATCTTTAAATTCATGGTATTATATTTAATTTTTTTTGCTAAATTCTTATGGTTAAAAATTTGGGCATAGCTCCATGATACTTTCGATATGTGAAAGTAGTTTATTAAATAATTATTCACTTTACTTTACGGCAATTAATAAAAACAGATAGGTTATTCTGTGGCTCATAGTCTCTGTCTAAAGCCAACAAGAATCTTATAAATATTTTGCTAAAATATATAGGCAAATGAACTACCAAAAAAAAAAATAATTTAGAAATGATAAAGCTTCTGCATTGTAACATGTCAGGTGAAAACGTTGAAACCCCACCGGCTCACAGTCGGACGAAACGCCACTGTCGCATTCAAATTACTCTACACCTCACATAGTTCCACTGTTTGAGGTGGATTTTTTTTTAAATGTTCGTCTTGTATTTCCCTATCGATCCCTCATTTGGGATTTTTGATTTCGGTCTTTATTTTTCTGAAATTAGACTCCTGAATTTGATTTTTATGAAAAGAAACTGATTTTCGGCGCAAATGTGGTCCAAGATGATGTTTTTCGAAAAAAAATTCAGCTGAAAATCTTCGTTTTGATAAATACTACAAAACTGGGTGCGTGAAAATGAGGAGAAAAATTTTTCATATTCCCAAAAACGGCCATAACGTTCTAATTTTTGAGTTAATATGGCCATTTTTGGGAATATGAAAAAATTTTGTCCTCACTTTCACGCAGACAGTTTTGTAGTATTTATCAAAACGACGATTTTCAGCTGAAAAATTTTTCGAAAAACATCATCTAGGACTACATTTGTGCTCAAAATCAGTTTTTTCATAAAAAACAAATTTTGGAGTCGAATTTCAGAAAAATAAAGACCGAAATCAAAAATTCCAAATTAAGGATCGATCGGGAAATCCAATACGAACATTTTAAAAAAATCCACCTCAAACAGTGGAAGTATGTGAGGTGTAGAGTAATTTGAATGCGACAGTGGCGTTTCGTCCCACTGTGCGGCGCACAGCATCTAAACGTCTCGCTTATCTCTCTGAGGGATCTCTCGGTACGTCACACTAGCTATAACTCCCCACTTTGAATTCCTTATACATACAGTGAGAAGCCAATAGATCTCCTCAGGGGATATTTTCACATTTTGAAATTGGAGCTGTGCCAAAATTTAGTTAAAATTCCACTGCAACGTTGAAGAGGGCTATAAAATATGTAAATATTAAATTTTTAACAAAAATCTGATGTTTATGTTGTTTAATTTATTTCAAATTATATAATTAATTTGTTGTCAGTATTTATGTATCTATATGTACACAGTGATAAAACTTACTTTCTATTTCTATTTATACTTTTATATAGAAGTCCAATGAGTACAGTAAAAGCGGGAGTATGTGCTGGCTTGTTTTAATACATTTTATGTTAATAATTTTTACTTGTTTTATTTCCTAGTATTGTACTTTGTTACATCACTGTATAAAGATTACATAGGAGTATCACCCCTGTGTATCAACTGTTGGAGACGATTTTTAACGCCATCTGCCAGGAAACGAAGGAAAATATGCATTTTTCAACCTGTAAGGACCATCTACACAGATATCATTCAAACTGGCTGTAATGTAATTGTCAGGAATCAGGGGTTAAACATGTGCACTTTCAGGGGAATAAGCTAACAGAAACTTCAGTTTAGTTCCAAAATTCGCTGAATCGTATTCAGCAAAAATATTTTCAAATGCAATCAAAAACTCTGTGTTGTCCTGTGGAATATCCATTCGCCGTCCATTAAAATAAATATAAACTAATTGACCTTCAAGATATATTATTTTAGTCAATATATAACACCCTTTCAGGTACTTAAGTGCCAAGTTTCATGGATATCACGCTTTGTGCGAGCTTTTGGTCAAAATCTAGCTCTGGAAACTGGGCTATTCGTAAATTGTAACAAAATTAGCTATATGATAAATTGCACTTCCGTTTAGTGCCAGCCTAAGAGCAAAATGTTTGTGCAAGAATGAGTTTTGGCGCGCCTTGCAATGAAAATGGGTATAGAAAACCCTCAAAAAAATGTTATTTGTGCTATAAAACGAATTTGCATTAGAAATAAAAAATTTTACCGAATTATTTTTTAATGTTTTTTCTCATTTCGGCGCCCCTTCCCAAATCGCACGCGTGCGACCGCACACGCCTTAGGCCGGCTCTGCTTACGTTCGAAATAAATTGGTCACTTGCACTAAAAAATTGCGCTTAGCGTCCTTTATTATTTAACACAGATATGCAAACAGTTCAAAAACTCCAAACACCTAATTCATCACACAATAGCGAATCGAGATACCAAAGATGAACTATAGAACAGAGAATGAAACATATTAAAATTACGAAACTAAAAACGCGATCTACGGACCCGCACAATTTATTATGACTCAATGTCGGGGTGCCAAGACAATCAACTTTCAACCTAAATGACAACCAATGAAAGCTCCATAAGATGATACTACTATGTAATCTTTATACAATGGTTACATCTCCAAGTAAACATACATAACTGAGAACTTTGGGACAGAATTTGACTATACCATTAAATACAAAAAAGGTAAACAAAATAAAGCTGCCGATGCTTTATCAAGATGTTCCTAAAGAATATCTCAATGCCTTCGAAACCCTTAGTATAGACGTAAACTACCCATAGTTCCTTAAAAAATCAAATTATTTCAACCCCTATTCTGAAAGATGTCTAAATTCATATAAAAATCCCAGATTTCCTCCAATAATGTTCTCTCGGTTTAATAAAGAACCTGGAATCTTTGGTTTATCACTCTAGAGCCTATCATCAACTCTTGATGATGCCAACATAGTTGGCGAAACGTTCGTAGAGTATATTAAAATTTGTGGTTTGGTTTAGTGGTTGACGATAGTGTTTCAACTTACAATAAACTAGTTAGTAGCTAGAAGTTTAAAAAAAATAAAACTATTTGAAAACAGTATTTTAATCATAACAAAATAATATCTCCAAGAATAATCTGACTTGACATATTTCAAAGATTACTTTGGTTAGATCCAAAACCCAGAACAGTACGGATGCTGAAATTAAAAAATATATATAAAAACAATTTGTTTTAAAATTTTGACTAAAATATTACCTAAGACCTTTGTGCATAAGATGGAAAGCTTCGTTGATTTCGTCAAATTTCAAATTATGAGAAACAAATTCGTCCAGTTTAAGCTTTTTGTTAAGGTATTCTTCTACAAGTTTTGGTACACTTTCACGACTCTTCCAGCCTGAAAAAAGCAAAAAATATCATAACACGTTATTTTGTTAGATTTTTGGTATATCCGGCTCGAAGGACCATGCTATCAGCCAATATTTAATACGAAACTAATGAATTTATTTAATATTAATAAGATATTTTAAAATTTTAACTCGTACACAATTAAAATGTATGTAAAAAATTACCTCCGAAAGCTGTTCCTTTCCAGACGCGCCCTGTTACGAGTTGGAATGGTCTGGTTCTGATCTCCTGGCCAGCTCCAGCTACACCTACAATGGTAGATACCCCCCAACCTTTATGACACGCTTCGAGAGCTGCTCGCATTGTTTCCACATTTCCAACACATTCGAAAGTGTAATCCAAACCACCATCTGTCAATTCTATTAAAACTTCAGTGACGGGTTTCTCGTAGTTTTTGGGGTTGACGAATTCCGTAAAACCAAAGTTTTTAGCTGTCAAAGTGATAAGTGTAAATTTTATTGACAGTTCTAATTTAACACAGAAAATTATAAAGTTTCAAATAAATAATCCAAATTATATTAATAAAAGAGCTCAAAGTAACATGTGCAAATTTTCACAAATTAAAAATATAAATTCTATGCCTTCATATTAGTGAAATCTAAAGAATTTTTTGTTTTTAAATTCTTCCGGCTTACCAACTTCGAATTTTTCTGGGTTTAAATCGACCCCAATGATTCTAGAAGCCCCAGCGGCTTGACATCCCAAACCAACAGCCAATCCTACTGCTCCCAGACCCCAAACTGCGCAAGTACTGCCCTTTTCGACTTTAGCAGTATTTAAAGCAGCTCCATAACCGGTAGGGACGCCACAACCCAAAAGACAAACTTTGTCCAGTGGAGCCTTAGGGTTAACCTAAAATTTTGTAAATGTATACAATTTTTGACAAATTCATGCTTATTTCCCAGAAAAAGTTATTCAGAATCCCATTTTTTATATAAAACGCTTCTTAACAGCTAATTTCGTTTAAAAATAAATGACAAACTTTCTACTCTTTATTTGTTTAATAAACTTGCCTACCTTAGTTACTGAAATATCAGCAACCACTGTGTATTCGCTGAAGGTGGAACATCCCATAAAATGGTACAGTTCTTTACCATTACATCTAAATCTTGATGTACCATCAGGTAGTTTACCTTGCCCTTGAGATACACGTATTTTTTGACATAAATTTGTCTTTGGACTTTTGCAAAATTTGCATTCGTTACATTGGGGTACATACAGTGGGATAACATGATCACCTATAACAAGAACAGGAACTGTATCCATTTTTGCATTTTTAAATATTCCGATTACTCGCCAGCGCATGTAAGTCGATTGTGAACGTTGTATGTGGCTAAATGTATCAAATGGTTTGGCTAGGTCAATGAAGATGCACATCAATGCTGCTGCATTATAAATATTACTTGTTAGATTTAACTAGATAACTGACACAATTAATATATTTATTTAATTTTTTTTGCTTTATTTGAAATATAGGGCGATAGTTTGCCATATTTTTTATTAATTCTGGTCAAATGTTAAGCAGGCCAGTTGATACTTTTTATTGCTAGATCTTCTTTGACTTGCATTATAATAATAATAAAATCGGTTCCTACGCTGCAATAAATTTTCACGGTGGCAATGAACGTGTTAGTTATTAAAAATGTGTTTTAAAAACCTGGTTGAACGTTGGTCACTCCCTGTCCTACACTTTCGACTATACCAGCCCCCTCGTGTCCTAGGACAACTGGGAAAAGGCCCTCGGGGTCTTGCCCACTAAGCGTATATGCATCAGTGTGGCACACAGCAGTGTATAATATTTTAATTCTAACTTCATGGGCTTTTGGTGGGTCCACTTCGATTGTCTCTAATTTTAGATCTTCTTTGGGGGCCCAAGCAACTGCGGCTTTGCATTTTATCACCTAAAATTAAGGAAAAAAATTACATATCGATAGTTTTTTGTTTGAAATGGGAACTTACTTGTCCTACAGTACTCATCGTTTTTTATTTAGAAGCAATTTACTTGCTGATAAAATGCTAAACTGATGTGGATTAAATGAAATTTGCGATGATATCAGCATAAAATCATAAATGTTTATATTATCAACTTATTTAATATTCGACCTTGATCTGTAACCAATGAACAATTATCCACTACCCGGCATTCACAGATTAAATAAAAAAAATTCCTTTATCTATGTTGGCATGTGACAGACCGGTGCCATATTTGCACTACGGGTTGCCAACGTTTAGGCGAAATCGGTTAAACGTCAGTCCCCTTTTTTTGAAAAATAATTTAAAATTCATCTGGCCAAAATGTAGCAGATAAAAGTATTTTGTGCCCAAAAGCGTAAAAGTATAGATTTTGGAGAGTCGATTTTGTAAAGAAGTAGTATATTACATAATGAGTGCGGAAAGTGACACTTTTCATATGGGTGTGAAATAGTATATTACATAAGGAGTGCGGAAAGTGACCCTTTTCACACGAGGCGTAAGCCGAGTGCGACAATCCCACGTATGTGAAAAATCACTTTCGCACAAGTTATGTACACTATTTTTCCTACGGCCACGCTATAATTTTACCAAATATTGTGAAATGTGATGGTTTTATTTGTGACAGGTTCTATGTCTGTTTGTATTTAGTTTATATTATAAATAATGCTGTTTTATTTACAATCACTTTTGTAGTAGAATAAATACAAATATTGATAATTAACATTTATTTGAAGACAAAACAATAACTATGAACTTGTAGAGCAGATAGGAAAGTAATTTACACGTGTGCGGAAAGTAACTTTCCGCACACGTGTGGAAAGTAACTTTCCGCACACGTGTGGAAAGTACCACTTTCCGTCGGTGTACAGAGTGTGATATCTGTTACTTTCCTATGTGGTCGTAGGAAAAATCACTTTCCGCACAAGTAATGTACACTATTTTTCCTACGACCACGCGATAATTTTACCAAATATTGTGAAATGTGCTGGTTTTATTTGTGACAGTACAACTTTCCGTGGTAGTAGAGAGTGCGATATCTTTTACTTTCGTATGTGGTGTAGGAAAAATATTCTTTTTTAATTGCCCGCTATAATTTTTTGTTGGTACTTTACAAAACCAAAAAATTTGAATTTAAGCAGAACTTCAGAAAAACGAATTTTGAGATATTTATTTTTTTATATTTTAAGGAACAAAAATGTGTTATTTGTAGTACTAAAATTTTGTTCTTCGGATATATAGATGCAACAAATAAAAACTTTACATTTATTAAAAAATATATACATATATTGAAATTAATTAGGTGAGGAAAACCCTTTATGGGGAGGTTATGAGTCTTAACTCTCAAGTTCTACTATGAGAGTCTCCTTTTCAGGCATATTCACTAAAAACTTCACCCCCTTGGTGAGGCCGTCTGACCGAAGCCTCCGGTGACACTTTTAGGCCTGTAGCCCGTTGTATCTCACCTCTAACCTCATTGTTGTTTTAGAGTTACAGTAAATGTTTCTCAGATCAAATATGTTCCTTATTGTGTATACAACAAAATTTAAAAAAATGTATTATGCTGGTTTGTTTAAAGCCAGACTGAATGAATTAATTTTTATGTTTATTTTATATGCATAAGAAGACGCAAAAACTACATCTTAATATCTCAGGAATCTAAACAAAAATTTAAATTATCTAAAAGGAAAGATCTCTGCTACTATACAAACACTTTTATACCAAAGTCGCCTTTTACTCCGCCGCCCACTATATCATAGAGGAAAATGTAATCCTGCAAAAAAAGTCCAAATAAAATTTTCTCTTGCGTTCATTTATCGTTATTTGGCCTGAAAAACACGAAAAAATGAATTTTACGAAATTTTGTCTGGGAGTGTGTCTGATACCAAGACGACACCTATTGATTTTGGGGCAGGTCGGGTATGGCCCAGGGGCGGATCTAGGAGTTTTCTGAGGGGGGCAACACAGTAATCATTTTCGAAAAAATATTTTAATATAGAAACTAAATAGTGAAACATACTACATATATTGCAAAAAATTAACCAAAACATTTTACTAGTAGTCCAAATACTACTGAATAATAAAACGCGTTTAGCCAGAGGGGGGGGGGGGGGCGAAACCTCCCTAGCACTTCCCATAAATCCGCCACTGGTATGATAATGGCCTACCCCCCTAACCTAAAAATTGGAAAAAAAAAATTTTTGCTCCAAAACGCATAAAAAGATGTAATTCGTGCAGAAAACACAAAAAAAAAAGATTTTTATTCTTTTCGGCTTCGCGGTCTATTCAAATTATCGGTTTTTATTGGTTCAGACCTCGCGCTCCGTTAAAATTCCGGACCGGACCCAGTGAATTGTTTGTTTGATTTGCAAATGACCATGGGCGTGCTTAATGTTTTTATCTTTAATAGAAATTTAATTATTATATTTTATTTTAAATTGTTTGATTAGTCTAATATTCTCCAACAATACCGAAGTCGCTACATTACCCAAATGATTCAATAGAATAAAATTAAAAGGTTTAAATTTCAAATAAAACACTTTTTAAGTTACACTGTTTTATTGAAGCATTAACACTAAACACCTTTACGGTGGTTACACAATAACTTACACAATACAAAAATCAAATTACTGTCAATGGAACAAACATGCATAATAAACATTGTTCTTAATGGGTAAAGGTATACACGTACGTTATTATTTTGAGTGTTTTAAGTACACAACAAACAATAGTGAGATTTATATAACGAACTAAAAAAATTACAAAAAATAACTAAATTTAAAATGGTTAAATCCTACTACTGACTAATAAAATACATGAAATTTTCAGTGTTCAATTGATTTTTTAATCAAAAATTTCGTGTCAAAAGATTCTATTAAGTATTGAATTTTACTGTGAATGGACAAGAATAAGATGAGGAAAAGGACCCCATTTTTTAAAAGTTACTGTTACAAACTCTCTCACTATTGAAACGTTGAGAAAAGGAAACTTTGAGATATTAAACTTCCTCTTTAATCTGCGAGGCAGAATCGAGGATTATTTCGAACGAGAATGGCTGGAAACCATAACCGGCACCGCCATAAAACTTGCTCTGGAACTCAACCCTGTAGATAAAAAAAATAGTAAAATATATAATTTTGGAAAATCCGGACATACAAAAAAATATTAAGGACAATTCCACTCATATGTAATCGTAGTTTAAATTCATGGAATCGTCTTACCTAATACCATTCGAGCTAGGATTTTGGGCAGCATATTGTTTATAAGTTTGATTTCTCGTATTTACTTTCATATAGGCAATGAAAGTGACCTACTCGAAATAAAACATAAAAAATATCGGCGAAATCTGAGCTTTGGTGGTATTACCCCCGAACAAAAAACTAGAACATTATTAAAAAAGAAACAAATTAATTAGAAGGATAAAAAGATTAAATAAAAGACAAGAAGTGAAGAAAATAAATGCTATTCTTTTGAAAGAACGGAGCTTTAAAATCCCAATAAAAAACTA